>JAGIQG010000020.1:5948733-6548733 GCA_024679065.1 Sphyrna mokarran
CTGTCTGTGTGAAAGATTTGTTTCTCTGTCTGTGTGAAAGATTTGTTCCTCTGTCTGTGTGAAAGTCTTGTTCCTCTGTCTGTGTGAAAGATTTGTTCCTCTGTCTGTGTGAAAGACTTGTTTCTCTGTCTGTGTGAAAGATTTGTTCCTCTGTCTGTGTGAAAGATTTGTTCCTCTGTCTGTGTGAAAGACTTGTTCCTCTGTCTGTGTGAAAGTCTTGTTCCTCTGTCTGTGTGAAAGATTTGATCCTCTGTCTGTGTGAAAGACTTGTTTCTCTGTCTGTGTGAAAGATTTGTTTCTCTGTCTGTGTGAAAGACTTGTTCCTCTGTCTGTGTGAAAGATTTGTTCCTCTGTCTGTGTGAAAGATTTGTTTCTCTGTCTGTGTGAAAGATTTGTTTCTCTGTCTGTGTGAAAGATTTGTTTCTCTGTCTGTGTGAAAGGCTTGTCTTCTCCGTCTGTGTGAAAGTCTTGTTCTCTGTCTGTGTGAAAGATTTGTTTCTCTGTCTGTGTGAAAGATTTCTTTCTCAGTCTGTGTGTAAGATTTGTTCCTCTGTCTGTGTGAAAATCTTGTTCCTCTGTCTGTGTGAAAGTCTTGTTCCTCTGTCTGTGTGAAAGACTTCTTTCTCTGTCTGTGTTTAAGCTTGTTCCTCTGTCTGTGTGAAAGATTTGTCCCCTGTCTGTGTGAAAGACTTATTTCTCTGTCTGTGTGAAAGATTTGTTTCTCTGTCTGTGTGAAAGTCTTGTTCCTCTGTCTGTGTGAAAGACTTGTTGCTCTGTCTGTGTGAAAGTCTTGTTCCTCTGTCTGTGTGAAAGACTTGTTTCTCTGTCTGTGTGAAAGTCTTGTTCCTCTGTCTGTGTGAAAGTCTTGTTCCTCTGTCTGTGTGAAAGATTTGTTCCTCTGTCTGTGTGAAAGTCTTGTTCCTCTGTCTGTGTGAAAGTCTTGTTCCTCTGTCTGTGTGAAAGACTTCTTTCTCTGTCTGTGTTTAAGTCTTGTTCCTCTGTCTGTGTGAAAGACTTGTTTCTCTGTCTGTGTGAAAGCCTTGTTCCTCGGTCTGTGTGAAAGTCTTGTTCCTCTGTCTGTGTGAAAGATTTGTTTCTCTGTCTGTGTGGAAGTCTTGTTCCTCTGTCTGTGTGAAAGATTTGTTTCCCTGCCTGTGTGAATGACTTCTTCCTCTGTCTGTGTGAAAGATTTGTCTCTCTGTCTGTGTGAAAGATTTGTTTCTCTGTCTGTGTGAAAGTCTTGTTCCTCTGTCTGTGTGAAAGTCTTGTTCCTCTGTCTGTGTGAAAGACTTGTTTCTCTGTCTGTGTGAAAGCCTTGTTCCTCTGTCTGTGTGAATGACTTGTTTCTCTGTCTGTGTGAAAGCATTGTTCCTCTGTCTGTGTGAAAGTCTTGTTCCTCTGTCTGTGTGAAAGATTTGTTTCTCTGTCTGTGTGAATGACTTGTTTCTCTGTCTGTGTGAAAGCCTTGTTCCTCTGTCTGTGTGAAAGTTTGTTCCTCTGTCTGTGTGAAAGATTTGTTTCTCTGTCTGTGTGAATGACTTGTTTCTCTGTCTGTGTGAAAGCCTTGTTCCTCTGTCTGTGTGAAAGTCTTGTTCCTCTGTCTGTGTGAAAGATTTGTTTCTCTGTCTGTGTGAAAGACTTGTTTCTCTGTCTGTGTGAAAGACTTGTTCTCTGTCTGTGTGAAAGACTTGTTTCTCTGTCTGTGTGAAAGACTTGTTCCTCTGTCTGTGTGAAAGTCTTGTTCCTCTGTCTGTGTGAAAGACTTGTTTCTCTGTCTGTGTGAAAGACTTGTTCCTCTGTCTGTGTGAAAGTCTTGTTCCTCTGTCTGTGTGAAAGATTTGTTTCTCTGTCTGTGTGAAAGACTTGTTTCTCTGTCTGTGTGAAAGACTTGTTCCTCTGTCTGTGTGAAAGACTTGTTTCTCTGTCTGTGTGAAAGACTTGTTCCTCTGTCTGTGTGAAAGACTTGTTTCTCTGTCTGTGTGAAAGTCTTGTTCCTCTGTCTGTGTGAAAGACTTGTTTCTCTGTCTGTGTGAAAGCCTTGTTCCTCTGTCTGTGTGAAAGTCTTGTTCCTCTGTCTGTGTGAAAGATTTGTTCCTCTGTCTGTGTGAAAGATTTGTTCCTCTGTCTGTGTGAAAGACTTGTTCCTCTGTCTGTGTGAAAGATTTGTTCCTCTGTCTGTGTGAAAGTCTTGTTCCTCTGTCTGTGTGAAAGATTTGTTTCTCTGAATGTGTGAAAGATTTGTTTAACTGTCTGTGTGAAAGTCTTGTTCCTCGGTCTGTGTGAAAGTCTTGTTCCTCTGTCTGTGTGAAAGTCTTGTTCCTCTGTCTGTGTGAAAGATTTGTTTCTCTGTCTGTGTGAAAGATTTGTTCCTCTGTCTGTGTGAAAGATTTGTTTCTCTGTCTGTGTGAAAGATTTGTTTCTCTGTCTGTGTGAAAGTCTTGTTCCTCAATCTGTGTGAAAGATTTGTTCCTCTGTCTGTGTGAAAGACTTGTTCCTCTCTCTGTGTGAAAGTCTTGTTTCTCTGACTGTGTGAAAGATTTGTTCCTCTGTCTGTGTGAAAGATTTGTTCCTCTGTCTGTGTGAATGATTTGTTCCTCTGTCTGTGTGAAAGTCTTGTTTCTCTGTCTCTGTGAAACATTTGTTCCTCTGTCTGTGTGAAAGATTTGTTCCTCTGTCTGTGTGAATGATTTGTTCCTCTGTCTGTGTGAAAGACTTGTTTCTCTGTCTGTGTGAAAGTCTTGTTCCTCTGTCTGTGTGAAAGATTTGTTCCTCTGTCTGTGTGAAAGACTTGTTTCTCTGTCTGTGTGAAAGTCTTGTTCCTCTGTCTGTGTGAAAGTCTTGTTTCACTGTCTGTGTGAAAGATTTGTTCCTCTGTCTGTGTGAATGATTTGTTCCTCTGTCTGTGTGAAAGACTTGTTTCTCTGTCTGTGTGAAAGTCTTGTTCCTCTGTCTGTGTGAAAGATTTGTTCCACTGTCTGTGTGAAAGATTTGTTTCTCTGTCTGTGTGAAAGTCTTGTTCCTCTGTCTGTGTGAAAGATTTGTTTCTCTGTCTGTGTGAAAGATTTGTTTCTCTGTCTGTGTGAAAGATTTGTTTCTCTGTCTGTGTGAAAGATTTGTTCCTCTGTCTGTGTGAAAGACTTGTTTCTCTGTCTGTGTGAAAGATTTGTTTCTCTGTCTGTGTGAAAGATTTGTTTCTCTGTCTGTGTGAAAGATTTGTTCCGTCTGTGTGAAATTTGTTCCTCTGTCTGTGTGAAGATTTGTTCCTCTGTCTGTGTGAAAGTTTGTTCCTCTGTCTGGTGAATTTTCTCTTCTGTGTGAAAGACTTGTTTCTCTGTCTGTGTGAAAGACTTGTTCCTCTGTCTGTGTGAAAGTCTTGTTCCTCTGTCTGTGTGAAAGATTTGTTTCTCTGTCTGTGTGAAAGTCTTGTTCCTCTGTCTGTGTGAAAGATTTGTTTCCCTGCCTGTGTGAATGACTTCTTCCTCTGTCTGTGTGAAAGATTTGTCTCTCTGTCTGTGTGAAAGATTTGTTTCTCTGTCTGTGTGAAAGTCTTGTTCCTCTGTCTGTGTGAAAGTCTTGTTCCTCTGTCTGTGTGAAAGACTTGTTTCTCTGTCTGTGTGAAAGCCTTGTTCCTCTGTCTGTGTGAATGACTTGTTTCTCTGTCTGTGTGAAAGCATTGTTCCTCGGTCTGTGTGAAAGTCTTGTTCCTCTGTCTGTGTGAAAGATTTGTTTCTCTGTCTGTGTGAATGACTTGTTTCTCTGTCTGTGTGAAAGCCTTGTTCCTCTGTCTGTGTGAAAGTCTTGTTCCTCTGTCTGTGTGAAAGATTTGTTTCTCTGTCTGTGTGAAAGACTTGTTTCTCTGTCTGTGTGAAAGCCTTGTTCCTCTGTCTGTGTGAAAGACTTGTTTCTCTGTCTGTGTGAAAGTGTTCCTCGTCTGTGTGAAAGTCTTGTTCCTCTGTCTGTGTGAAAGATTTGTTTCTCTGTCTGTGTGAAGACTTGTTTCTCTGTCTGTGTAAACTTGTTCCTCTGTCTGTGTGAAAGACTTGTTTCTCTGTCTGTGTGAAAGCTTGTTCCTCTGTCTGTGTGAAAGACTTGTTTCTCTGTCTGTGTGAAAGTCTTGTTCCTCTGTCTGTGTGAAAGATTGTTTCTCTGTCTGTGTGAAATGTTCTCTGTCTGTGTGAAAGTCTTGTTCCTCTGTCTGTGTGAAAGATTTGTTTCTCTGTCTGTGTGAAAGATTTGTTCCTCTGTCTGTGTGAAAGACTTGTTCCTCTGTCTGTGTGAAAGATTTGTTCCTCTGTCTGTGTGAAAGATTTGTTCCTCTGTCTGTGTGAAAGACTTGTTCCTCTGTCTGTGTGAAAGACTTGTTTCTCTGTCTGTGTGAAAGACTTGTTCCTCTGTCTGTGTGAAAGATTTGTTCCTCTGTCTGTGTGAAAGATTTGTTCCTCTGTCTGTGTGAAAGTCTTGTTCCTCTGTCTGTGTGAAAGATTTGTTCCTCTGTCTGTGTGAAAGACTTGTTTCTCTGTCTGTGTGAAAGATTTGTTTCTCTGTCTGTGTGAAAGATTTGTTTCTCTGTCTGTGTGAAAGATTTGTTCCTCTGTCTGTGTGAAAGTCTTGTTCCTCTGTCTGTGTGAAAGATTTGTTCTCTGAAGCTTGTTCCTGTCTGTGTGAAAGTCTTGTTCCTCTGTCTGTGTGAAAGATTTGTTCCTCTGTCTGTGTGAAAGACTTGTTCCTCTGTCTGTGTGAAAGATTGTTTCTCTGTCTGTGTGAAAGTCTTGTTCCTCTGTCTGTGTGAAAGATTTGTTCCTCTGTCTGTGTGAAAGACTTGTTCCTCTGTCTGTGTGAAAGTCTTGTTTCTCTGTCTGTGTGAAAGATTTGTTCCTCTGTCTGTGTGAAAGATTTGTTCCTCTGTCTGTGTGAAAGATTTGTTCCTCTGTCTGTGTGAAAGTCTTGTTTCTCTGTCTGTGTGAAAGATTTGTTCCTCTGTCTGTGTGAAAGATTTGTTCCTCTGTCTGTGTGAAAGATTTGTTCCTCTGTCTGTGTGAAAGACTTGTTTCTCTGTCTGTGTGAAAGTCTTGTTCCTCTGTCTGTGTGAAAGATTTGTTCCACTGTCTGTGTGAAAGACTTGTTTCTCTGTCTGTGTGAAAGTCTTGTTCCTCTGTCTGTGTGAAAGTCTTGTTTCACTGTCTGTGTGAAAGATTTGTTCCTCTGTCTGTGTGAAAGATTTGTTCCTCTGTCTGTGTGAAAGACTTGTTTCTCTGTCTGTGTGAAAGTCTTGTTCCTCTGTCTGTGTGAAAGATTTGTTCCTCTGTCTGTGTGAAAGATTTGTTTCTCTGTCTGTGTGAAAGATTTGTTTCTCTGTCTGTGTGAAAGATTTGTTTCTCTGTCTGTGTGAAAGATTTGTTCCTCTGTCTGTGTGAAAGTCTTGTTCCTCTGTCTGTGTGAAAGACTTGTTCCTCTGTCTGTGTGAAAGTCTTGTTCCTCTGTCTGTGTGAAAGACTTGTTTCTCTGTCTGTGTGAAAGTCTTGTTCCTCTGTCTGTGTGAAAGTCTTGTTCCTCTGTCTGTGTGAAAGATTTGTTCCTCTGTCTGTGTGAAAGTCTTGTTCCTCTGTCTGTGTGAAAGTCTTGTTCCTCTGTCTGTGTGAAAGACTTGTTTCTCTGTCTGTGTTTAAGTCTTGTTCCTCTGTCTGTGTGAAAGACTTGTTTCTCTGTCTGTGTGAAAGCCTTGTTCCTCTGTCTGTGTGAAAGTCTTGTTCCTCTGTCTGTGTGAAAGATTTGTTTCTCTGTCTGTGTGAAAGTCTTGTTCCTCTGTCTGTGTGAAAGATTTGTTTCCCTGCCTGTGTGAATGACTTCTTCCTCTGTCTGTGTGAAAGATTTGTCTCTCTGTCTGTGTGAAAGATTTGTTTCTCTGTCTGTGTGAAAGTCTTGTTCCTCTGTCTGTGTGAAAGTCTTGTTCCTCTGTCTGTGTGAAAGACTTGTTTCTCTGTCTGTGTGAAAGCCTTGTTCCTCTGTCTGTGTGAATGACTTGTTTCTCTGTCTGTGTGAAAGCTTGTTCCTCGGTCTGTGTGAAAGTCTTGTTCCTCTGTCTGTGTGAAAGATTTGTTTCTCTGTCTGTTGAATGACTTGTTTCTCTGTCTGTGTGAAAGCCTTGTTCCTCGGTCTGTGTGAAAGTCTTGTCCTCTGTCTGTGTGAAAGATTTGTTTCTCTGTCTGTGTGAATGACTTGTTTCTCTGTCTGTGTGAAAGCCTTGTTCCTCTGTGATTGTTTCTCTGTCTGTGTGAAAGCTTGTTCCTCGGTCTGTGTGAAAGTCTTGTTCCTCTGTCTGTGTGAAAGATTTGTTTCTCTGTCTGTGTGAATGACTTGTTTCTCTGTCTGTGTGAAAGCCTTGTTCCTCGGTCTGTGTGAAAGTCTTGTTCCTCTGTCTGTGTGAAAGATTTGTTTCTCTGTCTGTGTGAATGACTTGTTTCTCTGTCTGTGTGAAAGCCTTGTTCCTCTGTCTGTGTGAATGACTTGTTTCTCTGTCTGTGTGAAAGCCTTGTTCCTCTGTCTGTGTGAAAGACTTGTTTCTCTGTCTGTGTGAAAGTCTTGTTCCTCTGTCTGTGTGAAAGACTTGTTTCTCTGTCTGTGTGAAAGCCTTGTTCCTCTGTCTGTGTGAAAGTCTTGTTCCTCTGTCTGTGTGAAAGATTTGTTTCTCTGTGTGAAAGATTTGTTCCTCTGTCTGTGTGAAAGACTTGTTCCTCTGTCTGTGTGAAAGATTTGTTCCTCTGTCTGTGTGAAAGATTTGTTTCTCTGAATGTGTGAAAGATTTGTTTAACTGTTTGTGTGAAAGTCTTGTTCCACGGTCTGTGTGAAAGTCTTGTTCCTCTGTCTGTGTGAAAGATTTGTTCCTCTGTCTGTGTGAAAGACTTGTTCCTCTGTCTGTGTGAAAGATTTGTTTCTCTGTCTGTGTGAAAGATTTGTTACTCTGTCTGTGTGAAAGTCTTGTTCCTCTGTCTGTGTGAAAGATTTGTTTCTCTGTCTTTGTGAAAGATTTGTTTCTCTGTCTGTGTGAAAGTTTTGTTCCTCTGTCTGTGTGAAAGTCTTGTTTCTCTGTCTGTGTGAAAGTCTTGTTCCTCTGTCTGTGTGAAAGTCTTGTTCCTCTGTCTGTGTGAAAGATTTGTTCCTCTGTCTGTGTGAAAGATTTGTTCCTCTGTCTGTGTGAAAGACTTGTTCCTCTGTCTGTGTGAAAGATTTGTTCCTCTGTCTGTGTGAAAGATTTGTTTCTCTGAATGTGTGAAAGATTTGTTTAACTGTCTGTGTGAAAGTCTTGTTCCACTGTCTGTGTGAAAGTCTTGTTCCTCTGTCTGTGTGAAAGTCTTGTTCCTCTGTCTGTGTGAAAGATTTGTTCCTCTGTCTGTGTGAAAGACTTGTTCCTCTGTCTGTGTGAAAGATTTGTTTCTCTGTCTGTGTGAAAGATTTGTTTCTCTGTCTGTGTGAAAGTCTTGTTCCTCTGTCTGTGTGAAAGATTTGTTTCTCTGTCTGTGTGAAAGATTTGTTTCTCTGTCTGTGTGAAAGATTTGTTCCTCTGTCTGTGTGAAAGTCTTGTTTCTCTGTCTGTGTGAAAGTCTTGTTCCTCTGTCTGTGTGAAAGATTTGTTCCTCTGTCTGTGTGAAAGATTTGTTCCTCTGTCTGTGTGAAAGACTTGTTTCTCTGTCTGTGTGAAAGTCTTGTTCCTCTGTCTGTGTGAAAGATTTGTTCCTCTGTCTGTGTGAAAGATTTGTTTCTCTGTCTGTGTGAAAGATTTGTTTCTCTGTCTGTGTGAAAGATTTGTTCCTCTGTCTGTGTGAAAGATTTGTTTCTCTGTCTGTGTGAAAGTCTTGTTCCTCTGTCTGTGTGAAAGATTTGTTTCTCTGTCTGTGTGAAAGATTGTTTCTCTGTCTGTGTGAAAGTTTCTCTGTCTGTGTGAAAGTCTTGTTCCTCTGTCTGTGTGAAAGACCGTCTGTGTGAAAAGATTTGTTTCTCTGTCTGTGTGAAAGATTTGTTCCTCTGTCTGTGTGAAAGTCTTGTTCCTCTGTCTGTGTGAAAGTTTGTTCCTCTGTCTGTGTGAAAGACTTGTTTCCAACCAAAACCAAATTGTTCCCTGTCTGTGTGAAAGATTTGTTTCTCTGTCTGTGTGAAAGACTTGTTTCTCTGTCTGTGTGAAAGTTCGTGTGAAAGATTGGTGTGAAAGCTTGTTTCTCTGTCTGTGTGAAAGATTTGTTTCTCTGTCTGTGTGAAAGATTTGTTTCTCTGTCTGTGTTAAAGATTTGTTCCTCTGTCTGTGTGAAAGATTTGTTTCTCTGTCTGTGTGAAAGTCTTGTTCCTCTGTCTGTGTGAAAGATTTGTTTCTCTGTCTGTGTGAAAGATTTGTTTCTCTGTCTGTGTGAAAGATTTGTTTCTCTGTCTGTGTGAAAGATTTGTTCCTCTGTCTGTGTGAAAGATTTGTTCCTCTGTCTGTGTGAAAGTCTTGTTCCTCTGTCTGTGTGAAAGATTTGTTTCTCTGTCTGTGTGAAAGACTTGTTTCTCTGTCTGTGTGAAAGATTTGTTTCTCTGTCTGTGTGAAAGACTTGTTCCTCTGTCTGTGTGAAAGATTTGTTTCTCTGTCTGTGTGAAAGACTTGTTTCTCTGTCTGTGTGAAAGTCTTGTTCCTCGTCGACCTGTGTGAAAGATTTGTTTCTCTGTCTGTGTGAAAGACTTGTTCCTCTGTCTGTGTGAAAGATTTGTTCCTCTGTCTGTGTGAAAGACTTGTTCCTCTGTCTGTGTGAAAGACTTGTTCCTCTGTCTGTGTGAAAGTCTTGTTCCTCTGTCTGTGTGAAAGACTTGTTCCTCTGTCTGTGTGAAAGATTTGTTTCTCTGTCTGTGTGAAAGATTTGTTACTCTGTCTGTGTGAAAGTCTTGTTCCTCTGTCTGTGTGAAAGATTTGTTTCTCTGACTTTGTGAAAGATTTGTTTCTCTGTCTGTGTGAAAGTTTTGTTCCTCTGTCTGTGTGAAAGTCTTGTTTCTCTGTCTGTGTGAAAGTCTTGTTCCTCTGTCTGTGTGAAAGATTTGTTCCTCTGTCTGTGTGAAAGATTTGTTGCTCTGTCTGTGTGAAAGACTTGTTTCTCTGTCTGTGTGAAAGATTTGTTTCTCTGTCTGTGTGAAAGATTTGTTTCCCTGTCTGTGTGAAAGATTTGTTTCTCTGTCTGTGTGAAAGTCTTGTTTCTCTGTCTCTGTGAAAGTCTTGTTCCTCTGTCTGTGTGAAAGATTTGTTTCTCTGTCTGTGTCAAAGACTTGTTTCTCTGTCTGTGTGAAAGATTTGTTTCTCTGCCTGTGTGAAAGAGTTGTTTCTATGTGTGAAAGATTTGTTTCTCTGTCTGTGTGAACGATTTGTTTCTCTGTCTGTGTGAAAAGCTTGTTTCTCCGTCTGTGTGAAAGTCTTGTTCCTCTGTCTGTGTGAAAGATTTGTTTTTCTGTTTGTGTGAAAGATTTCTTTCTCTGTCTGTGTGAAAGATTTGTTTCTCTGTCTGTGTGAAAGTCTTGTTCCTCTGTCTGTGTGAAAGTCCTGTTCCTCTGTCTGTGTGAAAGATTTGTTTCTCTGTCTGTGTGAAAGATTTGTTTCTCTGTCTGTGTGAAAGATTTGTTTCTCTGTCTGTGTGAAAGATTTGTTTCTCTGTCTGTGTCAAAGACTTGTTTCTCTGTCTGTGTGAAAGATTTGTTCCTCTGTCTGTGTGAAAGACTTGTTCCTCTGTCTGTGTGAAAGTCTTGTTTCTCTGTCTGTGTGAAAGATTTGTTCCTCTGTCTGTGTGAAAGTCTTGTTCCTCTGTCTGTGTGAAAGATTTGTTTCTCTGTCTGTGTGAAAGATTTGTTTCTCCGTCTGTGTGAAAGATTTGTTTCTCTGTCTGTGTGAAAGATTTGTTTCTCTGTCTGTGTGAAAGGCTTGTTTCTCTGTCTGTGTGAAAGTCTTGTTCCTCTGTCTGTGTGAAAGATTTGTTTCTCTGTCTGTGTGAAAGATTTGTTTCTCTGTCTGTGTGAAAGACTTGTTTCTCTGTCTGTGTGAAAGTCTTGTTCCTCTGTCTGTGTGAAAGATTTGTTTCTCTGTCTGTGTGAAAGATTTGTTTCTCTGTCTGTGTGAAAGATTTGTTCCTCTGTCTGTGTGAAAGATTTGTTTCTCTGTCTGTGTGAAAGTCTTGTTCCTCTGTCTGTGTGAAAGATTTGTTCCTCTGTCTGTGTGAAAGATTTGTTTCTCTGTCTGTGTGAAAGACTTGTTCCTCTGTCTGTGTGAAAGTCTTGTTTCTCTGTCTGTGTGAAAGTCTTGTTCCTCTGTCTGTGTGAAAGATTTGTTTCCTCTGTCTGTGTGAAAGATTTGTTCCTCTGTCTGTGTGAAAGTCTTGTTCCTCTGTCTGTGTGAAAGATTTGTTCCTCTGTGTGAAAGTTGTTCCTCTGTCTGTGTGAAAGACTTGTTCCTCTGTCTGTGTGAAAGACTTGTTCCTCTGTCTGTGTGAAAGACTTGTTTCTCTGTCTGTGTGAAAGTCTTGTTCCTCTGTCTGTGTGAAAGACTTGTTTCTCTGTCTGTGTGAAAGTCTTGTTCCTCTGTCTGTGTGAAAGATTTGTTTCTCTGTCTGTGTGAAAGACTTGTTCCTCTGTCTGTGTGAAAGATTTGTTTCTCTGTCTGTGTGAAAGATTTGTTTCTCTGTCTGTGTGAAAGTCTTGTTCCTCTGTCTGTGTGAAAGATTTGTTCCTCTGTCTGTGTGAAAGATTTGTTTCTCTGTCTGTGTGAAAGACTTGTTTCTCTGTCTGTGTGAAAGATTTGTTTCTCTGTCTGTGTGAAAGATTTGTTTCTCTGTCTGTGTGAAAGATTTGTTCCTCTGTCTGTGTGAAAGTCTTGTTCCTCTGTCTGTGTGAAAGATTTGTTCCTCTGTCTGTGTGAAAGATTTGTTTCTCTGTCTGTGTGAAAGACTTGTTCCTCTGTCTGTGTGAAAGACTTGTTTCTCTGTCTGTGTGAAAGATTTGTTTCTCTGTCTGTGTGAAAGATTTGTTTCTCTGTCTGTGTGAAAGATTTGTTTCTCTGTCTGTGTGAAAGACTTGTTTCTCTGTCTGTGTGAAAGTCTTGTTCCTCTGTCTGTGTGAAAGATTTGTTTCTCTGTCTGTGTGAAAGATTTGTTTCTCTGTCTGTGTGAAAGATTTGTTTCTCTGTCTGTGTGAAAGATTTGTTTCTCTGTCTGTGTGAAAGATTTGTTCCTCTGTCTGTGTGAAAGATTTGTTCCTCTGTCTGTGTGAAAGATTTGTTTCTCTGTCTGTGTGAAAGTCTTGTTCCTCTGTCTGTGTGAAAGATTTGTTCCTCTGTCTGTGTGAAAGATTTGTTTCTCTGTCTGTGTGAAAGACTTGTTTCTCTGTCTGTGTGAAAGTCTTGTTCCTCTGTCTGTGTGAAAGATTTGTTCCTCTGTCTGTGTGAAAGATTTGTTTCCTGTGTGAAAGATTTGTTTCTCTGTCTGTGTGAAAGATTTGTTTCTCTGTCTGTGTGAAAGATTTGTTTCTCTGTCTGTGTGAAAGATTTGTTCCTCTGTCTGTGTGAAAGATTTGTTTCTCTGTCTGTGTGAAAGATTTGTTCCTCTGTCTGTGTGAAAGATTTGTTCCTCTGTCTGTGTGAAAGTCTTGTTTCTCTGTCTGTGTGAAAGATTTGTTCCTCTGTCTGTGTGAAAGATTTGTTCCTCTGTCTGTGTGAAAGATTTGTTTCTCTGTCTGTGTGAAATTTGTTCTCTGTCGTACAAATTGTTCTCTGTCTGTGTGAAAGATTGTCTTTTTGTTTCTCTGTCTGTGTGAAAGATTTGTTCCTCTGTCTGTGTGAAAGTCTTGTTCCTGTCTGTGTGAAAGATTTGTTCCTCTGTCTGTGTGAAAGATTTGTTCCTCTGTCTGTGTGAAAGACTTGTTTCTCTGTCTGTGTGAAAGTCTTGTTCCTCTGTCTGTGTGAAAGATTTGTTTCTCTGTCTGTGTGAAAGACTTGTTTCTCTGTCTGTGTGAAAGATTTGTTTCTCTGTCTGTGTGAAAGATTTGTTTCTCTGTCTGTGTGAAAGACTTGTTTCTCTGTCTGTGTGAAAGACTTGTTCCTGTGTGTGTGTGTGAATGACCTATATTCCTGTCAGTACAGAGGGTTAGTGTTCACACAGTATTCTCTGAGAATGTGTCTTCAGAGCTTCATTGGTGATTCCAAAATGTTTGAAGTTACTTTAGCTGTTTTGGGTTTTCCCTCATGATGTGCTATTCTTGTTGCCAGTGCTGCCACTCGAATGGGGGCAGTTTATGAAGCTGAGGTTTGGGCCACAACTGAAAAGCAACCCAACCTGATTCACAGCAGCAATGACCATATCAGTTGCCTTTAGCTCGACTACATGCTGCTTCACAGACAGCAAGGAAAGGTATAGGGGCCCAACCAGGAGGAGATAGCGCAGCATATAAAGGCAGGCAATCAGCTTTCTTGACATGCCAGACCCTCAGCAGACCCAGTAGTGATATCTGCAGCCTTGTGGCACGGAGCCTTGTGGACTAGCTAATCATACATTCCAGTGGCTATCAAGGCCACAACAAGCCACAACATTTTCACCTCCAGCTCCTGCAGGACTTCACAATCCGGTGCCATGTTTGCCAGGGCCACCACCTAGAACCTCTTTGCCTCTGATGAGGACAGTCAGAAGCAGAGGGCTCTCGCTTTTTGCTGAGTGGATAAATCTCCACAAGTGTACAGTTTTATTGTGTACGGTTTTGGTCACTATTTAGATTCACTATCTAGTTTCATTAATCATTACACTGGAATTTGTCATTGGGTTATGGGGAGAGTTACAGAGCAAAGAGATCTAGGGGTACAGGTTCATAACTCCTTGAAAGTGGAGTCACAGGTGGACAGAGTGGTGAAGAAGGCATTCGGCATGTTTGATTTCATTGTTCAGAACATTGAATACAGGAGCTGGAGTGTCTTGTTGAAATTGTACAAGACATTGGTGTACAGTTCTGGTTACCCTATTATAGAATGGATATTAAACTGGAAAGAGTACAAAAGAGATTTACTCGGATGTTAACGGGACTTGATGGTTTGAGTTAGAAGGAGAGGCTGGATAGACAGGGACTTTATTCCCTGGAGCGTAGGAGGCTTAGGGCTGACCTTATAGAGATTTATAAAATAATGAGGGGCACAGATCATCTAGACAGTTAACATCTTTTCCCAAATTAGGGGAGTCTAAAACCAGACAGCATATGTTTTAAGTAAGAGGGCAGAGATACAAAAGGGCCCAGAAGGGCAATTTTTTCACACAGAAAGTGGTGAGTGTCTGGGACAAGTTGCCAGAGGTGGTCGTAGAGGCGGGTACAATTTTGTCTTTTAAAAAGCATTTAGACAGTAAGATGCATACAGAGAGATATGGGCCAAATGCAGGCAATTGGGACGATCTTAGTGGTAAAAATTGGGCGGCATGGATAAGTTGGGCTGAAAGATCTGTTTCCCTTCTGTAAACCTCTATGACTCTGGGTACAGGGAGTTTGAGTCTGTACACAAGTGGATACTGAGGCACTCTCACATCAACCAGCAGTCTTGGTCATTAGAAAGGAGTTTCATTCCATCAGTATTCAGCTGGTATATGACAGCAGGGTGGACCTAATGTATTTCTGGGCAAGATCCTAATGCCATCATTCTGAACCAGCCACATCTCCTGTAGGCCTAACACCTCCCAAAAGAGCCAATGTGTGTCTCCTTGAAGATGAGGACTATCTTCGAAGGATGTGGCTGGTGATATCAGTGAGGAGTTCTGCCATTGATTTACAGCAAAGACACAGCCAGAGCCACACAAGCACAAGGGCACTTTCTGAACGGCTTATTCCACACATTAACATAGAAAGGCGATCGCTATGAGAAGTTCCATCGTTGTAGGTGCTTCACCCACAGTGGCCACTCTTTACACTTGAATATGGGCATTGGTTGGCATGGAGTAATTGAGCTACATGACAGCTCAGCACATTCTCATCTGCATGATACATCCACCGTCTCCCATAAACAGCTAGATGGGAATCAGGATCCCTCTGTGGGAGAATCTAGGACTTGGGGCTCATTGTTTAAAGATAAGGGCTTGCCCATTTAACAGAGATAAGAGAACTGTTTTTCTCATATGATTCTCTGGTATTCTCTTCCCAAAAGGCGTTGAATATTTTTTAAGGCAGAGTTAGATAGATCCCTGATAAGCAAGGAGCGGGTGGATGGTGAAGGGTTACCATGAATAGGTGAGTGCAGGGAACACACTGCCAGAGGAGGTGATGGAAGTAGACACATTAGCAACATTTAAAGGGATGTGTACATGAATAGGGAGGGAATAGAGGAATACAGACTGAGAAAGGACACAAGATTTTCTTTGTAGTTTAGATAAAGTGTCACGATGGGCCTGGGTTTGAAGGGCCGAAAGGCCTGCTCCTGTGTTGTACTTTTCTTTGTTTTTTGTTCATTACAATCATTATGAGCCATGATTTTAATGAATGGTGGAGCAGGCTCGAGGGGCCGAGTGGCCTACTCCTGCCCCTACTTTCTGTATTGGAGCAGGAGTACTGGTTGCTGTTTCCCCCATTCATTAATGTCACCGTGTGCCTTCAACATCACCCTGGCCGAGATGATCTGATTCCGAATAAACCAGGGATGGACTTGAGGACCATTATGGTCTATATTACAGAATATATCTTACATTCAGCCACACAATCACTGAGAAAGTCTTGCTATTCTATTTTTATCAAAGTAAAGTAAATTATACAAAAATATAGAGACATATAAATACACAGAGATAGAGAAATCTCATTCTGTTCTGTTCTGTCTATATAACCATAGTTAGAGACAACCCAAACCCAAGAGATTGAATAGACTGGGTCTGTACTCGTTGGAGTTTAAAAGGCTGAGGCGGGGGTGGGGGGGTGGTTTTATAGAGACTTACAAGATAACAAACAGATTAGATAGGGTAGAGGTAGAGAGATTCTTCCTGCTTAGAAAGGAAACCAGAACTAGAGGGCACAGCCTCAAAATAAGGGGGGGCAGTTTAGAACAGACTTGAGGAGGAACTTATTCACTCAAAGGATGATGAATCTCTGGAATTCTCTCCCCGTTGAAGTGATGGAGGCTACCTCGTTGAATATATATAAGTCACGGGTAGATAGATTTCTAATATTCAAGGGAATTAAGGGTTACGGGGAGAATGCAGGAAAGTGGAACTGATCCACTTCTGATCAGCCACGATCTTATTGAATTGTGGAGCAGGCTCGAGGGGCTGGATGGCCCACTCCTGCTCCTATTTCTTATGTTCTTCTGTTTTTATTAGCCCCTGTGTCCCACAGTTGCATCACTCGCTCAGGCAAATGATAATTTCTTGTAAATTTCAGATCCAAGTAATACAGAGTGTGCACCTCCAGGCAAATTCAAATTCAAGTCATCAGCAATCCCAAAACTGGGAGTTAAAGTCAGACTTTCAAATCGGCACGTTGTATTATTACAGCATTTAATCAGCTGAATTGTTTGTACTCGTCCATCAAACTAACCTCCAACCACTATGTCGAGTGTCAGTTACTCACCTTGTGTGGTGATGGTGGCAAACATTAATGCTCCAGCTGCCGCAGCTCTGACCTCAGGCTCGGAATCACTTAGCAACTGCACCAGGATGGGAATCACCTCCTCACTGCAAACTTTATTCTTCCCTTCTAAAGACACACTGAACGACAAAGAAAACACAAGATGTGGTCAACAAAGAACAAACAAAGAACAAAACAGCACGGGAAACAGGCCCTTCGGTCCAGCGAGCCCGTGCCGCCATCCCGATGTTCCCACCTCTACCTGTGATCCCTGTCTATGTTTATAGATCCATGGATTAAAAACCAAATTTGAGACAATTTAGGGAGAATTTGTTTTGCCAATCAGCTTAACAGCACATCTTTGGGATGTGGGAGGAAACCGGAGCACCCGGAGAAAACCCACGTAAGCACAGGGAGAATGCGCAAACTCCCACAGACACAGGCCCAAATCCATGTATCTGCACAGCACAGCGATAGTCACTGAACTGTCGTGTTGCCCATCAGATGGTCCAGGTCAAGCGTACACTAATGACGTGAAGCACTAGGATACTCTTGAAAAAGATCCAAGAGCAGCCCTCTCATGACCCATTGCGTGTATGCCCCTCATTAGACAACAAGGTGGACCAAAGCACCTGTAGGATAAACAAAGCAAACGTGTTCCTGGATATCAGACTGGAATCTTAAACAGAATTATATAGGCAAAGTAATTTCCTAACTACAGAAAACAGAGTACATGATTAATCTGCAGCCATTCATTGTGATGAAGCCAGCATTTTAAATTCACCACTTTAGGTGATTGCTACATTTAACCAGCACAAACTGAATTGGTTTCACACAGCAGCAGGGGACCAATAACTTAAGCACTGCTTAAAGGCAGCCTGTACCTCTCAAAGGGAAAGCAAAAGCAGCTGGAATAATTGTTGGAGGTCTTTTGTGATCTGAATTGGTGCCATCAAAGATTAAAGAATTTTTTTTTTTAAGAGCAACACAGCACGGGAAACAGGCCCTTCGGCCCAACGAGCCCGCGCCGCCGTCATAACTATATAGTAGCAATTCCATTATCCTATTATAGATTTAGGTTATTCCTAATATGGAAGACTCTCACTATAGGGACAATTTGTTTCCCAATCAGCCTAAGAGCGAATTTTTTGGGTTGTGGGAGGAAACCGGAGTGCCCGGAGAAAACCCACGCAACCACGGGGAGAACGCACAAACTCCCGCAGACACCGGCCCAAATCCAAGTGTCTGCACAGCCACATCGATAGTCTCTGAGCTGTCATGGTGCCCTTCAGATGGTCCACATAAAGTACTCATTTACGACATGAGGTACCAGGCAACCCATGAATCAACATCCAAGAGCTGTACCCGCACCACCTGCCGAATACATGCTCAATGTTGGTCAAGTATGGACCGAATTACCTGTGGAAAAAAGCCGTAGTTAAACAGTCCTAATATATCCCTCTATCTGCATACCGCTCATGTGGCTGTCCAAGAGACCCTTAAACAGCCCCAGCGTGCCTGCTCCCACCACCTTACTCGGCAATGCATTCCACACCCCCACTACCCTTTGTGTGAAAAACTGCCCTCTAATATTCGTCTTATACATAGCCCCCCTCACCCTATGGCCATGACCCCTCGTCCTATCCATGACGGAATATGATAGAGAGTGTCACCAGGTTTTCATTGGGGAAAGGGGTGAAACAGAGGGTCCATGTCCTAGAGAGAGCAGTACATCTGCCACACATGCTGAGGAGCCAATGGGAAAATAAAATGGCTGAGATTCTCTAGCCTCGCCCACGGCTGGGATTCTCCAGACTCGCCCAGAGTTAAGATTCTCCAGCCTTGCCCACGGCTGGGATTCTCTGACCTTGCCCGTGGCTGGGATTCTCCAGCCTCGCCCATGTCTCCAGCCCCACCTGCGTTTGGGATTCTCCAGCCTTGCTCACGGCTGGAATTCTCCAGCCTTGCTCACGGCTGGGATTCTCCAGTACTGTGACTGTAAATGGAGATTTGGCAAAGCACCAAATTCCCCGTTCTCACTGATAGCAGAGAACGTGAGATTGTTCTCTAGTGGGAGAATAGTGGGGGACATAGCTTTAAATTAAGGGATGGTAGTTATAGGACGGATGTCAGAGGTAGGTTCTTTACCCAGAGGGTGGTAAGGGTATGGAATGCCCTGCCTGCTGCAGTTGTAGATGCGCCACGTTTGGGGGCATTTAAGAGGTTTGTGGATAGGTTTATGGATGAAAAGGGAATGGTTTAGGTTAGAGGGTCATTGCTTTTTCTTAATTGGTCGGTGCAACATCGAGGGCCAAAGGGCCTGTTCTGCGCTGCAATGTTCTATGAGGGGAGGAGAGAGGGCCCGATCGTTCTCTGATAGGGTGAAGGGAGGAGGGAGGCCAAATGTTTCTCTGCTGTGGGGGAGGGGGGGGGGAGGAGAGAGGGGGGGGAGGAGGAGAGACCTCTGCCACTCTGCGGGCGACCAGTGGGGGGGAAAGTGGGGCAGGTGGTTGCGATCGGTCTGGGTGGTGTGGGGCTGGGTGGATAAGTTATGTTGTGGGAGTGGGATGATATCCTGCTTTTTACCTCGTGCCGCTTTATCTGCTTTTTGCATTGCGGAAACAATGTGACAGGGGCGTGTTTTTCAAATTTTTCAAATTTTCAAAATGCGAAGTTCAAAGCTGTGATCAGAGCTGCAGTGATTCGGGCACGCTAAGCCCCATCCACAGCGCAATCCCCTTGTTCAAGAAGGGGAATAGAAACTTTCCGGGGAATTATAGGCCGGTGAGTCTTACTTCTGTTGTGGGCCAAGTATTGGAGAGAATTATTAGGGATAGGATTTATAGTTATTTAGAGAGAAATGAATTGATTGGGGATAGTCAGCATGGTTTTGTGAAGGGTAGGTCGTGCCTTACTAACCTTATTGAGTTTTTTGAAAAAGTGACCAAAGAGGTGGATGGGGGTAAGGCAGTTGATGTGGTATATATGGACTTTAGTAAGGCGTTCGATAAGGTGGCACATGGAAGGCTTCTGCAGAAAATGCAGATGTATGGGATAGAGGGTGATTTAGCTAATTGGATTAGGAATTGGCTAGCAGATAGAAGACAGAGGGTGGTGGTTGATGGGAGATATTCATCGTGGAGTTCGGTGACAAGTGGTGTACCTCAGGGGTCTGTTTTGGGGCCCCTGCTGTTTGTAATTTTTATAAATGATCTGGATGAGGGTATTGAAGGATGGATTAGTAAATTTGCAGATGACACCAAAGTCGGTGGAGTGGTAGATAGTGAAGAGGGGTGTTATAGTTTGCAGAGGGACTTGGACAAGTTGCAGAGCTGGGCCGAGAGGTGGCAAATGGAGTTTAATGTGGAAAAGTGTGAGGTAATGCACTTTGGCAGGAACAATAAATGTGTAGAGTATAGGGCTAATGGTAGGGCTCTTAATAGTGTTGAGGAACAGAAGGATCTTGGTGTATGTGTCAATAGATCCCTGAAAGTAGGCAGTCAAGTGGATAAAGTTGTTAAGAAGGCATATGGAGTCTTAGCTTTTATTGGTAGGGGGATTGAATTTAGGAGCCGCAGCATCATCTTGCAACTGTACAAAACTCTAGTGCGGCCGCACTTGGAGTATTGTGTGCAGTTCTGGTCCCCACATTATAAGAAAGATGTGGAGGCATTGGAGAGGGTACAGAGGAGGTTTACCAGGATGTTGCCTGGTATGGAGGGCAGGTCTTATGAAGAGAGGCTGAGGGATTTGAGGTTGTTTTCGTTGGAAAGAAGGCGGCTAAGAGGAGACCTTATTGAAACATATAAGATGATTAGAGGTTTAGATAGGGTGGACAGTGATAGCCTTTTTCCTAGGATGGAGAAAGCTAGCACAAGGGGACATAGCTTTAAATTAAGGGGTGGTAGTTATAGGACAGATATCAGAGGTAGGCTCTTTACCCAGAGGGTGGTAAGGGTATGGAATGCCCTGCCTGAGGCAGTTGTAGATGCGCCACGTTTGGTGGCATTTAAGAGGTTAGTTGATAAGTTTATGGACGAAAAGAGAATGGTTTAGGTTAGAGGGTCATTGCATTTTCCTAATTGGTCGGCACAACATCGAAGGCCGAAGGGCCTGTTCTGCGCTGTAATGTTCTATGTTCTATGTTCAATCAGACCCGCTGGGGGGCGCCGGAGAGCAGGTTTCCAAGGCAGATCTGAATTGCACCCAGATTCAGCATTTAGAATCAAAATGTTAAAATCGGGCCCAGAGTTTCTTCTTCATCACTCTCTCCTGCTCTTCCATCACTATCAGGTCAGGATGCAATTTTTCAGTATCTGTAAAGCAAAGGCTAGGGTTATGGCGGAGGGAGAGTACAGGGTGTTTGGAGCACTTTTCCCTTGTGGATAGATCACATCTTTCCCCCTCCACAAGGCTTCTAGTGTGTTGTCAGTGAGATTAGAGCACCATCTCTCCCTGCTGCACCAATTTCATTCTTCTTCCTGCCTCTTCCCACACAATCCCAGCACCTGCTGCAGCCAGGATGTGCCTCCACTTTAAGAGATCCAGGAAGAGAGCTGGGCCTCCTGCTGAGGTGTGCAGTCACCCAACAGCATGTGTAGCACTTTACTGCACGCAGCAATCACACAGATTAGCAGGCAGCACTAACCTGGAAGCCAGCACACTGCAGCAATCCAGCATGGTGCCGCTTCCGATGGCCAATGTTCTCAGCTTCCCTTGTAGCAAACGCTGCCAGCACCAAAGGGGTGAGCACTGCAGCAGAGGCTCTGATTCAAGTCATACAAGCTCAGACCGCCACCCTCCAGGCTCCGCATGCTAATGTTCAAAGGGGCACCCAAGACGTCACAACAATCCTTCAATTGGTTCTCCGACAGATTACTTGGTGTGAAGCTCTGACCTGGGAGTTCGCCAGAGGCTCCTGGAGTACAAATCTGATGCCATCTCTCAGGGTGACAGCTTTTATACTCTCAACCTTACAACCAGTGCCCTGTTGTTAGTACCAGCCAGCCAACCCAGCCGCGATTGCTGGAACCCAGGCTGTGCACTCTGATAGACCCAGAGCCACTCAGATTCACTCTCTCAGCCTGGCTGCTGTCTCCTCAACTAGTTGAGCAGCCTTTGTCAGAATGCAGTCACCAGGTACACAACTCATAGAACCAAAAAAAAACGTCCAGAAGAACGCAAAGGAAATTGTTTATTTTTCTATATCATAGATTAGAATCCCTACAGTGCAGAAGGAGGCTATTTGGCTCATTGAATGTGCACCAACCACAATCACACCCAGGTCCTGTAACCCCTGCTAATTTACCCTGCTAATCCCCCTGACACGAGGGGCAATTTGGTGTGGCCAATCAACCTAACCTACACAGTTTTGGACGGTGGGAGGAAACTGGAGCACTCAGAGGAAACCCATACAGACACGGAAGAATGTGCAAATTCTACACAGACAATGACCTGAGGCTGGAATTGAACCCAGGTCCTTGGCGCTGTGAAGCAGTGCTAACCATCGTGCCACCCGTGCCACCCACGTTATGATTTAATTTATAAATTTGGATCAGAATGTAACTTTTCTGTTTTTTTTAAAACATTTCTTGTGTCAAGAAGGCTTTATGGTCAGTGATGGGGGAAACACTTTGAACTGCTGATGAATGGGATGGTGCAGTTGAGTTTACCTCTGTCACTGAACTGTGAGAAAGCTTGCAATCTGAACAAACCTTTCCACTTGTTTCCAGCTACTTAACCTCCGGCAAGAGTCATAGAGCCATCCACAGAAAAGAAAGAGGCAATTTGGCTCATCAAGTCGCTGCTGACTCACTGCAGAGTAAACTGGTCAATCCCATTCCCCTGAGCTATTCCTGAATTCCTGCAGCTTTACTTCCTTCAAACACCCACCCGAATCATTGATCTTTGCTCCTTTGATCACCTCGATGGGCAGTGAGTCATCATCACTCATTGTGTTAAAATGTTTCTCTTCACAAACAACCCTCTCACCCAAAAAGCTAAATCTCTGTCTCCCAATTCTTGTCCATCAACTCACAGAAACAATGTTCTCTTGTCTACTTTATCCAACTCTCTCCTACATCTCTATCAAATCTCCCCTCAGTTTCCTTCGCTTCAAAGAGAACGACCTCAGCTTTCCCAAACTAAATTATGGATAAATCACGCCCATTTCTGGAATTATTCTGGTAAATCTTCTTTGTATAATTTTAGTGACCTCCGAACCCGATCCCATTTTTGGATAAGTTTTCTTTTGGTACAGTACTCTTCAGTCTGTGGGAATAAAGCAAAGCTGGAAATCACTGGCAAGGCCGTTTGACCTTGATTGGAGTGCTTACTAGCAGCCAATTTAAGGTGGTTCGGAGAATACCATTTTACTATGGTCTGGAGTCACATGTAAACCAGAGGGCAGATTTCCACTCTGAGTGAACCATTGGTTTTTCCAGAACAATTAATGATTGTTTATTGGTTGTTGTTATTGAGACAAACGTTATATTCCAGATTTATTCAGTAAATTCTAAACCCACCAGCTGTCCTGCTGGGATTTGGACCCAAGTCCCCACAGCATTAGTCTGGGTCTCAGGATTATTCATCCAGTACGCCACCATTTCTCCTGCACTGTATTCAGCAGTGGACTGAAAACTGTGCCTGGTATCGCTAGGAGTAGCCTGGAAGGAGGCAAATGTATCAAAGTTAAGAGTCAAGGTCAGCATGACAACTAGAGGCAAGGACGTCCTTGTCCTGATGAAGGGTCATGTAGACGTTGGCTTTATTCTCTCTCCACAAATACCAAGATTCTGCAGCATTTTCTGTTTTTGTTTCAGATTCAGCATCCGCAGTATTTTGCCTTTTATCTTGTCCAGCTTCGAGGTTGGAGTTCTGGCTGCAGCAGTTAGCAGATTTCTCACGTGTTGGTCATCGCTGTGGTTGAGGAAAGTGAATTGCTCCCAAAAGACTTTCTGCAGATATTATCTCTGACTGAGAGCCTCAGCCCACCCTGTCTTCCAGCAGCCTGTCCTGTGTTGTCTGGCCTCTCTTCGTGCCCTCAGTCGTGCTCAATTCCAGGAGAAGTCCTGACCAGACCACTTATGCCTGGAAGCCACTTGTTTCTGTGCAAACCTTGACAAGTGACCTGGTAAAGTGCTTCAGCAGCAGCCAGAACACACTCCGCAGGCTATTCAAACTTTAACCAAGCTCCAGGAATGCTGAGGATTGCAGCAGCAGCCAGAAGGAATTAATCCACCGAGTAACCTGAAAGGAATCGATGATCCCTTTGAGCATCACCGGTGGGTGTCCTTCAGAATGTTTGGAATTATATACAGCTGCGGATGGTTAAGGGAAACTGTAGGTTGGATTGCAATGTGCAGTGTTGGCACCAGCTCAGCATTACACACTCATTAACATCACAATCTATCGGCTCTGCACTTTCAGTGATCATTACGTGTGCACAGACCTCTTTCTCAGAATGGCATCTGGTGAATTTACTGCTGGAAGTGTGCACGTGCACATGCCTCAGAGGCAGCTTTTGACGTTCCGAAGGTTGATTGAATGATAAAACATTGCCTACACACCCGATCCCGCCCTCTCGGAATCGACAGCCCAGACAGTCAATGCAGCTTTTTATGGTCCACATAAGAATCTTCCCACTTCATTAGTCTATCTGATTATTTCATTTTCCCTCATGTGCTCATCTAGCTTCCTTTTAAATACATCTACATCTATTTGCTGAAGCTATTTCATCTGGTAACAGATTGCACATTTTTATTGATAAATATCCCCTGAATTTTCTGTTGGAACGATTATAACTCCCTTATCCTGAATACTCCTCATTCTGATCTCCCCCCAAAACAAAGAATCTTCATATTTAATAAAATTTTAAAACCAATTTCTGTATAATTTATTCTATTTAATATTTGAAATCCATGAAGGTTAAGAGTTCATTCCTAATTAATTTATAATAAAACACATTGATACCGAGGGATTAATTTTCTCTGGTAACACACAGGTTAATATGTTCAGTGAAAATTCATTTCTGCACCATTTTAATGCAGTGAAGATTAATTTTCAATGCATTAAGAACACACCAGCGAAGGATATTAAACCCTTCAGCATATATCTAACTCATTCTGCGCTCATCATCATGACTGCTTGATAAATATATTTGTACGCTAATTTTTTAAACTTTTGTTTATTCATTCTCGGGTGGTGGGTATCGCTGGCTAGACCAGCATTTATTACCCATCTCTAATTGCCCTTGGGAAGGTGGTGGTGAACTGCTTTCTTGTACCGCTGCAGTCCATGTACTGTAGGTACATCTATAGTGCTGTTCGGGAGGGAGTTCCAGGATTTTGATCCAGCAGCAGTGAAAGAACGGCCGATATATTTCCAAACCAGGATGGCGAGTGGCTTGGAAGTGAACCTGCGCATGTTCCTACGTGCCTGCTGCCCTTGCCCTTCTGGGTGATAGAAGTCACATGTTTGGAAGGTATGGGACGAAGGAGCTTTGGTGAGTTGTTGCAGGACATTTTGTAGATGGACACAGTGCTGTTGCTGTACATCAGTGATGGAAAGAGTGAATGTTGAAAGTGGTAGACAGGGTGCTGATCAAGTGGGCTGCCTTGCCCAATGGTGTCAAATTTCTTATGTGTTGTTGAGGGTGCACATATCCAGCCAAGTGGAGAGTATTCCATCACACTCCTGACTTGTGACTTGAAGATGGTGGTCAAGCTTTAGGGTGAGTTATTTGCCACAGGATTCCCGATCTCTGACCTGCTCTTGTAGCCTCTGTATTTATTTGGCTGTTCCAGTTTAATTTCTGGTGAATGGGAAACCCAGGATGTTGACATTGGAGAATTCAGCAATAGCAATGGAATTGAATATCAAGGGGAGATGGTTAGGTTCTCCCTTATAGATGATAGTCATTGCCTGGCACTTGTGTGGCACAAATGTTATTTGCTACTTATCAGCCCAAACCTGGATACTGTCCAGGACTTGCTGCATATGGACAAGAGCAATTTCAATCTATTCTACTCTATTCTGGAGCTGCTGTGTCTTGTTAGGCGACAATTTGAAGGATATTGGTGGGCATTATGTTCCTGACTATGAAGATTGTCGTATTTAATGCCCGGGGCTGCCTGTTGAACAGCAAACTGTGCACAAGACCCAGTTACATCTCTGAATGGTTGGCACACTGCAGCATTGCTCAGAGGAAGCCCATCGGCAAGTCTTTCCATCTTAGGGAACATCTTCACTCAGCCCACAAGCATGACCCTAGCCTTGCTGTTGCTTGTCATTTCAAATCACCATCTTGTTTTCATGCCCACATGTCCATCCTCGGCTGGTTACAATATTCCAGTGCAAACTGAAGCAGCAACACCTCGGGCGAGATTTTCTGGCCAAGCTCGCCCTGAAACTGGGAAATCCCATCCAAAGTCAATGGACCTTTCTATGGTGTGCCTCTCAATCACTCTGATTCCTGTGGCAGGCAGGCTGGAAAAATTCAGCGCCTCATCACCTGATTAGATATGTCACAGCCGTCAGGACTCCATATTGAGTTCCATAACTTTAACTATGACCTTTCTCTTCCATCTTGACCCTATTTTAAAATCCAAACATTTTTTTGTCCCAACGCAAACCCACCAGCGCCTGTTGTCCCCCCACTGGACCATCTGTCACTTGTTCTTAAGTTTTGCTTTCGCTGAGCACTGATTTTTGTTCTCCTAAAAACACGTGCTATCTTATTTTTCTGCCCCAATCAGCAGCTCCTATAGTCCTTCGCACTGCCATTAACACTTCTATCTTGCTCCCTACACATCTTTGTCGCAATTTCTCCCAACTCCCACTTATCACTGAACTTCGACTCTGCTCTCCACCCCCTCTTATGCCAGGTAAAATTCAGCATGTGTCTCCCTCTCTTTAACTCTGGAGAAGCATTAACTCTGTTTCTCTCTCCACAGATGCTGCTGGACCCGCTGAGTTTTTCCAGCATTTTCTGTTTTTGTTTTTTATTTCCTCTGTCCATGGGAGTATAGATTTTATCCTTCAGTACCATGTTTGAGCCCTTCACATGAAATTAGGACGTTAAAATAACAACAAACCCTTGCATTTATATAACATTTTTGAAATACACTTTGTAAATGCATAATCATTCTACTGAATTCAGTGGGGAGTAAAATGGAGGGTGGGGTGAAAAGCCATTCCAATCTAACCAATTTCCCACTGGACAGGTCAGGTTAGTATAGATAGAACATCAAACATTACAGCGCAGCGCAGGCCCTTCGGCCCTCGATGTTGTGCCGACCAATGGAACCAATCTAATGACCCTCTAACCTAAACTATTCCAATGTTATCCATATGCCTATCCACCCTTAAAGTTGGTGAGTCCACAACTGCTGCAGGCAGGGCATTCCACGCCCTTACTACCCTCTGAGTAAAGAACCCACCTCTAACATCCGTCCTATAATTATCACCCCTCAATTTAAAGCTATGTCCCCTTGTGTTAGCCATCACCATCCGAGGAAAAAGGCTCTCACTGTCAAGTCTATTAGTGTAGTACAGTAATACAGTATCTGTTGCTCTCTGCTGTTTGGAGTAGCATATTGACAGATATCCAGTTATGATTATGTATTAATTCAGAAAGCTCGTCCTTTACCTGATGTCCATGAGATCTTTCGCAGCCAGAGTCCTGATGGTTGGTGAGCTATGAGTGAGTTTGGTCTTCAGCACTGATATCCCATCGGCGTCCAGAGCCTGCTTGGTGTCCACAAGCAAACAAAAGTGCAGGGTCTTCAAGATTAACTCCTGAATCTCATCCAGCTCTGTGTGAAGCTTTTTAATCAGGTCAGGAACCAGCCCGGCGTACACAATCGCAGTTGCACCTGAAGGGGGAGTTTGATGCAAACATTTAGACATTGTAATCTGCTCTATAATGAAGGCTGTATTTCAGATGTAACAGTTAGTGAGTGCAAGCAGGGAATGGGGATAAAATACATTTAACATTCCTGATCACTGTCCTGTGATTCTTGCTGCTTAATGTCTGTGTGCAGATGTGGAGTGTGGGCAGGATACCTGAACTGTTGCTAATTTATTTGTAGGTGAGGCTACAGAAATTGGAGTCCCTGGACAATAAAGGCATAGCCATAAAATTAGCAATTTTATGGCAAAAGGTACATTGAATGCTAGCACAGGGAAGCACGGTGACACAGTGGTTAGCACTGCTGCCTCACAGCACCAGGGAGCCGGGTTTGATTCCCGGCTTGGGTCACTGTCTGTGTGAAGTTTGAACATTCTCCCCCTGTCTGCTGGGGTTTCCTCCGGGTGCTCCAGTTTCCTCCCGCAGTCTGAAAAACATGATGGTTAGGTGCATTGGCCATACTAAATTCTCCCTCAGTGTATCCGAACAGGCACCGGGGTGTGGTGACTAGGGGATTTTGACAGTAACTTCATTGCAGTGTTAATATAAGCCTAGTTGTGACACTAATAAATGAACTTTTTGCATAATCACAAGTAGTACAAAATATGTGAAATCAGGTTCAGAGAGCAAAGGTGACTAAGATGGTGATGAGTGTCTTTTGAACGTGGAAATATACTGCCATACACAAGAAACATTTTGTATTAAAGTTCCATCTAACTTTGTTACATGCTATAATGGTTTATATTTATATAAATATAGATACAGCACATTGGTCTCTAATTTTTAGTTAGGTTTATGCTGTATCCAAAACTGACAGCAAAGTTTTTGCAGGAGGAACTCAAACTTATTCATGTATAAATAGTACACCAGTTAGGTTACAGAAATCAGTATCCTAGAGATGATCAGGTTATCTAACAAATACATGTTAGATTTGTAACAACATGTTACAAATAATTTAAGTTCCTGGAGATTGATTCAATCTGTGGTTACAAAAGTATTCATTTTATTCATATTTTTCTGTGTTTTCAATTCTTGTGTAATTAGTTTACTTGTAAATAAATCAGTCTGTTAGTTTTAGCTCAAATCTGACATTTACCAAATGTTGGTATAGCCAGGAGAGAATGGTGGCAGTAAAATTTCAGTGTTAATCCTGGGACACATTGTCAAACTCACACTGTGGGTGGGATTTTCTGGCTCGCCCCAAAACTGGAAAATCCCACTCAGGATCAACAAACCTTTGCATGGCCGTTCTCTCCATCCCCCAACCAACCCAAACACCCACATCAGGACGGCAGTCTGCTGGGACTTTTAAGAGGTTCAAGAGGAAGACTGTTGCTCCTACACACCACAACAAGAATAGTAGGCTGCTAGGCCGTATTGTGAGCAGTTGCCTGTTGTCCCTGTGAGGATAGCTGGTAGGCACTTGTGTCTGAAAATTGTAATGGGGGATCTTGGGTGTTAAAGAAGGAATGGACCAGTTGCCTCCCCATGCTGATTTTTAATTGCTGGCCGCTTGTCTTTCAGATGGGAACAGGCAGCCAAGTGTTAACAATCGGCCCCCACCCCGGCACTCTTATAATCTTTGCCAGATAACTCTTCAAAACATTTTCATCTGCCTCTGGGTTTGGGTTTGGCTGCGAGAGAGCTTGAGAATAAACAGCCTGTCCACGTTCATTGTTCATTCATAAAACTTTAAGAGCGAGTGCAAAACTCCGGTAGATAAGACGCATTTCCCTGTGTGAAATCAGAGACGGCCTCACCTCACTGGAGAAAAGCATAAAAATAACACTTGCTGAACATTCAAAGACCAGATGAAGGGATGGATGTTGTATTTACAGAAATAACAGTCCCTCGAAGGCTTGCTAAGACATCCTTTGATGTTTAATTCATTCTCATTTTTATTCTGATTCAGTTGTGTAATTGACGAGACTTTCCATATCCATGTCAGTTTAGTCACAAGTTAAACCATCTTCAAAGTTTAATGGAAAGGACATAATCTTCATTTCAATCCATTCAGTAGTGCATGTGCACACTCAGTCATCTTATGACATTCACACCACTGGTCATATTTCACAATTTAATGATTTTAAAGCTCATTGGTGAGAAAAATCTGCTTTGCAAAACTTTGCAGTAGATTAAGTATTGCTTGTACAACAGTTGTGGAGAGGCCACATTAATTATACTGAAACTTAGCAAATCTTGGTGTGTTCACTAAAAGCAGGTCCTAAACCCAGGGACAGACAATGGGACACAGAAGGGATTTCTTTGGCCAACTAGGAGACCAATACTGGGACCACTATCCAATTGTGGAAGGCTGTCTCCCTCACGGTTACTTGTCCAATCAGGGGTCAGTAGTCTGGTCCAATCAGGGGGTCAGTAGTCTGGTCCAATCAGGGGGTCAGTAGTCTGGTCCAATCAGGGGGTCAGTAGTCTGGTCCAATCAGAAGGTCAGTAGTCTGGCCCAATCAGAGGTTCAATATTCTGGTTCAATCAGAGGGTCAGTAAGCTGGTCCAATCAGAGGGTCAGTAAGCTAGCGCAATCAGAGGTTCAATATTCTGGTCCAATCAGAGGGTCAGTAAGCTGGCCCAATCAGAGGATTAGTAGTCTGGCCCAATTAGAGGTTCAGTACTCTGGTCCAATCAGGAGGGCAGTAGCATGGCCCAATCAGTCAGTAAGCTGGCCCAATGAGTAGGTCAGTAGTATGGCCCAATCAGAAGGTCAGTAGTTTGGCCCAATCAGAAGGTCAGTAGTGTGGCCCAATCAGAGGACTGGCAGCTTGGGCATCCTCAGCATCAGTGCTGAAAGAGTTGGCCGCTGTTAAGTCAGTAAGGGGCACCTTCGTGTTGAGGCATTTTCAAGGCCAGATTTTCTTTTACAATGCTGGTTTCTGAACCCTCCAGCAGTGGCATTAGACTTTAGGATTGGTCACTGGCAAAGGCTGGCCACTTCCCTAGAACATAAGCTGGCATGAAGGAAAGCCCCCACTCCCAGACCCCCGGGAGGCCCTGCAGTAAAATGCTGGCGGGTACAGGCTGTTTACAGGTGAAGAAATGCTGGTGGTTTATTGGGGTGCAGAGCGAGAAAGGTGCCAATGTATTGAAGAATTGTTGAAAAGTACCCTAGCAACAATTGGCCCATTCAGAATAAGAAGTGAAGAAAAAGAGGAATAGTGTAGAAAACACAAACTCAAATCTTACAGAATAACAGCATCCCGGGTGGGCGATGGCCTAGAGATATTATTGCTAGATTATTAATCCAGAAATTCAACTAATGTTCTGGAGACCCGGGTTCGAATCCCACCATGACAGATGGTGGAATTTGAATTCAATTAAAAAACTCCGGAATTAAGAATCTACTGATAACTGTTGTCAAAAAACCCATCTCATTCACTAATGTCCTTTAAGGAAGGAAATCTGTCATCCTTCGTGGTATCTGGCCTACATGTGACTCCAGAGCCACAGCAAAGTGGTAGGCTCTCAGTTGCCCTCTGAACAAGGGCAACTAGGGATGGGCAATAAATGCCCAGCCAGCAATGTCCATGTCCCATGAATGAATTTTAAAAAATCCCATCGCACCGTATTGGAAGTAAAGCTACAGAACCTAATGAAGAATGCTGTTAGAATCAGCAGCAGCTCCATTAAACATTAATACCGCCACACTAAATATAGCTCCATTAAAACAAAGAAAATACATTGAGCAAGATTCTCATGTCTGCCCCTGGTGATTTCTCAACGGCAGGAGATGGTGTGCCATTGAGTAATGGCAGGTTCCCTAGTCCAGCCAGTGCCAATGGGAATTCTCCATTGGGAAACCCGTGGTAGAGGGTGCGCCATCTGAGAATTCCGGCCAATATTTCCATTTTGAAATATTAAAATGGCAATTTGTTAAATTGAATTTGAAACCATGCAAGAGATTTTACGACTTCACTTGTCCCAAAACCATAAAATTCCTCCCGAGGTCAGAGGATTTTCCCGTGCTCCACCCCTTGCCTGCTCCAATTCCTGTGGCAGGTGGGCCAGTAAAATTCCAGCCAATGATTTTTGATATCCACACTGATGACTCTCCAGATGTAAGGGGAGGAAAAGAACAGAAGTAGCATTCAAGATTTTAATCAAAGCATTCAAAATATTAATGCACCTATGTTGATCAGATGGTGGTGTCTCTTTCCAGCTCTCTCATTTTCTCGCACTCTCTTTAATTTCTGTCACTCTAAGCATCTTGGACTTATGTTTTATGCTTGTATTGGTCTCTCTGTGTCTCTACTACAAACCTGTATCGACTATAACCTGACCCAGATGGACTGCAGATTAAGAAACCTAAAGAAGGTGCTTGGAGAAATGGTTATATGCTTGTCATTTTAATTAGAGATGTTGAGAATGTCTAAGGATTGGCAAGTAGCCAACATAGCACAAACCCTGTTAAAAGAGAATACGGATAACCTAATGTCACAACTGGGATGGGAGGAGTGCATAGATTCCCTTGCTCCATCACTCCACAGTTTATAGCAATTGCGTAAATATTTAATTCACTCATTAGAATGGCCAACTGTTAACCCTTGCTGTTGATGGATGCAGAATAAGAGAGACATTAAACAGTCTTCTTCCAACAAACTCAGAATAATTGATTTATTATGAGACAAAACTTTCTTTGATAACAAACTTTAAGTTTAACTTTTCCTCCCTCACATCTGGAGAGTCAGTCCTGTGGATATCAAAATTTATTGGCCGGAAGTTTACTGGTCTGCTTGCCACAGGAATTGGACCAGGTGAGGGATAGAGCATAGGAAGGTCCTCTGACCTCGCGCAGGATTTTACAGTTTTGGAACAAGCGAGGTCGTAAGATCTCATCCATAATTTCAAATCCAATTTAGCAACTTGCCATTTTAATATTCCAAACTTTAGCACACAACTTATTATCCTTAAGTATACTGATTTACACCTTCTAAAAAATCTCAACACACACACACACACAAAATAAAAGATGATGAATAAAGTCTCTGCAGAGGTTAACATAAGGGAACACTACAGAAAAGGATAAAATTCAAAAAGGTCTTGACGCTGTTGATCTGACAGCATTGGTTACAGTAGCTATCGGGAAATCTTCAGATGGATCTTTGGAGAAATACTGTCTTTGTTAATTCTTGCTGATCACAGTTTCAAGATACAAATGACATACTTAGATGAAAATTGTCTGGCTACAGGTGGACACTCTGGGACTGCAAGAAATACAAGGGAAGAGATAGAGGGAAAAGCAATCTTCCTTTGTTTGTTCCCAAGGCACACGCATGCATGCACGTACACACGCATACAAACACATGCACACAAAACTGAGTTCAAACTAAAATATTCAGAGACAATTTCTCCCAGCCCAGATGTTTTCAGCCAATCAGCAGCAGCTCCAAGTCTGGCAACAGCTGTTTTTATTTGGTGTTAACTGAAGCAAACAAAATACCTGTTGCTCAGCAGGTATCTTGTCGGTCATCTAGCTGAACTCCTGTGATTTCTTGCAAAAAGCAGCTTGCTCACAGACTAAAGTGATCTTGTATTAAAATTATCCAAACAATGTCCCTCCAGTTCTTCAAAAAAACATATAGTTCCTGGAGATAATGGACTTCTAATGCTCAGAAACTAGCAACAGTGAAGAAACAGTGTCTATTGTACAGATGTTTCACAAGGCATCATGAAAGAGGGATTAGGTGTACAACGGAACCAGTATATTACATAGAACGGACAGCACAAAAATAGGTCAGTCAGCCCACATGGTCTATGCTCCACACAAACCCTGTCATATTTCTCTACATCCAACCATATCAATCTATCCTTCTATTCCAATCTCTTTCATATGTTTGTTTGCCTTCCATCTAATGTGTCTATACCTAATGAACCTATAGTTGTGAGTTCGTAATCAATAGTTTTGGTAAAGACTTTTCTACAGATTTCACTGTTGGATTTGTCTTATATTTAGAGCCAATCATATTGTACTTCATTGCAGTTTTCACTTCTACTCAGGAAAACAGTGGCACAGTGGTTAAGCACTGGGACCCGAGTTTGATTTCCGGCACAGGATCACTGTCTGTGTGGAGTCTGCACGTTCTCCCCATGTCTGCGTGGGTTTCTTCTGGGTGCTCTGGTTTCCTCCCACAATCTGAAAGACTTGCTGGTTCGGTGCACCGGCTGTGCCAAATTCTTTCTCAGTGTTCCCGAACAGGCACCAGAGTGTGGCAACACACACTTACTGTTTTCACAGTAACTTCATTGCAGTGTTAGTGTGAGCCTACTTGTGACACTAACAAATAAACTTAAAAGCTTAAGCTCCGTAAACCTGTATTCAAACATTTTATTTAATTGTTTCTAGACACCATTTCCCTTATCCAAGATTCCCTGTGCCGATTCTACTGCATTATTCATCACATGTTCTTTCACATTTCATTTCATATCTGGCATTTGTAGCATTAAATCTAACTTGGCCTTGGCATGGCCAATTGCAGATCTTAAAGCTTTAGCAATATTTTAAACTGTATCCTTTGCTCATAATGAACTGCCTATTTGAATAGAGGCTGCAAAGCTCAGAAATTTACAAATGGCTGTGACCAGGTCATTTATTTAGATAGATGCAACACAGGTTGAAGCATTGACCTTGCAATATTCTATTAAGTTTCACATGTATACCTGCTCACTGGTTTAAATATTCATTGATACCGCAATTGTATTGCATCCAATTTCATCTAAATAATTGGATTGTGAATCTATTCCTTCCTCCCTAGCGCACATTTCTGAAAGATAAACATTAAGTTAATTGAATTATTTCCACTTTATTTTCAATTTTTCTTTACTCGTTCACTGAATGTGACTCTTTTTGGCTGGGGCAGTGTTTACTGCCAGGCCCTCAATGCCCTTGAGAAGGTGGTGGTGAGCTGCGTTTTCTTGAACTGCTGCAGTCCTGCTGTGTGGGCATATTCACAGTGCTGTGACAGAGAGAATTCCAGGATTTTGAACCATCGGCGTTGAAGGAATGGCAATATAGTTTCATCCCAGGATGGTGAGTGACTCGGAGGGGATCTTACAGGATGTGGTAATTCCATGTACTTGTTGCCCTTAGGGAGGCAACTGGGGTTTTGGGGTTGGGCTGTTGAAGGGGAGTTACTGTGGGGCATTTTGTATATGGTGTACACAGCTGCCACTCTTCAAAGTGGTGGAGGGAGTGAATGTTTAAGGTGGTGGATGGGGTGTCAATCAAGGGGGCTGCTTTATTTTGGACAGTATTGAGTTTCTTAAACGCTGTTGGAGCTGCACTCATCCAGGCAAGCGGAGAGTATTCCATCACACTCACGATTTGTGCCTTGCAGACGGTGGACAGACATTGGGGAGGTGACTCTTCATTTTTAAAAAAACTCTAACAGTGTGGGAAGAGGGAATCAGCACAGATTTATGGGAGGGGAGGAGGGAGGCATCACCTAATAAAAAAAACTGGAATTAGTTGAGGAAATGATAGATTACAGGTGTTGCAATCTATTATACGCCACTCAATTCCTCAGATTGTCCATTCCCAATTCCCAAGCAATTCATTCCCACATACAGCAAGACCTATATAACATACAGGCTTTAGCTGATACTTGGCAAGTAATATTCATGCTACACAGGTGCCAGGCAATGGCTGTCTCTAATAGGAAGCAGTCTAACCACCTCCAAGAACATTCAACGGCTTTACTATTTTCAAATCCAACCTCCGCCCACCCAACTTCCCAACCCCATTTCCTCCCCCTCTCCAGTCAACATCCTAGAGTCTGCCATTGACCAAACCTCAACTACAGCCACATAAATACCATTACTCCGACAGCAAGTCAGAGAGTGCAAATTCTATAATGAGTAACTCACCTTCTAATCCCCCAAAAGCCTGTCCGTTACCTACAAGGTACAAGTCAGGAGTTTGATGGAATACTCTTCACTTGCCTGGGTGGGTGTAGCTTTGGCAACACTCAAACGGCTCCAGAACAAAGCATCCCGCTACCTTAAACATTTACTCCCTCCACTGCCAGTGCATGGTGTCTGCAGTGTGGACCATTGAGAGAATACACTGCAGCCACTCATCAAAGCATCTTCAGCAGCATCTTTCTTACAGACAGCCTCCAATACGTAGAAGAACAAAGGTACACGGGAACACTATCACCTCCAAGTCATACGCTACCCCAGCTTGTAAATATCTCACCTTCTTCAACCACTTTGTCAAAAGCCTGTTGTTCTCTATGTCAAACAGTACTCCCTGTACCTCCACCATTCAAACCACAAATGTTCAGAAAGCAGCTCATTACCAACTTCTCAAGGAAAGCCAGCAATAGATCATAGAACATAGAACAGTACAGCACAGTACAGGCCCTTCAGCCCTTGATGTTGTGCCAAGCTACGTCCAAACCCAAGATCAAGCTATCCCAGTCCCTATCATTCTGGTGTGCTCCATGTGCCTATCCAATGGCGTTGCCAGTGATGTCCATATCCCAGGGCATGATGATGATGGAAAATTTAGATCCCAGCCGTACTGCAGGCCAATTGAAAATTGGCTGAACTGGAGAGAATGAAAGGTTAGCTGTGAGTGAAGCATCTTCGCTGTGGGAGGGGATGACACCACGTTGTCATCCCGATCGGTCCAAGGGACATTACTGGTTGAAATGTTTTTTAATTACTTGGAAGCTAGCGACAGAAACAAAAGGGTCCAATTTTGCATTTGACGCTAAGTTGGGTTAAGATTGATGGAGGTAGGGATGTTAAAAAATATGGAAGATTCGAGTCAAATACTAAGGCACCTGGGAAATGATGAGAGGGCCGATGAGTGGCAAAAGCCATTTAAGGTGATGGATGCAAACCTGGGAAGAACAGTAAAGATGCCAAACTCACTGCCAATAAGCAACAGTATAACACAAAAGAGAGCTAATTGTTGAACTGAAGCCAATAGAATAATTTCCATCTTTAGGGAAAGATAAAAGAAGCCAACAGAATATTAGGATGTCTAACTAGAGGAATAGTGACAATTTCCAATAGCTGACAGCGTCCAGGAATTTCTCCTGCTTCATTGCCATAACTTCACTGATGATGAGGTGAAAATCCCACTTGTACAGATAAACAGGGGTAAGACTGCACGAAGAGCAAAGCTACGGTGACAAAGTCCAAGGCAATTCCCAGCCACCGTGTGTCTCGACGGCACTGGCACAGCTATGTCTGGGTTTAGTGTATTGAGTGGATTGTGTGTCAATTTATTGTCAATTCAGTGTGGATTGGCCAGCTACGTCTGGGTTCAATGAACACTTCAGTTCAGTGTTAGGCACTGAGCAATAGCAAAAACATCCAGACACTGAAAACAGGACAGGGAACAGCAACCAAACTGAGAACTAGTTTAAGAAATCAAAAGTTTAAACATCTTTTCACATCGGAGAAACAGGACTTGGGAAAGACATTATTAAAATAATCATGATATTTAAAGGATTCGATAAACTGAAACTGAAAATGTAATGGAGATTGGGAGAATGTAACTCTGGGATCATGGAACACAGGCCCACATGCAGTGGAGGGGGATTGCCAGCTCTCCAGGAATTTAAGATCAATCTCCAGGACATTTTCTATGTGAAACCCTGTTATAGGCAGATTTAAATAAGTCAACTTTTAAGAACATAAGAACATAAGAAATAGGAGCAGGAGTGGGTCATCCAGCCCCTTGAGCCTGCCCCACCATTCAATAAGATCATGGCTGATCTGTAGTGGTTCAGTACCACTTTCCCGCTTTCTCCCCGTAACCCTTAATTCCCTCATCAATCAAAAACCTATCCACTTTTGACTTGAACATATTCAGTGAGAAAGCTTCCACCACTTCATCAGGCAGAGAATTCCAAAGATTCATCACCCTCTGCGTGAAGAAACCCCTCCGCAACTCCGATCTGAACTCCCCCCCCCCTAATCTTCAGGCTGTGCTCTCTAGTCCTGCTATCTCTGCTAAGCGGGAAGAGTCTCTCAACCTCTACCCTTCATTATCTTATACGTCTCCATAAGATCCCCTCTCAGCCTTCTAAACTCCAAAGAGTACAAACCTAGCCTATTCAGTCTGTCCTCATAATCCAACTCCCTCATCTCTGGTATCAGCCTAGTAAACCTTCTCTGCACCCCTTCCAAGGCCAATATATCCTTCCTCGAATGCGGAGACCAAAACTGCACACAGTACTCCAGCTGAGGCCTCACCAGCACCCTATACAGCTGTAAAAGTACCTCCCTACTTTTATATCCTATCCCCCTCGCTATAAAGGCCAACGTTGCATTCGCCTTCTTAATCACCTGCTGCACCTGCAGACTGGGTTTTTGCGGTTCGTGCACAAGGACCCCCAGGTCCCCCTGCACCGTAGCATGCTGCAGCTTTTCACCATTAAAACAGGAACCCTTTCTACCATTATTCCTACCAAAGTGGATAACCTCATGCTTGCTAACATTATACTCCATCTCGCCCACTCACTCAACCTATCCAGATCCCTCTGCAGGCTCTCCACACCTTCCACGCAATTTGTCCTTTCAATATTTCAAAGGGCAAAAAATTCCTTTCAATATTTCTCCTTACCAGATATAAAAATGTTGAAAATGTAAATTAAAGACTGTTTGACTGACAGTTAAGCAGCATCCAGTTAGGTAACGAGACTTTATGCTTTCGGATTGGTGTAAGAAGGCAGTGTGTTACAAAGATGGACTAATGGAGCATAGGGGCAAGTCATGTGACAAAGCCTCCAGGAAAACATCGAATTACAGTTGGCAACCCGAGGAGGATTGCAGTTCAAATTAAACTATTTAATGCAGAAGGTGAGGACATACGGTGTGCAAAAAAATTCGAAGAAAATTAATGGCAGTATGGTGGCATAGTGGTTAGCATGGCTGCCTCATAGCAACAGGGACCCGGGTTCGATTCCAGACTTGGGTTGCTGTCTGTGTGGAGTTAGCACATTCTTCCAGTGTCTGAGTGGGTTTTCTCTGGGTGCTCCTGTTTCCTTCCACAGTTCAAAGATGTGCAGGTTAGGTGGATTGGCCATGCTAAATTGATCTTTAGTGTCAGGGGATTAGCAGAGTAAATATGTGGGTTTAAGGGGATAGGACCTGGGTGGGATTGTTGTCGGTGCAGGCCCAATGGGCTGAATGGCCTCCTTCTACATTGTAGGGATTCTCTGAAAATTGGATAACATTTGACCGGTGGGTAGTTGAACGGGAGTAATTTTTGGGAGCAGACAAGTGCACTATAAACTTCTCTGACTGTACATTTTCCAATAAGAATATGTGTGTAATGTTCAAACTAATATAACTTTAAACCTTCAGTGACTAGCTCTCAGCACATCGCTGCTGTTAAGCTTCTTGGGCAGGCAGATTTGTGTCCCTGAATAACTTGACCAAGAGAGGACTGTCCAATTTTGCTTTTTTGCAAATTATTGCTGACAAGAGTTCTGAACCCAATTTAATTAAATGGTTGTTTCCAAGTCACTGATGTATCAGATTAATGGTTCGGCAAATATTTACCTCAGCATCTCCTGCAGTAAATGACAGTGCTTTTGTGTGGACTGTTGATTTGCGATGATAGCACCAGATTCTCAAGCCCAGAGCTGCAGGGGATTTTCTGAGCTAGGCCAACAGTTAAGCATATGGCCCAGTTCAAAGTCTAATGTTTAGCTGATACTGCTGCCATTTGCTGAGCTTGGCTAACATCTATTTGATCTGTAATCATCTAGCTGTGTTTGAAGCCTAGATTTCACAATATTACACTTTCTTTGATTTGTGTTTTGCAGCAGTGCGAGATAACCATAGCTTCCATTTTAATTAAATCTTGTCAGAACTGCAACAGAACATAAAGCGAACAGGGTTTCTGGCAACAGTCCAGATACTTAGCCATGCAGTTTGAAGCCTGAAACCTAAACCGCATTAGTGACCTTTTTACCAATCAAAGGCTTCTTGTACTATGAGAGATATTTCTGTTGAATTTCTGCTCTGTGTTTTTTTAAAATTTATTCGAGGGGTGTCACTGGCTAGCCAGCATTCATTGCCAAAACCAAATGGCCTCAGGGCAGTTGAGTGTCACCCACATTGCTGTGGCTTTGGAGTCACACGTAGACCAGACCAGGTAAGGAAGGCAGATTTCCTTCCCTAAAGGATATGAGTGAATCAGATGGGTTTTTCCGACAATGTTTCATGGTCATCAGTAGATTCTTAATTCTAATTTTTAATTGAATTCAAATTCCACCATCTGCCACGATGGGATTCGAACCTGGGTCTCCAGAACATTAGCTGAGTTTCTGGATTAATATTGAGCGATAATACCACTAGGCCATCAGCTCCCCCTAGTGAACTGATTCTCAGCATTTTCATGCAGTGACCGCACTTTAAATCACCCTACCAAGACCGCAAGAAACTACAAAAGATTGTGAATGTAACCCAAACCATCATGCAAACCAGCCTCTCATCCATTGACACTGTCTACATTTCCCATTGTCTCGGGAAAGCAGCCACCATAATCAGAGATCCCAAGCGCCCCATACCTCTCTTCCACCTTCTTCCATCCGGAAAAAGGTGCAGAAGTCTAAGGTGATGTACCAATTGACTCAAGAACAGCTTCTTCCCAGGGGTCATCAGATTTTTGAATAGATGTACTATGTATGAAACTGATCTTTCTCTACACCCTAGCTATGACTGTAACAGTATATTCTACACTCTCTCTTTTCCCTCTCTGCTGTGTATTCTATAAATGGTGTGCTTTGTTTGTATAGTGCGCAAGAAACAATACTTTACACTGTATCCCAATACAAGTGACAATAATAAATCAAGTCAAAAATAAGTGGTTGAACGTGGAGAAACAGATCAGTCATAGTCCTGGCCCCTGATCACTATTTTTGAAGCTTGCCAGTAAAAATTGAAGCGTTGAGGTGGTCTGTATATGATTGCTCCCACAGTTGAATAGTTCATTGGTGTGATGCGTATAGTTTCCCAGTCAATCACTGTGACGACAATCAGGGGAAGGTCAGAAGAAACTTCAATCTGGTGAACGCCCTTTGAACTGCCTCCAATGCAGCTATATAAAAGAGATAGAATACGTGAACATCATATATTAAGAAATCATGTAAAAGTAGAAATTTGATAATGAAACAAACTCAAAGGTTTTGCATATGAATGCATAAAGCATTGTTGGTGAGATGTAACTAGTAGATACAGTAGGTAATAAGGCAAGCAAATGGAATTTTAGCATTTATTACCAAAGGAATAGAGTATAAAAGTAGGGAAATGTTGCAAGTATACAAGGTATTAGTGAGACTGCAGTTGGAGAATTGTGTGCAGTTTTGGTTTCTTTACTTGAGGAGGGATAGAACATAGAACATAGAACAATACAGCAAAAACAGGCCCTTCGGCCCACAAGTTGTGCCGATCACATCTACCAATCCACAGACCTATCTACAACCCTCTATCCTATTCGTTTCCATATACTCATCCAGAAGTCTCTGAAAAGACCCCAGTGAGTTTGCCTCAACAACATCCAACGGCAGTCGGTTCCATTCACTCACCACCCTCTGAGTGAAAAACCTACCCCCGACATCTCCTCTGTATTTGCTTCCCTGCGCCTTAAATCTGTGTCCTCTCGTAGTGACCATTTCAGCTCGGGGAAATAGTCTCTGAGAGTCCACCCTATCTATTCCTCTCAACATTTTATAAACCTCTATCAGGTCGACTCTCAACCTACGTCTCTCCAGGGAGAAGAGTCCCAACTCCCTCAACCTATCTTCAGGCCTTATGAAGAAACCAAAACTGCACACAATTCTCCAACTGCAGTTTCACTAATACCTTGTATAGTTGTAACATTTCCCTACTTTTATACTCTATTGCTTTGGTAGTAAATGCTAAAATTCCATTTGCTTGCCTTATTACCTACTGTATCTACTAGTTACATCTCACCAACTACGCTTTATGCATTCATATGCAAAATCTTTGAGTTTGTTTCATTATCAAATTTCTACTTTTACATGATTTCTTAATATAATATGATGTTCACGTATTCTATCTCTTTTATTTTCTGGTAACAATCAGTCTCATCACTAACCTGCAATCCTACCTTCTCCTTTAACTTTGATTTTCTAATTTTCCATGCATCTGTACCCTGCCCTGACTATTTAGTTTAAAGCCTATCTATAGTTTTAGTAATGCGATTTGCCAGGACCCTGGTCCCTCCTTCCCGAGCACTGATGTCACTCTCCCATGAATTAGAACCCATTTCTCCTACACCAATTGAGCAGTTTAGGCCAACACTCTCCAGAGTTTAGAAGAATGAGAGATCTAATTGAGATATAAAAGATGACAAAGGGATTTGACAGGGAAGAATTGGAGAGGATGCTTCCTCTTGTGGGGTAATCTGGAACAAGAGGTCACATTTCTAGGATAAGAGTAGCAGAATTAAAACAAAAACGAGGAGAAACTACTTCTCTCAAAGGGTGCTGAGTCTGAGGAATTCACCACCCCAGAGTGTGGTAGATGCCGGGACATTGAGTAACTTTGAGCAGGAAATAGCAGATTTTTAATTAGTAATGGGTTGAAGGGTAATGGAGAACCAGCAGGAAAGTGAGTTGAGGCTGAGATGAGATCAGCCATAATCATATTGAATAGCGGAGCAGTCTCAAGGGGCTGAGTGGCCCACTTCTGCTCCTAGCTCTTACATTCTTATAACTGCAAGAATTCCTTTTCTATTTTCCCTACAGACATGTTCTGAAGTTATTCTATCATAATTAAATATGTAGGGATATGGGGGTAAGGCCTGCAGTAGATTGTGGTCAGTGCAGACTCTGGGCCAAATGTTCTCTTTTTGCACTGTAGGGTTTCTATGATTTTCTATGAATGAGTGGGCAAAAATCTGTTAGATGGGGGATATTGTAAGAAAATGTGAAGTTCGTTTTGGCAGAAAGAATAATGAAAGCAGAAAACTATTTAAACAGAGAATGACTGCAGAATTCCAAAGTGCAGAGGGGTCTGGACATTCTCCTGCATGAAGTTACTATGCAGATACAACATGTAATCATGAAGATTAATGGAATGCTATCCTTTATTATGAGAGAAATAATATGAGAGAAATAACCATATCCATATCCATCACCATATCTGTCCAGCCCTATCCCGCACAATCTCTGCATCAGGAAGAATAAGATAACAAATATCGTGGCAACACTATCGGATGTTAAGTTTCTCTCTAAGCCATACATTCACATGTTTCAACATTCCTTTGTAGTTGTTTCTGGGTCCAGGAATGCCATTGTGCGTGTGCTGTCACCACAAGGATTAAAGTTGTACAAGGAGGAATCCTGCCACTATTTTCTTGGAGCAGGAATTGAATGCATTAACAGCATTGTCCATATCCACAGAATAGACAGGGAAAATTATGTCAAACCTCTGGTTTCAGAACTGGTCTCCAGGAAGCACAGTAGGAAATCTCACAACACCAGGTTAAAGTCCAACAGGTTTATTTGGTAGCAAAAGCCAGTAGCTTTCGGAATGCTGCCCCTTCATCAGGTCACCTTCGAAAGCTAGTGGATTGTGCTACCAAATAAACCTGTTGGACTTCAACCTGGTGTTGTGAGACTTCATATTGTGTTTATCCCACTCCAACGCCGGCATCTCCACTTCCAGGAAGTGCACAAAGACCAGAATTCAATGGTAATAACTTTGGAGAGATTGTGGCTACAGTCACACTGCTGTCACTCCCTCTGGTCCCAGCCTGTTTCTAACTGTGCGATGCCTGCATTGACTGACTCAGTTTACAGGCTATTGGATTATATAGCTGACATCATTTGTTCCTTTACTTTCCAGTGAACCACCAAATCCCATCAGCCTTCTGCGTATTCATGTTATAAAATTGCTTAATCTCAAAGAATTGAATCTGAACCTTTGGAACATTTTCAATTGCAAGTAAACAATATTACTAGAGCATTAAGGGACCATTAGAGAACAGCGGCTGCATTCCTTTCAGCAGGGACCTTAATTTAAACAATGTCTTTTGAAGATTTGCATTCAAACTTGCAGTTCCCTGAGCAATCATGGCTACAGGAGTAATCAGATTTCCTTGCAGTAATGATGTGAATGAGTCACAGGATGCCATTTCTTTGCACTGTGGGGTAATGAAAAGACAACTTTTCTGATAAAAGAGTTTATTGGCATAGGAAACATAGTGCAAATAAACCTGTGTAAAAACTATGGCGCATCAACAGGAGAAAAACACCTTGGAAATCTGACAGTGCTTTGAATGGAAACGATTTACTCACATTTGGGAAGGATATTCAGGCCATTATCTCCACTGGAGACTGCAATTCTGCCCTCACGTGATGTATTGCCAATACGGTACCTCACATTGAGAAGGGCACTCGTGCGGACATCCCCTATCTATGCCAAAAACAGTCTCTGCCAAGTTGGAGCTGGGCTCCTCCATGCTTGGGTGGCACAGTAGCATGATGGGTTAGCACTGCACCCTCTCAGCACCAGGGATCTGGATTTGAATCCAGCCTCAGGTCATTGTCTGTGTGGAATTTGCACATTCTCCCCATATCTGTGTAGTTTTCTTCAGCGTGCTCGAGTTTCCTACCATAGTCCAAAGATGTGCAGGTTATGTGGACTGGCCATGCTAAATTGCCCCTTAAGTGTCAGGGGGACTAGCTAGGGTAAAATGCATGGGGTTACAGGGACAGGGCCTGGATAGGATTGCGGTCAGTGCAGACTCAATCGGCCGAATGGCCTCCTAATGCACTGTAGGATTCTATGATTCTATGCTCCTTAACAGTGACAGGAGGCTGTCTTATAGGCAAGCCATTGCATATCGCATCTCAATCTGCATAGTGATTAGCCCTTGCCTGTATTCTGGCTATTTGAGGATCTTATTTGAAGCCTTTGGAGCAGAACTCAGCTGTAACTTTGAGTGGTGAGGAGTTGCAAATGAACCATCTTTTACCCCTGTGCTGGTTGCAGCTTGCTCGTGCCCCGTGAATCATCACATGTTGACCCTGAATCTGTATTCTAAAACTAAAATTAAGGATGTTATATTTCAGTTATACGCAGCATTAGTGAGACAATATCTTGAGTATTGTGTGCAGTGTTGGTTTGCTTGTTTAAGAAAGGATGTCAATGAGTTGGAGACGGTTCAAAGAAGGTTTACTCAATTGATATCTTTCTTCATTAGACAATCCATTCATTCAAAATATTAATCTAGTAAACTTCCTCTGAACCATCTCCAATGCCCTGTATAACTAAACCATAATGCCTTTATTTTTATGTTCAATTTCTCTCATAATAAAGGATAGCATTCCATTAATCTTCATGATTACATGTTGTATCTGCATAGTAACTTCATGCAGGAGAATGCCCAGACCCCTCTGCATTTTGGAATTCTGCAGTCATTCCCTGTTTAAATAGTTTTCTGCTTTCATTATTCTTTCTGCCAAAACGAACTTCACATTTTCTTACAATATCCCCCATCTAACAGATTTTTGCCCACTCATTCATAGAAAATCAAAGAAACCCTACAGTGCAAAAAGAGGACATTTGGCCCAGAGTCTGCACTGACCACAATCCTACTGCAGGCCTTACCCCCATATCCCTACATATTTAATTGCTAATCCCTCTAATCTATGCATCTCACGAGACCATGGGGCAATTTTAGTATGGCCAATCAACTTAACCTGCACATCTTTGGACTGTGGGAGGAAACCAGAATACGCGGAGGAAACCCATGCAGAGAATATGCAAATTCCATACAGACAGTGACCCAAGCCAGGAATGGAGCTGTGAATCAGCAGTGCTAACCACTGTGCTGCCACGCCAATCATTCAACCTATCTATAACCATCTGCAAACTCACAAAGACTCGCCTTGTCAACTTTGCCTCTTGCCTGACTTGTGCTGACCCTCACATTAAATCACTGCCAATCTGTTCTCCCCCTTTCAGGGGAGAGCAGTTTATGGTCATCTGGGACCATGGCAACTTTATTTTTCTACCTTTAATTGAAGACAGAGGAAAAATATTTGTTAATTTCATCCATCATTTCTTCATTATCTACTATTAACTCCCCATTCTCACTCTCAAGAAAACCAATACTCATTTCATTTACTCTTCTCCGTTATAAAAAACCTGTAGAAAGTCTTGCTATTAATTTTTACATTCCTACCCATCTTTCTCATACTATAATTTTTTTCTCTTGATTAACCTTTTAGTCGTTCTCTGCTGTGCTTTATATTGTTAGGGTGCTAGATTAGAAACCCTAAGGTATATTCTGAAGCCAGATTAGACCCCAACAATTTTCTGTTTTGGCATTAATGTGAGGACTAATGTTTCAATGTAAGTGTGATTCCACTGACAAACTAGGAAGCTTTTATCAAAACAAGCTTTAATTAGTAATACAGTTTAACTGTAACAAATGAATTAGCTTAATCTTTAACAATTAACAACACTTAGTGACAAGATACAATTCATAACTACAACCTATCACTATGAGTTCCAATCAAACAAAATTTCCCTTATAGACTTAAACCTCTCTTTAAAGTTAGTCAGCAAGATACGGATATACTTGCGCTGACTCAAGTTACCTAGCCTAGAGCCTTCAGAAAGCCTTTGGGGAGAGAGAGAGAAAGATAGAGAGAGGTAGAGAGAGAGAGAAAGATAGAGAAAGATAGAGACACTGCTATCTTCTGCCAGCTCCAGGCAGCAAATGGTTGTACCTTAAGATGAAATTGAAAATCTTTCTTTCCTTCAAGTTTAGCTCCTCTCATTAATCATATGATTCTGTCTCTGTAAATCAACCTAATCAAAACTCCATTCTGAAACCCTCTGGGGAATGCAAGTAAACACAAATAGCTCTGCTTAAAACAAACACTCCATGTCCAAAATGAGTATTTACCCTGTTCTCCTCACTAGTAATTTAAAGATTTTCCTAGATTAATCATTGTCTTACAAAACAGAGCTGAATGTTCAACATATCCCTTATAAGAAACATAAGGCACAATATCATCAGAATATTCTGACCAACCATCTAACCTGCACAGTCATATGTTATTTCCTTAATTTTGAGGCTTTCCTTAACTTCTTTAGTTAGCCATGGATGGTGGGTTCTCCCTTTAGAATTTTTCTTTATAGGAAGAATAATTGTAAACTGAGTATTCTGAAATATCCCTTAAATGCCTGCCACTGCTACACTAATGACCTATCCCCAGACCAGTTCACTTCAGCTAGCTCAGCTTTCATGCCCACATGGTTGTCCTCATTTAAGTTTGAAATACTAATCTTAGACCCACTTTTCCCTTCAAACTGGACGTAAAATGCAATCATAATTTTGTTGCTGCTAACTCAGGGTGCCTTTATTCTGAATTAATTCTGTCACATTGTACAACACCAAGTCTAATTTAACCTGGTTGGTTCCAGAACGTGTCACTCTAAGAAACTATCTCAAAAGCATTCCATGAACTCCTCATCCAGGCTACTACTGCCAATCTGATTGTTCCAGTTTATATGCAAATTAAAGTCGCCTATGATTATTACCATCTCTTCGTTACGAGCACTTAATTTTTTTCTGGTATACTTCATTCTGGATTGTGGTTACTGTTAAGGGACCTGCAGACAAGTCCCCTGAGTGTTTTCTTTCCCCAGCTACTCCTCATCTCCACCCAAACCAGTTCTACATCCTGATCTGAATAAATTCTTTTCTAACTGTTGCACCAATGGCATCATTGATGCTACCTGAGGCATTGCTGCCTCACAGTGTCAGGGACCAAGGTTCGATTCCCAGCTTGGGTCGCCATCTGTACAAAGTCTGTATATTCTTCCCATATCTGCTTGGGTTTCCTCCGGATGCTCCAGTTTCCTCTCGCAGTCTGAAAAATGTGCTGGTTAGGTTCATTGCCCTAAGTTAGGTGCATTAAGTGCTAAATTCCCCTCAGTGTAGCAGAACAGGTGCCAGAGTGTGGCAACTAGGGGATTTCACAGTAACTTCACGTAAGCCTACTTGTGAACTTAGCTTTGCCTAACTTCCTAATCTTCTTGAATGTCATATACCCTTTGTCATTCAGGACCCAATTCCTGTCATTCTGCATTCCTGTCTCCAGGATGTATGCTATCAATTCATTTAGATTCAGATACAGAGTTTTTAGTTCTGTCATTTTGTTTTCTTTGTCACACCCAGCATTGATTGTTGGTGCCTTCTTGGGTTTTTTCCTCCCTGTCCCGTCCTGCTATTCTCTGGCTTTCATTTCCCATTTTACTATTTTCCTCTCCGAGCTGATCTCTATTTCACATCTTTCCACATTTGATTCCTTGCCCTTGCTATGAAAGTTGAGCATCCTCTCAACTAATCCATCCTTTTGGATTAGTAAATTTGCGGATGACACCAAAGTCGGTGGAGTGGTAGATAGTGAAGAGGGGTGTTATAGTTTGCAGAGAGACTTGGACAAGTTGCAGAGCTGGGCCGAGAGGTGGCAAATGGAGTTTAATATGGAAAAGTGTGAGGTAATGCACTTTGGCAGGAATAATAAATGTGTAGAGTATAGGGCTAATGGTAGGATTCTTAATAGTGTTGATGAACAGAGGGATCTTGGTGTATATGTGCATAGATCCCTGAAAGTAGGCAGTCAAGTCGATAAGGTTGTTAAGAAGGCATACGGAGTCTTAGCTTTTATTGGTAGGGGGATTGAATTTCGGAGCCGCAACGTCATGTTGCAACTGTACAAAACTCTAGTGCGGCCGCACTTGGAGTATTGTGTGCAGTTCTGGTCCCCACATTATAAGAAAGATGTGGAGGCATTGGAGAGGGTACAGAGGAGGTTTACCAGGATGTTGCCTGGTATGGAGGGCAGGTCTTATGAAGAGAGGCTGAGGGATTTGAGGTTGTTTTCGTTAGAAAGGAGGCGGCTAAGAGGGGACCTTATCGAAACATATAAGATGATTAGAGGTTTAGATAGGGTGGACAGTGATAGCCTTTTTCCTAGGATGGAGAAAGCTAGCACGAGGGGACACAGCTTTAAATTAAGGGGTGATAGTTATAGGACGGATATCAGAGGTAGGTTCTTTACCCAGAGGGTGGTTAGGGAGTGGAATGCCCTGCCTGCGGCAGTTGTAGATGCGCCAAGTTTGGTGGCGTTTAAGAGGTTAGTTGATAAGTTTATGGAAGAGAAGGGAATGGTTTAGTTTGGAGGGTCATTGCTTTTTTCATAATTGGTCGGTGCAACATCGAACGCCGAAGGGCCTGTTCTGCGCTGTAATGTTCTATGTTCTATGTTCTCTATTTCCCTGGTTATGTGGTTCACAAGAACATTGTGCATTGAGCTGCCTGGCACCAATTTGTTTCCTAATTCTATTTATGTATTGGTTCTTCATGGACCAGAACAACTGGATCCTTTCCCTTCCAGACGTCAAGAGCCCTGGCATCTGGACTCTCATTCTATGCTGCAGGGAATAGTGTCAATCTTCCTCACTATACTGGACCCTGTTACATTCCTTTTCACTCACCCCACTTGAATGGCTTCCTGTGCCACATTCAACTGGACTGTCACCCTGCATACACTTTCATTGCTGTACCTGATGGGATGCTCCATAACAGGTTTGGTGGGTTGACCAATGCTAAAATTGCTCATACTAAATTGCCTCTTAGTGTTAGAGGGATTAGCAGGGTAAATACATGGGGTTATGGGGTAGGACCTGTGTGGGGTTGTTGTCGGGTGTAGGCTTAATGGACCAAATGGCCTTCTTCTGCACTATAGAGATTCTAATATACTTGAAGCATCTCTTGACTAGTTCATTTTCATTGCTCTTTTTGCAAATGATGTGAATTATCCTTCAATTGCACTCTCTACACACTAACTGAAGGTTCTTGGCATGATTTTCTAGTCACCTCCTTCCATGGACCAGAAGCTCTTGCACGTGCCAATGGACAGCTTAACAGGCTGTGAAATTGTGCATCCTGTCCATGACGATCCCTGCAGTGGGCAGGACTGGAAGATTCGTCTCTTAGTGAAATCAGACTCCTCAAAGGAATCAATGTCTCATTCTGAATCACTATTTCTACTTCCTTCTTTCATTTTAAGTTCCACTTTAGGGAGTTCATACTGTTTCACTTCTTCCTTTAGCAGGGTAATTGTATGGGAATCAGGCCTGGGTGGGATTGTGGTCAGTATGTCCTCGATGGGCCGAATGGCCTCTATCTATACTGTAGGGATTCTACAATTCTCTCTCTGAAGCTCTCTATCCCTTAACCTATTTCTTTCCTCACTAACTTGTCTCTCCGAAGTTCAAGCTTTCGCATTTCTGCCTCTTGCAATCTCTTCTTTTCCTTAACCTACCCCTTTTTTTCCCATTGAAGCCTTTTCACTTCTATTTCTTTCAATCTATTCCCTTCCTTTTCTTTTGCCTTTCTTTCTAATTTGAGATTTCTCGACCTAACTCCTTTATCAGGAAACCTTTGCCACCTCCAACCAGACCCATGTTCCAAATTTACTTTCCCCATTCCTCTCCTGGGGCTGATAACTCTTACTGGGATCTAGCTGCTGGCATGAACAGTTATCCATCCATTCCAACCCTCCCCCCCTCCCAACATCACTCCTCCCCGCCCCCCACCCCCACCCCCCAAGTCCATTCTTCATAGTTTGAGTCTTGGTAGTGAGGGTCAATGGGTTATTCAACACAGAAAACATCACACTTGCCTCTGAAGTTTTCAATGCTCACACACCATTCTCCTTTAGACAGTGACCAGACAACAGTGAGGAATGACATTCCAGAGTGTTAGCCTCCTCTCTCTCTCTCTCACCTAGAAGTGCTGAGGAGAATTCTGATCCTGGAGTATCTTTTCTTATTATTCATGGGATGTGGATGTTGCTGGCTGGGCCAGCATTTATTGTCCATTCCTGAGGGCAGTTAAGAGTTGCATGTGAATGTGGACTCACATGTAGGCAGGGTAAGGACATAGAAATGTTAAAAAAAGGGGCAGGTGTAGGTCATTCAGATTTCCTTTCCTAAAGGACATTAGTGAACCGGATGGGTTTTTTACAACAATCAGCAATGGTTTCATGGTTATCGTTATACTTTTAATTCCAGATTTTTTTAAATTGAAGTCAAATTCCACCATCTGCCATGGTGAGATTTGAACCTGGGTCCGCAGAGCATCAGCCTGGGGCTCTGGATTACTTTGTGTAGTGATAATACCACTATGCTGCCACTTCCCCCAGTGGCCTAGCTGAGATCAGCAAACTGCACTGATCATGGAGCAGATGCGATTGGCAGACTTCATATACAGCTCTGTGTAATAGCTTAACTCACTGAACCACCCGTGAAGCGAACATTGTAAAACTGCGTACGATTGGGTGAATACGTGTTTGAAATATCATACCAGGCTAGCTGGCAAAACAAAACCTCATTGCAGGATCACACTGCTCAGTGGGAAATTACATTCTGCGTGCAGCTCAAATGTTGCTGAATAATTGGATTTTCCAGGTGTTTGATTCCACATCTGATTCTCAAAGATGGGAGCTACCTGCCCTTTCCCAACACAAACACTTCCACCTTCGGTAAACAGCCAAACTGAAGGCAGCCAAAAACACAAGGATGACAACAAAGGGAATATTTAGACAGAACAGGCACCTGAAAGAACAGGCACTTCCGTGTCACTAAGGAAGACTTGCTTGTTGCTAGGGGAGAACAGCTGTTGCTCCAAGTGGCACATGTAGCTTGGAAGAGATTTCTGTGAATTTAGCACTGAGCAGCTGTCAAAGGCTCACAAACTGGTGAATGAGGAACAGAGTCTTCTCAGCTCACAGACTGGAATCCTCCTCTGCCGCCCTCAGCGGAGACAGCCAGAGAATCTAGCGGGAGACAAACATCGGGAACCCTGCCAGTGTAAAATGCCATTGTAATTCTGTCAATGGTGGGTCAGAGAATCATAGAATCCCAACAGTGCAGAAGGAAGCCATTCGGCCCATCGGGTCTGCGCTGACCGCAATTCCCACCCAGGCCCTATCCCCATAACCTCATGTATTTACCCTAGCTACACCCCTGACATTAAGAGACAACTTAGCATGGCCAATCCACCCGTACATCTTTGAACTGTGGGAGGAAACTAGAGCAGACACGGGGAGAATGTGCAAACTCCACACGGACAGTGACTGAAGCTGGGAATCGAACCCAAGTCCCTGGCAGTGTGAGGCAGCCATGATAAACACCGTGTCACTCTTGATGTGGGCAACTGGTCTTCCCATTGGCTGGTGGCATGAATCCATTTGCATTCATGAATGCTCATTAAAACAGCTGCTCGCTAGCAGGCCAACAGGCCAGTGGGCACTCCTGTTGGCATCAAACTCAATTTCTAGACAGTGGTGGGCATCAACTGGTCAGAGACTTTGTGGCGAATGCAGTTTCTGTCATCATGTTGTGCTGTTCCTGATGCATTGTTTACCACTCTGCTGGGACAGACCGGTTCCTCCATCTCCATGCCAAGCTGGGCTTCATGAACCATGCTACTGGACCCTCCTGTGTCACTGTCTCAGTTCAGTACTGAGGTTGGGGCTGGGGTGTACAAGGGTCTCCTTACCCTTGGTGCCACACACCAATATCTATCTGAGCAGCTCTGTGCTATGGGACTCATGTGGCCATCACAAGGAAGATCCAAAGTTTGACCAGGCTGGAGAATGAGGTGAGGCTGGATGGTTAGTGGGCCTGATAAAGACAAAGAGGCAATGTGGAAGGACAGAATGCATCCGATTTGAGGGAAAACTGACCTGTTTCTCATCCTATGTTCTCTGAATGCAAGTATACCCCAAAGAAACAAAGAAACAGTAGCATTTGTTATATTCATGTTGAACATTTCCATCATTCCATTTTGAGTGGTGGGTCTTCAGAGGAAATCACTGGGTTTTTGCAGCTAATATATCTTTAGTTCTCGAGTCTTGAGTCTTGCATGGACATATTTTACTTGTGTGTTTGTTCCCTTCCCATTTGTTGTTTGTTAAATATTTCTAACCCCATCACCTCTCCCCCCAGCCCACCCTCCCCTTTCCCACTAAACAAATATTTTGCATTGCATTGTGGAATGGCCAATGCTGGGAGGGTGAGGGCCATAGTGAAAGGAAAGAAAAGAAGAAAATGCATCTATTTTCCGTCATTTTTTTTTCTAACAAACGAGTTTAAAAGAAAATATATCAAAAATCCCCTCAAAGTTGACTTTGAGAATTTGGAATGTGAGGAAATGCAGGCTTGTTGGGCCAAAGGGCCTGTTCCTGTGCTGTATTATTCTTTGTTCTTTGGAAATCTTTGCATAGAATTAGATCATTATTTTGTTTCCAGGGTTGGATCTTTGCCCCAGTCAGGAGCCTCCCACCACCCCCCCCGCCACCCACCATCCTCTCATCCCTCCCTCACACTCACCATCCTCCCACCCCCCCCAAATGCACCATCCACCATCCCCCAAAAGCCCCCACCACTCCATCTTCCATCCAAACTTCTCTGACCACCCCATCTACCACCCACCACGATCCAACAAATCGCCCCCACCACCACACCAACCACCTTCACCATCGCCCTCGCACTCCTCCCCCCTCACCATCCAGCAATCCCCCTCACTATTCCATCCACCTACCACCCAAACCCCTCACCTGCCCATCTACCACTCAACCCCACCACTCCCCCCCCGTATCCACCTCTACCCACCATCCTCATCCCTGCCTTCCGACCAAGAATCCATCGGTGATCAGGATTTCCCACTGCAAAAAGGATTGTCTCTTCTAAAGGGTGTGCCCCCACACATTTTCCACACCCTCCCACTAGCCCCTTCCTACAGAATTCCTCCCATTGAATAGGATTCATCTCACAATCAGGACTCACCCGTATGCCTGTCGAGAATTCCCCACTCCATCTTGGATATAAATGCGCAGTGTTGCTATTGGTATGAAGGAGCAGGACTCACTTCCAGGACTGTATAAATGTGTAGCTTTCCTCTGCCCATTCAAACAAATAACATACTAGTAACCATTGCTGATCAGGCCTTTTGAATTGTCACTATTTACAATAGCTAGGCTGCGTTGCCATGACAATAAACACACTTTATCCTTTTATATTGATGGCAAAAAGAACAATTCCATGTCTAATTGTGCAGTTTTGTTTTAGCTTGGACATGATCTGTCACATTAAGCATTGAATTCTCCTGACTTGAAGCATTTTTTTTCCACAGTTATTTTCAAATAAGAGCCAGGCTTCTCCGATCTTGTCTGTGACTAGGATTCTTCAGTCCCGCTGCCGTGAATGGAGACTTGGCGAGGCGCAAAGTCTCCATTCTTGCTGGCAGGGTGAACAAGATTGGAGAATTTCGGCAAGGGTTATCTGTGCCCCCTCCACAATATCAAAATCCATCCTAAAAGATCTCCTCCACTTGCTCTGCCCTAAAACCTGCGCATAAGTCACTGTTTCAGGGTCAGTGAAGTATTGGAAAGGGTTGATGAGAGAAGTACAGTAGTTGCATAGATAGACATTGATAGGATGTTTGATACAGCAAAGAGGGGAGCAGATGATTACAGGACAGTAATAATTTGGGTGTTTATAGTGTTCTGAACAGGAATCGAATGGATTTGAAACATAGGGTGGATTTTCCAGCCCCCTCCTGTGGGTTGGCGAGCTATTGACATCAGCGGAACTGGAAGGTCCCATCGGTGTGAAGGACTGGAATACTGACTGGAATTCTCCCAAAGTATTGAGCATAGCACTGCTGCTCAATCACTGGATAGCCCCGCATTCCCCTCCTGAGCCACCCTACCCCCTCCCCCTGTCCCCCCACCCCTATCGCTAGGCCCCCCAAACCCAGCTCAGAACCCTCTCCTCCTGGCCTGCCTTGGACCGTCCATCTCTTCCCTCCCCTCACCCTGGCCTGCCCTGAACATCCCTTCCTGGCCTGCCCCAATCTCCAGTCCCCAATGCCCTGACCACAACCCCCATCGTCCCAGCCCTCAAAAAATTACCACAGCGGGTTGGGAGAATTGCAGCAATTAACTCTGTTTCTCTCTCCGCAGACGCTCCCTGACCTGTTGGGTTTTTCTGGCACTTTGTTTTTATTTTGGATTTCGAGCTTCTGCAGCATCTTGCTTCTATTACTGGGACTATTTAACTGGTTAAGGAGGCAGTGATTAGCGATGAGCAGAGGTTCTCTTACTGGAGAGATGTATACAGTGGGGTCCCCTGGAACTAGTATTAACAATAGCATTTTGTGTTATTTTTAAATGACCGGGGAGTACAGTTGCGCGGTTCGAAGGTGATATCGAACTTGGTCACAGCGAGAAACCAAAAGTCAAGGTTAGAATATGACACCCACAGGATTTTACAGATGGAGTTTTGAACTGTTCACTGGGACAGGCTGTAAAATTCACCCAGGTTACAAAGCTTCACTGCAAAGTCCAAACAAAATAAGTGAGAAAGGAATAGACGAGTATTTTAATTGGTTTAGGTAATGATGGTTAGAAGGAAGTTGGTTTGCAGTATATTCCCATTCACTCCAGTTTCACTGGGCTTCTTGATATCAAATGTTGCCTCTGGAATTCAACTCTTTTGTCCGTGTTTGAACCAAGGTTGTAATGAGGTCAAGATCAGAGTGACCCTGGTGGAACCTAATCTGAGCGTCAGTGAGCAAGTTTTGCTGAGGAAGTGTTTTAATTCCATTTTGGTCCCAACATTTCCGCTAACACAGTTCTAATCTCAGTCCTGACCGCTGAATATGTCTTCATTACAGGTAGCACCCTCCCATTTGTATCAATTGAAGGGTTTGCAAATCATCTTCAGGTTAATTGCTGACTGAGTTATTGGAATTGTTTGGGGGTTTTTCCTGCTTCTTAAAATGGGTGAGGTTGGGATTGGTGTGGCATGCGCTGAAAGCACTGACATCTGACTCAGAGGTCAGAGGTAAAAGGTTGGGAGCAGCCTGAATTGATTTAGAATAAACATTCTGCCCCCATCTGGGAGTAAATCCCACCCTAGAGAGCAGCTTTGTGGCCGCAGCAACAGCAGGATCAAGCAATAGTCACTGCTGTTAGGATGTCAGCCAGTCCCCAAGGGAGCAGGGTCATGGAGGCCAGGCTCTGAGCCAAGTCTGGTATTTTGGATAGGCCAGACTGGGAGACTTGGAAAGGGGGTGCGGGGACGGAGGGACGACAGTGAGGGTTGGGGCTCGGTTAGAGTGGGTTAGAAAGGAAGGGTTAAAGGAGGGGGGTATCTGATTTTGAGGGCGGCCTCCAATGGGCACAGGCCAGTCCCTAGAGGAGGTACCCTCCTTCTTGCCCAGCAGCCTGGGCTTTCAGCTGCTGGTCTACCTGCCTTGCCCTGTTGGAGGTGGAATGAGGTCCTTACCTTAAGGACGGGCTGTCTGACACGCTCTCCAAACACCATCGTATGGGAGACAGGTTGCGGGTGTCTGGAAGGCAGTGCGATGGTCACCCATGATCATGATCCCTCCTGCTGGGGTGGGGGGATGTAAAACGGAGAGTGTACTGTTTGTGAGCAGTGTGGAGAGAGACAGTGTGTGTTCAATCTGTGGTTCTGTTGAAGTGAGTGGAAAGCACAATCATGTCTCTGAATAGTATGACAGTCAGCTGCCGTTTACAACTAATGGCAGGTCCCTTCATGAATGTTTTAACTTCTAAACATTATTCACAAAATATCACCACCGTTCTTCAGTTCTGGCTTTTCACTGCAGAGCTGGGTAAATTTGTGAGATTCAGGCACACAGAAATATAAATCAATTGGCTACTGCACTCCAGAAGCTGTCTCAGCCCAAGGTTATTTCATTGTCCTCTCTGTGTCTTTGTTAGTTTAATGTTCATTTTTTTGCCCGCTTATGGAACTGAAGGATAAGGAGTGGAGGAGACGTGCCAGACCGTTACACTGGCAACTTAAACACTTCTTTACAAACACACTCAACAACACACAACTGTACAGAACCAGATATCTGTATCTGTACCTGACTGTGCATAAATACAGTAGCACACAGTAACAATAATTTGCTAAGTCAATGAAGACACAACTGAACACAATCCTGCAGCCAGACTAGTAAACCACCTCTGTGACAGGGCTAGTTCTAGTAGGTAGTCATCAAGGGAACATGGGCTGCGAACACCCAATTTTAAACATACAGGCCGGAATACTGGGATGGACAAGGCTCGTAGAACAACATTCTCTGTTGGCCTCGGACGGGATCTTAGGAGCCTCGGGCAGGCGAGGCGGTAAAATTCCAGCAATAGTCACACAACGTATCCTCTGAAGGGGACTTGCTACGAGGCAGGGAAGAGGAAATATGGTGGAACACAAATACATTTTAAACACTGTCCATTCTCGCAAAATTTACAAACTCTTCTGAGTCGAATGGAATTTAGTTGTTGGAAGCAGTTTCTTCTGGAACCTATAAGCAGCAAATACATGACACAAATTCTCTAGAGTTTTGCTAGTTCTTGTTCGATTCATCCAGAATCTGCCAAAGCACTTCAAATTAATAGGATGGGAATAGAGAAATATGGACCATGCAAAGGTAGAGAGTTTTAGTTAAGTCGGGCAGCATGGCCGGTGCAGGCTTGGAGGGATGAAGGGCCTGTCCCTGTGCTGTAATTTTCTTTGTTCATTTAAATGGTAATCACAATAAATGGCTGTTACCCTTCAATTTCTATGAATTCTATGAGCAGTCATTTTCATGTTTGTGGAAGTGCTGGTGGAGGCTTCTGTAGGGGCTCCCCTGCTGCCATCATATTTTTGAATGGTCCTATCACCGATTAAACTGATCTTTCTTTACACCCAATCTGTAACTGCAACACCAAATTCTACATATGCTCTTTCTCCCCTATGTACTCTATGAACGGTATATTTTTGTTTGTAATAATGTGCAAGAAAGAATACTTTTCACTGTATCCCAATACATATGACAACAATAAATCAAATCAATTTTTTACAGTTGACATATTCCACACTGTTTCACTCTGTCTTCTAGGCCTTATTTAATGCCGGTGGCATGGTTGCATAGTGGTCAGCACTGCTGCTTCACAGCTCCAGGGACCTGGGTCCGATTCCCGGCTTGGGTCACTGTTTGTGTGGAGTTTGTACATTCTCTCCGTGTCTCTGTGAGTTTCCTCCTACTGTTCAAAGATGTGCGATTTGGGTTGTTGGCCATGCTAAAGTTGTCCCTTAGTGTCCTGAGATGCGTAGGTTAGAGGGATCAGTGGGTAAATATGTCGTGATATGGGGGTAGGGCGTGGGTGGGATTGTGGTCAGTGCAGATTCGATGGGCCAAATGGCCTCTTTCTGCACTGTACGGTTTCTATGATCTTATGGACACCAAAGATAGTTTCTCGCAAGACCCTTTGCCAAGCTCAATCTCAAATGTTAATCATGAAGTCACATTGCAGTTACCTTTCAAGAATTGTAACTCTGGCTCCCCAAAAAATAACTTTTATCAATTGATAGCTCGTATTTATCATAAGAAAAAGGTCTGATATCTGTATCAGTATCTGTGATGGCCAACTGTTTTGATCTGGTCATATACCTTTGCCGAAACACGGTATCTGAGAGCTATTCCAAAGCTGTTAGCAGCTGTGACACCTGGCAATTCATCCATGTGTGAAAAGAAAAATACATCTTCCCTGTGGTGCTGCATGTCAGATGGGGATGGTAATCTAGACCTTACATCGTATCATCCATCTGTACTTAATATTGTTCTTATAGACAAAATCAAAACCAATTACTGAATGTGGGTTGCAGCTAAAGTAGGTATTGGAGACCTTGGGGATTCAACACTCAGTGTCATTGATCAGTTTTGACTGTGAAACTACAGCCAGACAGTGTTTATGAAATCTTACTCCAAAAATCAAAGACAATTCTTCACTTTCTATTTGACTATAATTTCACGCACTGGCACTGAGAGTGGGTGAGGCAAATGAAGTCAGTCTCCCTCACCACAATCCGTTGTGTGGATAATCTCAGCACATACTCTGTACGGAGAGCATTACATGCTAACCTAATCTTTTTGGACACATTGCAATGGTTACTATTGTACTGTCAACCAGACTTACATGCAACTTGAAAGCTTTATCACACTCTGTCCAATTTCACAGAATATCCTTCCTCAAGTGCTCATTCAATGGATGCAGTAAGATTGCCAATAATTGCAGTAATTCATTACAAGAAACCTAAAAAGGATCTAAGCTCAGGCATATTGTGAGGATGTGGTGCATTTCTTATTGCTTGGACTTTATTCTCGGTGGGATCTCATCTTTATCTACCCTGTGACCCAAACACACAGGAGAATTGAAACATTTCACATTTGTGTTCCTCTGGACTTCAGGCCTTTTCCAAACATTGGAGCACCCTTTTCAGCCGATCTGTTTGGAGCTGAAAATGAATACATCGTTCAAAAAGCATGCTACTCCCTGACCTCCTTGCAAAATTGGGTTGGAAAATTTCCGGAGCTAAAGAAACACGAAATGGCGACGAATGGGCAGAATTTTCCTGGGTTCAGCCTGCGTTTGTAAACTCAGGGCATTCCTTGGATGGCTTCCCACTCTGTGCAATTAATTGTCTGGTGAGGCAAGTGAGGCCAAGACCAACGTTGTTTTGGGCAAATCAATTGAGTAAAATGAAGTAAGGGACAGAAGAGCAGCCCTAAAAAGAAGGGGAAAAACATCAGTTCAGGTACTTAAGGAAGCAATTAATTACCGGTTAAGAGCTGTTTCCGGCTCGGCCTCAGTTTTCAGGCTGGTGGGAAGAGTTCAGGTGCAGGCAAGTTTTGAAAACTCCCTCTGCTCATGCCTCAGGCAGGAAGGTGAAACAGAGGGTAGGGTTGGGTAGGGTAGAGGAAACAGCATCTGTATAAATGGCTTCCTTTCAACAACAGGCACCCACCTCATGAGGTCTATGCCAGATGGATGATCCCTGTCCTAGAAGGTCACCTTCTACAGGGAGATGAGTCCCGAGGTCTCACCTCCCCTTCCTGTACTGAGACCACACTTAGTTGTTCCTGGAATTCTAGGATGTAGTTTCAGGAGACTACACACAACCCTGTGCTGTCCATTGCAACTTCTATTAGGACTAGGCAACTGCCAGCCATCAGATTGGTCCTCAGCCCTCTGAGGCAGGATTTCCTCCCACCTCCAATTGGGAGTGTCCAATGGCTATGGGACAGCCAGTATTGGTGGCATTCTCCATCAACTCTTTGGGTGGTGTAGTGGGAGACACCTTTATCCTAAAAACCCAAACCTATGAAACTGAATTATCACATGCAGGTATTATGAGTCTTAAACTCAGAGACTTAGACTCATCTAACTCAAGTTGTAGATTGGCATTTGTCAAATCCAACTTCTAAAAATTATTGTCTTCTGACAACATTGCAAACAAATCCTCCACGTCTGGTAATATATTGGAGTGATTACATTCCAATATCTGATTTACAGATACCTTATCTTCCTCACCAATTCTTACAGACCCATTTGACTTTGATACTGCCATTCTGAGACTACCACACTGTTCTACTGAACAGAACTACTAATAGAACTACTCTGTTGTACTTAAAAAATATTTCCAGTCTCAAGCCTTTTCTGCCCTTCCTCTACTTTGTCCCTGAGAGCATAGGGTACAGAACAAGGCCTGCAATAAATTGCTCATGCTCCTCTGAACCTGTACATTAGCCTTAGGGTACTTGTTAATCATGTCGTGTGGTTTTGTGAATTTTGCTTCGAAACAAGAAAGCTTATCACAATTTAACTTAGGGTGTTAACCAGTTTCTCTTTCTAACAAGATTTGTATTTCACCCTTCACCACAACGAAGGGCAATTTTGTGTATTGCTCATTGTATATGGCTGGAATTAATATTTCCAATTATGGAAGTTCTCTCTCTTCTCTAGAACAGTAACTCAATGTGAGATTTCCTCAAGTGATGCTGACTGAACTTGTGAAGAGACAGTCATTAAGGAATCACAATAACTGATGCAGCGCAGTGTGGCACAGGGTGGCATAGTGCAGTATGGGAATGGCACAGTGGTTAGCACTGCTGCCTCACTGCATCAGGGACCCAGGTTCAATTCTGGCCTTAAGTGATTGTGTGTGTGGAGTTTGCATGTCCTCCCTATGTCTGCGTGAGTTTCCTCCGGGTGCTTAGGTTTCCTCCCATAATCCAAAAATCTGTGGATTAGGTTGATTGGCTATGATAAATTGCCTCTTAGTGTCAGAGGAATTAGGGCCTTCCTTTGATGTGGGGTAATGGGGTTAGGGCCTGGATGGGATTCTTGTCGGTGCAGGCTTGATGTGCCAAATGGCTTCTTTTTGCACTGTAGGGATTCTATGATCTGTGTTCACCTTCATGTTTACTGGAGTTCCATCCAACTCTATTTGGACCACAATGTCTTGGGAATTTTTACTAGTCATCCTTGTACTTTGGAATGTATTGGTCTCAACTGACCCCTCATCGACCTGCCATTCAACAGCTGTATGCAATGACTACCCCATTTCTGCCAACCAGCTTTCAATGTGTCTTGGCAAGATAACCTCTCCTTTTGCAGCTGTAGCACTCTGCCTTCAGATATTCTGTAGCCGGTGTTGGTCTCAGCACTAGTAAGAGGACATTATTGTACCATGGCTACTAATGACTGCCTTCATTACATCCTCCAGCTTACTCAGCTGCAGCTTATTTACTTCAGCAGACAACAGGCACTTGTTAATTCTCATAAGTCACATTCCACCTTGTCCATGGTCAATACTGTTTGGCAAGCAGTGTCGAAAGTTACATTTGGCAATGTCAGTAAATGTGTTCACTTCTTAAAATCACACATAAATCTGTCCCACAGTGCCCTCTCCGAAACTCTCCAAAATGAAAGTGAATTGATAGTTTTCTAAAAGCTACAATACTCTCTCCAATGGGCAACGGATTCTGGTTGTAAATTTCAGTAATCTCCAATAGCTTGTGGTGCTGCTCAAGCTTACAAAAACATTTCTGACAGTGACGTGTCTTTTAGTTTTACTGGAATGAACAAATTCTTGAGTATTTCATTCACTTTAAGGCCTTCTTCAATTAAAAGATGAACTTTTTCCCTATCCCCATTGCTTTGTTAATAGCTGGATTAATAGGATCATTCAAGACATTGCTGACAGCAAAAAGCATCTCCAGCTGCTCTGTATATGCACCAAAAGATGCTCAATATAGATATATATTTCCAGTTGCACAATAATGCGTGCTAATGCAGCCATCTTCAACAATCTGCCCAGACATGTATACAAATAGCTTTTTTTATCAAGAGCAGATTTTAAATTCAATTTCTTCTGCTGGTTTTCTGGAAGCTTCTTCAACACAAATTCATTTGCCCAGAGAATCTGCAATCCTATCTTATTGCCTGACTATGATAATATTTGCAGGACAAAAAAGACAGGTGGAGTTTAAGTACCCAACTGAATTGGTTTATACCAGTTGTGTTTATATACACACACATGCACACACAAATGACAAGATGGTGCTATTACAGGAAGTGAATCATCAAGTGATCACTGAAATTACATTATGTAAACTAACATAAAAATCAAAGCACAAACACAAGTCATTCAGCCCAATTCCGCACAAACATCAGGGAGGATTTCATGGAAATACCCACTCACGTGATGAAGTAGCAATGCTCCATAAACTCATGATTCCAAATAAACCTGATGGACTTTAATCTGGTGTTGTGAAGTATTTTACTATTTCATGGAAGTAATGGGATTCCCGCCAGCCTGCTGGAGACCTGGTGAGAATCCCTTGTCATCTCTTTTTGGGAAGACCTGTCAGTCAGGCACCGAGCTGGGAAGCTAAATTCAGGGCCCCAGGGTCGGAAAGCTCATCTGCTGAGAGCTGCCAGCCAATCAGAATAATACACACACCTGAGTGTAAGGGTCACTAAGGGATCCAGGCACAGGTAAGTGTTAGTGGGACAAGGGTGGGGTTGTGATGGAGGGGGTGCAGGGGTTGGCAGCAAAGGCAGGGGAGTGGTTCTGAACATACCTCCCTTTCCTGATCCTGAGTTCTTTGAATAGGCTCTGAGTGCCTTTGAATTTGGAAGTCCTCGTGCAATGTGACAGGATTTGCTTTTCATACTTCCCAAAGGATCAGATCCTTCAATAACTGTACTTACTCACTTCAGAGCCTCAACTGGCTGTCGGGTGGGAAGGTGGACCATGGGCATTCCTGCCACGGACTTAATTGGCAGAGTTGTTGGCACAATGAACAACGAAGAAAGTTATCTCCAATTGCAACAGGATCTTGATCAATTGGGCCAACAAATGGCAGATAGAGTTTAATTTAGATAAATGTGAGGTTATGCGTTTTGGTAAATTGAACCAGGGCAGGACTTACTCAATTAATGGTAGGGTTACAGAACAAAGAAATTTAGAGTTACATGTTCCTTGAAAATGGAGTCACAGGTGGACAGAGTGCTTGGTTTCATTGGCCAGAACATTGAATACAGAAATTGGAATGTCTTGTTGAAGTTATACAACACATTGGAAAGGCCACATTTGGAATATTGTGTGCAGTTTTGGTCACCCTATTTTAGAAAGGATATTATTAAACCAAAAAGACTGCAGAACAGATTTACTAGGATGCTATCAGGACTTTATGGTTTGAGTTACAGGGAGAGGCTAGATAACTGGGACTTTTTTTTCCTCTGAAGCATAGAAGGCTGAGGAGTGATCTGAAAGAGATTTATAAAATAATGAAGGGCACAGATTAGCTAGATAGTCAACATCTTTTTCCAAAGGTAGAGGAGTCTAAAACTAGAGGGCATAGATTTAAGGTGAGAGGAGAGAGATACAAAAGTGTCCAGGGGGCAAATTTTCACAGAGGGTGATGAGTGGCTGGAATAATTTGTCAGAGGTAGTAGTAGAGGCGGGTACAAATTTGTCTTTTAAAAAGCATTTAGACAGTTACAGAGATAAGATCGTTATAGAGGGATATGGGCCAAATGCAGGTAATTGGGATTCCCTTAAGGGTTTAAAAAAGGGTGGCATAGACAAGTTGGGCCGAAGGACCTGTTTCCTCGCTATGAACCTCTATGACTCTGAGTGGGGAAAGGGGGGAAATTATGCCTCCCAGCTGATTAAATGTACTATACCACCAAATTCATCATGGGGAGGAAGGCATTAAATTGCACACTTGCTCTCACTCCTCTTCATCTAACTCTATCAGGCTAACCTATTCTTTTCAGTCAATCTAGCTTCTCTCTCAATGTATCTCTGTTAATTGTCTTAACTATTTCTCAGAACATAGCTCTGTAAATTCTGTATTAGCCACAAGTTCAGGTGTGCAGGAAAATAAAATGGCATTTGGCTTTAATTCATTTTATTTTGTTGTAAGATGGTTCATAAAAACTAATAAACAATCGCTCCTTCTGTAGATATTAATTTTCCCTTACACTTGGGGCCATTGCTGATCTATTTTGCATTTTGTATTTTCCAGCAGGGACCAATCCTGCTTACTCGCTGATTTATTTTCTTTCTTTTCCTATTTACATTTCTCTCTTTACCAATCACCCTTGGCAACAAGCACACCTCCTACCTCCTCACCACTCAAAATTCAACACATCCCACGGCTCCCTATGGATACATCCCCGAGCTAAGAGTTGCCAGAATGCTGAGCGATCATGTCCTCCACCATTACTGCATCTGCTGTGCGCACGTAGCTGACAAATTTTCCCCCCCTTTCCAGTACAGCACCGAGTATACTCAGGAAAACAAGCAAACATCCCCTTCCTGCAGCTAGCAAGCTTAAAGATTACTGCTCCACAAGTTCTCTGGGGTATGAGACAGGCAAGATCCCCTTCTCTTAATCCTACTTACCATGCAAGCATTTCAAGAGGTGCTAATTATTATGCATCTGATAGAGGGAGGACAGTATGGCAAATTATATTTCCCTAATACAAACTGCCACAGAATGGTTAAGCACCTCGCTGAATTCTCCAACTTCCCAAGAGCAACACAATACATTTAACAATTGTGCTGTGTGCTGAAAGCAAAAGATAACAACCTGGTTTAATAAATCTCTCAGGAGATATTCATAAACCACTAATGATTAAGTTATCCATTTCAGCATGAGGGATATAATTGCTGCACTGCAGGCTAGTCTGATTTAAAGGTCAGGGCATATTGTTATGTTTAGAAATAACTATATGCAACTATAACCATCCCTCTTCTTGAAAGTCTTACATTCCAGAAAGGACACGCTCCTATATGGCAATAAAAATCATGTGATCTCAGACCCCATGGGGTGGCATGGTGGTTAGCGTTACAGCACCAGGGACCCGGGTTTACAAAGAACAAAAAACAAAGAACAAAACAGCACGGGAAACAGGTCCTTCAGCCCAACGAGCCCACGCCGCCACCTCGATGTTCCCACTTCTACTCATGATCCCTCTCTATGTTTATAGAAATCTGCATTGGAACCAAATTTGCTAGACAATTTAGGGAGAATTTGTTTTGCCAATCAGCCTAAGAGCACACCTTTGGGGTCCTTTCGGTAGTTTAATTCCGCCTTGGCTCGCTGTCTGTGCGGAGTTTGCATTTTCTCCCCGTGTCTGCATGGGTTTCCTCTGAGTGCTCCAGTTTCCTCCTGAAAGACATGCTGGTTGGGGCGATTGGCCATGGCAAGTTGCTCATTAGTGTCCCGAGGTGCATAGGTTAGATAAAATAGCCATGGTAAATGTGTGGGCTTACAAATATAGGATGGGGAAGAGTGCCTGGGGTAAGATACTCTCTCAGGGACTTGATGGGTTAAATGTCCTCTTTTGCACTGTAGGAATTCTAACCACTGACTTGTGTTATTGGATCCAATTAGATGCAAGGTTGATGTGTTTACTGTCCTCAGAATTAACAGATCCCCTTGGGTAGTCAATTTGGCCAAAGGATGAATACAGATATTGAATGGGGGTGACACTAATAGGGTTAGCCTGTATGGGACTCTGGGTTTAGCACACCATTTTAATCCAAATTGCTGACTGCTGTAATTAGAATGTGTTTGGAGTCTTTAGAGAACTGTCCCAAAAAGTTACCCGATTTATATCACAGGTCCTTCTCATTGCTTCAACAGCAGTGACTATGAGAGGGTGAGTATTCCTTTAAGGCGTGAGTATTCCTTTAAGTAGTGCTTCAAATCAAAATCAGTGATTTGTGTGGAGAATTAGGGAATGAGCAGAGTAATTTAGCAGCCTGAGGAACCCCAAGAGAAAATATTCACTCTTGAATTGCCTAAACACTAAACCAGGTTCTTCAGTCTAAGCAATCTGTGCAGGTGGTCATTCTGTTCTACACGAGCAGGACTTTCCATGTACCTTCCCTGTTCCCATATCTTGTTATTCCCTTTCCTTCCACATCTAACCTATTTAAATGCTGATATACTATATCTGCTTTAATCACTAACTCTGTAGCCACATGATTTGGAATCATAGCACAGAAACAGAGGACAGTTGTAGCAGGAGGCCATTCAGCCCAGCTTCTCTGTATCAGCTCTCTACAGAGGCAGTTCAGCTAAGCCCACTATCCTGCCTTTTCCTCTGTAGCTCTACAGCTCTTTCCTCATCAGATAATTTTCCAATCCCTTTTTACAAGTCATGACTGAATCTAACCTCCACCATACTCTCAGGAGATGGTGGCTTAATGTTAATGTCACTGTACTAAATATTCTTGACACCAGGTTAATGCTGAGATAAAGGTTCAAATCCCACCACAGCAGCTGGTGGAAAATAAATTCAGATATAAAGCTGGAATCGAAAGCTCGTTTAAACAATAGTGAGTGTGAAACTATCATTGATTTTTTAAAATAAAAACCCATATGGTTCACTAATGCCTTCTGGGCAAAGCAATCTGGTGTCCTTACCTGGTCTGGCCTACATCTCACTCCAGACTCTCATCTTGGGCCTGATTTTACCATTGCGTCGCGCCTGGTGTGAGACGATTAACACAATCTGAGCCTGCATCCACGCAGACGGCCACTTTACCAAGGCCAGGGAATGGCTGCGATCCAATTCGTATCCGAAATGGACGCAACACAAATTTAAATGAATTTGCATGTATTTAAATTGAATTAATGAACTGCCCATTTAACTTTATCAGCATTTCCCCCTTTACCACTGCATTCGTCAATCTGGAATCAGGCTGAAATGGGCATGCTAAATAAGACGGTTTCAGGGGGCTCCAGCTGCTGAAGAGGGGAGTTCAGAGCTTGCAACAGCTCTCTGACTCAGATTGGTGGTGGAGGGGGGAGGAGGGAGGCCAGATCATTCTCTGGTGCAGGGGGTGGCGGGAAGGCAGATCATTGTCTGGTGGGGGAGAGGAGGGGTGGGTGGCGGGAGGGCAGATCATTGTCTGGTGGGGGAGAGGAGGGGTGGGTGGCGGGAGGGCAGATCATTGTCTGGTGGGGGAGAGGAGGGGGGGTGGTGGTGAGAGGGCAGATCATTTCTGGTGGGGGAGAGAGGGGTGGGTAGCGGGAAGGCAGATCATTGTCTGGGGGGGAGAGGAGGGTGGGTGCGGGAAGGCAGATCATTGTCTGGTGGGGAGAGGAGGGGTGGGTGGTGAGAGGGCAGATCATGTCTGGTGGGGGAGAGGAGGGGTGGGTGGCGGTGGGCAGATCATTGTCTGGTGGGGAGAGGAGGGGGTGGGTGGGGGAGGGCAGATCATTGTCTGGGGGGGAGAGGAGGGGTGGGTGGGGTGGGCAGATCATTTCTGGTGGGGGAGAGGAGGGGTGGGTGGCGGGTGGGCAGATCATTGTCTGGTGGGGGAGAGGAGGGATGGGAGGCGGGAGGGCAGATCATTGTCTATTTGGGTGGGGGGAGGGAGGCAGATGAGATCATCCTCTGGTGAGGGGATGCAGGTCAGGTGTACCTCTCGGTGCGGGGTGGGGGGAGGCCAGATTGTTCTCTAGTTTGGGGGGGAGGCAAGAAGGGAGGCGGGTAAGATGAATTTCTGATGGGAGGAGGGTGTGAGGCCAGATGGATCTCTGCTGGGGTATGGAGGGTGTCCACTGCCACTCTGCAGGGGGCAGTGGGTTACGATTGGTCTGGGTAGTGGGGAGTGGATAAGGGGGAACAGTGATGTCTGTGGGGGCCATTGCTCCTGCTTTTCACTCCCAGGCTGCTTTATCTGCTTTCTATGGCCCGGGAGTGATCTGACACAGGCGCATTTCTTTCAAATTTTTTTCTCTAATTGTGCACGCGCAGTTCAGAGCTCCGGTCGTTTCCGATAATTCATCCAGCCAGCCTACCTGAGCTAACTGACCTCAATAAATTACCCAGGTGATTTTCCAAACCACACTTTTACAAGCTGTGCAGAAATTCACCATAACCTTTAGATCTGAAATAATTATCTAAAAGATTTCAGCAGATTGTTGCTTTATAGCAGCAGAACTAATAATTTATCCGAAGCAGCTGGAATCCTGATGGTCATCTCTTGCTTTCAAGTTCCAATTCCTGCCACATTCATAAACGTGATAACAACTGTGATAATAAGTTGCAGTGTAACGATATGCAATTATGTTAATATCTCAATCATACTGTCAAACAAAGTTGGAATGTAAATTATTCTGCAACATCAGAGCTTTTGGATCTGACTGTGGTGAAGCCACCAGGAGTTGGGTAACAGCCAGCATTGTAATCAGGTCCTTTCAAAGTGATATAATACCAAGGTCAGGGTGTGTTCCCAGCTGCTTTACCCACAAGAAAACCTGCCTGGCTTGAACGGTGGGTAATTTGGCATTGGTTTAACCTATTTGCTGAATTTAACCTACTGGTTGGTAGCCTGAGTGAGAAAACACTCCAGGTTAAATTTCACCCTGCTCAGCTTGATAAGCTTTGATTGAAACATCAATGATGTGTCAAGCTCCTTCTCACAGCCTGAGATTTTCAATTTTTTTCTTTTAGAAATTCCTTTTAAGCAATGTCAACGGGTGCTGACTAAAAAGTATTGGAGATGTTTAGAGTTTACAGTTTCTGATTAGAACTCCTTTTATTATGATCACAAACCTGAGGCAACAAGAACAGGTCAGAGGCTAGGAGTCCTTTGGCAATTAACTCATCTCCTGATACCCCAAAACTGTCTGCCATCTAGACAGCACATGTTAGGAGTATGATAGAGTATTCTCTACTTGTCTAGATGAGTGCAACTGCAACAAACTCAAAAAGCCTCAACACCATCCAGGACAAAGTAGCCTCACTTGATTGGCACCCAATCCACATTCACTCCCTTTGATGAGCAGCAGCGGTGTCTACAATCTATAAGATGCACTACAGGAACTTACCAATGGCAGCACCATTCAAATCTATGACCACTACCATCTAGAAGGACAACAGCAGCAGGTAACTGGGAACACCACCACCTTGAAGTTCACCATACTGACTTGGACATATATCTGTTTCTTCACTGTCGCTGGGTCAAAATCCTGGAACTCCCACTCTGACAGCACTGTGGGTGTACCTACATCATTGTAACTGCAGTGGTTCAAGAAGGCAGCTCACCACCACATTCTAATAAATAAACTTAAAAACTTAAACTTAAAGGGCAATTAGAGATGGCAATAAATGTTGGCAAGGCCAGCAATGCCCACATCCATAGATTAATTTTTAAAAGTAATTTATTTTTCAGGAGGATTTACCTGTCAATCCCGTTCCATCTACAGATAACCTAGAGTATCTGATTCCAAAGCTTGAATAGATTAATCTATTTGTGTTTCAATACAGATTTATGTCAACAAGGGCATTCTGCACCTCAGGGGATATGTAACTTCTGTCACGGATTTCTCAGTAATACTTGACTCCAAAACCAGCCTATCGTGGCAGAGTTTGGTGAAGATAGATGTGAGAGGCAAAATTGATCATGTCCTGATCAATTGGGGGGGGGGGGCGCCGCGATAGGAAGAAAACAAGGTGACTAATCAATAAAGGTTCCTCCAGTCAGACGAGAAGAAAGAATATTCTACTCAAAAAATGCTCAGCCTGACTTAGTTGTCTGGGTTGGTTTTTATGTGGCCTGATGGAAAGACTAACTTTTGAACAAACTATAAGAAGAAGAGTTTATTTTTGGAAACAATTACTGAAAGTCGAGCGGACAAAGTTGTAATATTGCATCCTGAGGCTACAAGTACAGGTCAGAGGCCTGACAGCAGCTCCCATTAAGAGAGAGCTATTTACCTCTATTTTAGAAACATGAATTTGGCAGAGTCCATGAAGTGTGACTGATGAGGTTTACCTCATGGAACTGATAGCCTCGATCCCACTTTATACTCATTTGAGTATAAGCTTCAAACAAATGAGAAAATCTACAAGTTAACAAATCAAATAAAACAATAGCCTCTTAAAGAGACACTGTAACAGACTAACACTCCAAAGGAAACTTATCTAAGTCAAAATGTCACTTTGAGGAGTCCAGTCCCTGGTGGTGCCCAGTTATTGTGCAGGCGGACATCGCATGCTCCTTCTCTCGGGCTGACCAGCCACGTAAGAGAGGCAAACAGTCAGGCCGGACAAGTCCCTGACCACCCACTGTCTGACTTGTTTAGTCTCACTTTATACTATTTCACGTTGAAAGAATTGAAATAAATCCAAGACACCAATCAAGAAAGCAGCCTCTAAAAGGGATACTGCCTCAAACAAAAAAAAAACTAATCGCAAAGGAAACTTAAAACGTCAAGCTAAAATGTGATTATTGTACTGGATGAAACATCCTATTCATGATGATGCCTATCAGGCATGGAAGGCCTCTAACGGTGCAACAGACACCAATGTTCCCCGGTCCAGGGTCACCTACTTGTGAACATAACGATGAAAGAGGGGCAGACAGTCAGGCCAGATGAGCCTCTGGAGCAACCACTGCCAGGACCTGTTTAGTCTCGCTTTATAAGTGTTCTAAAGACTTGACTGAACAATGCACTTCCCCTGTGTATCCTAACAATATAATTAATATAGTAGTAACACTCTATGACCAGGCAGCATCTGTGGAGAGAGAAAAAGAGTGAAACTACTTTGATGCCATTGTAAAGAGGCAACGAGGGGAAACGAGCTTCATTGTTCACATTCAGCCTACAGAATGTAAGGAAGACTGATTATTATACGTGATGGTATAATGACAATGATCAGCACCATAAAGAATTTATGCTTAACTGTTCTATGGGCGGCATGGTAGCCCAGTGGTTAGCACTGCTGCTTCACAACACCAGGGACCTGAGTTTGATTTCCGGCTTGGGTCACTGTTGTGTGGAGTTTGCAAGTTCTCCCTATGTTTGCATAGGTTTCCTCAAACAAGTCTTAAACACATGCTGGTTCAGGTACCGGACTGTGGCAACTTTGGGAATTTCACAGTAACTTCATTACAGTGTTAATGAAAGCCTCACTAATAAATAAACTTTAATTTTATCAATTATAATATTTCATTTTTTAAGCATTAGTGACCGGCACGCCGATACATTTTCCATACGCATACATGGCTCTCCAGCTGAAAAGTTTCCAATTTCTGTACTTAACTGCTGGCAAAAGTTTGGAACTAATTCTCCCTGACACACTAACAATAATGAATCAAAAGTCCAAGGTGACTAACTAACCATATCATCTTCATTACTCAACTCTGGATGGTTGTTTGTCACAGACAACATTCCAATGGCCTCAGAAACATTGTGATCCTTGAAGTTCATAGACACTTGTGTTCTTATCTGCATGACCTTCAAGACAAATCAAAACAGATTGACCTCTTGCTACTTTGGAAGAATGTATTGGAGATGCAATCAACACTTTCTGTTGGGAGTCTTCAACATATCCATCACAATCTGGGGGGAGGTTAAAAGATCTGCTAACTTCTACTCTCATCAGTTCTATATCCCGGAAATATCTTCTCTGAAGCTTTGTTTAGATATAAATACCATTTAAGAGTGAGGAACTGGGAATTGTACATATCCCAAATGCTGCCAGACCTGCCAAGTTTTTCCAGCATTTCCTGTTTTATTCCAGATTTCCAGCACCTACAATATTTGGTTTTTATTTTGCATCATCAAAAACTTTTCCACCTTTTTCTAAACTATCTGGTTTTCTGTAAAGATGTTCCACGTGTCTCATGGCAATTCATGAAAAGCTGACTGGGAGACTCGAGACTTGTTTCACTAGATGTGGGAAACTTTGAATGCTGCTAAAGTTGGCATGGATTCAGGAGTCACTGCCTGCATTTGAAAACCCCCAGCAAATCCAATAGGATGTCAGGGGAAGCTACCCGAAGGTGGTGAAAACATAGAACTCACTCTTGTGTGAAGTTTAAGATTTTATTTATTAAATGCACCTAAGGCTATTCATCTCATCTAGGAACCTGGGTTCAGTCCCCGGCTTAGGTCACCGTCTGTGTGGAGTTTGTATTCTCCCCGTGTTTGTGTGGGTTTCCTTCCACAGTCTAAAAAGACGTGCTGGTTAGATGCATTGGCTATGCTAAATTCTTCCTCAGTGTACCCAAGCAGGTACTAGAGTGTGGAGACTAGGAGATTTTCACTGTAACTTCACTGCAGTGTTAATGTAGGTCTGAGTTAACAGTTAAAGCTAAGTTGAAGCAGATGACACAAAGTTGGCCTATGTTGTTGAGGGTAATTTTTGCAAGGACAACTCATTTGCAGAAAATTTATCTTGGTACAGCTTTCAGCTTGTACATGGGGATTTCCAAAGGAGACATGGAGCCACTACATCAGCTACGTAAAGATCAGCAGCTGTATATTAGAGATGTTAAATACTAAAACATTCAGCGGTGCTGGAATTCATTTCAGCTCCTTGGCAGGTTCTGTAAAGATTGGAGGGAGAATTGAGAGAACGAACTGTCAGGAAACTAGCTGAAGGAAACCATAAGCTGTGACATGAAATAGAATCCGCTGGCAATTGACAACAACAACTTGCATTTATATAGCACAAGGTACTTCACAGGAGTGCGGTCAAATCAAATCTGACTCTGGGTCACACAAGAGGTTATTGAGACAGATGACCAAATATTTGGTCAAAAGAACATCTTAAAGGAGGAATGTGGGGTAAAGAGATGGAGAGGTGAAGGGAGGGTATTCAAGAGTTTAGGGCAGATGCAGCTAAAGGAACAGCCATTGAAGTTGATTGCCTTTGTCAGCAGTTTGGAAAGAGGGATTAACATTTTTATGTGATGCAGGTGAGTATCTCTGCTAAAGATAGCAGTGTTCCAAAAGCTCATGATTCCAAATAAACCTTTTGGACTTTAACCTGGTATTCTACTGTCCCCACCTCAGTCCAATGCATCTCCACATCAAAGTGGACACGAGAGAAATTCAATCTGAACATATTAAATATCTTTTTTGGATGTTGCACAGTATAATTTCTACTTCAAATGTTTAAGAGGATAGTTGTGATGGAATATCTGTATCAGCTTACAGAAGGATTTAGATATGAATAGAAAATCTGAACAATGTCAAGTCAACAGTGTCAAAGTATGAAGCTTTCATTTTAAACATCTGTACAGCTTTTAAAATGGAGCCCAATAAACCATGTAATATTAATATTAGCTTCAGCAGCCTAGCAAGCTTTCTGGAAAGTCCCAAATTGGATTATAATGGGCAGAAAATCCCTTTAATGGACATGCCTAAACAGCACTCATCTGTGGAATTTTACACGTGCTAATGTCAAAGTTCACTTCAAAATACAGGGACAATGAACTCCTGGATTCTCTGTCTCCAAGTCTGCCATGTAATAGAGGAGTGCTAACAAGACTGAGTATCCACAATGAAGTGTAAAGACCAATATCTACTTTCTATTCCATAGAATCCCTACTATGCAGAAGGCAACCATTCAGCCCACTGAGTCTGTACTGATTCTCCAAAAATATACTCTACCTTGACCCACTCAACTCCCCACCCCCAACCCCCAACCACATTCATCAATCCATCTAACCCGCATATTTCTGGACCCAGAGAAAATGGGCAGATATGGGGAGAACATGGAAATGCCATACAGTAACCCAAGTTAGGAATCGAACCTTGGTCCCTGTTGCTGTGAGGCAGCAACACTATATCAATGGATTTTGACTGAAACTCCTTCACTTTAAAAGGGCACATTTTCTTTTCATTGTTAATCAATGGTCGTTCATCATGCAATCTGTGATCCAAAAACTGAGCAAGAGGGGGACAAAGCTATCTGTAGACCACCAGGGAAAGAAATGCAAAGAAAGAATGCATCATCTTATCTTTTCAAAAGTTGTAAAACTTAGTCTTTTAAAAGCTTCTTCCAACTTGTTTCAAAAAGTTCCAAGTTCACCTGGAAGAAATTGCCCCTCTGGTTACAAGGACCACCGGTGCCAATTTACATATCCTGCTGAACAGTCTTTATTTCGAAGGAACCAGGCAGTTAATCCAGCCATCTGAACATATCTAAAATTTAATTCCAGGATAGGAAAAGCTGCCTCCTTGACAGGACTTTCAAAGACACATGAACTGCTAACTATTCTGTTTGAATTTAGTATTTGTCGAAGTGCACAGCTGTCTTTAATGTATCTTTCTTGAGTGTATGTTGTGTAATTAGTATAGCAAGAGGCATTTGGAGAGGAGTGTGTAAATAAATAATGCTGTTTTTAAATCTGTGAAAATCAGCTACAGGTGACTTTTAAATTGGCTGTAGATTAAGGTGAGGGAGGAGACAGGGTGGAGTTTGGAATCACATATCAGAATTACATATATTTTGTTCTGATTAAACAGAAGGAAAATGAAATTGAGGGCTTGAGTCTATCTTTCTCCCCTGTCAGTAACAAACGACATGATTATTGCTTTGACTTGAATTTGAGAAGTACATTTAAAACCATGATGTATGGTGTCATCAATGATTGTCTCTGCTATTTCTCCTTAACCAGCTAATTAATGTGACAGTACAGATGTTCAAATCTTCCATAATTCATGGAACACGTTAGTTTAAGATGAATCAGTTAATCAGCCCACCACCCCCATCCCCCACAATATTGATCATTTATCATATATGATCTGTGACAAAGCAAAAAGACTTCAGTGCAGCATCTGTTGCCAATTCTCTACAAACACAGCTTCATGAGCTAAGAGAAATCAAGGCTGTGCTGCAGACACGTAGAGATAACAAGCTACTCAAAGCTCCCTAGCCTGCATCAAATCTCTTGTTTCCAAATAGCTTCCACTGTCTTGACCTTCACTGAACCCTAGCTGTGCAAATGTATCCTGTGTCCCGTGCAAGTACTTGCCAATCAGCTTTTGCATAATCTTCAATGATGCACACAGTCCTGGAGCATTCTGCTTTGAATCTAGAATCAAAGCTTTTTAATTTGAAATACAACAATTTTAATCAGAATACCCCTGAGGATAGTTGCAACAGGAATTGGAGATGGTAATGGGAAGATGGTAGGGTTGGAATTCTGGATGGATAAGATTGAATGGGTCCAGGGCCCTCCCCATCAATAGGTTGTGGAGTATAATGTGCTGTGACTGCCTCAAACATATCTTTCACTACAAATAACTACCTTTATACTGGAATAAGCCCTTTCATTCAACTGATCCTTGCTGATGTTTATACTCCTCTAGAGTTCTTTTAACCTTACTAATCTCCCTATATCAGACATCCATCTATTCAGTTCCATCTTACGTGCTTATCTCAATTCCCCTTAAGTGCACCTAAGGCTATTCATCTCATCTAGGAACCTGGGTTCAGTCCCCGGCTTAGGTCACCGTCTGTGTGGAGTTTGTATTCTCCCCGTGTTTGTGTGGGTTTCCTTCCACAGTCTAAAAAGACGTGCTGGTTAGATGCATTGGCTATGCTAAGTTCTTCCTCAGTGTACCCAAGCAGGTACTAGAGTGTGGAGACTAGGATATTTTCACTGTAACTTCACTGCAGTGTTAATGTAAGCCTGCTTGTGACACTAATAAATAAAATCTTAAACTTCACACAAGAGTGAGTTCTATGTTTTCACCACCTTCGGGTAGCTTCCCCTGACATCCTATTGGATTTGCTGGGGGTTGTCAAATGCAGGCAGTGACTCCTGAATCCATGCCAACTTTAGCAGCATTCAAAGTTTCCCACATCTAGTGAAACAAGTCTCGAGTCTCCCAGTCAGCTTTTCATGAATTGCCATGAGACACGTGGAACATCTTTACAGAAAACCAGATAGTTTAGAAAAAGGTGGAAAAGTTTTTGATGATGCAAAATAAAAACCAAGTATTGTAGGTGCTGGAAATCTGGAATAAAACAGGAAATGCTGGAAAAACTTGGCAGGTCTGGCAGCATCTTTGGAGAGAGAAACAGAGTTAGTGGGCAGGATTTTCCAAGCTCCCCCAATCCCAGCAAGTTTCACAGCAGCAAACTCAATGCGCCATAGGACAACGGTGGGATCTTTTGGTGCCATCATGTCAATGGGGTTTCCTATTGTATGTACCACCCTCCCCCACCTGTGGCAGGGATCTGCAGCCAACGGATTCAGAAGATCCCACTGGTAGGAAGTGCCAGAAAATTTCGGCCAATGTTACACGTGCACCTGTCTCTTCTTCAGTAATATAGACTCGAAACATTAACTCTGTTCCTTGCTCCTCAGCTGCTGCCAAACCTGCTGAGTTTTTCCAGCATTTTCTATTTTTACTTGTGATGATGCAGCCTGGCTACATTAAAACAGAGTATAATTTGTTTGTGTGCAAATAGGAATTGCAGGTGCTGCACCAGAGGCTGATCCAGGAACAGTGCCTGTCCAATAAATTCTCTCTCACATCCCATTAAGGAGACAGCGTGCTGGGACAGGACTTTGCCCAGTGTTCAGTAATAATCACATTTGTTCTCTGACCTGTTGATTCCAGTGAAGGTGGCATTGTAGAACCTTCAAGCTTAGAGAAAGAGAGAATAAAAATGAGCTAGGTTTTTTTAACTTCTGAACAATAGTCACTGTAAAATGCATGCACATGAACATGAACTGAGGATAGTATTTGGTTTAACTGTAACATCCTCATATTACATGCTGATACTCTGTCTGGGTGAGTGATTAGATTGTGGAAATAACTGTGGAAGCATCAAATCACAGGTCCAAGACATTAAACAGGAAAGATGCTTCCTTTGTTGCTTGTTGCAGTTTTATGAAAATAGGTTTAAATTCTGATTGGCAAACTGTTGGCTTTGTAAAATTTTGTATAAGGTGAGCAAATCTCTCCATAGCTTCAGCCCTCTTTCTCCCTGTAAACCCTTATACCCTCGAACAGTGGGATTCCTGCAATTTTCCCTCTTCTGCATCCTCTTACTTCCTTCACTCCCATTGTTTGCCATGCCTTCAATCTTCAGGGCAGCACAGTGGTTAGCGCTGCTGCCTCACAGCGCCAGGGACCCAGGTTCGATTCCCAACTTGGGTCACTGTGTGTGGAGTCTGCATGTTCTCCCCGTGTCTGCATGTATTTCCTCTGGGTGCTCCAGTTTCCTCCATGCTCCAAAGATGTATGGGTTAGGTGGATTGGCCATGTTAAACTACCTCTGAGTAGGGATTCGCAGGGTAAATGTAAGGTGTTATGGGGATTGGCCCAAGTTGGGATTGTGGTCAGTGCAGACTAGATGGGCCAACTGGTCTCCTTCTACACTGTGGGGATTTTATGATTCTAAGTCTTAACTTCTGGAATTTCCTCTCCACATCTGAGAGTCTGTGTGGAGTTTGCACATTCTCCTCATGTCTGTGTGGGTTTCCTCTGGGTACTCCATACCCCAGTTTCCTCCCACAGTCCAAAGACGTGTGGGTTAGGTTGATTGGCTATGCTAAGAAATTGCCCCTTAGTGTCCAGGGATGTGTAGGTTAGAGGGATTAGTGGGTATAATATGTAGGGATATGGGGGCAGGGCCTGGGTGGGATTGTGATTGGTGCAGACTCGATGGGCCGAAGGGCCTCTTTCTGCACTGTAGGATTCTATGACTCCATGACCCTATTTCTTAACCTCTCCTTTAAGGTGTTGATTAAAATCTACATCTTTGTGTCTCTTTTTATAGCTGTGTCTGATAAATGGTCATCCAGACTTGAAACATTGGCTCTATTCTCTCACCACAGATGCTGTCAGACCTGCTGAGATTTTCCAGCATTTTCTGTTCACAAATCGAATGTTTTTCAGGGGAGGGTTTTTCACCCACAGGTATTTACATTTCAATGATTTTTTAGAAGTAGGTTCAGACGTGAGTTAATCCCTGTCCAGAAATCACAGAGGACCACTGAGCCGTCAGCCTCATCTTCATAGCATAATGTCCACTTTTTAAAAGGACAGTCAATTGCAAAGAGACCCCATGATTAAAATCAGTATCTGGAAAGCTCAGAAAATGCCAAATCAGCACTGGGCATGACACTCAGTGCTGTTCCTCCAATTGTGCAGCACGTTTTCAATGCTAACCCTCCAACAGAACACACTCTGAGTACTGCTCCTCCAAAATTAAAGCACTCCTTCAGTATTGCTCTTTTGACAGTGAATCAGAACCTCAGTGCTATTCTTCTGACAGTGCAGGACTCCTTCAATACTGTTCCTCCGACAGTCAGTGTGCTTACTCGGTGCAGATTCTCCAATAGGGTGGCATTCCCTCAATAATGATCTTCTGATAATGCAGTATTCATCAGTACTGTTCCTCTAACAGAACATCACACCCTCAATATTCTTCTGATGTTTAAGCCTCTCAGTTGTTGTAAAGGAGACACAAGCTCTGCTTCTTCATAAAATACCTTCATTTCTTTGATCTAACTTCACACACAATTCTTCACCAACAAAATAATGCCACCTGTGACCCTTTTATATATCACTAACTTCCATTGAACAATTGACATCAAATTAGGATTTAATTAAATGGGTCTGTTAACCCATTCCTCACATCTGACAATAAAGGTCTCTCTCATTACAGGTCCTCTGACAATGTAGCCTTCCCTCAGTACTGTTCCTTCAACACTCCCTCAGGTCAGTTTCTCCAACTGTGGAGCACTCCATCAATATTGTTCCTTCGACCGTGCAACCTTGTCCTCTCCAACTGTTTTTGTGACAAAGTCTTTGGTGTGGAGCATATTTCATAATGCTTAGATAAGATAAATGATTTAGGATAGGTTTTGCTGCACATATCCAAAGCTGCTGGAATAACTCCAGTGAGCTGGTCACCCTCTTCCTACCAAAGTATATCCACATTATTAACACAAAATGCTCAGAAAACATGTATCACAGCAGATTGCTGCCTCATGCTGACATTCTGAATGAGGTAAAACACTGTAGGATGCTGGGGTGGGTGCTCAGTCAACTGCATGAGTAAAGATTGAGATATAATCAGAGACCAACGCGTCTCTGAACTATAGAAGTCTTACTCAGAAGAATACACATTCCTAATCCTCCTGGCTAATGAACCCACTCATGCACCAAACTTGGCAAGTATCTTCACCTCAAATTTACATCCTATGAAATTTGACACACATAGGCAAAGATATTCCTCTGGCTGTCATGGTTACTGTGCACTTGAACTGAAGGGCTGATTTTAACTCTTAGTGGGAGCAGGTTTTAACTATTGGCCCACACTGCAATGCTGTCACTGAGGAGATCACACACATTTCAGGCAGAAAGAGGCAGCTGGTTGGGAGTAGATGGGGGAAAGGCTTAAGTTTGGATGTCCCAGAGATTTACTAAGAGAAAGTTACTGACAGCAAGGAAATGTGCTGCAAGTGGTAGCTATAATGACCTGATGGAGAAGAAGATGGAGGAAATTGGAAATCCAAAAGCAGAGGCCTCCTAGTCTCCCTGAGGAATTTTTTCTTCACATACCTTCAGAGGCCTTGCTGACAGCTTTATCTGGCTGAACAGCCTCAGCAAAAGGCCCAGGAGCAGGTTACCATAACAACTAGGATCCTAATATCATCAGAATTAGAAGTGGAGTGGGTGAACTCAGTGGGAACAGAAGGGCAGCTGCTCCATTTTAACGGCTCTTCATTCCTTTCCTGTTCAATGGGTAAAGTTCCCTCCCTGGCCGCCATGTTAGTTCATATTATTAATGGTTTTCTCTCCTCAGGTATTGTCTACCTCCTCTTCGAATCTGTCATCACCACCCTTCCTCTCAAAGAATGTGCTTTGTGCTTGCAAACAATGTCTATCTTTGACCTTGTTTTCCTCTCCAACTCATAAATCTCTCACTTTCCAATTCTGTGCCCATCTTTTCTAGATCTGTATATTTGAATCTTTCCAAACTGGTCCCAATCTCTTCTACACTACTGAAGCAGTTTTTGTTAAAATCACAAATGATACCTTATGTAACTGTCACAGTGATAAACCTTCCTTCTTTATCCTGCTCCACTTGCTTCAACATGGTTGATCATACCATCCTAGTCCAGCCGGGTGGAACTGTTCTTACCTTGTTCTGTTGTGATCTATCCAGGTATAGCCAGTGTACTACTTGCAATGGCTTCTCTTCCTACTCTTCACCATTCCCTCTGACTTTGGTTTATTCATATGGCTGGGAAAGCAGTTAAAGATCAATGTCAAGCTTCCCTCTGATGGTAACCAAAGATCCATTCCTGGGTACCTCTTGTTTTCCATCTACATGCAACCCTTCAGAGATATTATCCAAAAACACAGCTTCGTTTTCAATATGTACACTGCCATCCAACTCAATCTCCCTCTGAACTCTCCACTCTTTCCAGATATTACCAATCTAGTACTGTATAATCTGAGATATCTTCCAACTAAACATTGGAAAGACCAAAGCCATCGGCTGGAATCTTATCACCGTTCACTCTGGTGGGATTTTCCCATCCCGCTGTAGCTCACCGCCAAATTCTCCGGCCTCGCTGCACTGGGACCATGGCATGAATGGCAAATAAGATCGCACACATTGTCTTTGGTCCCTGCACAAACTCCATTCCCAAAACATTGATTCTATTTCTCTCCTTGGTAACTATGTGAGGATGAACCAGAGTGTTGACCAGCTTGGTATCTGACTTGATCCTGATATGAGCTTCCGATTATATTTCTGTTCCATTGCCATGACCTCTGCCTCCTGACTCCATCCACTCAACTCCTCTGCTGCTGATGAACATACACTGGTATCTCTGGTGGAGTCATTATCCTTACACAACCATGGGTACTCCAATTCTTTAAAGGCCAAAGAACAGCGAACATTGTCTTTTGGTTTACCCAACTGGAATCAGAGGTGTTCTTGTGTGATGATAAAGAATGATCTTATAGCTGTTTCTCCAAGAGAAAGCAGTATCACCCAAATCCTGTTATTACTATAGACCACTCACCCCTCTGCAATCCTTCTCTCAGGGATTTCAGAACACGCAAAATAGAACACGGGAGAGGAATTTTTGGATTGTGAGGTTTCCTGCCCTGCCACTTGCAGAGTCAATGGGAACACACTCCTGCTGATATTGGCTTCCTTGGAGCCCTTTTAACATTCAGCAGGGCATTAATTGACTCAAGACAAGACCCTCATGTGGGGAGAAAGTCCCACCTTAGAAAGCTGCTGGCTAATTCAATTGGCTGGCAGTTCAGTGGTCTCAGCTGTGCCAGATTCAATCTCCACCGATGGGACTGAAATCCCTGAGGAAGAGGAATGAATAGATGCCGCATTACAGGCAAATCCTGGGTGTTGGTGGGGCCTGTCTGGTAGGCCCCACAGAAAAGAGGGGTTGGTGGCTAGGTTTTAGAAGCTGTGTGGGATGGTTAAAGGAGGGTAGGTAAAAGGGTGTCTTCAGTGGGCATGGGAAACCACCAAAGGAGGTCCCCCCCACCTTGTCAAACACCAGCTCTCCTGCAAAAGGCAACCAAGCTTCCCACTAGTTGTGTATAAAATAGAAGCAGGAATGGAATGAGACAGTTCAGTTGCCATTAATTGGAAACAGGCTGGCAGTGGGAGGGTAGTTGGTTGGCAGGCAGCGTGCTACATTCTATGAGCTCCTTTTCCTTCAAGGCCACTGGCAGGATTCTAGAAAATTGTGCCACTGGTATGATCAGGATCCTGTTAATGATTGGCTGAGGATGTTGTTAAAGATACTGAGGTGATGGGAAATGTTTGATTGAGGATTGGGAGCACACGTAAAGAGAACCAGATGAGCTTTCTCACTCTCAAGCCCATAAGACAGGTGCCCTTTCGTTCAAATTCAGAAGCTATTGCAGCTCAAGGTCTTTCTGCCTTTCTGGCCAATGCTGTCTCCCTGCAACGCAAAGTGTCAGCTATGTTAGAGTTTGGAGGCAAAGATCAATACTAACTACTAGTATTAGTAAATAATAAATACAGCCTACTAACTACTAACAAGGAAAAAAATCTCAGTAATGTTTCATCCTTTACCATCTAGCTTGGATCCATTGAACAGACCCTGTGGGGAAACAGTCACTCCAATACAGTATGGAACCGGTGACTCTCTAGATGGCAGGACTTTCCGGCCACGCTTAGCCCAAGACTGGAAAATCCTGCCCAAGGTCAACGGACCTTTGCATGGTCCTGTCCTGCCACTACGATTCCTGAAGGAGAATTGTGCCCCCTCTGTCAGTGTGTAGCACCCAAGGAAACTAGAAGACTTGAACTGCTTCCTGTCAATTAGATGCCAATTTTTATAACGCATGTCCCACTTGCAAAATGCAAAGAATACCATAGTAAATGTTATTTGTTTGGAATAAACAAAACATAAAACAAAACATAAAACAAAGGCAATGAAAGTGGAAGAAAGGATGAGAAATGACAGGAAGAGACTAAATTTCAAATTGTTCTTAAGCATTTTATTTTATAACCTGTGAAATATGAAGTAATAAAGCTAGCCCTGATATTTAATCAGATACACTGCCGAAATACTAATGTTCTTTTCAGCGTCACTGTATGTGAGTTAAAAACGTTCATAGCCAGTGTGCTAATTCGAGAGGTTAAAAGAGAAATGAATTGTAGGAAGCCATGCACAGCTGAGTCAGGTGTTACGGTGAGACATTTTTCAGGTGACTATTTATCAATTCTGAGAGGCCACTTCAGCTACACAGAAAATAAAACCTGGCGAGTCATTGTCTTTCAAACACCAGATTATGATTTATGCAGGAAGGCAACTAACGTCCAGACAGGGACTGTGCAATTCATATTCTTATGCCCAGGAGAAGATTAGGCTGTCAATTTATTAAACTGGAGAGAGACTCCCATGCCAGCGAATGCAGTTGCTTTAATGAACTGTTCTGATGTCTCCTTTTTCAACATCATTGGGGGCATCACAACATACTGTGGTACCAGGCGAAAGATGGATGGCCCCTTTCTTGCACGTGCCAGTTTGAGCTAACATCCGCCTCTTGCCATGGATCATTGCGCTTCACAAAAATGAAGAAGCAGAGGTGTGTGCTCTGAATACCAAGCCACCGGTGACACACCAAGGTTAACACAACAAGAACATTCATGATACATGATCACTGCCTCTTGCCAGTGGAAGAGTAGAGTGGAGTGTTTCAGTACTCTGGAAAAATTACCAGTGTACAATATAACATCATACGATTTACACAATTTGAGATTTTTATTACCTGATGGAAAAATAATTCACACTTGCAAAAGAAAATAGGAGAAAATTGAGGAGTCTGAAATTACTCTTAACCCTACAAATGCTGAAATACATTTTCACTGATTCACTGACACAACCTGGTGTAAGATTTAACAATTACACTGGAACTCTACCACCTCACCTGCCACGGATTCAGAACGGGTGAGGGGAGGATAGCGGAAATGTTCCACTAATCTCGGGCGGGAATTTCTGACCTTGTTTGAGTGAAGTCGTAAAATTCTGCCCTTAAAGTCCAAAATCTGTAGCCCTAACATCTTCAACCTTTCTTCATAAATCTCACATTCCAGAAATGAGTCAAGTGAACCTTCCTCGATCTGCTTCTAAATCAATTACATATTTTTTTAAATAAACGAACCAAAATGGTACACGGTATTCCAGATGTGGTCACGGTACAACTGCAATAAAGCTTCGCCACTTTTATATTCCATTCCACTTGCCTTCTTAATCATTTGCTGTACCTGTATTGCTAACTTTTTGTGATTCATGAACCAGGACACCCAGATCCCTCTGTACACCAAGTTCTGAAATCTGCCTCCATTTAAATAGTATATTGCTTTTCTATTCTTCCTGCCAAACTGGACAAGTTCACATTTGCTCATGTTATATTCCATCTGTCAAGTTTTTGCCCGCTCTCACAATGTGTCTTTATCCCTTTACAGATTCTCTACCTCCTCTTGGTAACTTACTTTCCAACCTATCTTGGTATCATTATCAAATTTAGCTATCATACACTCAGTGCCTTCATTCAAATAATTGATAAAGATTGTAATAGTTGAGGCCCCATTACTGATCCTCGTAGCAATCCATGAGTTACAGCTTGCAAAAAAGACCAAGTTATCCCTACTCTCTGCTTCCTGCTAACTAACCAATCCTTCATCCATGCTAACATCTGCACCCCAACCTTGTGTAGTTACCTTTGATGTGGCAACTTATCAAATGTCTTTTGGATATTCAAGTACGCCACATCGGCCAATTTCCCTTTTTCCACCTTGGATGTTATTTTGTCAAAAACTCCAACAGGTTATTTAAATATGATATTCCTTTCACAAAGCCACTTTGACATTGCCTGGTCACATTGTGATTTTCTAAGTATCCTTTCCATAACCTTAATCATGGGTTTTAGCACTTTCCCTATGGCAGGTGTTAGAGTAACTGGTCTATAGTTCCCTGCTTCCTGTCTCCCTCCTTTCTGAAATATTGGTGCTATATTAGCTATTTTCCAATCTGACAGAGTCTTTCCAGAACCTTGGAAGATTATAGCCAATGCTGCCAGTTATTTTAAAGCTCTAGGATGCTGGTTATTTGGTCTTGGGGACTTGTCAGCCTTTAGACCTAATAATTTTCCCAGTTCCTTATCCCTGGTGATTGTGATTGTTTTAAGTTGGTGAGAATCGTAGCTGACATGCCAAATTTCCTTCGTCTTCTGAGAAAGTAGATGTAAGGCAGCAGTGCTAACCACTGTGCCACCATGCTGCCCCAATCCCACTATATCACTCTGCAGTTGTAGCTCCATGCTTCAGCATCATTTCATTATTTGTTGCCCACGTCAGCTTTCTTCATCGTCTGCTTTAAATTTAAATTTAAAATGTTTGCAATATCAAGATAAAACACTGCAGTGCAATGAAGACAGATTGAAGAGGCTGAAAGTAATGACTGTGGTGTAACAAGGCAATGAATCTGATGGTGTAAATGGCTGGTCCCCTGGCCTATAACTGGCCCCATTGCATTGGAGACCTAATACATAGAAACCTAATGACAAGGAAACTATTAAATTTAAAATTAACATCCTGTAAAATTGCACTTAACCCATCAATGTACAAGTTTCAGTATCATTTCAAACATTATACAAGTTCAAAGGTATCCCAATGCAGTTTATTTTTTTATACAGTATATTTACAAGTACTCATCGCAGTAGGTGACTTATTTCCAAGCAATGGCTTAGCTTTTCAGATCAATGGACGCTATCTGCTCTTCAATAATAAATACAATAAACAATGCAAGCAAGTGAACTCTCCCTGCTACCAAAAACCATCCACTTCACAACTTTTCTATAAATACTGGGTGTAAACAGGTGCCTTGGACTCACTATTGAAGTGGACCCTCATTATTCCTTGTGCACAGTTTTCCCCAGCTTACTTGCCTTCATTACATATAAAGACAGCCCTGTGTTTTGAAACAACCATGATATTGCAGTTGGTTTCCTTGTCATTAGGCCTCCAATGCAATGGGGCCAGTTACAGGCCGAGGGAACCAGGCATTACAACATCAGATTCATTGCCTTGTTAGATCACAGTCATTACCGTCAGACTCTTCAATCTATCTTCATTGCACTGCAGTGTTTTATTTTATATTGCAAATAGTCATCAGAAATCACAAGTGGGAAATTACTGGTGAATTTCATAGCAGAGATATAAAGTGTGGCAGAAACAAAGCCCACAGCTTCAATGACCACATTCATACACCAACATTTTGTCTCCTGAAGTTCCTCGCAAGGACAAGATTATTTGAATGTTTTTTCATTTCAAGGCAGCAAAATCATCAAATGCCAGTTGTCCAGTATTGCAAGACCTGTATATATCTTAACATAGAACCTAAAGTTTAAAGTTTATTTATTAGTCACAAATCAGGCTTACATTAACACTGCATTGAAGTTACTGTGAAATTCCCCTAGTCGCCACAGCCTGGCGTCTGTTTGGGTCAATGCAACTAACCTGCGCAGAATGTGGGCGCAAACCTGGAGGAAACCCACACAGACACGGGAGAATGTGAAAACTCCATACAGACAGTGATCTGAGCCGGGAATTGAACCTGGAACTGTGAAGCAGCAGTGTTACCATTCCACTCAAACCCGAACCTTTGAACTATAATTATCTCTATATTAAGACATGTATCTGTACACATACCCAGACATATATAATTAAATAGTTTCACAATTTCATCTCATGTTGCTGACCTTGCAAATTGCCCCTTCCCCATAGGATCTGCCCTTTTCTGTCTCAAAACCACACGTTACCCTCTCTGCAAAAAAACTCATGCTTGACTGCTCTCTCTATGCAAAGTATTGCTGCATCCATCTCCCTTTCCTCTGTAGTGTTACTGATCGTGTTGTTACCATTCAAACCCCTGCCACTCTTTACTATGTTTGAATCTCTCTATTCAGGTCCCCCAACCCCACTCAAACATGACAGCACCAAAATGACTCTAACTCAAGTCACAAATGACATTCTTAGTGACTCTGGCTATGGCCATGGATCATTATTCCTCCTGACACAGTTAACCAAAGGTGGATTTATAGTTAGTGGGTCTCTGTGCTGACCTTCATTTCTGAGAGCCTCCAACCGAACTGCACCCCTCTCCCCTCGCTCCCATCTGCCTCCAGAACTCAAAGGCAGAAATCATAAAAAGCATCTACTGATCATGGCTTCTTCCCTTGTAAAAACATGCCTATATGAACAACTGCTCTGCTGAAATCCAAGCTTACCTCTTGTATGTAACTGTGATTCTGATCAGGGATATCCTATAACACCCATTCTCACCTCCCCCCCCCAGCCCCCCATGCCATGTTCATACGCTCTCCCTTCCATCACACACTCCCACTCTCATATCGCTCACCTCCGGGGTCTCCCGTCTGCTCTGCTGCCTCCCCGGGGCTGTCCTTCCTAGTGGTCTGGGATCCGCTGCCTCACTCACACCTGGTGCTCATTGTGGTCACATCTCACTCACCTCGGGGCCTCAGTTTCCTGCTGTCTTTGACTAGGCCTATATTCACTGGAGTTTAGAAGAATGAGAAGGGATCTCGTTGAAATGTATGCAAGTCTGACAGGACTGGACTGATTGAATGCAGGGCTTGGAAGTCTAGAAGAAAGGGTCACAGTGTCAGGATACTGGGTAGGCCAGTGAGGACTGAGGTGAGGGAAAATTTATTCAGAGGGCAGTGAACCTGTGGAATTCTCTACCATGTTTGGCTGTGGAGACCAAGTCACTAAAGAAAGAAATAGATAGACTTCTAAACACTATCGGTGTCAATGGGTATGGGGAGAATGCAGGGGTATGGCATTGAGATACAGATCCAGCCATGATCAGATTGAATCATGGAGAAGGCTTGATGGGTAGAATGGCCTATTCCGGTTCCTATTTTCTATAGAGGTAATGTGGAATTTTAAAAAAAGATTTACGCATAGAGGTATAAGATATGGCTGACGTATTAATTGAGTATTTCAGTATCTTTACAAAGGAAGAAAATGCAGTCAAACTCATATTGGAAGAAGTAGTTGAGACTAAAAATTAAGGAAGATGGTGTATTGGAGACTTTGGCTCTACTTGAAGTTAATAAGTTACCAGGATCAGATTGGGTCTGATGACAGTGAAGGAGGTATAGGAGGAAGTTACGGAGGCACTGGTCGCAATCTCCCGATTATCCTGTTACATCTTTGTTCAAGAAAGGATAAACCCAGCAATGACAAACCAGTCAGTATAATCACAAAGTTGGTAAAGGTTTTAGAAGCATTAGACCAGAACAAAATTAACATTCATTTAGCGAGTGTGGATTCATTAAGAATCGGTGGGATGGAGCTGTTAAAGGCAAAGCATGTTTATCTAACTTGTTTGAGATTTTTGATAACAGGGAGGATTCATGAGGATAATACAATTGTTGCAGTGTACGTGGACAAGCATTTGATAAAGTACCAGAAAATATGCTTGCCAACAATGTAATAAAATGGAGAGTGGCAGCATGGGTATGAAGTCGACTGAGTGAGAGAGAATGGGGACACTGTTTTTCAGACTGGATTGGTATCAGCATCATTGCTTTTTTAATATACATTAATAACTCAAACTTGGGTGAGCAGGCACAACTTCAAAGTTTGCAGATGATATAAAAATAGAATCCCTGCAGTACAGAGGGAGGTTGTTAGGCCCATCGAGTCTGTGTCAACAACAATCTCACCCAGATCCTATCTCCACAACCCCACATATTTACCCTACAAATTCCCCTGACACTGAGGGAGAATTTAGTATGGCCAACCAACCTAACCCACACATCTTTTGACTGTGGGCGGAAATCAGAGCACCTGAAAGAAACCCATGCAGACACAGGGAGGACTTGCAAACTCTGCACAGGCAATGATCCATCGGAAGGCGGTGAACCGGTGGAATTCTCTACCATGTTTGGCTGTGGAGACCAAGTCACTAAAGAAAGAAATAGATAGACTTCTAAACACTATCGGTGTCAACGGGTATGGGGAGACTTGCCAGGAATGGAACCCAGGTCTCTGGCGCTGTGAGATAGCAGTGCTAACCACTGTGCCACCATGCCATCCATCACTTGAAGCATTGTGAACTCTGAGGAGGACTTTAAGATGTCACAGACAGGCTGATGGATTGGGTGGACATGTAACAAATGAAATTTAATGCAGAGAAGTGTGAAGTGATATATTTCAGGCAGGAGAATGAGGAGAAACAAAATGAAATAACAGATGTATATATCTACAAAGGGATGTAAAATCCCACAGATAAATGGCCAAAGGTGGCAGGGCAGATTAAGAAAGTCACCCTGGGCTTTACAAATAGAGGCATCGAAGACAAAAGTAAGCAAGATGTGATGAATCTTTAAAAAACACTGGTTCAGTCTCAATTGGAGTGTTGTATCCAAAGACTAGGTATTGCACTGTGAAGGTGAAGGTTCTTGAAAAGATTTGCAAGAAGAAATCCAGGGATAAGAGACTTCAGTTATGAGGATAGATTGGAGAATTGTGTGCTGTTCTCCTTGGAGAAGAGGAGACCTGATCGAGATGTTTAAAATTATGGAGCATCTAGACAGTGAATAAAGAGAAACTGTTTCCACTAGTGATAAACCTGAAGGCATCAACTTAAGGTGAATAGCAAAAATACCCGAGGTGATATGAAAAAAGTGTTTTTACATCTTTTAAGGGCCTCCTCTTGTACTGTAACCATTTTGATTCTTGAAATGCAATTACTAAAACCTCTTTGTATGTGATTGTCCGTAATGAATCCAAGCCATATTGATTTAATCACTATTATATAAACAATATTATATTGTTGAGAATCTGAGAAATTACTAATGACGTTATTCTCCTTGACATAACAGAGAGCCATGTATTAAAAAGCTCATTAGTGCTCAACATTTGCCCACAAGCAAAATGTACTCTTTTGCCATTAGTATTCGCCTGCACTCTGCAAGAGATTTAAATATTTTATATAATCTTTCTATCGCCTTTAGATTTCTGAGGCTTATAGAATTAACTGACAGTCTTAGGCACTGATTCATATTACACATCAGATCTATCACTGTGCTCTCGGCCTGTGCACCCTTCTCAGTCATATAATGACAGGCGATTCTGAGCAAGTTGCTAAGATCTATAATGTCTTCCGTGAAAGGATGGTGGAATCAGATTTAATCAGAATTTTCAAAATGCAACTGAATAAGTAGTAGAAGAGGAAAAATTATAGGATGACTGAAAAGGGATAATAGGGCAAGGTTAAAATATAAAGTGCAGGAATGCCTGGCAAGATCTATGGAGGGAGAAAGAGAGTTAATGTTTCGAATCCAATATGACTCTTCTTCAGAATGGGAGTCGGACTAATTGGTTCATCTTTCAAAAAGCTTACAAAAACATGAATGACTGAGTGGCTGCTTTTATGCTGAACGATTCTTTGATCAAAAAGAGAGCTGTGTGTGTAGCACTATCTTTTCCCTCCTTTGTCCTTTGATGATAAGGTAGTGCACACAGTTTAGAAAGTGTCACAATGAGTTGCATTCCCGCAAACTTATTTCAAAGTTGAGACTAGACTAAAGAAACAGTCACAATTGCTCATAACATCTATCCATCTATCCAGCACTCTCAATTGGAAACATATGAAAACTAAGTACATGACATCTGCCTCAGAAACTGGCTCTCATTGAATCAGGGAACAATAAAACTTGAAAGCTATACCAAAGAAATTTGAATAAAAAATTATACCTCATCTAATGACATTGTAATTTGCCTTTCAAATTATTTTACTTCTGAATCACAAAGTTAATTCAGTGTACTTCATATTCACAACTCACTTATTACCACAGTCTTAAACAAGTTCATTTTCCATAATTCCTTCTAATTTGACTGCTTCCATCGGGGATGTCACAGTGGTTAGCACTGCTACTTCCACGCTGCCAGGGATCTGGATTCGATTCCCAGCTTGGGTCACTGTCTGTGCAGAGTCTGCACATTCTTCCTGTGTCTACATGGGTTTCCTCCAGGTGCTCCAGTTTTCTCCCACAGTCTGAAAGATGTGCTGGTTAGGTGCACTGGCTATGCTAAATTCTCTCTCAGTGTACCGGAACAAGTGCCAGAGTATGGCAACTTGGGGATTTTCATGGTAACTTAATTGCAGTGTTAATGTTGTGACAAATAAATAAATTGATTAATCTGTTCCAAGCACATAATATTATGATTTTTTGCAACTTTAGCGACTGAAGCATTCATGCAACCTCAGTTTTTTTTATTATGTTCTTTTTCATTGTTCCTTTTCACAGGTATGTTGCTCAATGGGAGATGGGTCAAACACATGGTGGGAAATTACAGATGAAAGTTGATACCTTTCCAGGCTCCCCTCTCACTGACTTCTCAGTTGTGACTCTTCCCTGGAAATGTTATAGGATAATGAGCATTACTGTCGTATTATTATAATGATAGTATCGCGACAATGGATCACAGCCCCAAGTTACTTACAGATATTGAACTTTAGAGTCAGACATGTGTTTTTAAAAAAATGACACACAGATGATGGCCGAGAATGTAAATTCTGAGAATGTAGTTCAGTGACTGTCCGGAAAGGTCCTGTGTGGATTATACTGAGCCCCAAGAGAGATCAGAGAATGTTGCACCTGGAGGGTGTCAGGAACCTCAGACAGAGATGCATCAAAGGAAGAGATGCAATGCAAAAATTGAACTATAATCTCCTGTGGTTGCAGAGATAACAGAGACTGATTACCATTTTAGCAGAAATCTTCTGTGAATTATATTCTAGACTGTGTTCATGATGTGAGTTCAAAGAAAGCAGTTGTCAGCAAAGACATGTTTGTGTTTTTCCCCTTCCAGATTACACAAGAAATAGGATTAAAAAGCAACTGCAACTCTGGACTATGTCTGCAATAATGTGGCGATGCCAGTGTTGGACTGCAGTAAACACAATAAGAAGTCTGACAACATCAGGTTAAAGTTCAACAGGTTTATTTGGTAGCAAAAGTCACTAGCTTTCAGAGCGCTGCCCCTTCATCAGGTGAGTGGGAGTTCTGTTCACAAACAGGGCATATAAAGACATAAACTCAATTTACAAAATAATGGTTGGAATGCAAGTCTTTACAGCTAATCAAATCTTAAAGGTATAGACCATGTAAGAGGAGAAAGTGTTAAGCACAGGTTAAAGAGATGTGTATTATCTCCAGACAGGACAGTTAGTGAGATTTTGCAAGCCCAGACAAGTTGTGGGGATTACAGTAATGTGACATGAACCCAAGATTCCGGTTGAGGCCATCCTTATGTGTGCAGAACTTGGTTATCAGTCTATGCTCAGCGACTCTGTGTTGTCGTGTGTTGTGAAGGCTGCCTTGGGGAATGCTTTCCCAAAGGTCAGAGACCTTTGACCATGCCTGTGACCACTGAAGTCTTCCCCAACAGGAAAAGAATACTTTTGCCTGGTGATTGTGAAGCAGTGTTCATTCATCCGTTGTCGTACCGTCTGCATGGTCTCCCCAACGTACCGTGCTTCAAGCCATCCTTTCCTGCAGTGTATCAGGTAGACAATGACAACATGGTGCTCCCAAATAAACCTGTTGGACTTTAATCTGGTGTTGTGAGACTTCTTACTGTGTCTACTATTAGTGTTTAGTTCTACTATACTAGTGTGTGCCATGAAGGTCACAGCTGAAGAACATCCACTAGGCATCTATGTAATTACTAGCTCCCTCTGTTTGCTGGAAGCAAGTTGTAAGTCAGAAGAACCACAGTTGAAGAGGAATCATGAAAATGCATAATTCCAAATGCTAAAGATAATGTTTCCTGCTCACTTTTGGAGTATTATGGACAGAGATTTTAAAGCAAATGCAAACATTTTGCCTTTTTGTATTTTGCGTACTCCGTACATTTCTGTGAGGCACCTATCTCCAGGATAGTTGTTTCTCTAAGACGGTAAGATTACAATATTGTTGCTTCTGATAATGACTGTTTTAATGCATTATTAAGAAATTGGTGATCTATGTGCAACAAAAAAAGCACATCCTTTCTCAGAATTCTCTTGGCAATGAACATTTTTGAGGGAAATTGATGGGGCCAAGAAATTAAAAAAACATACATTTTTGAAGATCGTTCTCATTTTGAAGCATTGGCATGGCTTTAACAGTCTCTATTTTACATAAAAACTACGAGAGGGCCATTTGGCCCTTCAAACCTACTCTGCCATTCCTTATGATCATAGCTGATCATCAAATTCTGATTCACCCCATATCCCTTTAATCCCACGTTACTTGGCTTGGGACATATGCAGCACTGAAATAAATAGAATTGAAAAATTTGATCAGCTACATGTTGATGTCACATTTCAGACTGTTGAACACTAATCATTCGTTATGTGTCACTTGTAGCAATAAATGCAGATTATGATCATGTTCTCATTTTGTTCTTCCCACAACAACTACATCACCTGTGATACAGATTCATCCTGGTACAGTGCAGCTAATGCAGTCCTGGCTAACAGCCTGAAAGGAAGTAATTGAAAACAACGGTGTGCAAAATGTAGTAAGCTCTTCTGACTTCTCCATGAAATGGACTGACCAATAAGCATGTTTGGCACCTCTGCGTCCATGTTTTTATAATAGAGGTAGTATGTTGGCACTTGCCCCGTGTCAATCTTGGCCAATAACGGACAATTACCAACCTTCTTAGGGCTGGTATTTTGAATCTTAGCAAACACTTTGGGCAATGTGATAGGATCTGTGCTTTTCATCAGATTAAGGGTTTGAAACTCTTCATCTTCTCACAGACATAGTTATTTCCTGGTTTGTCAGTCACCTTTTATATGTTTCGGACAAGACACTGAATGATCATCCTTATTGCTTGAAGTTACTTGTGGTGTATGGTCTGTTTGGATCAGTGCACAGCTCTCTGTCGCTGCATCAGCCTATGTTTCAGTGCACTTCCACTGCTAATGGCCCTTTCTGTCAGAAGTCTTGCAGAATTGGTGAAAAGCTGGGGGGCACCAATTGCTCATAAGGGACAGGGCAAACATGCTGTGTGTTAATTAAAGCATGAGAACAGTTATATATAGGCATCAGAGCTGCCTATATATAACTGTGTGTGACCTGCTCGAAGCAAAAAGTGAAACTGACACTGGAACAAATGACATGTTTTCCTTCTATTAATGTCATAGAGCCATTCCTTGAAGTCATATTACAACTAGTACAGTAGGTTAATAGCCTGATGTAAGTGAGGAGCATAATGGGTTAATTAACATTGGGAGAAACAATGGACATGTACAGATAGCCTACGGATTGATGGTAGAGATACCTTTGTGTAAAAACTAACTACTCAAGCAAGACAAAGTTTGACAGTAGATCGAAATGTAGCTGGTGAGTTGTCTTCATTTATAGTTTGGTCAAACTTAGTTTAGACAACAGAATTTTAGATGAAACATATAGCCCATGAATTTATGAGTTAAAATTGGAAGAGCTAATATAGAACACAATTGAAACAACAAGTAATTGCAGAAAGGCACTGAAAGGGGCAAGAGAAACGTGAGGCAGTAACTGGCGTAAGAAAAAGAGCTGATGTCTCATGCTTGAAACTCTGTCAAGTTTCGGACAAAGGAACACACATCATGCTGGAGCTATTTCATAACTTTGTCACAAAATGTATAAATGTAGGTTGCAATGTGTCTTCAGGGCATACTGCTGATCAGGAAGCAGCCTGAATTTCTGATAGTTAGGCTACTTATGTGTGTGATGCAAGAGCAAAATACTGCAGTGGCTGGCAATCAAAAAGGAAAACAGAAAATGCCCAGCATCTGTGACAGGTACACCAATGGCAATGCTCTTTTCTAAAAATGAGCGAGAGGCTTACATCTGCCAGCTTGTCCAGTACGAGCTGTAGCTGCAAGGACCCTATAGGAATAGTGCGTAAATCCTGGGCTGCAATGAGTGAGTATCTGTCCAGGTACTTTTTAAATATGGCACCCAGACCTTCAGGCCCATGAGGTAATGACGAATGGGCCACTTCCTGCTTCCTACACAGCAAGATTTACCGAGTACTTCGCAGATGCATAATTAATGAGCTGAAAAGCAGAAGATTGCATTCACCTGCCCTTCCTCCCACTGGGAATCACACTGAATTTCCTACACTCCAGCGCACTTAGTCCCCAGAACAGAAAATTGCACCATAAGATAGAATATAGAATCCCTACAGTGCAGAAGGAGGCCCACTGAGTCTGTGCCAACTTTCTGACAGAGTATCCCACCCAGGCCTATCCCTTAATCCTACATATTTATCCTGCTAATCCCTCTAACCTATACATTTTGGGACACTCAGGGATAATTTAGCATGACCAAGCCACGTAACGTGCACATCTTAGAACTGTTGGAGGAAACTGGAGCACCTGGAGGAAACCAGAGGAGGTGCTACTCACCTCACGCTCAAGCTTTACCAAGTTTTCAAGCTTGAAAATGGGCACAACGTGATGGTAAAATCAGGCCCATCATATCTCAAGTCATCATATACTATATCCCTAAATGTTATTCCCTGAAAGAGATCTATTTAATTTGCAGGTAAGGGTGACAAGTTTCCTTCTCCAAAGGACATTAGTGAACCAGATGAGTTTTTACAACAATTGACAATGATTTCATGGTCATCATTAAACTTCAAATTCCAGATTTTCAATGAAATCAAATTTCACCATCTGCCATGCTGGGATTTGAATCTGGGTCTCCAGAACCTGAGTCTTTAGGTTACTAGTCCAGTAAAACATACCTCTACACCATAGCCTCCCTAAACATGCCTATTCTGTATGATGAAAGATTTTTCCAATTAGGTGTACCTTTTTAATCTCCTTTAATCTTCTCTTATTAGTCTAAATGAGAGAATTTTAACCTGTACTCTTCCTCCAATAAGAAAAGATTAGGATAGATTTTTGTCTATCACCTGTACGAAGAGACCTGGCTGGGGATGCTGTGGGGTAGCACAGTGGTTAGCTCACTGCTGCCTTACAGCACTACTGACCTGGGTTTAATTCTAGCCTCAGGTGACTGTCTGTGTAAAGTTTGCACGTTCTTCCTGCGGGTTTCCTTCGGGTGCTCCAGTTTTCTCCCAGAATTCAAAGATGTGTGGATTAGGTTGATCGGAATGTAAGTTGATCATTAGTGTCCGGGGATCAGTAGGATAAATACATGAGGTTCTGGGAATCAGGTGGGATTGTGGTCAGTGCATGCTCGCTGGGCCAAATGGACACTTTCTGCAGTGTAGGAATCCAATGATGTTCACATACTGGTAACAGAACAGGTCTGATTTATGGGCATGGTTTTCTAGGGGCCTTGGTGATCCTCCTTGATGAGATTTTCCTTTCTGTCCTCTGCTCAGGCAATGCTTAAATTCAGACAGTCAAGTTGAAAATCCAGCAAATTTGGGAGAAAATACTGTTTACGTGATCCTCTGTGGGCTCTGGAATTCAGCTGGGATTGAGTGACCCTGAATTGGCATTTGGTTTTGGTCAGAGTTTTACAGCTTATTGTAAATCAGACAAACAGCACACAGCATTAGCCTTCAGTATCCATCAGACGGGTTTGTTCAGCTGACTGTCCTCGCCTTCCAGGGGCCATGGATCAGCACAATCATTCATTGATGATCCTTCCCTATTGAATGTGTTTTTTTATGGGAGCAGAGATTGATGTAGTCACATCCATGAATCAACTATGTCATTCTTTATGATCTTGGCATTCAACCACCAGAATAGCAACTTCTGCAGCTGTTTACATCCAATTGAATGGTACGTTTTTAAAAAATTGCCAGCCAATAATTGTGAGTAACTGCAGAGCCGGGAAAAAATCCTTCAACTGGACAATTTTGGAATGAAAAGAGATTTTACAAAAGGATGGAATATTCTTGAATACAAAGTAAATTACAATGAAAGATAAAATATAAAGAACACCAAATAAAGAGAAATAGGGAAAAAAAGGGCAAAGCAAATAGAAATGAGCTTTGTTTCTTTACTGTTGTTTAAAACTATCTTATAAGTAATTATTTTTGAGGTTTAAGAGAGACTTTAATTTGTACAATGCTTTAATGTGCCTTAAGATGTCTTAATTAACAGCTAACAAAATATATTTGAAATGCAATCATTGATTTTCTGGTAAACAAAATATTCAATTTGTTCACAGAAAGCTCATACAGCAAATGAGATGAGCAAGTTTTTTTTATTGGTGGAGGTGATATGGGGAGGAATGTTGTCCCGAATCTTAAGAAATCCCTCCTCTCCACAAAAGCAGTCGGAAGAGGCATCAGTTCAATATCACATTGAAAGGAGGACAGTTCTGAGAATTCAGGACTCCCTCAAAACTGAACTGTCATGCTTAGATTATGTGCTCAAGTCCATATAGGATTTGGCTGGATTTTGTGCTCTCTCCCTAGTGAATCTGCCAATGGGATAGACACTTATTCAAGTGGGAGGGTGATAGGTTAAGGACCCCATCATCTTTCCACCTCTATCAATCAGTCTGTGGTGGGAAAGCCCATAGACCACTTCCCTGCCCTGCTGCTAACTGAAGCCCTTAAGTGGACAATTAATGCCCACCTAAAAAGGCTTCATTCTGCTACCACTGGTACTAAGCCAGCAGCAGAAAGGGGCTTGCCATGTGGCAAGTAAGCCCTGGCTTGTTTTCTGACAGTCTCCCTGAGGGGGATGGGATGGTAGTGGTCCCTCACTAAAGGCATTCGGAACTGATTAAGAGACCTGGCCAGTGAAGAGCCTGCCCTTGCTGCTGACTCCTCTATACCTTCCTCTCCTGCAAACTTCCATTTAGCGAATCACCACCTCTTGCCTTTAACCTGTGTCCTGGGTCTGAGACCTCAGGTAGGTTGTTGTTCCAGCAGCACTGCCTGCCCAGTAGTGCCAGTGTTTGAAACAGCTGCTAACCACTGGTTGGCAATGGACAATGGATGGAACAAATCCCACCCAATGCTACATTCATAAACAAGATATTTGGTTTTATTCATTCCCCTATGGGATGTGAGCGTAGCTGGCTGGGCCAGCTTTTATTGATGTGGAGATGCCAATGTTGGACTGAGGTAAACACAGTAAGAAGTGTCACAGCACCAGTTAAAGTCCAACAGGTTTAGTTGGTAGCATAGAGCATAGAACACTACAGCACAAACAGGCCCTTCGGCCCGCGAGTAGCGCCGATCACATCTATACTTACCAATCCACAGACCTATCTATAACCCCCATCCCATTAGTTCCCATATACTCATCCAGAAGTCTTTTAAAAGACCCCAGAGAGTTCGCCTCTACCACCTCCGACGGCAGCCAATTCCATTCACTCACCACCCTCTGAGTGAAAAACTTACCCCTAACATCCCCTCTGTATTTGCTTCCCTGCACCTTAAATCTGTGTCCTCTCATAGTGACCATTTCAGCTCAGGGAAACACCCTGTCCATTCCTCTCAACATTTTATAAACCTCTATCAGGTTGCCTCTCAACCTACATCTCTCCAGGGAGAAGAGTCCCAGCTCCCTCAACTTAACTTCATAAGGCCTGCCTCCCAATGCAGGCAGCATCCTTGTAAATCTCCTCTGCACTCTTTCAATAGCTTCTACATCCTTCCTATAGTGAGGCGACCAGAACTGCGCACAGTACTCCAAGTGGGGTCTGACAAGGATCTTATAAAGCTACATCATTACCTCCTGACTCCTAAACTCAATTCCTCGATTAATGAAGGCCAGTACACCATACGCCTTCTTGACCACTTCCTCCACCTGCGAGGCCGATTTAAGAGTCCAATGGACCCGGACCCCAAGATCCTTCTGCTCTTCAACACAGCTAAGACTCCTACCCTTGATATTGTACTCCTTCATCCATTATTCCTGCCAAAATGGACCACTACACATTTATCTGCCTTGAAGTCCATCTTCCACTTCTCCGCCCAGTCTTGTATCCTGATAATGTCCCACTGCAACTTTTGACATCCCTCCAGACCATCCACAACGCCACTGACCTTTGTATCGTCGGCGAAGTTACTAACCCATCCCTCCACTTCCTCATCCAGGTCATTTATGAAAATGACAAACAGCAGGAGTCCCAGAACAGATCCCTGGAGCACTCCACTGGTGACCGACCTCCATGCAGAAAAAGACCCATCCACAACCACTCTCTGCCTTCTGCCAGCAAGCCAGTTCTGGATCTTCAAGGCCAAAGTCCCTTGGATCCCATGCCCTCTCACCTTCTCAAGAAGAGCTAGATGATAGCAAACACCACTAGCTTTCAGAACACTGCCCCTTCGTCAGGTGAATGGGGCTTCTAATCACAAACAGGGCATATAAAGACACAAACTCAATTTACAGAATAATGATTAGAATGTGAGTCTTTACAGCTAATCAAATCTTAAAGATACAGAGAATGTGAGTGAACAGAGCGTTAAGCATAGATTAAAGAGATGTGCATTGTCTCCAGACAGGACAGTTAGTGAGATTTTGCAAGACCAGCCAAGTTGTGGGGGTTACAGATAGTGTGACATGAACCCAAGATCCCGGTTGAAGCCGTCCTCATGTGTGTGGAACTTGGCTATCAGTGTCTGCTCAGCGACTCTGCGCTGTCATGTGTCGTGAAGGGCCCCTTGGAGAACGCTTACCCAAAAATCAGAGGCTGGATGCCCGTTACCGCTGAACTGTTCTCCAACAGGAAGGGAACACTTTTGCCTGCTGATTGTCAAGTGGTGTTCATTCATCCATTGTCGTAGCGTCTGCATGGTCTCCCCAATGTACTATGCCTTGGGACATCCTTTCCTGCAGTGTATCAGATAAACAACTTTGGCCGACTTGCAAGAGTATGTACTGTGTACCTGGTGAATGGTTTTCTCACATGAGATGATGGTGTCTGTGTCGATGATCTGGCATGTCTTGCAGAGGTTGCTGTGACAGGGTTGTGTGTGTTGTGATCACTGTTCTCCTGAAGGCTGGGTAGTTTGTGGCGAACAAAGGTCTGTTTGAGGTTGTGCGGTTGTTTGAAGGCAAGAAGTGGGGGTGTGGGGATGGCCTTGGCAAGATATTCATCTTCTTCAGAGTCTTCAACATGTCACTGATGAAGATGTCGTACTTATTCCGCTCTGGGTAAGTACCGGACGATGAAGGGTACTCTGTCCACCATAGAACATAGAACATAGAACATAGAACAATACAGCACAGAACAGGCCCTTCGGCCTTCGATGTTGTGCCGACCAAAATAAAAAGCAATGCCCCTCCAAACTAAACCATTCCCTTCTCTTCCATATACTTATCAATTAACCTCTTAAACGCCACAAAACTTGGCGCATCTACAACAGCTGCAGGCAGGGCATTCCACTCCCTAATCACTCTTTGAGTAAAGAACATACCTCTGATATCCGTCCTATAACTCATACCCCTTAATTTAAAGCTGTGTCCCCTCGTGCTAGCTTTCTCCATCCTAGGAAAAAGGCTATCACTGTCCACCCTATCCAAACCTCTAATTATCTTATATGCTTCAATAAGATCCCCCTTAGCCGCCTCCTTTCTAACGAAAACAACCTCAAATCCTTCAACCTCTCTTCATAGGACCTGGCCTCCATACCAGGCAACATCCTGGTAAACCTCCTCTGTACCCTCTCCAATGCCTCCACATCTTTCTTATAATGTGGGGACCAGAACTGCACACAATACGCCAAGTGCGGCCGCACTAGAGTTTTGTACAGTTGCAACATGATGCTGCGGCTCCTAAATTCAATCCCCCTACCAATAAAATCTAAGACTCCATATGCCTTCTTAACAACTTTATCCACTTGACTGCCTACTTTCAGGATCTATTGACACATACACCAAGATCCTTCTGTTCCTCAACACTATTAAGAGCCCTACCATTAGCCCTATACTCTACACATTTATTGTTCCTGCCAAAGTGCATTACCTCACACTTTTCCACATTAAACTCCATTTGCCACCTCCCGGCCCAGCTCTGCAACTTGTCCAAGTCACTCTGTAAACTAACACACCCCTCTTCACTATCTACCACTCCACCAACTTTAGTGTCATCTGCAAATTTACTGATCCATCCCTCAATACCCTCATCCAGATCATTAATAAAAATTACAAACAGCAGGGGCCCCAAAACAGCCCCCTGAGGCACACCACTCGTCACCGAACTCCACGATGAATATCTCCCATCAACCACCACCCTCTGTCTTCTATCTGCCAGCCAATTCCTAATCCAATTATCTAAATCACCCTCTATTCCACACATCTGCATTTTCTGTAGAAGTCTTCCATGGGCCACCTTATCAAAAGCCTTACTAAAGTCCATATATACTACATCAACCGCCTTACCCCCATCCACCTCTCTGGTCACTTTCTCAAAAAACTCAATGAGGTTAGTAAGGCATGACCTACCCTTCACGAATCCATGCTGACTATCCCCAATCAATTCATTTCTCTCCAAATAACTATAAATCCTATCCCTAATAATTCTCTCCAATTCTCTCCATGTTCTGTGTTTGTCTTCTGAGAAGGTCAGTGCAGTTTTTCACTGTAGCGCATGTGAACTGTTGATCGATGAGTCGAGCGCCACATCCTGTACTCATGAAGGTACCTTTCAGAGTCTAAAGATATCTTTTGTGATCCTTCTCAATTGAGCAGATCCTGTGTATATGGAGGGCTTGTCCATATTGAATGGCTTCTTTAACATGTTTAGGGTGGAAGCTGGAGAAGTGGAGCATCGTGAAGTTATCTGTGGTCTTGCAGTACAGTGAGGTATTGAGGTGACCATCCTTAATGGAGATGAGTGTGTCCAAGAATGCAACTGATTCTGGAGAGTAGCTCATGGTGAGTCTGATGGTGGGATGGAACTTGTTGATGCCATCATATAGTTGTTCCATGATTGTTCAGTGATTGTCCAAAGGAAGAAGAAAACGTCATTGATGTATCTAGTGTATAGCATCAGTTGAGGATCCTGTGCGGGGAAGAAGGCTTGTTCAAATCTGTGCATGAAGATTTTGGCATTTTGAGGTACGAATTTGGTCCCCATGGCTGTCCTGTGTGTCTAGATAAAGAACTGGTTGTTGAAGGTGAAGACATTGTGAACCAGGATGAAGCAGATGAGTTGTAAAATTGCATCTGGAAACTGGCAGTTGTCGGCGTTGAGTACCAGCTTTTATTGCCCATCCTAATTGCTCTTGAACTGAACAGCTTGCTGGTTCATTTCAGAGGGCACTTAAGAGTCAACCACATTACTGTGAATCTAAAGTTACAAGTAGGCCAGATCAGGTAAGGATGATAGATTTCTTTCCCTAAAAGACATCAGTGGACCAGATGGGTTTTTACAACAATGGTTTCATGGTCATTGTTAGACTTCTAATTTAATTTTTTTAAAATTCAAATTTCACTATCTGCCACAGGGGGATTCAAACTTTAGTCTCCCAGAACATCACCTCTCAGTCTCTGGATTGCCAGTCCAGTGACAATAGCACTGTGTCATTGCCTTCCCATTTGAATTATGATGTTTATTTCAGAATCACATGTGGGACCTGAAGACCATTCCAGTGAGACAGTGATTTCCCTGGATCTGCTAGCAGTCCTCAGTAAAATTATGTGGGCACAACATGAATGAAATTAGAGAGAAAGCAAAATAATCAGCAGCGTGTTATCCCCTGACACAAGCAAATGGAGGAGGGATAAAATGAAGGTGCTCTCGGTGCTATGGGAAATGGCTGGTCATGGTGACAGCATGAATTATTTCATGGAATGTGGGTGTCCCTGCCCGTCCTTAACTACCCTTGAACGATGTGGTTGTCTCAGCCATTTCAGAGGACAGTTAAGAGTCAATCGCGTTGCTATTTGAGTAGAGTCACATGTAAGCCAGACCGGGTAAGCCATTCATGAGTCAAATGGTCACCATTACTGAGACTGGCTTTATATTCCAGGTTATACTCCACCAGCTGCTATGGTGAGAGTTGAACCAGTGCCCCCAGAGCATGAGGCTGAGTCTCTGGATTAGTAGTGCAGTGCCACTATACCTTAATCAGCCCATGAAAGCCTCTGCTTGAATTTACAGACTGATAATACTTAGAGTTTTTGAAGTTATTTAAAAAAAAACTAAATTTGATATATTTTGTGTTGAGTGTAAACATATTATTTAAACATTTTTTAATGTATTTAATTATACTGAGCATGTCATATGGTTCTAATTACTAAATTTGTCATCCATAGTAAGAGGTTATTTATTAATGAAATCTATCATCTGTATTTAGTGACTTTACGTTTACAGTTGGTGTTGGCTCTGATCCAATCAGCTGAAACCTATTAGATGGGGAAATATATTTGGCCAATTACAGCCACAAATGTACAATTTCCAAATTTGTAGTTAATTTTATTCATTAATGAGCAAGCTCAGGTGGTAGAGTAAAGAAAGCTTACAATGGTCTAGGGACAGCTGGAGCAACAGGCTCCTCAGGCCTTCAACATCTTAACTAAACTGAAAGTTTGATTACTACATGAGATGATTCTCCAATCGGGCATTGATTCTGTAATATGCAGGATTAATGGCTGTAAAACTGTATTAGACACAGACGGTCAACTCTGTTTTATATCAGACAGTCCTGGACAGACAGGATGCTGGCAGTAGGTGAAATCAAAGCACAATGAAATGTGTGTGCAGAATTTACTAGGCATCAAAATTGTAGACAACATCATTGCCTGTGTTATTAATGACTTTCTATCAGAGATCCCCTCCCTGAGATTTTCAGATAGGCAGTGATGCCCGTACAAACAGACAGGGGTCTCATTAAGCCATGAAAATTCAGGTCCGCTGATGTAGTTAGGATCCAAATGTCATTTCCTGGATATTGAACCTGTTTACTATATAGACCGTGAAACAGCAATAACGGTGCTGTCAGAACCGGGAATGTTCCCTAGTGATTCCAGAGCATTCAGTATCATCCATATCTCCTCAAATACTGAAGTCATGAATGTTCAACAAGACACACACAACATTCAAGTTTGTACCACGCAGCTGCCAGCAATGACCATCACCAGCAAGAAAGGACCTACCCATCTTCCCTTGACACTTATTGCATTACCATCACTCAATCCCCCACCATTGGCAGCACAGTAGCACAGTGGTTAGCACTGCTGCTTCACAGCTCCAGGGTCCTGGGTTCGATTCCCAGCTCGGGTCGCTGTCTGTGTGAAGTTTGCATGTTCTCCTCATATCTGCATGAGTTTCCTCCAGGTATCCGGTTTCCTCCCACGGTCCAAAGATGTGCGGGTTAGGTTGATTGGCTGTGCTAAGAAATTGCCCCTTAGTGTCCTGAGATGCATAAGTTAGAGGGATTAGTGAGTGTAATATATAGGGATATGGGTGTAGGGCCTGGGTGGTATTGTGTTCGATGCAGACTCGATGGGCCAAAGGGCCTCCTTCTGCACTGTAGGCTTCTATGGTTCTATCATCATCCTGAGGGTTACTATTGACCAGAAACTGAACTGGACTAACTACATAAAAGCTGTGGCTGCAAAAGCAGCTCAGAGGCCAGGAATACTGTGGACTGCAACTTACTTTCTGACTCCCCAAAGTCTGTCCATCATCTAGAAGGCCAGTTCATAAGTGTAATGGCATGAAGTGGTCAAGTGACCATCCTCTCCATTCGCCTGGATGAGTGCAGCTCCAACAACTCTCAATAAATTTGACACCATCCAGGACACAGTAATTTGTTCAATCTGTACCCTGCTCACCAACTTAAACATTCATTCCCTCCTCTACCAGTGCACAGTGGCAGCAGTGTGCACCACATAGAAAACTCACTGCAGCAACTTGTCAAGCTTCCTTCAATAGCATCTTATAAACCTCTACCAGCTCTAAAGACAAGCACAGCAGACACATGGAACACCACTGCCTGCAAGTTCTCCTCCAAGCCACTCACCATCCTGATTTGGGACAGTATTACCATTCCTTCACTGTCCCTGGTCAAATCCTTTCCTAAAGCACTAAGAAGTCTGCGATAATTCAAGAAGATGGTTCATCGCCATTTTCTCAAGGTCAATTAGAGAGGAGCAACAAATGATGGCCTTGCCAGTGACAGTCACATCCTATGAATGAATAAAAGAAAAGTGAATATATCCATGCAACCCCTGCCTTGGGACATGGATCTCAGCTGAAAGCAACATTTCCCATTAATCACTACACTGAACTACAATTTTGCAATAAATATTAACTGTAATTTTCTCCCCAGAGAGGGACAGTGTGACAGAAGGGAGAACCACTCTTGGAAAGAGGCTGATAGCTGCCTGTAAACCATGAGCCTGATTCAGAATAGCAGAAATCAGCTTCAGAGAGCAGGCGTTGTCCAGCACCATGGACAGAGGCTGATAGCCTGAGGGGACTCCTGTGACTGTGATGATGTGAAAATGTCGGCGTTGGACTGGGGTAAACAAAGCAAGAAGTGTCACAACACCAGGTTAAAGTCCAACAGGTTTATTTGGTAACAGAAGCCACGAGCTTTTAGAGCGCTGCTCCTTTCTGTGTCAGATACACAGGACACCTTACTGCCTTTCTTAGTGGTGTCGCCTGATTATATCGCCAAAGATTATTTCTCAGCATATGACGTTTTCATTCTTTTTAATGATAGGGACAAGAGTTGGCCATTCAGCCCCTCATCTGTTCTACCATTCACCTAGCTTATGGCTGATGTGTGGTACAAAATGTTGGTTTCTAAAGACATTGCAATTCTGTACTCTGTATCCATTCAGGTGAATTTTGTAGTTAGAGAAATGAGATCAGTGCTGACAAAGGATATTTCTCCCCCAATATTGCCATTCGGAGTCAGTGCCTAGTATCCCAAGGGGGGCTTAAAACAGAATGAAAGGTTTACTTTACTCTGCCTGAAGTAACCTCATCTTAGTACCAAGATGACAATTTTTCATTCTTCAAAGCAGCTAAGCCCTGGTTTGTGGAAATGAGCTTTGTAGCATTTATCCTTCAATTCTGATTCTGTGAACACTAACTGGGTCTTAAGCTGTTAAATCTGTTTTCCACAGTTCCACAGCAAACTCACAGACTGAGTCCAGACACCTGCCACCAGCCTCCAGAAAATAGATGTCATACTGTTACCATGGGTTGATGACTCACTGACCTGCGCAATTGAACAATTTGGAAAACATTCTAATGTCAAGTTAAGGAAGTGAGAATATTGACACGAAGTAGATATAACCTGGTCCTGCATGATGTGAGCTGCAGGACTGAGACGAGTGATCACTTTGGGGAAAGCAACTTCTCCCATGTGGTCCAAACCTACACCGTGTTATTTTACATTCTTGGCGAGCTCGATATGACTATCCAGCAACGTAGAAGACAAACAGATTGTGGTAATCAATAGTTTGTTCCACCCCAGGAGCTAAGAACAAATCATGTCAACAAAGTCGCAGTCTGAATGGCACATCCATAAAGGAGTGTGGAAACACAGAATTCACTTTATGATCAATATTGTAACAAATAAAACTATATTTTTTGATTGAAATTCTCATTACTATTTCACTACCTGAACTTCTTCAAAAATTCAAAGCTACCATAAAATAATTACAATGTCAAATATCCACTTTTTTTCTGTCCCTTGCGGTTAACTTTGATTTAAAGACTGGAAGTGATGATTTTATTGGGATTCTGAAATGTGTCAGGCCTTGCTCAGTGGGCAGCATTCTCACTTTTCAGTCAGTGGCTTGTGTGTTCAATTCCCACTCCGGAGATTTAATGACTGACTGACAAGCCCATCGACCTGACAGGGAGTAAATTCCTAGGGTACAATACCTAGTGCATTTCAAGAAGTGAATTGAGGAGAGCTAAGAGGGGACACGAGAAGATGTTGGCTGATAGGATTAAGGAGAATCCTAAAGCTTTCTTTCGATATGTTAAGAATAGAAGATTGGTTAGGGCAAGATTAAGGCCAGTCATAGACAGCAGTGGGAAGTTGTGCGTGGAGCCTGAAGAGATTGGTGAGGCACTGAATAAATATTTCTCTTCGGTATTCACGCAGAGTGCTGGAAATGTAGCTATGGAGAGCACTGAGGTACAGGGTTGCAAATTGGGAAGTATTGTAGTGGATAGGGAGGATGTGTTAGAAATTCTTGAGGGTTTGAAGTTGGATAAGTCCCCTGGGCCGGACGGGATTTACCCTAGGATTCTCGGGGAGGCAAGAGAGGAGATTGCAGAGCCTCTGGCTCTGATCTTCAGGTCCTCGTTGGTTACGGGTGTGGTTCCGGAGGACTGGAGGATAGCGAATGTGGTCCAATTGTTTAAGAAGGGGAAGAGAGACCTTCCAGGGAATTATAGGCCAGTGAGTCTTACTTCTGTTGTGGGCAAGGTATGGGAGAGAATTATTAGGGATAGGATTTATAGTTATTTAGAGAGAAATGAATTGATTGGGGATAGTCAGCATGGGTTTGTGAAGGGTAGGTCATGCCTTACTAACCTCATTGAGTTTTTTGAGAAAGTGACCAGAGAGGTGGATGGGGGTAAGGCGGTTGATGTAGTACATATGGACTTTAGTAAGGCTTTTGATAAGGTGGCCCATGGAAGACTTCTACAGAAAATGCAGATGTGTGGAATAGAGGGTGATTTAGCTAATTGGATTAGGAATTGGCTGCAGATAGAAGACAGAGGGTGGTGGTTGATGGGAGATATTCATCGTGGAGTTCGGTGACAAGTGGTGTACCTCAGGGGTCTGTTTTGGGGCCCCTGCTGGTTGTAATTTTTATAAATGATCTGGATGAGGGTATTGAAGGATGGATTAGTAAATTTGCAGATGACACTAAAGTCGGTGGAGTGGTAGATAGTGAAGAGGGGTGTTATAGTTTACAGAGTGACTTGGACAAGTTGCAGAGCTGGGCCGAGAGGTGGCAAATGGAGTTAATGTGGAAAAGTGTGAGGTAATGCACTTTGGCAGGAACAATAAATGTGTAGAGTATAGGGCTAATGGTAGGGCTCTTAATAGTGTTGAGGAACAGAAGGATCTTGGTGTATGTGTCAATAGATCCCTGAAAGTAGGCAGTCACGTGGATAAAGTTGTTAAGAAGGCATATGGAGTCTTAGCTTTTATTGGCAGGGGGATTGAATTTAGGAGCCGCAGCATCATGTTGCAACTGTACAAAACTCTAGTGCGGCCGCACTGGGAGTATTGTGTGCAGTTCTGGTCCCCACATTATAAGAAAGATGTGGAGGCATTGGAGAGGGTACAGAGGAGGTTTACCAGGATGTTGCCTGGTATTGAGGGCAGGTCCTATGAAGAGAGGTTGAAGGATTTGAGGTTGTTTTCGTTAGAAAGGAGGCGGCTAAGAGGGGATCTTATTGAAGCATATAAGATGATTAGAGGTTTAGATAGGGTGGACAGTGATAGCCTTTTTCCTAGGATGGAGAATGCTAGCACGAGGGGACACAGCTTTAAATTAAGGGTTATGAGTTATAGGACGGATATCAGAGGTAGGTTCTTTACTCAAAGAGTGATTCGGGAGTGGAATGCCCTGCCTGCAGCTGTTGTAGATGCGCCAAGTTTGGTGGCGTTTAAGAGGTTAATTGATAAGTATATGGAAGAGAAGGGAATGGTTAGTTTGGAGGGGCATTGCTTTTTATTTTGGTCGGCACAACATCGAAGGCCGAAGGGCCTGTTCTGTGCTGTAATGTTCTATGTTCTATGTTCTATGTAAGTGTTCCTTTGGCTGTAAAGTACTGTGGAATGGCCTAAGACCTCAGAACATTGTATATAAAGACAGTCTTTAATATTGAGCAAGTGCTCGCTCTTTTGGAAGAGGTGTTTAAACTTCTCTGATGAGTGTAAAAGATCCTACAGCACTATTTCAAGCAGCAGGGGAGTTCACCTGAGTGTCCTTGATTTGATTTATTATTGCACATGTATTAGTATACTGTGAAAAGTATTGTGTCTTGTATGCTATATAAACAAAACATAACATTCATAGAGTACATAGGGGAAACATAAAGGAGAGGGTGCAGAATATAGTGTTGTAGTTTCAGGTGGGGTGAAGAGAAAGATCAGCTTAATATCTAGTAGATCCATTCAAAAGACTGAGAGCAGGAAAGAAGCTGTTTTGAGTCAGTTGGTACCTGTTTTCAGACTTTTGTATCATTTTCCCAATGGAAGAAGATGGAAGAACATATTCAGGGTGCATGTGATCCTTGATTATACTGGCTGCTTTTCCAAGGCAACAGGAAGTGTAGACAGTCAATGGATGAGAGGTTGGTTTGAGTGATGGACTGGGCTACTTTCACAACTATTGCTGTTTCTTGGTCAGAGCTAAGCTATACACTAATCTGTGATACATCTGGAACGGATATCTTCTACGGTGCATCTGCAAAAATTGTTGAGAGTTGTAGTGAATATGCCGAATTTCCTCAGCCTCCTGAGAAAGTAGGCATTGGTGAGCTTTCTTAACTTATAGCATTAGCATGGAGGGTCCAGGACAGATTGTTGTTGACCTGAACACCCAGAAACCTGAAGCTCTCAACTATCTCTGCTTCATCATCACTGATGTAGACAGGTGCATGTCCTCCACTACATTTCTTGAAATCGATAACTGTCTCCTTCATTTTACTGATATTAAGGGAGAAATTATTGTCGTTGTACCATTTCACCCAGATTCTCTATCTCTTTCCTGTGCTCCATCTCATCATTGTTTGAGATTCAATCCATTACAGTGGTGTCATTAGCAAACTTGAAAGAATGCTTGGGAATCTAGAACAAGGAGTCATACACTCAGGATAAGGGGATGCCTATTTAGGACTGAGTTGTGAAGAAATTTCTTCATTAGGAGGCTGGTAAATTTTTGGAATTTTGCATCCCCAGGGGATTGTGGATGTTCAATCTTTGAGTATCGCAAAGGCTGATACTGATAGATGTTTAGTCTCTGAGGACATCAAGGGATATGGGGATGGGATTGGAAAGAGAATTGAGGTCTAAGATCAACCAATATCTTACAGAGTGGGAGAGCAGGCTCTTGGGCTTTGGCCTGTTTCTGCACACTTTTCTAATGTTCTTGTCTGCTTCAGCTTGCCTTGTGATGAGAGTGTTGGCAACGCTAAGCCTTACTGAATTCAGTGTGATTTAGCCCTTACGGCTTGTGCACTTCCGTGGTTCCTGGTAGCTCAAGCTTTTGTTTGCTCGTTATATACATAAAGAATGTAAAATCCAAAGATTTCAGAAGCATGCAACAAAGTAAATTAAAATAAAGGTAAGAGAATAGTCTGAAACAACGCACTTAAAATATACCTTTCAAATCAGAATCACGTAACTTGTGACTAACTCAATGACTCATCAAAAATCAGTTGTTGATGCTCTGTCTTACAATGCACGTCAGAAGCTGTAGTGATAGAACAGCAGGAATTAGATTGGGAACACTAGTTTACTTTGCTTGGCAGATTTCACCAGCTTGGTAGTAATGAGTCCCAGTGCTGCTTTTCCTAGCAGCATCAGTTAATGTTGCAACATCTTGATTAAGCTGTGTTAACTGCTTGTGATCTTTTCCACAGAATATAAATAATGCTTTAATATCTCACAATTGTTCTTAAATGTTATTGACATTCATTGATAAGCAATGTGTCATATGCCAGGATGTAGGAAAATTCCATCCAGGGACACGAGTTGAACTTAGCTGACAACGGGTAATTGGTGCAAAGGCATCAGTGTGATACAGTCCCTGCTTTTACTATCTGGCAAGTCACATTTGGTCCCAAAATATGACAAGAGTTATCTCCAGTCCTGCCATAACAACACAAAACCATTTACATAGTTTAAGAGGGATTCTTGGGTTATGGCACGAGATTTGAGAATTGCTTTTGAATATTAGGATCTGTGTCTCTATATCTGACAGGCCAGTCTGTGCTGTTATATCTGTGTCTCTGTATCTGACAGACTAGTCTGTGCTGAATCATTTCTGTATGTCTACCAGCAAGTCTCTATAACTCCACAACTATTTTGTCTGTGCTTGCCAGAGATTAGTTTGCAACTGTGTCTAAGTCTGATCCAGTTTAGTCAGTGTATATGTGGTCTTTGCCCTGGGTACTAACAGAATTGAAACCTCTGTCTTTATTCACATTGTATCTCGGCAGGTATCGCAGTAGTCTAACAATTAAGGTTGATTATCGTCGGGTATGAGAGTGTAGGGGTGGAGTAGTGAAATGTCCTAACTATGATAGCAATCATGGGTTTTAAACAAAAAGAAAACGATTTCTAGGGTCACTATCTTAATGTACTGTGGGAGGAAGATTATCAGGATCTGGAGGTTTATCCACCTTCAATCCCATTAATTTCCCAAAACAATTTCTCTACTCATATTGATTTCCTTCAGTTCCTCACTAAACTTGTGTTTCTCAAAGCTTTTGGGACATTATTCATGTCTTCCTTTGTGAAGGCAGAAACAAAATACTAATTTATTTTCTTAGCCATTTCTTTGTTCCCCATTATAATTCCCCAGTTTTTGATTGTAAAGAGCCTACATTTTTGTCAATCTTTTTCTCTTTACATACCTATAGAAACTTTTGCAATCAGTTTTTATGTGGCCCATCATTTACTTTCATATTCTATTCTTCCCTTATTAATCAATCCTTTGGTATGCCTTTGCTGAATTTTAAACTGCTCTCAATTTTCAGATAAATTGCTTTTTCTTGCCAATTTGTCTGCTTATTCTTTGAATCTAACACTATCTCTAATTTCCCATGCAAGCCATAGCTTGGCCACAGTTCCCTTTCCATTCTTGCTCCAAATGAGAATGAACAACTTCTGGAGTCCTCTTAGTCATTTCTTGAATCCCTGCCATTGTCTGTTCACTAGCAACACTATGACCCCCGTGCCAACTTCTATGGTAGAAAATTCCATAGGCTGGCCATTCTGGGTGAAGAATTTTCTCCTCATCTCAGTCCTAACAGGTTTATCCTGTAGCTCAAATGGTGTCCAAATGGCTTTGGACATCCCCATCATCATGAACACCTTTCCTGCATCTACCTTGTCTGGTCCTGTTAGAATTTTAAAGGTTTCTATGAAGATCTCTTCATTCTTCTGAAATCCAGTGAATACAATCCCAACTGACTCAATCTCTCCTCACATGTCAGTCCTGCCATCTCACGAATCAGTCTGGGAGGTAGCAGGAAGGGTTTGAACTGTTAAATGGATGCACTCTGAGCCTTACCCACCATACGGTAAACAGTGTTCACTGTTTTACAATGATAGATTTTAGGGTTCTGGAGGGCCCTGCCACGGGAGATGAGACTTCATTAACAATCAGGTTCCAGAGAGCAATTGGAATTCCTATTTGATTCTACTGCATAGGCTTCCTAATGATCAGCTGAGCTAAAGAGAGGCCAGAACTGCCAGGTCAGGGCGTTTTGCACTGTTTCATTGATACATGGAGGCCAGGAGCAGTAGGAATGCTCCCACCAATCCGTAGAGGAAGTCTCCAATCTCCTCCAGATTTCTGCTTACATTCCAGCTCCCCTTAGCCTAGCCCCAGTTTACTCCCCATCCAATCTCCTCCTTCTGTGGCCTACATCACCTCCTTCTATCTAAGCCCCAATCTCCTCTCCCACTCAGTCCCAATTTCCTTGCCCCTTAGGATCTGATTTCCCTCCCCACTCATTCACAATTATCCATTCCCCTCAGCCATGACCTACTCTCCCCATCCCAATCTCTTCCCCTCCTCAGCCCCCATCTTCCTCCCTCCCTCCATTCCCAATCTCTCCCTGCACTATGAGCTTGAACCTCTCTCTTTCCTGCTGCTGTGACAGCTGACCACACTGGTCTCCCTCTGCATTGTCTGACTGTCCCCTCACCAGATTGGCAACCTCCATATTCCCAGCTAACTGAATCCCCAGTTTCAGCTGCTCATGTCCCTCTCTCCAACTGCTGACCATTTGTCTGGCTACCTGAGGAAAATTTAACTAAAAATTTGTTGAGAGCCTAAGTTTGACAGAATCCTCTCAACCCTGTGTGACTAGTTCTTTAGGTGTTTTAGTATTTCCTTTCCCTCCTCCATTCCTTTCTCCTTTCCTCTCCTATTCCCTCTCTACTCTCTTTCCAGTCTCTTTCTTGTTCCCACCCTTATTCCCTCCTTCACTTCTTCTCTGCTCTCTCACTCATTCCCTCCATTGTTCCCTCCCTCATTCCATCCCCCCTTCTGTCCCTCACTCCCTTCTCTCATTCCTCTCCTTTCCTTTCTCATTTTTGTTTCTTCCCTCATTCCACCTCCCTATCCCCTCGCTCTCTCCCTATTGCCCTCCATCTGAAATACTGGTAATTTGGAACATTGAAACAAAATTGATGTTCTTTCTCCTTTACTCTCTCTGTAAGATGTACAGGTAGGTGGGGATAGGTGCTGTGGAGCTGTGAGTAGTTGTTCCATGTTGTTTAGTCTGTTTTTCAGTTGATGTTTTGTCTGTGGAGCGTTCCCATTGTGACACTGTGAGGTGAACTGATAATGCAGACATTGTGGACAGTATTTCCCATTCACCGGCTCCCTGCACGTGGACTGAGAAGCACAATATCTTCCTGCAGGTGGTCTCTGAACAGAGGGCTTACAAGAGTGAGTGAAACAAGGGAAGCAGGGGATCACTGCAGACTCTGCCAGCTCCACATGTGTATCTGTCTATACACAAGCACAAAGCAGGCACAGCTTTGTGCAACGTCCATTTGCATTTATCAATGTGGAAAATCAAACTGAATTAACAGTGAGTTGAACCTCACAGCGCAGTTAGTGACCCATTCTGTAAATTGTATTCACTTGCACGTTACAATAGGACAGGACTGGGTTGTCTGTCACTTCCATGCCCAGCATCTCCATGCCACCGACACTTGGTAGTCACATATCAAAAAATGTCTATTAAGACACCAGAAAATTGCCAGATCTCTGGAATAGTATTCCAGCAAGAATCAATGGCATAATATATCTGCATAACAACCTGTCAGGGCAGATCATGGACCATTCAACAATATATCCAGTTCTCAATTCACTGCTTTCAACAGTATAAAAATCAATTGGGTCCATAAAAGGATGATTCTCCAGCTGATTACGGCATTCTGTCATGGATATATGCGCAAGTTCAAAGCCACCAGCATTTTGAAAGAAATTTCACAGAATGCGAGTCTCAGTAATGGCAGTGCATACAGGCCAGATGCATACATCTTTCTGCTAATAGGAAACACTTTGGGTAGACAATTGAACTAATCATGGAAGGCATACATATTAATCTTCCAGAACTAACAGAAGCTGAAGGGACAGATAGCAAATGTACAAAGAGAATCTTCAAGAAGAAACAATGGTACACATGTCAACCTTTCTGTGGAAGCAGGGAGAAGATACCACCTGACAGCCCGAGAGGCAGAGTCCATTTAGCAACCCATAAGCTGGTTCTAGCTAGCAGCCCAGAAGCAAGAGTGCAGAAACCTTTTTGGAGACAGTTAAAACTGTATCTTCACTGAATCAAGTAGAGACTTCACTAGAACTCAATCATATACAGCGTAGTGACTATAATCTGGGCTTTACTTATAGGTCTGTTGAGTTGATTGAGAAAAGAGAAGTTCTGAAAGAATTCAGATCTCATAAATGTGTTTTGAATCAAAAAGGGTAATTTCTAGTAGTTTCTTATACATTACTGCCTTAGATCATTATAGTCCTGTTTGTGTAAGCATGTATTTTTCTTTGTTGTAATAAATAGATTTTAATAAGTTTTATACTGCAATTGGACTGATTACTGCTCTCACTACGTCTTGCACATGGCTCCTAACACAATTTCTGTAGATAAAAATATATAACACCATAAACTGGTGTTTCCAGTTGAGACACCCTCACAGATAACATCACCCAAGTTTGTGAAACTCCCAACTTCACAGGATCAGCCACAAAGCAAGAGAAGGACAATGTGAAGACAGGTGATCAAAAAAATAGAGAGAGGAGAAGAGGGAGAGAAAAAACAGAGTTTGGGGACCAGTCAGCCAATGGTACTTAAATTCAGGAAGCTCGAGAGACCAGAATTGGAGAAGGGCCCTGAGCTCAGAGCGCTGTAGGACTGGAGGAGATTGCTGGGATGTGGAGAAGGGGAGAAAGTGCCCATCACCAGAGTTCTATTGTCAATACAGAACGCATAATAGCCTTATGAGAGCTGAGTTGTAAGAGGTGTTTATAATCAAACAAACAGACAAAAATAAAGTGTGAATAATTCCAAGCAACACTCACTATAGCAACAGAGAAAGAGGCCGTTTCATTTTAATTACAATCGTTGCATCTTTTCAGCAATGTCTCATCAGATCAAAGGTCTTATTTCTCCATTACTAGCTGACCTATAAAACCAAGCTGCAGGAGGAGATAGCTCATCTTAAAAAAACTACAAATGCATACCAAAAATGAATGACAATTATTTTTAAACACCAAATGTAAAATCACATGCAAATGTATCAATGGAATTGCTTTTTTGACTCAGTTTCAAGAGTATCTTAAAAAACAATGAAAATCTTTTTTTTTGTTCTTTCTCGCCTCATCCTAAGACGCTTAAGGGACACAATTTCAAAATATGGAAAGTCATGAAGGACAGAGATAAGGAAAACTTTGTTTTGCTCTGAGGGTTGTGAATCTTTGGAATTCTCCATCCCAGAGGGCTGTGGAGGCTCAGACATTCAGTACGCTTAAAACAGAGATAGACAGATTTTTAAATGTCAATGACGGAAAAGGACATGGAGGTAGTGCAGAGAGAAAAGGCACTGAAGTGGATGATCAGCCATGATTGTATTGGATGGTGGAGCAGGCTCGATTGGCTTGAATGGCCCACTCCTGTTCCTCGGTTCCTTTGCCCAAGTGCTCTTCCTTTTCATTTGAGTGGGGTAGTGAGGGTTGATGGCTGTGTTAATGAGAGGCCTGTGTAGAGTTGAGTTTATTGTTTTGGTCTGGCCAGTTAACCTGTTCTTTGTGGATTTTGGAGAGGGCTAGGAGGGACTGTAGATCTGTTCTGTCCACCAGATTATATTGGACCAAGGACCAACCATGCCTGAGTGATGCCAAGGGGTGGTGCTTGGACTGGGGAGGGTATTATCTGAGGAGGAGGGAGAACAGTGATTCCGATTCTGTGGTGGCAATGAGGGTCAAGTTCCATAGGGCAGTGGGTTGGATGGAGTTCCAAAGTTGGGGAGAAGGGTGTTTTGTCATGTTGTGTGGGGGGGAGGGGGGGAGGCGGTGTGGTGAGAAGTTTCTACTTTCATTCCTTTACATTGGACACCTTTAACCTGAGTTGCCGGTGAGGATGGTTTCAGTCAGAACCTGATTGACCTGCGTTATGTCAAGGGAAATCCCCTTTCTTTTTATCATCCATCATTTTAAAAATAAGATGGGGAAATCTGCCATTGCTGCGGTGGGCTAACCTCCGCTTTTCCCACCTGAGATAACACCCATGATGTTGCAACTTAGAACTAACCACCTAGAGCATCATAGTGACTAGCTTAATGATCCTTGTTTTCAAATATCTGCACAAACTCACCCCACACTATCCTGAAATCTTTTCTCCTGTCCACACCATCTGTTCTGAGTATTCTGGATTACTGGCCTGCTCTTCCAGTTGCCACCCTCCTGAATACTCTTCCAAAACACTTTGCCTAGTTCAGGGGTTTGTAACATGTGGCTCCAGTGTTACATGTCATTGATTAAGGATTTTTTACCTGTCGCTTCTGAGCTTGATCAATTAAACCCATTTTAATAATAATTAAATATCGTTTCATTTAGAATCCTATAGTGCAGAAGGAAGTCGTTCGGCCTATCAAGTCTACACTGACCACAATCCCATCCAGGCCCTATCTCCATAACCCCATGCAGTTACCCTAGCTAGTTATCCTCCTGATACTAAGGAGCAGTTTAGCATGGCCAATCCACCTAAATTGCACATCTTTAAACTAGGAGGAAACTGGAGTACCTGGAGGAAACCCACGCAGATATGGGGAGAATGTGCAAACTCAACGCAGTGACCCAAACCTTGAATTGATCCCAGGTTCCTGATGCTGTGAGGCAACAGTGTTAATCACTGTGCCACCATGTAGCTTCTTTTTCTCTTAAAAGCTTTTATTAATATTGTACTTGAAAACATCATTCAAGTAATAACATGCAATAAAGTTTAAAATATTATTCAAATGTGACTCCGTCTTGCTTACGTTATTATCCATATTCAAGTAACCATATTGTTACACTCAAGGTATCATATTTTTGACTAAATTTAAAAATAGAACTTATTATTAAGGTGCCAAGCCCTGGTCTAGGCAGTACACTCCCGACTTTCTAACCTCACCTAAACACTGACTTTTACTTTGACTTAAAATTGATTTTTCTGTTTGCTGATGACACCACTGTAGTGGGTCAGATCTCAAACAATGACGAGACACAGTACAGGAATGAGATAAAGAATATGGCGAACTGGTGCGGCGACCATAATCTCTCCCTCAATTTCAGCAAAACAAAGGATTTTATCATTGACTTCAGGAAGTGTAGTGGAGAACATGCCCCTGTCTACATCGACAGGGACAAGGTAGAAATGGTCAAAAGTTTCAAGTTTTTCGGTGTCCAGATCACCAACAACCTGTCCTGGTCCTCCCATGCCGACACCATAGTTAAGAAAGCCTACCAACACCTCTAATTTCTCAGAAGACTAAGGAAATTTGACATGTCAACTTGGACTCTCACCAACTTTTATAGATGCACCATAGAATGCATTCTTTCTGGCTGGATCACAGCTTGGTATGATTACTACTTTGTCGAAGGCCACAAAAAACTACAGAAGATAATGAATGTAGCCCAACCCATCGTGCAAACCAGCCTCCATCCATTGACTCTGTTTACACTTCCCGCTGCCTCGGCAAAGCAACCAGCATTCCTCCACACGCCCCAGACATTCTCTCTTCCAACTTCCTCCATTAGGAAAAAGATACAAAAGTTTGAGGACACGTACCAATCGACTCAAGAACAGCTTCTTCCCTGCAGTCATCAGACTTTTGAATGGGCCTATATCATATTAAGTTGATCTTTCTCTATACCCTAGCTATGACTGTGACACTATATTCTGCATTTTCTCCTTTCCTTCTCTACAAATGGTATGCTTTGTCTGTATAGCGCACAAGAAACAAAACTTTTCACTGTAATACTAATACATATGACAGTAATAAACAAAGTCACATTAATTTTAAAAAGTCTTTCATGGGGCTTGAGCATCGTTGACTCAACCAGCATTTATTGCCAATCTCTAATTGCGCTTCAGAAGGTGCTGGTGAGCTGCCTTTTTGAAATGCTGCTGTCTATATGTGTAGGTACACCGACAGGGCTGTTAGATTGGGAGATCCAGGATTTTGACCCAGCGGCAGTGAACAGGCGCTCCCATTAGCACTTAGCTTGAAAAAAAAATCGCAGATTTCAATTGCACTGCGGGCATGACTTAGCGCGCCTGAAAAAAAATTGAAAATCGCATCACTGTCACATCACTCCTGGGCCGCAAAAAGCTGAGAAAGTGGCCCGGGAGTGAAAAACAGGAGCGATGGCCCCCACAGACGTTGCTCCCATCCCTATAACACAACATCTCTCCTTAACCACTCAACCCCCCCGCTACCCAGATTGATAGTGACTCCCTGCTCCCTTCTGCCCTACCGATCACCTGCAGAGTAGCAGCGGACCCCCCCTGCCCTTCCTCCATCCCCCCACCAGTGAGTGATCGGGCCTGCCCTCCCTCCACCAGAAACACATCTTACCGTCCTTCCCCCTGTACCTAACCACTTTATCTGGCCTCCCTCCCCTTCTCACTATCCTCGCTCCCACCAGAGGGACATGTGACCTGCCTCCTCCTCCCTCCCCATCCCTTCACCAGAGAATGATCTTGCCCACCTCCCTCCCCCCACCCAAGCAGACAATGATCTGTCCTCCTCCCTCTCCCCCCACTCTCCACCAGACAAAGATCAGGCCTCCCTCTTCCCTCACCCCCCTCATCAGAGAATGATCAGGCTCGGCTCCCCATCACCACACCACCACCAAATGCATGTGAATTGTGGCCATTCCTGGGCCTCGGTAAAGTGCCCATCTGCGCAGACGTGGGCACGGATAACGGCCTCATTTTCGCACTCGTTAAAATCGGGCCCATAGCAACATATTTCAAAGTCAGGATGGTGAGCGGCTTGGAAGAAACTTGCAGGTGGTGGATTCCCCCTGCACCTGATGTACTTGCCTCTCACACTGGTAGAGGTTTTCAGTTTGGAAGGAGCTGTTGACAGAGCTTAGGTCAGTAGCTGCATTGCATCAGATATATTGTACACCCTGCTGTTATTCTGCATCAGTAGTGGAGGGAATAAGTATTTAGATTGGTGGATGGAGTGCTGATCTAATGTACTGCTTTGTCCTGGCTGGTGTCAAGCTTTTTCAGTACTGTTGGAGCTGCACTCAATCAGGCAGGTGACAAGTATTCCATCACAATCCCGACCAGTGCCTTGTGGATGATAGACAGGCTTCAGGGAGTCAGTGAGTGTGTGACTTGTCAGAGAATTGTCAGCTTCTAGCCTGTTCTTGTTATTCATATTGTTGGTTCAGTTAAAATTCTGGTCACTGGTTATCCCCTGTTGGCTGATGCTATTGAATGTCAAGCGGAGGTGGTTGGAATCTTTCTTGTTGATGGTTTTTGTCTGGCAAATGTGTAGTGCAATTGTTGTTTGCCAGTTACCAGCCCAAGCCTGAATGTTTTACAAACAAGTTTTGCTGCAGTTAGATGTGAACTTCTGCTGCTTCTGAGAAGTTCTAAATGATACTGAATATTAAGCAGTCATCCACAAACATCCTCACTTTTGATGGAAAGAAGGTTATTGAAGCAGCTGAAGATGTTTGGGCCTGGAACACTACCCTGGGGAACTCCTGCAGCAGTGGCCTCAGATTGTGGGTTGGTTAGGCCCCAGCAATCACTATCACCTTCTTTTCTATCTTATGGACAGGATGGGGTTCAATTTAAAATAGCCCAACAGCTCCTCTCATCAGCCACCTGTGAACAGAAAGTTGTGTTTTGATTTTTGATTTCCTCCTTTATAAGTGGTGGCATATTTTCCAACCCTTCAGTTTTGGAATGATCCAATCCTCTACTAATAACTCCATGACAAACTTGCGATCAGGTAAAATCAGATTATTAGTTTAGTCTACAAACATTCAAAATGCAGGAAGAGAGTTTGCAATATTCCCTCCTCCTTTCTGTATCCAGCCAATGTGAAGGATAAGGGAAAGAAAGAGGTACAGGGTAAAGACAAAATACAAATTCTGTTTCACGTGAGTCCAGAATCCAAAGTCCAACTTTCCTTCAGAGAGGCCGTCAGACTGAAACTGATGTGAGCAGATTCACCTTTCCAGTAGTGCTAACTTCCACAATGGGAGAAGCTCATACAGGTGAATTAGACTTATAGTAGACATTGGTACAGACATTCAAACACTCCAGTGGAAACAGATTGTGAGGGCCAGGCAATTTAAACCTCAACAGAACACTGGCTCTATTACTGTTTTAATTGTTGGAAGATGACAGACTGCCTCCTTTAGTTTCATGAGGCAATATTACAGGTTCGAGCAGCTTGATGGGGCAGGGGACATGTGACTTCTTCCCTTTGGTTTGGACAAAGGATATATATTCTTGACTTTACTGAAGGCATCAAGATCTCTTGTCCTCACAGATGGATTGTTTCCTTGACTGGGGTTGTAAAGGAGCCTTTGCGCATTTCCTTGGAATTTAATTTCTGCAGTGGGGGAGGGGGGGCTGTGTGTGGCATCTATGCATCTTCAGAGGTAATGATGGCTTGTGAGTTTACTATCAAATAAATCGGTTGGACTTAAACCTGGTGTTGTCAATTTCTTACTGTGTTTACCCCAGTCCAACACCGGCATCTCTACATCATAACCTCATGATGTTCCACTTCTCAGCTTCCACCCTAAACACGCTAAAAAAGCCACAGAGGCTGTGGTTTTCTGAAGGCTAGAATTTCCTTTTGTGTGAGTCATAGCCCAGTCACGGTTTGGTCAGTGTAAAGACTTTGTTCACAAATTATTTTAATATTGATATTAATAAATAATATTGATTTAATGTCTCTTGGCCTAACATTAATATGATTCTAACCATTGGAGAACTTCCCCACTGCTTCCCAATGACACCAGCATCCCCCACGATGATCGCATTGCTGTAACTGCCTCAGTACTCAACACCAACAACTGCCGATCTCCAGACGCAACTCAACTGCTTCATCCTGGATTACAACGTTTTCACCTTCAACAACCAGTTCTTCATCCAGACACACAGAACAGTCATGCGGACTAAATTCACACCTCAATATGCCAACATCTTCATGCACAGGTTCGAACAAGACCTCTTCACTGCACAGGACCTTCAATCAATGCTATACACTAAATACATCAATGACATTTTCTTCCTTTGGACTCATGGTGAACAATCACTGAAACAATTATATGATGACATCAACAAGTTCCATCCCACTATCAGACTCACCATGGACTACTCTCTGGAATTGATTGCATTCTTGGGCACACACATTTCCATCAAGGACAGTCACTTTCGCATTTCATTGTACAATGAGCCCATGGATAACCAAGTCTTGAAAGCTTGTGAGTTTACTATCAAATAAATCGGTTGGACTTAAACCTGGTGTTGTCAATTTCTTACTGTGTTTACCCCAGTCCAACACCGGCATCTCTACATCATAACCTCATGATGTTCCACTTCTCAGCTTCCACCCTAAACACGCTAAAAAAGCCATCCCCTACAGACAAGCCCTCTGTATATACAGGATTGCTCAGATGCTCAGGATTGCAACAGATCCCTACAGACACCAAAAGACACCCTTTTAAGAACAGGATATAGCGCTCGACTCATCGATCGATAGTTCTGACATGCTACAGCAAAAAACAGCACCAACTTTCTCAGAAAATAAACACTGGACAGAGTACCCTTCATTGTCTGGTACTTCCCCGAAGCAGAGAAGCTACGACATCTTCTCCGGGTCTTCAACATGTCATCAATGAAGACAAACATCTTACCAAGGCCATCCCCGTACCTCATCTTCTTGCCTTGAAACAGACTATTGTCCACAGCAAACTACCCAGCCTTCAGGAGAACAGTGACCATAACACCACACCATCCTGCCAAAACAACTTTTGCAAACATGCCAGATCATTGCCACGGATGCCATCATCTCACATGAGGACACCATCCACCAGGTACACAGTAAATATTCTTGTAATTTGGGCAAAGTTGTCTATCTGATACATTGCATGAAAGGATATCCCATGGCATGGTATGTTGGGGAGACCATGCAGACGCTATGACAATGGATGAATGAACATGGCTCGAAAATCATAGGCTGGGAACATTTCAGCAGTCACGGGCATTCAACCTCTGATCTTTGGATAAGTTTTCTCCAAGGCGGCCTTTACGCCATATGACAACGTAGAATCGCTGAGCAGAGACTAATAGCCAAGTTTTGCACACGAGGACGGCCTCAACCAGGATCTTGGGTCCATGTCACAATATCTATAACCCCCACGACTTGCCTGGGCTTGCAAAATCTCACTAACTGTCCTGTCTGGAGACAATACACATCTCTTTAACCTATGCTTATTATTCTCTCCACTCACATTGTTTGTATCTTTCAGGCTTGATTCCCTGTAAAGACTCGCACACCAATCATTATCTTTTAAATTGAGTTTGTGTCTGTATATGCGCTGTTTGTGAACACAAATCCTTACTCATCTGAAGAAGATGCAAGACTCCAAAAGCTTGTGCTGCCAAATAAACCTGTTGGACTTTAACCTGTTGTTGTGAGACTTACTATTGTCCCAATGACTTCACAGGATTGTTATGGTGCAGAAGGAGGTCATTCAGTCCATTGTGTTTGCACTGGCTCTCCAAATGAGCATTATAACTTGTAGCAATTCTCCTGCCTTTTCCTCACATTCTTGTAGCATGCTACTTAATGCCCTTTGAATGTCTCAATTGAGCCTGTCACACTTCCAGGCAGTGCATTCCAGATCCTAACCACTCATTGGGTGAAAATGTTTTGAATTTCGCTTGGGCTTGATGCCACACTTGGTCAAATGCTGCCTTTGTAGTCATTCTGACTCATCACCAGAATTCTGCACTTTGGTGCATGTCTAGACCAAGACTGTAATGAGACCAGGAGCTGAGTGGCCCCGATGGAATGCAAACTGAAGTTTTGCTGTGCAACTGCTGTTTGATAGTATTGTCAGTGATACCTTCCATCACTTCACTGAAGATCAAAAGATGGGTGGTAGCTCGCCAGATTGGATTTGTCCTGCTTTTGTGGACAGGGCACATTTTCATTTTCAGGTCAATGGCTGTGATGAGGTTGTACTGGAACAGTATGGCTAGTTGCAAGGCTAGCTCTGCAGTACAAATATTCAGTATTATTTCTGGGATATTGTCAGGAGATAGTCATTGACTTCAGGAGGACAAGCTCCTGTCTATATCAACAGTGATAAAGTGGAAATGGTCGAGAGCTTCAAGTTCGAAATGTACAACCTTCCTGCTCCCTCCACACTGATGCTATAGTTAAGAAAGCCCACCAGCAGCTCTACTTTCTCAGAATGCTCAGGAAATTCAACACGTCCACTATGATTCTTAACAATTTTTACAGATGCATTATAGAAACCATCCTTTCCGAATATTTCACAGCTTGGTATGGCTCCTGCTCTGACCTGGATCACAAGAAACTAGAATGGGTCATGGATCGAGCCCAGTCTATCATGCAAACCAGCCTCCCATCCATTGACTCCATCTACACTTCCTACTGCCTTGGAAAAACCTCAGAAAAGCAGCCAGCATAATCAAAGCCTTCACTCTCCACACAAGAATATATCTTTTCTATCTTCATCCATCAGGAAAAAGATATAAAAGTCTGAGATTACGTACCAACCAACTCAAGAACAACTTCTCTGTTGCCTTGAGATTTTTGAATGCACCTACCTTGCACTAAGTTGATATTTCTCTACATGCTAGCTGTGACTATAACATTGCATTCTGCACTCTCTCCTTTCTTTCTCCCCTATGTACTCCATGAACAGTATAGAAACAATACTTTTTATGTATCCCATTATATGTGACAATAATAAATCACATCAAATCAAAGGACCTCTAGTCTTTTCAGTAACCAATACCTTCAGTTGTTTCTTGATATCACGAGTATTTAACTAAATTGGCTGAAGACTGGCATTTGTTTTGTGAGGGACCTCAGGTGGAGACCGAGCTGGATCTACTTGGTTGAAGATGATTGCAAATGCTTCCACTTGGTCTTAAGCAGGGATGTGCTGGGCTGTCTCTTTGTTAGGAATGGGAATATTTGTGGAGCTGCTTCCTCTGGTTGATAGTTTAATTATCCACCATCATTTAAAACTAGATGTGGCAGAATTGCAGATCTTAGAATCTGACCCATTGGTGTGGAATTTGTCAGCTGTACTATCGCATGCATTTGGTAAGTAGTCTTGTGTTGTAGCTTCACCGCACTGACACTGCATTTTTAGGCTTGCCTGGTGTTGCTCTGCCATGCCCTCCTGTACACTCTATCGACCCAGGATTGATCTTCCAGCTTGATGGTAATGGTAGAGTGCAGGGTCTACTGGGCCTATGTAGTTACCGATTGTGGTTGAGTATAATTCTGCTGCTGCTGATGGCCCACAGTGCCTCATGGATGTCCAGTTTTGAGCTGCTAGCTATGTTCTGAATCTTTCCCATTTAGCAATGCCACATAACATGCTGGAAAGATGCTCAATATGAAGATGGAACTGTGGGGTGATCACTCCTATGAGTACTATCGTGGACAAATGCATCCGCGGCAGTAGAACGAGGAGGACTATGTCCAGGAGATTTTTCACTCTTGTTGGTTACTTCACCACCTGCCACAAGCCCCAGTCTGACAGCTACATCCTTCAGGTCTTGGTCAGCTCAGTAGTCCTGGTAATACTGAGTGACTCTTGGTGCTGCATGTTGAAGTCCCCAACCTAGATTACATTCTGTGTCCTTGCCACGCTCAGTGCATCTTCCAAATAGTATTCAACATGGAGGAACACTAATTCATCAGCAGAAAGAGCTGGTAAGTGGTAATCAGTTCAAAGTTTCCTTTCCTATGTTTGACCTGATGGCATGGGACTTCATGGGGTTCAGAGTCACAAGTCCCAGGGCAATCCCCTCCTGACCATGGCCTCTGCTGCCACTGTCCTACTTATGGGATATCCAAGGATGGTGATGGTGGCGTCTGGGACACTGTGTGTTTGATACGATTCTATGAGGATGACTATATCAGGTTGTTATTTGACTAGACTGTGGAACAACACTCCCAATTTTGGCAAATTCCTCTGATAGACTTTGCAAGGGTAACAGGGCAGGTGTGCAGTTGTCGTTTCTAGTGCCTACGTTTTATTCCCTTTTGACTTTTCCGTAGTGGTTGGGTACAACAAAATGGCTAAGAATCAGCCACGTTGCTGTGAGCCTGGGGTCACAGGCAGACCAGGTAAGGATGGCAGATTTTGTTTCCATAGAGGGATTTAGATCAATCAATGATAGCTTCATGGTGCCATCACTGAGATTAGTTTTCAATTCTTTATTTTAAGTAATTCTTGCTATGGAGGGATTTGAACCTGTGTTTCTGGAATATTAGCTTGGGGCCTTTGGATTACTATTCCAGTGCCATTACCATTGCATCACCATCTCCTGTTGTGCCTTTGGCCTCACAATAAATTTGCTTTACTGTCTGTGTCCATCTCCTTTGTAAAGGACACTGACATATTCACTAGATAAAGAAGGTTACGTAATTCCAAGGTGTTGCCTGGTTAGAACGATGCTGAGATAACTGGGAATACTCAGAGGGGTAGAATCTCTGGTCTCCTAACTTTGGGAGAGGTTCAGTGAAGGAAGCCACAGACACAGAATTTTCACCCGGTTCCTGGCTGGTTACAGCAGAAGTGAAAGAGGCTCATAAGTGTGAAGCAAGAAAGCCAAAAAGGACATCTGATTGGATCTGCCAGCTGCACAGCCCTGTGTCCCCAGCTGGGAATGTCACTCAGCAGGTGAGACTACAGACAAGGGTAAAAGAAAGCTGGAAAATTTAATTAATCAAAAGTGATTTCCTCATCACTCATGGTGCCAAACTCATCTCATCGACACGGCTGTGTCCCAGCTTTCAGTGTTGTCAGCGGTGGTTTCACCTTCAGTCTGAATGCTTTAATCATTCTTTTCAAACGACAAGATAACTTGTTGATTTGTAGCGTATTTTCTTTCCTATTTTAGTTTACATCCTTGGGCATTACAAACCTTGGGCCTTTACCTCGATTTCTTAGTTTTCCCAAATGACTTCAAATAAGTAAGGAAAAGATTTGCTGTCAGAGATAAAATTGGAAGATTCTGAAATGTCTGAAGGCCCAGTCAACATCAGAAGGAGCTGAGATGAGCTGCTCGTTCCAGTTGGAGTTTTTATTGATGTCTGTAACAGCAGTACTCAAAAAAGCCACTAGATGGGGCAGGGCCATTTTGTTTTTGGTAGGGTAAGAGAGGAGACATTTTCCTGACATTTGAGAATAATTTTCTCTCAGTCTCCAGGCGCTCCCTGTTTGGGACCATTCCCACACTGAGGTGGGATAGACATAGTAAATAAATGGATGCTGCAGGATATAAAACCATTACTAGCATTGCTTCATCTACAAGAAATTACCTTATTCTTATCCCAGAAGAACATTCAAACACAACAAAGAGGAGTAGACCATGAGGCCCATCGAATCTGCTCCACCATTCAATCCTATCATGGGTGAATGGCAGCCCCAGCTTCACTTGCCTGTCCGTAGCACACATTCCCCTTGATTCTCTGAGAGATCAAAACTCCATCTATTTCAGCCCTAAATATACTCAACAATGGAGAATCTCCACTCTCTCGGGTAGAGAATTCCAAAGGCAAATCGAAATTTCTCCTCATTTCAATCCTACATAAACTGATAACTGATAAACCCAACTATCAGTCTGTGTTGCTGGGGGTCAGGATGGAATTGAGTCAGACCCACCAGCCCATGAAGCGAGAGCCCATTGAGCTGGTTATAAGGCCTGCCTCGGTTCTCTAGGAATCGATCGGGTTGATTTAGAAGCTGCTGTGCCCTTTAGCACTCACCCTTCACACCCCTCCATCCCCACCCATGCCCTCTCATATTGCCAAGGCACCTCCATGCTGTAAGAAGTCTCACAGCACCAAGTTAAAGTCCAATGGTTTTACATGGTAGCACAAGCTTTTGGAGTGTCACTCCTTCTTCAGGTGAAAGCTTGTGCTACCAAACAAACCTGTTGGACTGGTGTTGGGAGACTTCTTACTGTACCCATCCCAGTCCAACGCTGGCATCTCCACACCATGACTTCCATGCTGAGTAGCTAAACAGGAGTAAACAAAGCAAAGCAGAGGGGCGTTTTTAACCTAAGCTGAGTTTACAAGCTCACCTGCTACTGGAGGAAAAAAATATTTGAGGCACAATGGGAGACTTTCTGGGAAAGAACTTAAAACCAACTAGCTATTCCATAAAAACATGCTATGTTAGCAACTGGATTTTCATTGATCTTAGTTCAGCTCTCTTAAACATATCATTTTGAGGGTGTTTCTGTTTTAAAGCTTCACTTTATGCTGTACTAAGCCACAAAGACTAGAAAGTCCCAGGTTCAATCTGTGCTGAGTTTCTTGATCACAACAATACAATTGGCCATAAATTGCAAGGGGACCATCAGACTGGAAGCCTGCTTCTATTGTCAGCTTTAGAATAAAGACAAGAAGCAGGCAAGAGTAAAAATACTAAATTGAAGGAAAGCTGAGAAACTGTAAACTGCAATCAAAGAAAGGCCAGCAAAACTATCATGGAATAATGGTCTGCCTTTAAAGAACAGATGGTTCAGGGACAGTTGGCATGCAATACCAAAATGGTTAAAAGTAGGATTAACAAAGTTAGTACTCTCTGGATGATGAAAGAGATAGAGAGTAAGATAAAACAGAAAAAGGGTGCATATGACAGATATCAGGTTGCTAATACAAGTGAGACCTAAGCCGAATACAGAACTTTCACAGGGGAAGTGAAGAAGGAGTGAAGACAGACAAAGAGAGAGTATGAGAAGAGATTGGCAGCTAACACAAATGGGCAATTCAAAAGACTTCTGTAGCCATACAAGTAATAAAAAGGAGTAAGGTGAGGATTCAATCAATTCGGAATTAAAAGGAATCTATTCAAAAAGGCAAAGGACATACCAGAGGTAAAGAATTAATATTTCATCACTGTCTTTACCAAGGAAAAAGAGGCTGGTAAGGTCATGGTTAAAGGGGTGTTAGCAGTCACTAGATAAACCAAAAACTGATAAACAGAAGGTATTAAAAGGGTCAGCTGTTTACGAGGATCAGATGGGGTGTATCTGAGAATACTGAGGGAAATTGTAAAGTACTGTTTGTAATCTTCCAATCTTCTTCAGCTATGAGATGTGGTGTCAGGAGACTGGAGAACTCTGAATGATATTCCTTTGTTCAGAAAAGGGTATGGGATAAATCCAGCAACTACAGGCCAGTCAGTTTCACCTCAGTTGTAGGAAAGCTTTTATAAATGGAACTCTATTCCAATTCTCTTCCTGCACCTAGTGGTGCATTAGGTGCATTAAACTTTTATCTGTTTCCATAGCTACTAATTCCCAGAGCAAGTCACTAGTGTTTAGCTAGGTGCTTATAGCTTAATGGGAACCAACCCACATCAAACATGGCTGACCAGGAGTCTCTCCCTTACTTACCATCAGCCACTGGGAATGTTTGGGAGGATTTGCAAATACTCTCACTTGGCTTGCAGAAGTATTTATCTCTCCCTCTCTCACCTATCTCAACAAGCACTTATCTCTCTCTCTCACACACACACTCACCTATATGTACACACACACCTCATTCATTCAACCTGTTTGACCGTGTTATAATGGATCTTCCTTGACCATCATGTTCTGAGATAGGACTCGAACCTGAATCTTCTGAATCAGAGGCAAGGACATTACCCACTGCACCGTAAGACCATTCAGAAATGATAATCTGGGACAAAATTAACAGTCACTTGTGCAAGTGTAGATTAGCAAAGTTTTCCAAACTATTCCAGCCACGAACTCTTTTGATCTCCAAAAAGTACCAAAGGAACCCATGAGAAACCTTCTTGTTGTGTTGAAAATCTGAACCAAAAATGATTGTTTCCCCACACCAGGTATTAATATACAAAACCTAACTTATAGAAATATTTCTATTTCTTAAATGCATATATTTAAGTTCTCTTATTAGTAAATATACTTAGGTCGTAACTTTCTTGTCATTTTTAATATGAAGGGTGCTGGTGGAATGTTGAACTCTCTCTCACACACACACATTCTCCCTCATCTCTCTCTCACATACATACTCTCAGATGCACAGACTAGCGCACACTCTCATCTGTTGCACACACTCGCTCTCTTACACTCTCACCTGTCTCGCACAAGCACTTATCTCTCTCACACCCTCTCACCTTATATATACACACTCACACACAGACACACATACATATATACACATACACAAATGCACACACACACGCACACCCACACACACACCCGCACATATACCCACACACTGTTCCAGATAGCCGCCAAGTGGATGGGCTGGAAACAGTGTGAAACTCAAATTGTATCGATCTGCCCGGAAGCCCCATGAGGATCCGGGTTCTGTGGAACCTGCCTTGGGAACCCTGAGTTATGAAAAGCCAGCACGAATTTATTAAAGGCAAATCACATTTACCGGACTTGATTGCTTTTTTTAAGAGGTAACAGAGAGGGTTGGTAAAGGTGTTATTGTTGAAATGGTGTACATGGACTTCCAAAAAAAAGCTGATGAAGTGCCAATAATCTGTTTGACAGCAAACCTGAAAACTATAGAATAAGAGGGACAGCAACATTGATACAACATCAACTGAGTGGCAGGAAGCAGACAGTAGTGTGAACGGTTGGGTGCAATCTTACAGCCTTGATGAGACAAGGTGATATGACTGGTGAGAGGCAAAAAAATCAGAAACACACCTGGTATCTCTCCCAATTGTACCAGCCCTGTTTTGCTAGCGAAATTGGATTTATGACATGCTTACCATGTTATTAGGGAGTCTAGGACACTATCATCCAGGATCACTTGTATTAACTCTCTCACTGGCCAGAAACCTCCAACAGCGAGCATCACAGCTAGTCTCCATCAGTGGAGATGTGGTGGCCTTGCCAAGGAATCAGAGGCCACGGAAACCGGGCAGGGCTGGGCAATGCAAGCCTGACAATGCCCACAAGGCACCCTGGCACTGCACACTGGCTACCCTAGGACTGGCCACGAGGCACCATAACATGCCAAGGTTGTGCCAACAGAGTAAGGCCTGAGTGGGGGTGGGAAGGAAAAGGGGGAGCTCTGCAGCGGTGGTAATTGGGGGAAGCAGATGAACTCTACAGGGACGGGCAATCAGGGAGGGAAGGGGGACGTCTGCAGAGGTGATGATCAGGGAAGGAATGGAGGATCTCTACAGTGGCGGTGATCAGGGTGAATGGAGGGGACTGTGCAGATGGAGAGGGGGCGGTGGAGGAGGCGGTGACAATCGGTGGAGGGTCTCGATGTTCTTGGGGGAGTGGTAGGGACGGCACTTTCCACATACATTGGGAGATTGGGGCATCTGTGCAATGGCACCCCAAGAGCCCAGCAGTTGGCTTCACTGGCAAGCACAGGCTCTGCTCCCACCCAGTTCCCTCGCACTCCCCTCCTCCTCAATTCACTGGTGAGAATCTTACCCAAGCATTTATTTTGCACTAAGTGCCATAAGACTGTGAATTGCAGTTCCTCGGAAAAAAAGATTCATTACTCCCCTGCCTTCTCAGTCATTTGGCATTTAGGAATTTTTTTTTATATAAGATCACACATATTGTTTCTCCAACTGGATTTAGGGACAATGTGAAGAGATCAGAGAGGGTGCAGAATTAATTTATGAGAATATTTCCAGGCATGAGGAACTTCAGTTAAGTCGATAGTTTGGAAAGGCTGTGGGTTGTTCATCTCGAGAAGAGAAGGTTGAGAGAAAATTTGACAGAAATGTTCAAAATCCAGATGGAGTAGATAGAGAGAAACTCTGAGCATTGGCAGAAGGGTCAAGGTGCAGAGGAAACAGATTGAAGGTAACTTTCCAAGGAAGCAATGACAGCATGAGAAAAAAACACTGTTACATCGCATAGTTAGGATCTGGAATACACTTCCTCAGATTGCAGTGAAGGCAGGGCCAATTGTGACTTTCAAAGTGAATTGCATAATTACGTGAAGGAAAAAGAAATTCTAAGACTGCAAGAATAGCGCGTGGAGGAGTCTGAACTGAACTGCCCTTGCAGAGAACCAGCGCAATCGCAATAGGCCAATGGCCTCTTTCTATGCCGGAACCATGTTATGACTGTTTGATGTCTAACTGCTACCCCGGTGCAACATGTTCACAAGCAAATGTGAAATGGAAAAAGAAACAGGCTCAAATATGAAGCCCACCAGAGTCAAATAGTCCTGCATCATCCCATGTCTAGCTTCAAAGAAGTAAGTTATTTGAGGTACTAGAGAGTCAATGTGAATTGAATATGGAGTCAGAAAAAGAGATAAAAGCTTCACTAGAGGAAAGGACAAGGGAAAGATGAGGAAGGAAGAGAAGACAGCATAGAAAGGTGAGAGGATTGAGGAGAGGCAAGAGGAGAAGGATATAGAGAGGACAGGAGGAAAGGAGAGGAGGAGGGAAGCAGAGAGTTTTGGGGAGGAGGGGAGCAGAGAGGAAAGAAAGTAAATGGGAGACCTGAGAGGGAGGGGAGAAGAGTAAAAAGGAGAGCAAGATAAGAGGAGGATAGGATGCGGGACAAAAAAGAGCGAGGTGAGATGAGGTGAGGGGAGAGATGAGAAGGGAGAGAGAGGGAAGAGAGGGAAGAGGTGAGAAGAGGAAAAGAATAGAAACAGAATTTTGCTTTGCTATACAAAACCCTAATCTGATCAGTGCTTTATGATTTTATTTCACTTGGACAAGTTATGCCTCATCCCTTCCCCCAACTAATCAAAGGGATGATGATCCAGCTACAGATTTACTCACATTTTCTGTGATGTGCGTTTGCATGAATGCTCTAGTGCCTCTCCATTTGGTCAAGGGTCATAAATCAAGAGGAACCAAATTGATCGCGGGTATTCATAATGCTTTAACAGGACCTTTGATTAGTTACGTTTCTTCTTCACTAGCCACATGTAGTTTCTAATCATTATAAATCATGTCATTCCTTGGATGTGTTTTAGCCGTGATGTTTTCTTTGGGGATGGTGGGGGGAGAGGATACATTCGGAGAATTCTATAATCTGTGCAATTATCGGTAATGATTTTCAAAATGCTCAAGCTTTTTCTGGTCTATATAGATTTGTACATAAGTGGTTTAAATATGTTTTTTCATTTAACTGTAAGTCTTTTACTGAAATCCATCTACTGGATCCTGAAAGCTTGATTGTGGTGTTCTGGAACAGTAGCTGCCTTCATATCATTTCAATCACTTTGCCTGATTTTGTCCACAGGCAGTATATTTTCAGAAATGAAGAAACCTCATTTTCAACAAGCACTTATTAAAATCATACTGGAACTAAATTATTCTCAGTTTGTTCTAAAAACCAGCTAAAGCAAGAGATTTGATGAGAATTTTGATCATTTTCAGTTTTTTTATTTCAGATTTTCAGCATCTGCTGTGTTTTTGTTTTGTTTTGTTAAGCTAAAACTCTGATTAGAAGAATAACTCGGAGCCTGAAGGGTTTGCAATAACACAAGTGCAGTTTTCTAACTGGTTTTAAAGCCTCTTTCATGGAAATCTGGAGGCAAATCATACTTCCTATTTACTGTTGAGCTGAATACAGAAGAGACTTTAATTATTCAGGCTTGGCCCATGTTCAATAAATCTTTGCCTACACAACGACAATCACTGCATTTTAAAATAATTTATTGGAAAGGAATTGCTTTAGGATGTATCTGAGAAACCTGATAAGGTGTAATATACAAGTCAGTTTCTTTCTTCTTAATGTACACAGAATGCTACCTACAGCAACTGGCAAAAAAAAGAACATTTCAGAACGTAATTAATCTCCTGAATTCAGTCAAAAAGCTTATCATTATCGGCTAATGTCATTCACTGCAGCAACAGCTTCTTGGCCTGGGGAGAAGGGGAGGTGGTGAGGGAGAATAACATTTGATGTGGTTAGTGAGGAATGGAGTTCAGCCACCCCCACTCCATGCTGCCTAACATCACAAACTCACAAGATAACTGTAGATGAAAGACCTTCATCCCCTCTTGACACATCCAATGAGAAAGATCCCAACATATTCCTATTACAACGTCTAATACATTCTTAAATAATTCATCCAGCCATTCCCAGTGTTTATCCTTTGTTTTGAATTTAATTAATAACCTTTCCTGTGGATCTTTATCAAAGGATAAAATTTTAGAATTCACAATACATTAAAGAATCACCTGGATTGTCACTTGTATCAGAAGCTGAAGAGTTTGTTCAGGCAAGACTGTCATACTACCTGCTTTTGAATGATACTAAATGACTCCCAGGGCTTGCTCAACCCAGCCCTTTTGCGAGGCTCAGGTCCAGCTAGTCCAGGTGATGGTATAGTGCCAGCCTGGCAATGCTCAACATGCACCCTGGCACTGCCCACCAGACACCCAAGCAGTGCCCCGTGCTCAGGGTGCTAGCCAATAGAGCATCTGGCAAATTCTATGCTGGTGAAAATGGAGGAACTATGGCATCAGAGGACAATGGCAGGCTGGTGCAAGGTGGAGGATCCTCTGGGTTGAGAGTCTGTTTCCCTTCACGAGGAAGGCAATGGGAAAGCATCTCATGCTTCCCTCATCAAGTATGGTCAGCACAAACAATTCAGTTTGAATGGGATTGGCACCACTCACTGCCAACAGCTCACTCATTATGGACATCCATAAACTTGATCATCCACTGTTGCTGCTGAGAGTTTGAAAGATTATGCTGCTTATGCCACTCACCATGGTGATGACTGCCGTAATATAATCCTGGTTTATTCCAGATATATATTCCTTTATTTTCCATGGAATGGAAGTGTGATCAATGAGTCTATTGCTGAGCCTGTCGTCAGGATTTTCTGGCCTTCCCTGCAGCAGGTATCCTGGTAGCAGAGGCAGTTCTCCGTTGGCCACCTTCGGGATCTCCCAGTCACACTGAAGTCAATAGCATTTGTGTTCGTCACCAGCCATGCCGCTGGAGAACCCATGGCAGGGGAAGTTGCCTTCGGTGGGAGTGGAAGATCCCACTGGTGGGAAGAATCCGAAAATCCCAGCTTTTTTGTTGTCTTTATTTTGTGTGAACACTTTATTGAATTATTTGCAGTCGACTGCTATCCTCCAGGTCTCCTTCATAACTGTCAGTCCTCACAAATCTCTTCCCTGGTCCTATTGAAAATGCTGCTAAAATATATTTGATTCCTGAGGAACTTAGTTGTGTGAGACCTCATCAGATAGGCTAAGATTTCCATCTTATATATGATAAAGTTATAGCCAGAAGTCTATCCAGAATCAACTTGTTCACAAAAAATAACCTTGTTTCCATGAAATTTGGGTCAATAGCCATTTTTAAAAAGAACACGTTCATTTAAAAAGTATTGCAGTGTGGCGGTTCTGCTATTCTGCTCCAAATCAGTGCAGCAAGAGTTCTTAGGTCCAAGCATCTTGTGATGCAAAGCAACGCAACAGTGTGGATTCAATTCCCAGACTGGTTGAGATTATTCATGAAAGGGTATGAGATATAGTGATCCTTAGTTTAAATCAACACCAGTCAGCTCTCCCCATCAAAGCAAAGAGCAACCTCTGCTCATCTGGGACAATGGTGACTTTTCACTCCTATATCATGCTTCCTGTACAGCCTAACAAGATACTGTGCAGACATTGTTCATTCCAGCCTGTCCTTAAATTATAAGGCTATCATGCTAGTGTGTACTGCTTTATATCACAATGCCATTTATTTGGGTTAGCCTTATCTATCCAATCCAGCTTTACAATACAAAAATGGAAAATGTAGTTGGTGATGTTCATTTCTTGGTTGGTAATACGTATCATGAAGAATGGCAGTGCAAGTACATAGGACTTTGAAAAGGTTATATCTGTGTCACACAAGTGCCAAGCAATGACAGTCTCCAACAAGAGAAAACCTAACCATCTCCCCTTGACATTCAATGGCATTACAATCACTGAATCCTCCACTATCAGCATCCCGATTCACCAAAATTCCATTCTTCCAAAATTAATCTGGAACAGCCATATAAATACTGTGGCTATAACAGCAGGTTAGAATCTTGGAATTCTGAGGCAATTAACTCACCTCCTGATGTCCCCAAACCTATCCACCATCTACAAAGCACAAGTCAGGAGTGTGATAGAATACTCTCCCCTTGCCTGAATGAGTGCAACTCCGACAGCACTCAAGAAGCTCAACACCATCCAGGACAAAGCAACACACTTGACTGGCGCCCCATCCACTAACTTAAAAACTGCAGAAAATGATAGCAATGTGAACCTTATATAAGATACACTGCAGCAATTCACCAAAACCCCTTCAACAGCACCTTTCAAACCCACAACCTGTTATAGCTAAAAGCTCAAGAATAATAGACATAAGATAATGTTGCCACCTGCAAGTTCCTTTCAAAGTCATACACCATTCTGCCTTGGAAATGTATTCCGACGTGCCACAACGATAAATCGCACTGACCTCCTCAGAAGACGAACACGGGACACGGTGGACAGAGTACCCTTTGTTGTCCAGTACTTCCCCGGAGCAGAGAAGCTATGACATCTTCTCTGGAGTCTTCAATATATCATTGATGACGATGAACGTCTCGCTAGGGCCATCCCCACCCCCCCACTTCTTGCTTTCAGACAACCGCACAACCTCAGACAGATCATTGTTCGCAGCAAACTACCCAACCCTTCAGGAGAACAGTGACCACAATACCACACAACCCTGCCACAGCAACCTCTGCAAGACATTCTGGATCATTGACATGGACGACATCATCAAACGTGAGGATACCATTCACCAGGTGCACGGTACATACTCTTGCAACTCGGCCAACGTTGTCTACCTAATACGTTGCAAGAAAGGATGTCCGAAGCATGGTACATTGGGGAGACCATGCAGACACTACGACAGCGGATGAATGAGCATCGCTCAACAATCACCAGGCAAAACAGTTCCCTCCCTGTGGGCGAACACTTCAGCAGTCATGGGCATTCGGCCTCCGACCTGCGGGTAAATGTTCTTCAAGGGGGCTTTCGTGATACACGACAGCGCAGAGTCGCTGAGCAGAGACTGATAGCCAAGCTCTGCACACATGAGGACGGTCTTAACAGGGATCTTGGCTTCATGACACACTATCTGTAACCCCGTAACTTGCCTGGGTTAGCAAAAAACCTCACTTACTGTGCTGTCTGGAGAAAATACACAATTCTCTAACCAATGCTCAGGATTCCCTTCACACACGTTGTTAGCCACTTTAACACTTGAATAGCAGGTTGGATGTAAGGATTTGTATTCTAATCAGCAATCTCTGACTGTCTGTGCTGATGTGTGCTATTGCAGACCAGAACACTGCATTTGCCTGATGAAGACACAGAGAGAGTGTTGAAAGCTCGCAGATTTACTATCAAATAAATCGGTTGGATTGAAAATTGATGTTGCTAAATTCTTACTTGGAAATATATTACCATTCCTTCATTGTCACTGGGTCAAAATCCCGAAACTCCCTCCCTAACAGCACAGTAGATGTACCGACAGACATGGTCTACAGTGGTTCAAGGAGCACGACCTGCTTTCAAGGGCAATTAGTAATGGGCAACAAATGTGACTTGCATGCCCACGAAAGAAGCAAAAAGCCTGACACAATCCTAAGCTTTATAACAAGAGGCACCAAATACAAAAGGCCAGAATAAATGCTGAACTTGTACAAAACCTTATTTTGGCTGTAGTTGGAGCACTGTGCACATTTTCAGGTTCATCAGTACAGGATGTTTCTGAAAGCAGTGGGTGTAGTTTCACCAGGACAGTATCAGTTATGCAATAGAAACTTGAGACGTTTAGGTTTTGTCACTGGATCTGAGAAGGTTGAAAGATGTACAGGTTAGGTGGAAGGCCATGCTAAATTGTCCCTTCGTGTTGGGAGACTAGCTAGGGTAAATGCATGGGGTTATGATGATAGGGCCTAGATGGGATTGAGCTTGGTGCAGACTTGATGGGGCCAAATGACTTCCTTCTGCACTGTAGCATTCTACAATTCTATAAGTTAATAGGCAGTCTGATGTAGGTGAAGATCATAAAGGATCATAGGAAGATAAACAGCAATATACATTTCCTATTGATTGATACGATTGTAGCATGGGAACATAAAGTTAAGATAATCCCAGAAAAGAATGTAAGCAACTGGAAAATAAATCTTCACACAGAGAGGTTGAGCTTGTAGCACTCTCTCCTATGGATCACTGTTACATAGGTACATAAAACTTAGGAGCAAGAGTAGTCCATTCAGCCCTTCAGGCCTGTTCTACCATACAATAAGATCGTAGCTGATCTGATTGTGGTCTCAACTCCACTCCCTTATGCTCTGCCCCCATAACCCCCAACTCACTTATCTCTCAAAATCTATCTAGCTCAGCTTTGAATGAATGCAATGATCTCTAGTGCTTTCTGAGGAAGGGAATTCCACAGACTAGCAACCCTTTGAGAGAAAAGACTGCTCAGCTCTGTCTCAAAAGAGCGACTTTTACCCTGAAACTGTGTCCCCTAGTTTTAGTCTTCCCCATATGAGGAAACATGCTCACTATGTCTATCCTACTGAGCCTTCTCAGGATCTTATATGTTTCAATAAGATCAGCTCTCACTCTTCTAAACTCCAGTGGATAAAGGCCCAACCTGTCTTCAAAGGATAAACCCTTAATTGAATGAACTTTATCTGGACTGCTTCAAACACAATCATTTTTCAAATAAGGAGACTGAAACTGTACACAATACACCAGATATGTTCTCAGTAAGGCTCTGTACAACTGCAGCAAAACTCCCCTACTTTAATATTCCATTTCCCCTGCAATAAATACCAATATTCTATTTACCTCCCTCTGCATCATGCTAACTTTTTGTGACTCATATCAAGACACCCAGATACCTGCATATCATCAGGTTTTGCAATGTCTGCAACCTTTTAAATAATATGCTGCTCTTCTATCCTTCTGCTAAAGTCGACAAGTTCACATTTTCCAAATTTTTGTCCATTCACTTATCCTGTCTATATCTCCTTGTAGACCCCTTACCTCCTTTTGACAACATAATTTCTGACCTATCATAATTGCATCAACAAATTTAGTGACCATTCATTACATCCTTAATCCATCCTTAATCTATCTATCTATCTATCTATAAGTCATTAATACAGATTGTATATAGTTGTGGCTCCAGCATTGACCCCTATGGCAGTCCACTAGTTTCAGCCTGTCAACTGCATAAAGGGCCTTTTTTCCCCTACTTCTCTGCTTCCAGTATCTAGCCAATCTTTTATCTATGTTAATACATTACCTCCTACACCATGAGTTTACTTTGTGTGGTAGCTGTTTATGTGGCACCTTATCAACTGTCTTTTGGAAATACATGTACACCACATCTACAGGGTCCAAGTTATCCACATTGTTCATTACATCTTCAAAGATAACATTTCTTTTCCATAAAACTGTGTTGATTTTGCCTGGTCCTATTATGATTTTCTAAGTATCCTGGGGTAATGATGCCCGATCACAAACTTTATCAGAACACAAGAGGATTTATTGACATGGAAAGTCTTTACAGAAGCCAGCAGCATCCCCTTGCCTGGTCAACCCAATATTTCTCATTGGACAGGTCCCTCATCCCTAATCAACATTCCTTGTACTTCCTTTAATAGAAGTACATCCGTCCATGAGTAAGGAGACCAAGTTTGTACACAGACCTCCAGTTACGTCACACCAAGGCCGAAAATAATTTTAGTAAGACTTATTTACACACGCTGTCAACCTTTCATAATAAAGTTTGCTATCAGTCATTTTATTTTATTTTAATGTCTTCTCCTTTTGTGTTAAATAGTTTCTAGTTTCTTTTGAAGTCTTTAATTTCTGTGGTTTCTCCAAGGGAAAGTCATCATTTTCTTACTGAAATATATATTTTATAAATGGAACCTACTTGTCTTAATTTTTTTGGTTTCACTGTTGGTCAGGTCTGACAAAAGGTTGACTTGTTTCCATTCCACAATTGTCTCGTTGTCCTTCATTTGGTCTTTTAAAGTCTTCAATTGACCTTCTGGGGTCTTTGGGTGGTAACCTTCCGGAGTCCTCAGTGCCTTCTCTGATACTTTCCATTGCCTCTTATTTGAGGTACTTGTTGCTAATGGATTTTTTTTTGAAAATTACTATCTATCTGGGGTCTTCTCCAATTTTTCTGTCCAGTGCTCTCTGTTTCTTCTTTTGTTTTCTGCTTTAAATGCATTGCCACATGAAATGCATTTCCACTTTAAGTCTGTCAGTGTTTTTAACTGTCTGCAGCTGCCAGTTCTCTCCATGTGATTTTCCCATGTCTTTGAAGTTTTAGCAGGAATCCTGGCTGCTTCTTTGTGAACCTTTTAAAACACTTTTAGAACTTCTCTTCTGGTAGAAAGCCCTTTCAGTGATCTCTGCAACTTTTTTCCTTTGGCTGTATGGAGTTTCAGTTTTCCGTCCTCTCCCTGATGTGCTGGTTTGTCTCATCCATTTCAAGAGGAGATGCAGGATGTTCTGTTCAGGGCTGTTCTAAAAAAGCTTATAAACAAGTTGCGTATTTCTCTTCTTCTCAAAGCTTTGAAACCTGAATGGCTGCACTCACTCATTGTCCGTTTTTTTAAAAAATGCATTCCTTTCTTAGAGTTACAATGTGCAGAATAGATAGGACAAAGCCCTGGATTCAGGTCCTTACTCCATCTCCTTTATTGCTCCTGAAAACAATTCAAATTCACATTGAATCCAATTCATAGTCCTCACCAGAGAAACATACACTAAATTCAAGCTGACAAGAGCAGGTGTTACGTTGAGGCTGGAATTCTCTCATCCCAGCCATCACTGAAATTCTAGCAGGTGGTGGAAACCATGTGAAGATCAATCGAACTCGCTCAGACAGGAACCTCCAGTTTTCAGGCAAGCGTGGCAAGACACTCCCTCTTCTCCCCACCCCCCTCAATCTCTGGCTTGATCCTATGCTTGATCTTAGTCAAAAGGCCTGTTTGTAAACCTTGAGGTTTAAAATGACCTGTTATCAACTCAGTGTCTTGAGTCACACCTGAGAACTGATCACTTTGAAAGAGGTACCAAAAGGCAGACAACAATAATGATTCTTTCAAAGATGAGAAAAGTGGAGCGACAGATATGACAAATGCTGACAGCCTTTGCACTTGTGATTATGAGTAACAGCGGAGACAGTACAGGGTTAAATTTTGAATAGTGTTGATTAGCAATCTCTGCAACCCAGTATCCATATTCATGCAATTTATGAAAGCAGGTTTAAAAATGGTTCAGGTCTGCACAGTAAAGTGGCAAATCTTTCAGTCTCATTCTCTCTCCTCAATCTCAATCATTTACCAGTGATGCTTTGTAAATGAAGTGTGTTGGCTGAATTATAGGATCTGTTTGCATTGTTAACATTTGTCAGCATTTACGTATTTCTCAGTGTTCAGTCACAGCACAATAGGGTACAGAACATAATAAGAAATGGACAACGTAAAATTTACTCAGCTTCTCATATTTCATATTGGGCACAGGGCTGTCCAGAGATTTGTTGACAAGTTTCGTTGGATCCAAGTGGAACTATTCTGTATCAGAGTAACATTTAATCAGCTGACAAGAGTCAGTCATTGCTTAGCTGTTGCTATCACTGTCCTGAGGAACTTAGCAACAGGAGGCAATTTTACCCTAGCCAGAGAAAAATAAAATACATTTTGTCATTTGAAATTAGAAACAATTCCAGGTGCAGCTCGTCCGATTATTTTTACTGTCGACATGATCTGGCTATTACTACTCTTTTACACTTCAAAGCACATCATCTCATTTCTCTCCTCCAGTATCCAAGCAGATAAAGCTGTATCACATGTACAATGGAACAATTGCCTGCTTTTCTCTGGTCAATTATTTTTGTCTCTGCAAGCTTCGTTTTCAGCTAGCTAGTTGCCATAACGTAGGGACAGTGGCAAATAATGTTCGTGTAAAAAAAAAGCAGGATTATTGTGCTGTCTGGCTGCTCATCTGCATTGTCTTCCACAGAGCTGAATATTGCACTGAAATACAACAGGCAGCCGATGCTATTTCACCTGCCTGATGCCAATCCTCCCTCTAATTTCCTTTCGCTGTGTACATTTGTTGTACTGCGTGCTCCTGCTAAGTTGCTGCGCAGCCATACGCATGAACATTTGTACGTGGTTTCAATGTTCTCTGCATGGTAAGTTGGGTGGCATGGTGGAACAGTGGTTAGCACTGCTGCCTTGCAGCGCAAGGAACCTAGGTTCGATTCCCTCCTTGGGTCACTGTCTGTGTGGAGTTTGCATGTTATCCCTATTTCAGTGTGGGCTTCCTTCTAATGCTCTGGTTTCATCCCACACTCCAATTTCCAAAGATGTGTGGGTTAGGTGGACTAGCTATGGTAAATTGTCCCTTAGTGTCAGCAGAATCAGTGGGTAAATACCTGGAGTAACAAGGATAGGACCTGACTGGGATAGTCGTCGGTAGATGGGCTGCATGGCCTCCATCTGCAATGCAGGGATTCCAGGATTCTAAGTTCTAGATTGTCATGTGGCCATGCATTTACATCATTTAAAGGATACACTGTCTGGCTCTAACACCCAAGATGAATTTCTACCTCATCTCTTTCATGTGAATTTTCCAGTTTTAAAATCTATTTATTCATGGGACATGGGCTTGGCCAATATTTATTTCCCATCCTTAATTGCCCCTGAGACAGCAGTGGTGAGCTGTCTTCCTGAATTGCTGCAGTCCATCTGTGTCCTTAGTGCTGTCAGGGAGGGTGTTTCTGGATTTTGACCTGGTGACTGTGAAGGTACAGTGATATACTTGCAAGGCAGGATGGTTTGTTGCTTGGAGGAAATCCTGCAGACGGTCCTGTTTCCATGTATCTGCTGCCCTTGTCCTTCTAGGTGGTAGAGGCTGTGAATTCAGAGGTGTTGTTATTTATGTGAGGCTTTACATAGTAAACTATTTAAATGAAGCTGTAACTATTAAACAAATCTGTTAAAATAGTGGACAAAGTCACATAATACAAACACTTTAAACATATCACTGTCATTCCAAGGTCTCGAGGCTGAATGCGGAATCAGAACAACCGTCATATCTCAATACTGGAACTATTTTGCCACACCTGCTGGTGTTTTTGTGCTAAAACACCAGCTCTAACTGAAACACTTTCTCTTGCTCCCAGCAAACACTTTGAGAACTTGACAGCTATAAGGCGTTTTTGAACAGTCTGACTGTTGAACTGTCGAGGTTTCCTGCCAGGTTTGGGGTGGTTTCAGGCTGAAATGGATATGGTACATTGGTGAAGTTCACCCAGTCTCGAACAGCACCAACTTCAGCTCTCGATGCACTTCCTGGTGGGCAGAGCCAGAAATGTCAGAATACAAATTTCAGTCCAAAGATTGATTGGCTATGCTAAATTGCCCTCCGTTGTCCTGGAATGCATAGGTTAGAGTGATTAGTGGAGCAAAATATTTGGGATTAGGGGGATAAGGCCTGGATGGGATTGTTATCGGTGCAGGCTCGATGGGCCGAGTGGCCTCCTTCTACACTGTAGGGACTATCGTTCAATATGTATTTAGGGATTTGGATGCACCGGACACATATTAATTTTAAGCAGATGTTTAGGACTGTAGCAGATGGTAGAATGTGAGGTCATGAAATAGATAACATCCATATAAAGATAAGATCAAGGACACAATTCAGATTGACGTTCCAGTGAAGCAACCCTTCAGGTAAGAAGTTAAATCAAGGCCCTCTCTCCTCGCTGAGAGCGCAGATGAAGAAATAGCTTAATATCATTCTGGAAAGACAGTGCGACTCTCCCTCATGACACTGCCCTGCGTTGTTACCCATGATGTGGAGATGCCAGCATTGGATTGTATTGTTAGCCCAGATTTCATGCTGCAGACAAGGGAATTGGCTTTGAAGGAGTTGGAATAAATTTCTCAATGGGGTATCGGAGCTCTGATGAAAGTTTCCACCCACATGGTTAAGGTGCTTGTTCTCTTTACTGTTCATTTTCCACTCTTTTTTTAGTGCAGTGAAGCAGTGTTGCTATTTATTCATCGACATCTGTTAGATATTTGTGAACTCCACCTACACTGCCTGTGAAACTGTGACTTAAACTGAAGGAGGGTTTAGCAGCAAACCACAAGAATATCCTGTAGTGATCCAGAACTCTCAATTGCAGTAGCACCAACATCCTTTATCCCAACTTTGCAACCAATTTAGTTGTTCTATTGGAGAATCCTGATTGGAATTATCTAACATTGGACATAAGGAGGATCCAGATGTAGCCATTTAAAAGCTTATGTATAAGATACACGTCAATTGGAATTGTTTGCAAAGAATTAGCTTAGCAGGGGTCCAAGTGACATCATAAACCAGGAAGAACAGCGTGAATGGATCATCACCACCATCTCCAGACCATCTATTCTAGCCCATCAAAGAGGGGGAATGGAAGCAATACTCAGAATCCAATCTTCTCATTTTCTTAATAAAAGTACAATCATAAATTAAATTGTAATCTCACATAGTCCTCACTGTAACCACAATAGCTCTGATGCAGCCTCAGTAGAGGTTGTTACAATATCCTTGGTATTGATAGATTAATACAGAATATTTACTGTGTCCACAAAGGTCAAAAGAACAGGAGCTTTACTGCAATACATCTTACTGCAATAGCTATTGCATCTGCAAGAGAGGAGATTGCAGAGCCTCTGGCTCTGATCTTCAGGTCGTCGTTGGTTACGGGTGTGGTTCCGGAGGACTGGAGGATAGCGAATGTGGTCCCGTTGTTCAAGAAGGGGAAGAGAACCTTCCAGGGAATTATAGGCCAGTGAGTCTTACTTCTGTGGTGGGCAAAGTGTTGGAGAGAATAATTAGGGATAGGATTTATAGTTATTTAGAGAGTAATGAATTGATTGGAGATAGTCAGCATGGTTTTGTGAAGGGTAGGTCGTGCCTTACTAACCTCATTGAATTTTTTGAAAAAGTGACCAAAGAGGTGGATGGGGGTAAGGCGGTTGATGTGGTATATATGGACTTTAGTAAGGCGTTTGATAAGGTGGCCCATGGAAGACTTCTGCAGAAAATGCAGATGTATGGGATAGAGGGTGATTTAGCTAATTGGGTTAGGAATTGGCTAGCAGATAGAAGACAGAGGGTGGTGGTTGATGGGAGATATTCATCTTGGAGTACGGTGACAAGTGGTGTACCTCAGGGGTCTGTTTTGGGGCCCCTGCTGTTTGTAATTTTTATAAATGATCTGGATGAGGGTATTGAAGGATGGATTAGTAAATTTGCAGATGACACTAAAGTCGGTGGAGTGGTAGATAGTGAAGAGGGGTGTTATAGTTTGCAGAGGGACTTGGACAAGTTGCAGAGCTGGGCCGAGAGGTGGCAAATGGAGTTTAATGTGGAAAAGTGTGAGGTAATGCACTATGGCAGAAATAATAAATGTGTAGAGTATAGGGCAAATGGTAGGATTCTTAGTAGTCTAGATGAACAGAGGGATCTTGGTGTGTATGTGCATAGATCCCTGAAAGTAGGCAGTCAGGTCGAGAAGGTTGTTAGGAAGGCATATGGAGTCTTGGCTTTTATTGGTAGAGGGATTGAATTTCGGAGCCGCAACGTCATGTTGCAACTGTACAAAACTCTAGTGCGGCCGCACTTGGAGTATTGTGTGCAGTTCTGGTCCCAACATTATAAGAAAGATGTGGAGGCATTGGAGAGGGTACAGAGGAGGTTTACCAGGATGTTGCCTGGTATGGAGGGCAGGTCTTATGAGGAGAGGCTGAGGGATTTGAGGTTGTTTTCGTTAGAAAGGAGGAGGCTAAGAGGGGACCTGATCGAAACATATAAGATGATTAGAGGTTTAGATAGGGTGGACAGTGATAGCCTTTTTCCTAGGATGGAGAAAGCTAGCACGAGGGGACACAGCTTTAAATTAAGGGGTGATAGTTATAGGACGGATATCAGAGGTAGGTTCTTTACCCAAAGGGTGGTTCGGGAGTGGAATGCCCTGCCTGCAGCAGTTGTAGATGCGCCAAGTTTGGTGGCGTTTAAGAGGTTAGTTGATAAGTATATGGAAGAGAAGGGAATGGTTTAGTTTGGAGGGGCATTGCTTTTTATATTGGTCGGCGCAACATCGAAGGCCGAAGGGCCTGTTCTGTGCTGTAATGTTCTATGTTCTATGTTCTAAAGCAAATTTTGCTGATGTACAAGGTATCTGATTAACATATTTCACAGTTTGAATTAACCGTTATATATCTCCCCTCAAGTTTCTGACTCCCATATCATTGTAAAGATCAAAGAAACTGCATAAATCTGGGTATGTTGCAGTCTTTACTCTTGTTCTTTTAGGTCCTCTTCTTTCTTCCAAGGACAACTGCTGTGGTGGTTTCATCAGCCTATCAGAATTGGTCTTGTTTGGAAAGGACCACCTGCAGGTGGACTCTGCTAGACAGGAGAGGATTACTGGATGATTCAGATTCACCAGTCAGGTTGTCACCTGGATTGGTGGATGAATTCAGCATCTCTGGTCAGTTAAGATTGGGTAGATTATTGCTTCCACAGGGTAAGAGGTTGCTTTTGTGTGACGACCAATGTACATATGTTCCATCTCACTGTGCTGTGCTGTGTTTACATGAGGTCGGATTGTGGATGTCTGTTCATAAAACCACTTGTCCATTGTAAGTTTGGTCTCAGATCCACACTAGCTCTCTTGGTTGGAGGTTTAACAGGTTGTATGCTTTGTGATGCTTGTTCCATATGCGGTGGGGATGATATTTGTCCTCTTACTGTCTCATTTTGTTCAAATCATCAGCTTGTACTTGTGGCATATGTGTACATGGGAGTGTACGGAGTTGAGTTTCAGTCTTCTGTACTTGAGGAGTTCACATGGTGCTAAACCATGAACAAAAGCTCAGAAGTGTAAAATGCATCAGAAGATGTCATCATTTTTCTTCTGCAATGCTTTCAGTGTACACACACCTCTTTCAGTCTCACTATTGGCTTGAGAGTATCTTGGTGAGCTGGAGGTATGGACAAATCCATATGTTGCTGTGCGACCTCATCAAAAGTGTTTATTGGCAGACCACAATCCATTGTCTCAGATTACAATGTCTGGGAATTCCATATGTTGCAAATATCGCTTTCAGGACATAATCCATCTACGATCAATGATCTGCTGCAGTCGGCAAGGCTTAGTGCTGAGATGGCATGGAACTGTGCTGAGAAGTGCAATTGGGTGTCTGTTCCTTGGATCAGTTAAGATTGTAAAGCGGATTTGGCAACTAGTACTGAAGCATGTGATTCTAAGCCTGGAATATCTGACCAATTGGCCACTGTACATTGGAAGATGAAGTGTCTCATAGTCACACAGCATTGGTAACTAGCTTGACTCAACAGTGTGTGCAGGCGGACTGAGAGATGCCACTCAGATCCCCCAATGGGCCCTAAAATGAAGAGTTATAGAAGTTAAGGGTCACTGTGACATTCAACACCACCAACACAAGGTGCCTCCCATGCAGTTGGAGACAACCTTGACACTTATGACATCACTGTGTCCCTGGAGAGGTGGAGCATCAGCAACATTGAACCTCAGATACAGAACATAAAACATAGAACATGATACGCTGCCTATATACTTTACCCTCTGGGTAGTGGTGCCTCAGCATTCCATCTTGTCTTAGCCTCCCTGCAGGCTCAGCATTAACTGATCTTATCTTACAGTTCTTTGCCTGGAATGCTGCCGACAATCACCTTGCCTCTTCTCCAGCCTGTCCCCCTCTTCCTCTTCAGAGGAAGTCCCATGATAAAGTAGACTGTCTCTATTGGAGTAGGTACAGGAGCATAGTGCTTTGCAAATGATGGAACACAATCCCCAAATCTCAGGAAAACTTTCCAGGGAAGTACTGAAATGCTAAAAGTCACACCTCAAATGCTAAACAAAACTGGGAAATCTGAGCTGAACTCTACCCTCACACAGCTACAAGCTCTATCACAGAGAAAGTGCTTTTATCCTGCCCTTGAATGAGGTGTTGCAAAAACGTATAGGTGCCCCATGAGCTAGAAGTTATATGGGCAGCATAAAATCACTGCTGATCGGCCTTTTAACAGCTTCAATTGTGAGTGGGCATTCATCAAAATAACGCACAAGCCTGCCGAGCTCAGAATTGTGCATGTGCAATCCCCTTCTCCACTCCCTTCCCCAATCCCTTCTCTCAATCCCCTACCCTACTTTCAATCCCTCTCTCTCTTCCCTAATCCCTCCCTCTCTCCCACAATCCCTCCCTCTCTTTCCCAATCCTTCCTCCAAGTCCCCCACCTCTCTCTCCCATTCCCTCATGCACTCTCTCTCTTCAAACCTCTAACCCCCTTCCAAACCCTCCCCGTCTAAATATAAATATAAGTATAGGATTATAAATCCTATAAAGGATAGGATTTATAAGCATCTAGAGAGGAATAAATTGATTAGGGATAGTCAGCACAGTTTTGTGAAGGGTAGGTCGTGCCTCACAAACCTTATTGAGTTTTTTGAGGAGGTGACCAAAAAGGTAGATAAGGGTAAGGCAGTTGATGTAGTGTATATGGATTTTAGCAAAGCGTTTGATAAGGTTCCCCATGGTAGGCTGCTGCAGAAAGTGCAGATGCATGGGATTGAAGGTGATTTAGCAGTTTGGATTAGGAATTGGCTAGCTGATAGAAGACAGAGGGTGGTGGTTGATGGAAAATATTCAACCTGGAGTGCAGTTACAAGTGGTGTACCTCAAGGATCTGTTTTGGGGCCACTGCTGTTTGTCATTTTTATAAATGACCTAGATGAGGGTGTAGAGGGTTGGATTAGTAAACTTGCTGACGATACCAAAGTGGGGGGAGTTGTAGACAGCGAGGATGGATGTTACAGTTTGCAGAGGGACATAGATAGGTTGCAGAGCTGGGCCATGAGGTGGCAAATGGAATTCAATACTGATAAGTGTGAGGTGATTCACTTTGGTAGAATAACAGGCATATGAAATATAGGGCTAATGGAAGGACCCTTAATAGTGTTGTCGAGCAGAGGGATCTTGGGGTACAAGTAAATAGCTCTTTGAAAGTTGGCACCCAGGTTGATAAAGTTGTTAAGAAGGCGTACGGTGTGTTAGATTTTATTGGTAGAGGGATTGAATTTAGGAGCCGTGAGGTTATGTTACAACTGTACAAAACTCTGGTGCGGCCGCACTTGGAGTATTGCGTACAGTTCTGGTCGCCGCATTATAAGAAAGATGTGGAAGCATTGGAAAGGGTGCAGAGGAGGTTACCAGGATGTTACCTGGTATGGTGGGAAGGCCTTATGAGGAAAGGCTGAGGGACCTGAGGTTATTTTCATTAGAGAGAAGAAGGTTACGCGGTGACCTAATTGAGGCAAAGAACAAAGAACAAAGAACAACACAGCACGGGAAACAGGCCCTTCGGCCCAACGTGCCCGCGCCACTGTCTTAACGTCTTAATGACATATAGAGACCAATATAGGGACAATTTGTTACCCAATATATTGCATATAAGATGATCAAGGGATTGGATAGGGTGGATAGTGAGAGCCTTTTTCCTCGGATGGTGATGACCAACACAAGGGGACATAACTTTAAATTAAGAGGTGGTAGTTATAGGACGGATGTCAGAGGCAGGTTCTTTACACAGAGGGTGGTGAGAGCGTGGAATGCCCTGCAGGCAGCAGTTGTGGACTCGCCTACTTTGGGGGCATTCAAATGTTTGGTGGATAGGCATATGGATGATATTGGAATAGTCTAGGTTAGAGGGTCCACTGGCCGGCACAACATCGAGGGCCGAAGGGCCTGTACTGCACTGTAATGTTCTATGTTCTAAGTTCTATGTCTCTCTCCACTCTTCCCCAACCCTCCCCCTCTTCCCCAATCCTTCTCTTTCCTCCATCCTTCCCCCTCTTTCTCCCAATTCCTCCCCCTTTCTCCCTCATCTCTCTCTCAATCCCTATCCGTCTCTCCCAATCTGTCCCCTTTCCCAATCCCTCCCCCTCTCTCCCCAGTCTGTGCCCCCTCTCTCCCCAAGCCCTGCCTCTTTTCTCCCAAACCCTCCCCCTCTCTCCCAATCCCTCCCCTTCTTTTCCCAATCCCTCCCACTCTTTCCCCAATCCCTGCCCCTTCTCTCCCAATCCCTCTCCCTTGCTCCCAATCTCTCCCACTCTCTCCCCATTCCTGCCTCTTCTCACCCAATCCCTCTCCCTTGCTCCCAACCCCTCCCCCTCCCTTCCCAATCCTACCCCCTCCCTTCCCAATCCCACCCCCTCTTTTCCCAATCCCACCCCCTCTCTTCTCAATCCCATCCCCTCTCTGCCAACCCTTGCCCTCACACCCAACCCTTCTCCCTTACTCCCAATCATTTTGCTCCACCCATGATACAGAACACAATTTGCATTTCTAATGTGTTTTCATATTAGGAAACAACTCAAATGGCTTCATTAAAACATTGCAATATCTCCCAAGCTAAAGGAGTAGACGTTAGGAAGAAGGACCAAAAGCTGAATCAACGATATAAATTTCAAAGAAGATATTAAAGGAAAACATAAGGGAGAATGTTCGAGGAGTTTTGGGAGAGAATTTCAAATCTTGAAAGCTCAGCAGCTAAAGATATAGCTGTGAGTGGTAGAGCGAAGTGAGCTGGGTGCACAAGAGGCTAGAGATAGAAGAAGCTGGTTCATTCTAGATTAGCACTCTGTGTGTCTGCATTTTTATCCGTGGAGTGGATAGCAGAGTTAGAGACTGTATAGAGACAGCTGGACAAAACAGGATTGACTCATTTTAGCTGACTCAGAGACACAGAGACATTAATGATCTCCCCCAAGTAGTCACAAAATATGACACTGCACATAATGCAGAATAAATTGGTGCTGAGATTGTTTCGAGCAGCACATTCACTCAGAGCATTGACGTCATTGACATTTCAAACAAACATGAGCAATATTAGCATAACATGTTTCAAGACAGCCTCTCCAGAAAAGCAATGTTTTTTGAAAAATAATTCCTTCATACATTATGATAATGAATGCCAGCTAACCACTGAAGAAATCTTAGACAGCTCTGAGAAAAGTTACCCACATTCATATCATTGCTTCTCTTATAATAATCCAAGTGAGCAAGTGAGCTATTCTGCATCAGGGCACTTATTCCTGCCAGCCAGCTGAGCTGGTCATGTGGAATTTGCACACCAGCACAGAATGCTGCATCTTTTACAGTTGATGTTAAAACAATTGCCTTCTCAGGTGGATACAAAAGATCCCAAATTAATGGTCAACGTCTGGCCATTTTCACATTGCTGCTTCTGGAAGATATTTGTGTGCATATAGCGACACCGCCCTGACATCACAGCGATATTCCTCCAACGTTCTGATAATACAGCTATGACGTGTAAAGATGAAGAGCACCGTGGGATGAGTAACTTCTCCAGGACATCAGGCAGCAAGCTGAACAAAACTATACGGGCATTTATCGAGACCAGTTACCAAATGTTAAAGTTTCAGCTTGAAATGATCTTGATGGTGGTTCTATTGTTCAATGGAAGGTACTGTACAAATGAAGGTTTCTTTCTTTCACTGTGGTAGAAATTGGACATAAGGGAGTGCCTATGAACAGAATTCATCTGGATTTGCAGGAGACATTCAGCTAGATTCCACAGAATCGTTGGTTGAGAGTGAATAGAATTTGAGTCAAACAATTGGTTAAATAGGGAGTTGGTTAGAAGATAGGAAACAGAAAGGGATCAGTGTGTACTCAAACTGGCAGAAAATGTTCATTGGTGGTATCAGGAATTTGTAATGGGGCCTCAGCTTTTCAGTATATTTATAATTTAGTTAGATGAAGGAATAAAGAGTTTCTACATTGGTCTACATTTGGTGACACAGTAAACACTGCAGATGGGATTCCAAAATTGCAAATAGATATTGAAAAAATTTATTTATTAATGACATATAGGCCTTCATTACGACTGCAATGAAATTACTGTGAAAATCCCCTAGTTGCCTGTTAGAATACATTGAAGGAGAATTTAACATGGATAATGCACCTAACCGGCACATCTTTGGATAGTGGATGGAAACCAGAGCACTCAGAGGAAAACCACGCAGCAAGTTCCAGCAAACAGGTGGGAGTTGACAGATCCCTGGCGCTGTGAGGCAGCAATGTGTCACCAATGGATGAAGTGAGTGACAAAATAATGAAAAGTGGATTTCAATTCACTTTGGCCCTGAGAAAAGTGGATTCCTGGAGTAAAGATGTCTTATTTCAATTGCACACAACTTTGCGAGAGCACAACATTGTGTTCAGTTTTGGTCTCATTATCGAAAGAAGGATATACTTGCCATAGCGAGAGTGCAACAGAAGTTCACCTGACTAATGCCTGAAGTGGTGGAAAGTCTTATAATAGAAGATTGAGAAAACTGGGCCCACGTTTTCTAGAGTTTTGAAGACTGTGAGGTGATCGCATTGAAACTTACAAATATTTTACAGGGTGTGACAGGATAGAAGGGACAGAATGTTTTCCTGGTTGGTGATCAGGTACAGTCTCAGAATAAGGGAGAAACCATTTAAGTCAAAGATGTGGAGGAATATTATCACTCAGAGGGTTGTGAATCTTTGGAATTCTCTACCCAAAGGCTGAGGAAGCTCAGTCATTGAGTGTGTTCAAGGCAGAAATTGATAGGTTACTGAATACTAATGGCATCAAGGGATATGGTGAAGGTGGGGAAAAATGGAGTAGAGACAGATAATCAACTATGGTCTATTTAAATAGCTGAGCAGGTTCAATGGGCTGAATGGCCATTTTACTGCTCCTATGTTCTATTTTCTAGCTAACAAGTCTCACAACAGCAGTTAGAATCCAATCAGTTTATTTGATAGTAATCCCACACGCTTGTGGGATTACTAGCAAATAAACTGGTTGGACTCTAATCTGGTTTGTGAGACTTCTTACTGTGTTTACCCCAGTCCAACGCCGGCATCTCCACATCATGACTTCTATTTTCTAAACAGTGAAAAACTAAGAAACTGGACCATTTTAGGATCCAAGCACAATAATTGCTGATAGCTAATGGACAGAAACAATTAAAAAAGCTAATGGAATGTTGGCCTTTATCTCAAAAAGCTTTAGTTTTGTCACTTGTCTGATACAGATCTCTGACCAGATAGGGAAATCATCGATGAAAGAAAAGCTGCGAAAGAAGGAAGGAAGCAAGGACAGGTGAACAGATCAATATTAGTTACAGAATTCAACACTGACTTTACAAACAATAATTGTTGGAATTGCGTTAGTTTATGAGCAAATTGTGAATTATTCACTCATATCAGAGTACATTTTCTCAGTTATTCATGTGGCTGCCAAACTGTAGGTCAAATTAGGGGGACATTTTATCCTGGTGACAGTTGTCTCTGCTCCAGCCTGTTTTTATGCTTGCTAATATATTTTTTAATACATGGAAAGTACACCAGAGCCTGTATTAACACAGCAATTGTAGGTACATGATAAAGAAAGCTTATTAGGCCTGCCCTGGGGAGAAAATTACACTGTTTCCTGCAACAATGTACAAGATTTGGATGCAAAATCATACAACTAGAGTAAAGGCAAAAATAATTAGACACTTCAGAGAGTCACAAACAAGAGGAGATTGTGATGAGAATAAATATTTGTCTCGGGAGAATATCTCATTAAAAAAAGATATTGCATTGGGACATTGCATGGAATCCAAAGAGCGTTAAAAAAAGATAGTCCATCAGCAACTTCTGGCTTCTCTATACAAAATATGGAACAGTTATCAGTCCAACCACAGATTTCAAGGGTAACTAGATAGTTCAGCTTCAAGACACGTAGAATGATAAGGTTGCACAGAACAGAAAGAGGCCATTCAGCTCATCATGACTATGCCAGTCCTTTGAATATATTGTCCAACTGATCCCATTGCTCTTTTCTTGTGGTCTTGTTTTCTTTCTCCCTTTCAAGAATATGTTCATCTCTTTATTGAAAGTTGCTACAAAATCTGCCTCCACCGTTTTTTCAGACAATGCAGTCCACGCCTTAACGACTAAAGGCATAAATATTGTTAAAATGCTTTATCCTGAGATCAATCCTCAGATACAGGCTAAAGGCAGACTTTTCAGTTATTGTACTCAAGACCAGCCAGTTACATAGAAAATTGTTTCGAATCTGATGGGACTTCCAAACAATTAACTTTTGATTGTATTTAACATAATACACTGAAATGAAATATTATCGGGAGAAATGCAGTGGCTTGCTTTGATTTGGACTGAGCACCAGACTAATGCGATTAAAGTCTTCTCTCTCATTGCCAGTTGTGAGGATCCTAAATTGAAATTAGTTTGGGAAGTTTCAATCCAAGTTTCAATGGGCACAAGTCCAGAGCACAAATTGGCAAGTTGGCTGCCAACCCATTTCTCTCTAAGCTGCAGGCCTTCCTTCCAGAATGGTTGCCAAGAATTGGTACGAGTTTAAGACAAAGGAAGAACAGAGGGAATTCGGTACATATCTTTTTCAAGATGGCAGTACAAAGAAGGCTGCTAAAATACATAGGTTTTTATAAACATAAGCATAGAGTAAAGAATATCAAACTCTTCCAAACACTGTTAGGTGCCAGCTGCAACCATTTCTGGGCACTACATTTTAGAAAAATGAAGAAGGTCCAAAGGAGATTAACTCGTAGAATCATAGGAATGTGGAACTTCAGTTACCTGGAGAGACCAGAGAAGCTGAGGTTGTTCTCCTTAAAGCAGAGAGCACAAAGGAGACTGAAGAAAGAGAATTTGTAAGGTGAACAGAGGCTGAGAATAATTTAGTGGTAAATATGAAACACTAAAAGTATCTTATAAACACATAAATAGAAAAAAGTGTAGTGACAGGAAGGGTGGGACTGATATTGGATAACAAAAGAGGTCTTGTGAAGGCAGAGGACATGGGTTAGATACAAAGAAGAGAATGTTGCCAACGTCACTGCATGGGGGGAGAAATTGGATAGGGATATAAACAGATAAAAATTGACAGCACGCGAAGTAGAAAAGTCCCCTAAATGAGATAGGACACATCTAAGGTGACTGAGGGAAGTGCAATAAATGAGATCTGGAGTGCACGTATGCTAAGGCCATGTTGGAGTGAATATCATGTGGTCAACATCAGTGTGAAGGAGAGACCTGAGATGCCTGTACACAAATTGTTGAAAGGGTAGGACAAGTAAATGCAATTGTTAAAAAAGCACAGGGGATCCTTGGACATCACTGATGTCTCCAAGATAATTAAAAATAACACGCAGGCCAGTATACTATCTGTTCCAGTTAGCAAGAGCAATATTAACACCATTATTTTGTTGCAGTTATTACCAGATTATAGCTATTTGGAAACTAGTGATCAAATTCTGAGTGAATCCGCATATTGCTGATTTTAATCTGAGCTCAAAGAATGGATTTGATAAATGCAGAGCCTGTCTGCCTTTCTATTCTGTGAAGGTGACTAACTCCAATTAGTCTAACATTGTGAAGTCAGATTTGACGCACAGGTGTGGATTTTCTCTTGACAAATGACATGTTATCAGTCAGTTTTAAGAGTCAAAAAGGACCAAAATGCAGCAAAAGCTGTTTGTGAATATCATCAGTTTCCAGCTAATGACACAGGGAGTGAATGATAGATAAGGGGACATGGTGGGGGTGGAGGTGGGGGAAAGTCATGCATCTGTGATTCTTACAGAATGTGGATAGGAAATTGTGTCTGCACTGAGCTTGGAGAGTCTTGTGAGATCAGTCCTGCAGGATTCTGCTTGTCCTTTTCCCTACACCGCCTCCCCTGAAGGATGTTCCTTCAGTCATCCTTAGAGTCTTTCCAAAGTCAACATAGGTTGCATAGCCCTCCATTCAGCTACAATTTGACTTTCTGCCCTTCAAGCGGTAATAAACCAAAGATTAGCACGTTTACCATTGTAAAGCTCCTCCACATACACACAGTCAGTCATTGCAGGAAAGGTAGCGAATCAGAGGCCTAATATGGATAGCAAAATTTTCACTCCATTTCACCACCATTTAGAGGTAAAACCAATTCACAGTTAAAGATACCTCTGTGAATACAAAGGAGGAAAACTGGATAAAGCCTGAAAGAGGGCACGGGGTGGCATGGTGGCACAGTGGTTAGCACTGCTGCCTCACAGCGTCAGGGACCCGTGTTCAATTCCAGCCTCAGATCACTGCCTGTGTGGACTTTGGATATTTTCCCCATGTCTGCATCGGTTTCCTCCCACAGTCCAAAGATGTGCGGATTAGGTAAATACTAAATTTCCTCTTAATATCTGGTGGATTAGGAGGATAAATATATGGGGTTATGGTGATAGGACAGGATTTGAGTGGGATTGTTGTCAGTGCAGGCTCAATGGGCTAAATGCGCTCCTTCTGCATGTAGATTTTATGACTCGATGAACACCTTCCTGTTTCCAGACAAGGCATTTATAAAGGCATTCAGAGACTGATTACCATTTCCAGTAATGACTAAGGGAAATAATGGCCATCTGATCTCAAGAAATCCTGTGAGTAATATCTAAACAGAATAATGGATTCACCATTCACTTGGAATATACGAAGAATGAGCTTAAAGCCAGCAAAGAAAGCTGTTCCAATGTAGTCTGTGTCAACTGTATGAGGATAAGCAGCTGGGAGTCACTCACACTTGAAGGCGTATGACACAGTAAAAGAAACAGAAGCAGTGCCCTGCAAAATAGCAAATTTTGCAGTTTCATCTTGAATCTGTCTGTCTCTCTCTCTCTGTAACCAGGGAAGTCAGCCCAGCCAGCAAAAGGGTCACAAAGAGACCTGGGGAATTTCTCTGGCAAACCACAGAATACTGGAATTGAAGTACCAACTGCTTGCCTGCTGAAAGCAATGCTACTAGAATCTCAAATCATAACAACCTCAACATTTCATCATCTATTCTTCTCAAGCCAACTGTTCTGTGTAGTTTGTTAATGTTTACTTCTTTGGAATCAATTCTCACTTTTAATCTGTACGAACATATTTACTCCTTGCTCTTTCAGTAGTTAACTTTATCAAACTCACTTTATCTTAACTCAAAAAAGCCTGGTTAAATTAACTCCTTTTAAAACATAATTATTGGGTTTGCAAAAGGTGTGCATGGGAAAGGGAACCTTGTGAGATTAAATCTTCTTGTTACCAGCAGAGTGTGGGTTGAAGCCTATTCAGCCCTCCTCACCCAGGTTTCTAACAATGTGGTGGTTTTCTTGCTGGATGTTAACAAATTGGATCAACAATTTTGGGAGCCCTCACCTGGGAAGTGGTGATAACAACAACACGACCTGCATATTCCATCCTAACTTGGAAATATATAGGCCGCTCCTTTACTGTTGTTGGATCAATATTCTGCAACTCCCTCCCTAACAGCACTGTGGGTGTACCTACTCATATGGAGTACAGCAGTTCAAGATGACAGCACACCACCACCTTCTCAAAGGCAATTAGGGACAGGTAATGAAAAGTACTGGCCTACCCTGTAATAAATAAGATGTAGTATACTAGATAGAATTAAGCAACATTGAAATAATCATTGAAAATAATAGCAAATGAAGAGAAAACCAGCTAAAGCAATTTGAGTTTAAATATATTAGTTCTGGATGAATGTTACAATAACAAAAGCTCTCTTGATAATTATTCGCTTTATTAGTTTAACATTTGAATTGTTCTACTGTCACATTAGAACAATTTCCAGCAAGGCTGAACTTTCCCTGAACTTGTTGGCAATCAAAGGATTAAATCTGATCTACAAATAAAACACGATTGTGAAAACACCACTGTTATATTGTCAATGGCTTAAGGTGTTTCTCATTAAAGAAAACAGACAGTAGGTGGGAGTGAAGGAGCCTGGCAAAATCACAAAGTCTGGTTGATTCAAGGAGGCTGTAGGTAAAGAATATTAGACAGGAGTTAACACTGGGATAACTGATGGCAGTACCACCAACATAGAAAGGTGGGGGACTGCGATACAGAGGGGGCTAAAGTCAAGGTCAATGACACAGGATGGAGCATGGGGCTGGAGCAAAGCACAGCAAGCCCATCTTAAATGTATAAAGACTATGATTTAGTGAGGTCATTAATTTATGGTGTGGTTCTTAATTTGTCTTCATAAATACAGATGAAGTAAACAATGTTGAAAGAAGGAACAACAATAGGGAAGGACATTCTCTTCTCCCTCATTAATTTCAATGACTGTAACTGTACAGTAATTGCTGGTCCTCATATTTTACAATTATAGGGGGTTAGTCTATCACTTTGATGTTTGTGCAATTGTACCTGGGAATTCCATTTTCTTACAAAAGCACCAACTCAGTGAGCATAATAATAAGATACCGGACATGTAGCTTTAAGCTCTAGTCTCTATGACAACTAAGCTGAGTTGGTATTCAGAGGAAGATATCAAACGCCACAAATATCATGTCTGAACTAAATGCAAGGGCATAATTAACGCTTCCTAACACGACCTATGTGCCGGGCTGGTGAAGTAACTGTAAGCTAAAAGTGCCACTTTGCTGATCTAATTATTACTTTAGGTCCTTATTCGTTATCAGTAACTTTCATTCTTGAAGCAATAATAATTAGTGAATGCAGTATAAAGGTCTGGCACAAGCGATGCTGAAACCAAGTAACAGCTATCCATTGATGACAATGTACCACACAAAAGCAAAGGTGAGCTTACTACCCAGTCACTTCCTCACAATGGGAAGGGCCATCTTTCATCCCAATGTTTGTCACAGCGAGCTGTACAAAGGAAGAAAAGGAAATGAAACAAGCCCAGAGTTCACCCACGCCTAAAGAACGGGATAAACCAATTGGCATCGATCACTACAACCGGGGAAATCGGCATCGATTAGTACAACTGGGGAATTGGCATCAATCACTACAACTGGGGAATCGACAAAGAGCAATTCGATGCCAAAGAATGGAAAAAGAGGATGAAAAGACACCCAGATGCCAGGATAACCTTCGATTCAATATAGTTTATCTGCAGCAACAGAGCCGAGCACTCTCAGACAGTGATGAGAATAAGGAAGGGTTATAAGATCTCTATATTGCCTGAACTCAGACACTTAAGGGGTGGAAATAGAGTAGTAGTAATGATTTAATACATGAAGTAAACTGGAATAATTTGTAGATATGTTGGATAAAGACTTGGGGATAGGTGTATTTAAGATTCTGGCATACAAAGAGTTAACATAGGACTAAGTACAGTATCATCCACATACTGATCCAAGAAAACACATGACCAGCACCTAGGGATCAGAATGGTGTTGAACAGAACCATGTGTAGAAGCAAGCATGGAGATAGCTCCTAACTATACCTATGTAGATAGTTTCTGGTAGTATTTAATAAATGGTTACCGTTGAGCTATCTAAGATTACAAATACCTTAATAAGATCCACCAAACTATGGCCAACACTGTACAACAGTGAGTTCTGCCAGGTTGAATTATCTATTCTTGGACCTCAGTACAGTTTCTGATTTCCATTTGTAAGATTCAGTGAAATACCAGGTTAATAAAATGATGCAGGAGGAAGGGTTTAGGTTCTAGGACATTGGGACCAGTTCTGCAGTGCGATGCACCTTATCAGGGCTGGGACCAGGATAGGATTCTTACAGGCAGAGTAGTTTACTTGCAATTTTGAGGAAGGTTTTAAACTAAGTTTGCAGCAGATGGCAACCAGGATGTAGCATTAGGAAGGATAAAGGATTGGGAGAAGAAAATAGTACAAAATAAATAAATATTAGATGGGGTCAGACCAAATAATAAGATCTAATTTAGGTTTACAGTATATGTTACTCAAATGCACAGACCATGGTAAATAGTGTCAGAAGGGCTGCAAGCACAAATAGCCAGATAGGAATCTGATATCATGGCAATGACGGAGACCTAGCTCAAAAAAAGGAAAGAACTGGAATCTAAACATTCCTGCATGCAAGGTGTTCAGGAAAATAGAGAAGGAAAGAAAGGAGGAAAGTACAATATTGATTAAAGAGAATACCACTGTGCTAGTGATAGAGTATATCCACAGAGCATGATGGGTTAAGTGCTAAATCTGTTGGGTTAGAGTTAAAAGAATGACAAACGTGTCACTGCACAGGAGGTACAGTTGCACAGTGGTTAGCATTGCTGTTTTAGGCGCCAATGACCCAGATTTGATTCCTGGCTTAGGTTATTGTCTGTGTGGAGTTTGCACATTCTCCCTTTGTCTGTGTGGGCTTCCTCTGGGTGCTTCAGTTTCCTCCCACAGTCTGAAAGAGATGCTGTTTAGTGCATTGGCCGTGCTAAATTCTTCCCTCAGTGTACCTGAACAGGCGTTGGACTGTGATGACTAGAGGATTTTCACAGTAACTTTATTGCAGTGTTCATGAAAGCCTACTTGTGACACTAATAAACTACTGCCTATATTCTATGGGCACCACTGGGAAAGAGCAAATTTGTAGGGAAGTTGCAGGGAAGTGCAAAAACCATAGAGTGACAATGGGGGACTTCAATTACCCAATATATACTGGAATAGTCAGTGTACAAATTCTGAAGAGAATGTTCTTGATCATACATTTCCCACCCAAGAATGAATGAGATATTGCTGGATCTGCTGCCAGGAAATGAGGTAAGTCAAGTCAGTGAGCAACATTTAAGGAACAGTGATCATATCATAAGGTTTAGATTAGTTATGCTAAAAGAGAAAACCAGAGCAAAAATACTTAAGTGGAGAAGGGCCAATTCTGGTGGGTTATAACTGGACCAATCTGAGTAAATGAATGAAGGCAAAACTGTAACAGAATAATGCATTGCCCTCAAAGAAGAGATGCTTCAGGTACATTCTTGAAGCTACTGTTCCCTGGATGACACAAGAGATAAAGTAAGACGAAGCAGATAAAGACGATATATGACAGATCTCAGGTTGATAATATGTGAGAAGCATGATAACAGAAAGTTGAGAGGAGCAGTGAAAAATAAATAAGGGGGGCAAAGAGAGAATATGAGATGATACCAGCCACTAAAAGTGGAATCCAAAATATATAGACATATAAATAGTGAAAAGAGCAAGGCGAAAGTAAAGTTGCCATAGTCCCAGTTGATCATACACCACTCTCCGGTTTGAGGGGGAGAACTGACTGGTTGTGATTTAACCTGAGGATCACCATGCCTCAGGCAAGGGATAAGGTTGAATAATCTCAGCCACCACAGGAATTGAACCCACACTATTGGAGTCACTAGGCATCATAAACCAGCTGTCCAGCCAGCTGAGCTGAACTGACAATAAGAGAAGGAATGAGGCTGATTAGTGACTGTGGAGGAAATCTATATAAGGAGGCAGAAGGCATGGCTGAAGTACCAAGTGGATATAAAAACAGAAAATGCTGGGAAAACTCAGCATTCTGGCAGCATCTATGAAGTGAGAAAGAAGGTTAATTTTTTGAGTCTGTATAATTCTTCTACTCAATTGAATGAATACACTGCAAATATCTTATTGAAGAAGAAGGCAGAGGTTACCATTGACCAGAAACTGAATTGACAAGCCATTTACGTACTGTTGCTGCAGGAGCAGGTTACAGGCTAGGAATTCTGCAGCAAGTAACTCACCTCCTGACTCCCCAAAGCCTGTCCAACATATACAAAGCTCTCTCACTTGCCTGGATGGATGCAGCTCCAACAGCACTCAAGAAGCTCAATGCCGTCCAGGACAACGCAGTCCATTTGACTGGCATCCTATCCACAAAAAAATCAATCATTCTACCACTACCAGTAGCAGCAGTGTGTACCATCTATAAGATGCAATGTAGGAACTCACCAAGGCTCTTTATTCCGTACCTTCCAAACCCACAACCACTACCATCTAGGTACAATTTAAAAACGATGTGCAGGAAGAGAGCAAGAACTGGGTGGCACATTGTTGAAGGTAGCAGGGCAGGTTGAGAAAATTATACAGGAGCCTGCACCTTATTAGTGAAGCACTGCATACAAAAACATTTTAGCAAGATATGAAATCTTAAAGGAGGTGCAGTAAACACTTAATAGAATGGTTCCAGGGTTAGAAAGGCTTCAGTTCTGAGGATAGATAGGAAAAGCAGTCTTTTTCTCCTTCAAAAAGACAATGTTGAGAAGAGTCTCGATAGAGGTATTTAAAATCATGAGGGGTCAATAGATTGGTAGAAGAACCAAAGGAAACTTGACAAAACATATTTTTTTACACAGTGAGTTGTTAGAATCTGCTTGAGAGTGTGGTGGAGGCATGTTCAGTTTTGGCTTTTAAAAGGGAATTGGATAAATACCTTAAGATAAAAAATGCAGAACATTGGGGAAGGATGAGGAAGTGGGAGTAGCTGAACTGTATTCATAGAGGCCCAGCAGACCACGACTCCCTCTGGGCTGTAACCATTTTATGATGTTTGATTTCTCGCGTAACTTGAGTATACCCAAGAGATTCTATTCCTATTCTGTGGTTTTGTTCATGCCAATTCAGAGAATATATTATCTCTTTCACATTTTCTATCCTTTTTTTTGCAAAGTTTCATTCACTGCTTTATGCATCTTTTTCTCACCCCTCTGTCTCTTCTCCTCTGTCTCCTCTTTTCTTGTGGTTCTCAACCCTGATTTAATTCTCCTATCCAAAGCTGTTGGTGTTGATTGTTTCTTGTCTCTCCTCCTTGTCCTCCTTTATATTTTTAGATAAAAATTAGTGGGGCATGTCGTGAGGGAGGAAAATATGTTTTTAGTGTCATTAGAGTGCCATGCATCCGTATGTCAGACAAGCAGATAACCAAGCAGATCCTTTTTGCAGAATTCTCTGCTGGAAGACGTTCGCATGGAGGGCAGAAGAAACAGTTCAAAGACATACTCAAAACCTCCCTGAAGTTGCTTGACATTGACACAATCACCTGGGAAACGCTGGTACAAAACTGCCCTACCTGGTGTTGCCTCATCCACAAGGGCTGTCAAGCTCACGAAGCAAGGCGTATTGCTGAAGCACAACTTAAGGATGAGCTACGCAAGTCCAGAGCCACCAGCGCAACAACTACAGTGTATACACAAGCCTGTCCAATATGTGCCAGGATATTCCGTGCCCGAATTGGCTTGATCGGTCATCTTGGACACACGTCAACCAGCCTCAAAATGACTAATGGTGTCGAGGTCCTCATCGATGACAATGGACAAACAACAAGGGTGCCATGCGGGGGGACCTATTGGTTGTAAGTGATTTTGGGGTGCTACTGGGATGGGAGACAGTAGGATGCGATGCAACTGCCAATTTAACTGAAGCAAGATTGTTTCCTCCTCCTTGTCTTTTTGGCACCCTGTCCGAAGAGGATGTTGGCAACCATGAGTTCACTGGATTGATCCATGATTATGCATGACAACTTACTGCAATAGTTTGTCATTACCTTCTACAGTATAGCTCACCACAAAACTCTCCTGCTCTTCCCACCTGCCATCAGGCATTCAGGAAGGATTTATAGACTGATAAATCAAACTGTTTGGTTACTTTATGAACACACCTTTTGTGGCCATCAAATCCTGGTGTGGCTCTTGAAGCTGGAGGTAGGGACAATAACCACTCTGTCACGAGACTCTGAAGGTTGTATGGCTATAGATTAAGGTGTAAAGCCACCATGACAAGTCACTGTGTTGTTGCATAGCACATCACAAGTACAGGAGCAGGTGTTGAAGATAGGAACAGCATTGGCACTCTGTTGGAGGACTCAGAGTATTCTGAACTCTACTCATTTGGATGTGATGATGAACCTCCCGACTTGTTAAGGAGAGAACAATTCAGGGGCAGCAACAGAAAATGTGTCAGCATTTCCAGAGACAGAGCATGATGGGAGAGAGATTGGGGGAAGCATCGCTAGCATAAGCAGTGTGAATGTCTGAGGCCTTTTGAACGCAATGAGGGATGGTCAATGAATGCTGGCTTTGCTAAAAAAAAAAATGAATGGCTATATCCATGAAAAGAGTGGGCGATGTTGGCCAACAGGTACAAACTGACCCTCATCAATGGCCGACACAGTCAGTCTATACCCTTAAGTAGAGTTGACCTTGGCCACCCAAAGCCTCATTAAAGTGACACAAAGTGCTCTCTATATTTAGCCTTTCAATGAAATACAGGTGGGCCATGAGAAGAAAGATGGAGAAAGGGCATATCAAATTGGGGATTATGTCTAAAGCATTAGACCTGTCTCCTCAGTCAGAGACCCACATGCTGTCTCCTGTCCAAATGACCAAGTCTACCACCACAATGTAGGTGGAGCAGTCTTTAGCTTGGCCCTCAGAGACTCCAAAATCCAACGGGCATTAGCCAAAAGCATCTGAACGATCAGAGCAGAGAGATGAACAGCCTGTCCTGAGCTCTGCTGGAATCATTGAGATTGCAACACACTATAGGAAAAGGAAGAGAAAGGTTTTGTAGTTATACCTATTGGGTGTTTAACGCTGTTATATTGATTTCTGTTCAGTGTTTAGGAACTGTAACATTTATTTCAATCTGCCCTTCTGGCTAATGACCTTGTGAAGAATGATATGACAAGGATAAGTGATAAGAAATAAGTATCTGTAAAATGATGAAGTGATGATTGTGGGAGTGCTTAGTGCTGGGCCTGGTGGTTATACAGTGGATTCAGAACTGGAGTATCAGAATTGACTGCTCTTCCACAAATTAGCTGAAGGGTTGACAGCTAAATCAGTGGCCCCGCCTCCCCACCCCATCCAACATTCCTTAAAGCTGAGTGAGGGATTCTGGGTGCCCACATCCCATCAAGCTCCCCCTCCTCTTCTGAGTGCTTTGGCTTCTTCAAGGATGCAGAGTAACCACCACCTTTTCCCATTTGCAGCTCCAGTTTTCTCTGCTGTGCAATATTGTGTAAGGTGAAGGTCACTATCGTTCTGCGAACCCTGACTGAATACCGAACGGTTCCCCCCTGATCTTTCCAGGAACTTCAATGGCATCTTCTGTATCCCGATTGCTTGCTCAATTACAGCTCTCGTGTTCATATGGCTTCTACTGTACCTTTCCTGTGTGTCAACGGTAGGGTTCTTCATATGTGTAGTCAGCCATATCTTTTGAGGTTAGCTCTTGTTTCCAAGAAACCTCCAGCTGATTCAGTTTGGAAATATCTGTAAGAGGCTTGACTGGCACAGAATCAAGCATTACTGCAACTCCCAGGGCAGCTTGGGATTGTTTGGTGGTTACAGACCAGCTAGACATTAAAAAGGTGGAATTCTCTATAATTGATTAATATTGTTGGTTGTTGAGAGAGAATCTTTGTGAAGTCTATGACTCCAAGTATCTGTGGAAATTCAGTCTGAGCAACAAGTGCGAATGTCCTCTCATTCTGATTGGCCCCATTAGTTGCCAAGTATACATAAATACCAGTCCAGCACTCAATGTGGCAATGTACTCGTAGAAAGCAGATTGCAAATTTGAAAAATAATAATAGGAGATGCATGGAAGGAGCCAGGATGTGAAGACGCTGGCTTTGGACTTGGGTGGGTCTTTAACCTGGTGTTGTGAGACTTCTTACTGAAAGGAGCCAGATAGGGTGCCCTCAACAATACTGACAATGAAGTTTCCCAGCACACCAGCAGTTTCTAATCTTTTAACTTGAACCCCACCTACCGTGACGTTTTAAAATTCTTTCAGAATTCTAGAGTTTGGAGCTTTGATATCTGAATGCATGGCTGCCAATGATGGGATGAAAGAAATTGGGGAGGCTTAAGAGGCCAAAATTGGCAGAGTTTTCAGGGAGTTTTAGGGCTGGGGATGATGACAGAGATAGGAAGGGCAAAGATCATGGACGGATTTGAAAAGATGTATGGGACTTTTAAAATTAAGCTATCGTTTAATCACGAGTCAATGTAGGTCAGCGAGATCAGGGGAGATGGGTGAATGAGATCCGATACCAGTTAGGCCACGAGCAACGTAGATTTGAACGGTTCAAGTTTGCAGAGAGTAGAATATGGAGAGCTGGCTAATACATTAATCAAGTCCAGAGGCATCAAAGGATTGGATGAGGATTTTGGCAGCAGATAAACGGAGCCAAGGGTGGAATCGGGCAATGTTCAGGAGTGGGAAATGGGTGGTTTTAGTGATGGTGCAGATGTGTGATTAGAAATTCATCTCAGACTAAATCTAATAACAAGGTTGGAAACAGGTGATTATAACCTCAGATGGGAGAGGAATAGAGTTCATAGCAACTGGGCTGACAAAGACTATAATTCCCAATAATTAATTGGAGGAAATGTTGGAGGTGATGGGTGATGAGAATAGATTTGAAAGAAAAGCGTCTATATCAGAGATGGAGAGCTATTAATAATATCAGTTAACACAAGAGCCAGGAAGGGAAGCTGGTTATCAGCAATTTGATGGGAAGGATGTAGAGAGGCAAGAGGTGAGTCTTGTGGACAAGATGAGCTCAAAGAGAGCATGAGAAGACATAAATGAGAAACGACCTGAGAAAGGTGAATCAAGGGCTATGGCGGGCAGGTGGACAAACTGTGGGAAAAATGTAACTGGCACTGTCGCAATGTGGGGAGGGGAGGTTTATCCGTGGTGGTGAGAAAGAAGGAGGCGGGAGCACTAGTGACTAGAGGAAGAAGAGGTGGTGTGCTGCATTCTCCAAAATAAGACCACCTGAAGAAATGCAGATGTTGAAGATGATGAGGTTCTGAAAGTATTTAGCTCATCAGGGCAGAAGCAGAAAGAGAGGAGAGGAGGCTGGATTGAAGGTAGAGGGAGAGTATGCTGAACAGAGAGGTATCCGTGCTGCCACTCTCTGAGAACAGAATCTCCCTCTTCTCACTCTTCATTTTCCTGTGGCACACAAACTCCATCCCCCTCAGGACAATCAGCAGCCTTAGTGAGGACCGCCATGGGTGCTTGAATAAGTCCCCCTCTTCATCTGACCTGCTCCCGTTGCTGCCCCACTGATTGCAACTGGACAGGAAATCCATCTTCATTCAATCCAGTTTCCCACTGAAGGCTGAATCCTGACACAGAAACAGACCCACCTCCTGTTTCCCTTCTCCAGGTGAAAATCCAGATCTAAAATAAATCCATTAAGGAATTCTACAGATACCTTTTCTGGAGTGTAATGAGAATACAGAATTTGCTGTATCACATAGGTTAGTTGATAGCATAGATAGATTCAAAGAGAAACTAGATAAACATAAGAAAGATAGAAATAGAAGATTTTGCGAATTGGGTGAGATAAAGTAGAGTGGGAGGAAGTTCACGTGCAACATAAACATTGGCATGGACCAGTTGTGCTGATTGGCCTGTTTCAGTATTTTTGTGTAATTTGTCAAAAGATATGTAATGGGGGAAAATGTTTATTTTCTGAAACAATGACAAAACAGAGTACAGAAAACGATAGAAAATCTGGTGAACTGATATGACGACAATAATCTGTCCCTCAATGTCAACAAAACAAAGGCTGTAACACATTGGTATGGTTGGTATGCCTCCTGCTCTGCCCAAGACCATGAAAACTACAAAGGGTTGCGAATGTAGCCCAATCCATCATGCAAACCAGCCTTCCATCCATTGACACTGTCCATATTTCCCACTGCCTCAGAAAAGCAGCCAGCATAATTAAGAACCCCATGAACCCTGGACATTCTCTCTTCCACCTTCTTCCATCGCGAAAGAGATACAAAAATTTGAGGTCATGTACCAACCGATTCAAATCCAGTTTCTTCCCTGCTGCCATCAGATTTTTGAATGGACCGGCCTCATATTAAGTTGGTATTTCTCTACACCCTAGCAAAGACTGTAACACTTTATTCCGCACTCTCTCCCTTCTGTTCCTATGTATGGCATATTTTGTATAGCAGGCAAGAAACAATACTTTTCATTGTATATTAATACATGTGACAAGAATAAATCAAATCAAATTATTTGGAATCAGAATTCTGTATTTCGAATTCAGGCCCAGGTGGGAGTGAGGAGCTATGGAAACTGACAAAATTATGACACCACTCATTGCCCACCCCCAGACCCCACTTCTACCTCACTAGGAACAGATCAATTACCCCATCCCTCCAGGCGTTCCTTTCACTGCCATTGAGTAGCAGCATACAGACCTCCGAGACAGAAGACTATGGGTTCAAATGCCATTCCAGAGGCTTGGGTTCAGTGTTGTCCTGAGGGATTGCTCATTGTCAAGGATGTCATCTTTCCAATGAGATGTTAAAGTGAGCCCCAGCCTGCCTTCTCGGGTAAATATAAAAGATCCTGCAGCATTATTTAAAGAAGGATTTTCGCCCAATGTCCTCGCCAAGTATCTGAGTAAAGAATTTTCTCCTGATTAATCATCCAGTTGTTAATAATTGGCAGATTAAAAGGAGCACCCGATTAGTTGCATTTCATCCAGTTTCACAAAGATTTCCTTTTGTAATTTACATTGAAATCTACAGTGATTCAATTTTGTCGCACTGGTAAAATGACTTTGCAACAACACAAGGACGTTTAACAGATTGGTGCTGCCATCTGTCCATCCTGTTCATGTGAAAGTTTTATCGGCACTGCACCGGAGGACTAACATCCCTTGTTACATTCAAATTAATACAATACAGTGGCATTCAAAGATGAGCAGAGATAACTGAAGAAAATAAAACCCACTGAGCAAATGCATCATCTCATTGATTTAACACTTAGTCATAAGAATCTGAAGATCATACCTCCTGTGCGACAGAACTCATTTTGTTCTACAGAAATTCTTGTGTAAAGGAGTTATTTGCATAAAGTGTTAGTTTTCAGACTGATTCCCATCTGATCTTTTTTTCATTTATCATTCCCACTTGGGCTCCTGCTCTAATGGGCCACACACTGTGCCCTGCTTTGTCAGAAAAAGATACATTAATAGGCAACTGCAAATTAAATTGGCTCACTGTATGAGTAATTTAGATTGTGTTTCTGACATGTTATCAATGGGACAAAACGGTTTGCATTTAGGGACTTACACTGATTTTTTAGACATTGCACATTCCTTTATAAAGCTTCCAAATCCCAAACACACATACAATTACAATCACCAGGTAGAAGTGTTCCGTTCCCGTTGAGGAACACTTTAGCAGTCGAGAGCATTCAACCTCTGATCTTCGGATAAGCGTTCTCCAAGGTGGCCTTCAAGACACACAACAACGCAGAATCACCGAACAGAAGCTGATAGCCAAGTTCCGCACACGAGGATGGCCTCAACTGGGATCCTGGGTTCATGTTACACTATTTGTAACTCCCATAACTTGTCTGGGCTTGCAAAATCTCACTAACTGTCCTCTTTAACCTATGATTAACCCTCTCTCCATTCACATTGTCAGCACCTGTAAAGGATTGGTTATCTATTAAGAATCACATTCCAACCATTATCCTGTAATTGAGTTTGTGTCTAGATTTGTTTGTGAAACAAATTCTGCACTCAGCTGATGAAGAAGCAGCACTCTGAAAACTCGTGCTACAGATAAACTTGTTGGACTTTAACCTGGTGTTGTGAAACTACTTTTTTGTGCCTACCCCAGTCCAACACCAGCAACTCCACATCATAATTAAAAGCAAGGTGAGATGTTGTCATAAAATAGAAGATTGAAATCACACGGTCATTTTCACAAGGTGAGGATTATATTTAAACACGGAAGATATACTGTGGATACTGGAAATGTGAAACAAACACAAAGTGCTGAAAATACTCAGCAGTTCTGGCAGCATCTGTGGAGAAAGAAACAGTATTAACCTTTCTGGTCAATGACCTTTCACAGATGCTGCCTGACCTGCTGAACATTTCCAATATTTTCTGTTTTTGTTCAATAACATTCATTCAAGGTAACAATAAACTTGCCTGGTTCATACATGCTAATTGTGTTCTACTTTTACTGCTATTAACATCGGCAATTACTGAACCAATTCAGTAATTGCCAATTGAATTACTGATGAATTCAAGTATGAATTCAAGATGAATTCAAGGCAGAGTTAATGAGTGGAATTTTACAGCAATAAGGCCAGTGATGTGTGTGGGAGGGTTATGGGGGCCAGTGATGTGTGTTGGGGCGGGTGGGCGGGGGAAGAAGGTGGTTGTGGGGGCCACGATGAGTGTGGGAGGGTTGTGGGGGTGAGTGATGAGACTAGTGATGTGTGTGGGGGAGGTTGTGGGGGTCAGTGATGTGTGGGAGGGTTGTGGGGGCCAGCAATGAGGCCAGTGATATGTGTGGGGTTTGATGGCATTGATCTGGATGCTGAGAGATCTCCCAGCAATGTGCACACACGCAGGTTCCCACTCATCCCATCGATTTCAGACTCTCTGCACCCGTTCCCCCAACCCCGAGCATTTAATGAGATTCAGGACTGGGCCCTCTGCAGTAAGAGTTTGGCAACACCAATTTTAAATCCAACCGAATAAATCAGTTGGATTTAAAATTGGTGTTGCCAAACTCTAACTGAGTTTACCCCAGTCTAACGCCGGCATCTCTACATCAGCCCTCTGCAGTGCACAGAGTGCGGAGATTCAGATGAGAAGCTAAATTGAGAAAACAGTCAGGATTTAGAACAGTTCTGTCACCAATTCAGCACTTTTGGGAGAATTGTGGTCATTGTGTGTGCATGTAAAGCTAGGACAATAAGCAGGCCCTCAAATCATGGGAAGAACCTTGATAAGTTGTCACCCTCTGTTACTGTCAGAGGCTTGATCATATAGACATACAGCAATCAATTCTATGATCTATAAAGAAAGGAAATGTGATGTAGAGTTTTCCATTACAGTCAGTGGGCAATGCTCCTGAATAAATCAACCCAAAGTGGGAAAAGGTGCACCTTTCTCACAAGTGAAGTCCACTCTATGGCTAACCAGTACTGCCAAACCTGACAAAATATTGAACATTAAAACCCCAAGACTCAAGCATGGTGTCGCTAATCACCACTTCCTGCTTGAGTTACATCACTTTCCTGTTTAATGGTATCCTTTGCTATACTACTTCAACAGAATTGTACAGTTTAAATTGAGAAAGTTTATGTGTCCGATTGTCAGTTGAGAATAGCAGCAGGTTTGCCAGTGGTGCCTCCTGGATATAAACAACCTACAATCATTTAGGGCAGGACATTCCCACCCCCCCACCCCAGTGAGTGGTGAGATCTCTGCGAATCATTATAGAAAATATTTACTGATCCCGAGAGCTTTCTGTGGGTCAATATTAGGTGATTCTGGCAACTAAACATTCTATCCTGCCAATGTCACGAATAGTCTCTTGTACATTACACAGAAGAGCACTTATGGAGGAGGGTAATTTTCAGCTTGAACTTACTCCACCAGCAGAGGAGGGGACAGTATTAAAATGATGGGGAAAAAAAGTTTAATAAAAAAATACCACTTATATTTGTAACACAAGTGCAGTGTAAATGAATTAGCAAAGTCTGAACAGCTATTGAAACAGAAATATTCAATGGCAGAATTGCTGTCTTGAAGGAAAATTAAAGTGGTGTGATTCATTTTATGTTCCTCTCTTTTATTAGTCTCATGAGATCATTAATAAAACTCCGCACGGGACTTTACAGCACCTTCTCAGTCTTGAAGGAGGGTTAATTGATGCATCATCCTGATTGGAAAGGTTTCAACACATCGATCATTGTAGTAGCACTGTCAACAGTGACAGCTGGAGAGTGTACCTCAGAGCTATGCAGCAAATTGAAAGGCTCACAGACCCCGGTTACTTTTACAATACTAATTCCCGGAAATCTCTGCTCTCCACCCAGCAGGTATCATGTCGGCTTACTTGGGTAAATACTTTTAGTAACACAAATAGCAACAGCTGCTGTCTCCTCCCACGTGCAGATATATGGCTAACAGGCGTTGCCAGGCATCATCATGACTTCAGGTGCATTTTATCTTGAAAGATCAGTTGCTGAAGATGCCAAATTGTATTCCTGTCAGACTCTGCATGGCCACTGGATTTGAAGGCCTTCTCACCTGTTGAGAAGTTCATCACAATACCTCTGGCACGGTGGCACAGCGGTTGGCATTGCTGCCTCACAGCACTAGAGACCCAAGTTTGAATCCCAGCTGGGTCACTGTCTGTGCGGAGCCTACACCTTCTCCCAGTATCTGTGTGGCCTTCCTCCAGGTGCTTCAATTTCCTCCCATTTTTTTTTTCTTAATTGGTCAGCGCAACATTGAAGGCCGAAGGGCCTGTTCTGCACTGTAATGTTCTATGTTCTATAACACATACTGGTTAGGTGCATTGGCCATGCTAAATTCTCCCTCAGTGTACCTGAACAGGTGCTGGAGTATGATGACTCGGGGATTTTCACAGTTACTTTGTTGCAGTGTCAATGTAAGCCTACTTGTGATACTAATAAATAAATTTTAAAAACTCCCCTGCAACTCAAAATTATAAAAAGTCATTCTTGGAACGTGAGCATCAGTGACTCGGACAGCATTTATTGCCCATTCCTAATTGTCTGTCAGAAGATGGCAGTGAGCTATCTTCTGGAATTGCTGCTGTCCAAGTGGTGGAATTATCGAATTACCCATCGCCTCACAGATGCGGGAGGACTGCAGATTGATCTGATCCATTGATTGTGGGAACTATAACGGTAGCTTCCACTGTTTATCATACATGTAGTCCTGTGTTGCAACTTCATCAATACCTCAGTTTTAGATATGCCCCTGGCATGCTCTCCTACATCAGGATTCAACCAGTGTTGGTCCTGAGATCTGACAGTAATGGCAGAGTGAGGGATTTGCTGAGGTTACGCATTTGTAGTTGAGTATAATTCCGCTGCTCATTACTGCACAATTTTGAGCTAACGGACCAGTTTAGCATGATAGTGTTTAACAACATCAAGGAGGATGCCCTAAGCATGAAGACAGTCTCCACAAAGATTGTACGGTGGTCACTCCACCAATACTGTCATGGACAGATTCTCCTACAACAGTGAGAGAAATGTCAGGTAGGATTATTCATAGGAAGGGGTATAGAATACAAGAGTAGGAGTCTGATGTTGCAAGTGTATAGAATGTTGGTTAGGCCTCACTTGGAGTACTGCGTCCAGTTCTGGTCGCCGTACTACCGGAAGGATGTGGAGGCCTTGGAGAGAGTGCAGAGGAGATTTACCAGGATGCTGCCTGGTATGGAAGGGCTGTCTTACGAGGAAAGATCGAACACACTGGGGTTGTTTTCCCTTGAAAGACGTCGGCTGAGAGGGGATCTATTAGAGATATATAAGATTATGAGGGGTATAGATAGAGTAAATGGTGGTAAGCTTTTTCCACCATTAGAAATGGATAGAACAAGGGGTCACGGCCTTAGGGTGAGGGGGGCTATGTATAAGACGAATATTAGAGGGCAGTTTTTCACACAAAGGGTAGTGGGGGTGTGGAATGCACTACCGAGTAAGGTGGTGGGAGCAGGCACGCTAGGGTTGTTTAAGGGTCTCTTGGACAGCCACATGAGCGGTCTGCAGATAGAGGGATATAGCAGGACTGTCTAAATATCTTATTTGTTTCCACAGGCAATTCGGTCCACCTTGTTGACCAACAAGGTGCATGCATTCGGCAGGTCGTGCGAGGGCTGCTCTTGGATGTTGCTTCAGGAGTGGCCTAGTGCTTCAAGTCGTTAGTGTATGCTTAAACTGGACCATCTGATGGGCAACATGACAGTTCAGAGACTATCGTGTTGCTGTGCAGACACATGGATTTGGGCCTGTGTCTGCGGGAGTTTGCGCGTTCTCCCCGTGGTTGCATGGGTTTTCTCAGGGTGCTCCGGTTTCCTCCCACATCCCAAAAATGTGCTCTTAGGCTGATTGGGTAACAAATTGTCCCTATATTGGTCCCTATATGGGAATCTTCCACAATAGGCATAGCCTAAAGTCATGGATATGTCATTAAGACGTTAGGACGGCAGCACGGGCTCGTTGGGCCAAAAGGCCTGTTTCCCGTGCTGTGTTGCTCTTTGTTCTTTGTTCTATTCTACTTACTGAATCTCCCATCAGCAGCTATGTTGATCAGGACTCAGTCAGGGATGGTGCGATGGAATCATTCTTGCTCATGGGCTTGATATCCTTCAGGAGCTTGTGTTGCGTGCTAGTGTCACCCTCAGTGTTTCTTCCAAGTGTGGAGGAGCACCGATTCATCAATTGAAGTGGACGGGGTGGAATGGGGGGGAGGTGGTATGAAGGGTTTGTAGAAGATTTCTTTACTCAGTTGACCTGATATCATGTGACTTCATGGGGTTCCCAGTCAAAGTTGAGGACTCCCAAAGCAACTTCCTCCTAACCGTATACACAGGATTACAGCTTTGGTGGATCTATTCAGTCGGTAGAGTAGGTCATACCCAGAGATAGTGATGGATAAGTATGTGTTGGCTGTAAGGTATGATTCCATGAGAATGGCTATGTCATGTTGTTGCTTGACTAGACAGCCTTCCCAATTTTGCCACAAGCCCCCAGATGTTAATAAGGAGACGTTACAGGGTTTCCTGGGCAGAATGACGGCACTTGTCACATCTAATGACTAAGTGAATTTCAGGTGGTCTGTCTGATTGTATTCTTATTTTCATCGCAGTTTGATACAAATTGAATGGTTTGCTTGGCCATTTCAGAGAGCTACTCAGAATCAAACATCCTGCTGCAGGTCTGGAGTCTTGTCTAGGTCAGATTGAGTAAGGACAACAGATCTATTTCCTACAGAATAGAGTGAACCTGATGATCTTTATAAAAATCTAAAAGCTTTGTGATCATTAAAGAAAGGAAAATCAACAGAAAATTCTGGAAATGTTCAGCAGGCCAGGCAGTATCCATCATAAGGTTAGAAGTGGGGATGTTTGCTGATGGCTGCCACAGTATTCAGCACCATCTGTGACAGATCTGATACTGAAGCAGTCCTTACCTACATGCAGCAAGACCTTGATAATAGGCAGGCTTGGGCTAAGTGGCAAGTAACATTCTCATCACAAAAATACCAGGCAATGACCATCTCCGATAAGACAAGATCCAGCGATCTCCCACTGACATTCAGCAGCATTATTCTGCATTATCAACATCCAGGGGCTTACCATTGAGCAAAAACTGAACTGGACCAGCCTTATAAATACAAAAACAGGTCACAGTCTGGGAATTTTGCAAAGAATAACTCATCTCCCCATCTCCCAAGCTTGTCCACCATTTACAAGGCACAATTCAGGTGTGTGATAGAATACTCTCCATTTGACTGGATGACTGTAGCTTCAACAACTTCAAGAAACTTGACATCATTCAGAACAAAACAGCATACCATCTATAAGGTACACAGGAGCAATTCATGAAGGCCCACAATCAAACCCACAACCATTACCAACTAGAAAGACACGGCCAAGAGACATGTGGAACACCATCACCTGCAAGTTTGCTTCTGAACCTCTCACTGACCAGACTTGTAAATATACTGCTGTTCCTTCCCTGTTGCTGGGTCAAAATCCTGGAACATTCTCCCTAACACATTGTGGGTGTACCTACACCACATGCATTGCAGCAGTCCTAGGCAGCGACTCACCACTATCTTCTCAAGAGCAATTAGGGATGGGCAATAAAAAGTGCTGGCCTAGCCACTGATGCCTACATCCTATTAAAAGAATAGTCAATTTAATTAACTGAATTTAATTTCCCAGCTGCCATGGTGGGATTTGAATTCACATCTCTGGATCCGTGTCTGGATTATAGTACAGTAATATATCACCAATTTGTTACCACACTAGACTTCCTCTCAATGCCAGGCTTCTCTCTTCACTTATCCTCCCGGAAATCCAAAGCATGCACGTTACACTTCTACTCTGTGTCTTTGCACACAGCCATCTTTAACGTAGGCACTCACCTGAAGAAGGAGCAGTGCTCCAAAAGCTCATGCTAGCAAACATTGTTGGACTTTAACCTGGTGTTGTGAGGCTACTTACTGTATCTACCCCAGTCCAACTCCAGCAACTCCACATCACCTTTAACCACCTGTTGTGGTTAAACAGGAGAATATCCATGTTCATGCCACTATAAATTAGCTCAAAATAAAATGTAGTTGTCTTCTTGTGGTACATAGTGAAAAGGGGTGTTATAGTTTGCAGAGAGACTTGGACAAGTTGCAGAGCTGGGCCGAGAGGTGGCAAATGAAGTTTAATGTGGAAAAGTGAGAGGTAATTCACTTTGATAGGAATAACAAATGTGTAGAGTATAGGGCTAATGGTAGGACTCTTAATAGTGTTGATGAACAGAGGGATCTAGGTGTATATGTGCATAGATCCCTGAAAGTTGGCAATCAAATCAATAAGGTTGTTAAGTAGGCATACAGATCTTGGCTTTTATTGGTAGGGGCGTTGAATTTCAGAGCCGCAATGTCATGTTACAACTGTACAAAACTGTGGTCGGCCGCACTTGGAGTATTGTGTACAGTTCTGGTCCCCACATTATAAGAAAGATGTGGAGGCATTGGAGAGAGTACAGAGGAGGTTTACCAGGATGTTGCCTGGTATGAAGGGCAGGTCTTATGAGGAGAGGCTGAGGGATTTGAGGTTGTTTTCGTTAGAAAGAAGGCTAGAAAGAGGAGACCTTATTGAAACATACAAGATGATTAGAGGTTTAGATAGGGTGGACAGTGATAACCTTTTTTCTCTGATGGAGAAAGCTAGCATGAGGGGACATAGCTTTAAATTAAGGGGTGGTAGTTATAGGACGGATGTCAGAGGTAGGTTCTTTACCCAGAGGGTGGTAAGGGTATGGAATGCCCTGCCTGCTGCAGTTGTAGATGCGCCAAGTTTGGGGGCGTTTAAGACGTCCGTGGATAGGTTTATGGATAAAAAGGGAATGGTTTAGGTTAGAGGGTCATTGCTTTTTCTTAATTGGTCGGCGCAACATCGAGGGCTGAAGGGCCTGTTCTGCGCTGTAATGTTCTACGTTCTATGTTCCTTTATCCAATTTTCAAAATAGAAACGGGCAGATGAGATGTTTTTGGAACCAGCTCAGTTTGATTAACCTGGGATTTAATATTGCAAATACTAACTGAGTTATAAAATGGCTGGTGTGTGAAATTTAGACATTGTGTGAGCATTAACATCATATCCAAAATTTTCTACCATAATAACCACAGACTTAAGAGATTTACTTCCATTCCATGTAAAAGAAAGGAATTGATGATCATGAATAAACATAAGGATTGTCACAACAATAACTCAACTAGATTCAGTCAGCAGAAGGAAACTATCCTGCCTGACCAACTTATTTAGCTTCTTAAAGGAAGCGACAGCTAATGTAGACTACAGAAAGCCTTATGATGTGATGTGTCTTGACTTCTAAAAGACTTTTGATAAAGAGCAACATGAAATGCTATTAATTAAAGTCAAACCTGTGGGGATTCAGGATAAACTCTGGGAATAAATTAAATCAGCTGTTGCAATAGGAACCTTTCACAAATATATGGAACATACATATTAGCAGCAAGAGTAGGAGATGGCTCCGTCATTCAATAAGATCATGGTTGATCTGATTGTAACTTCCATCACATTCCTGCTTATCCTGATAGCCTTTCATCCCCTGTTAATCTAGAATCTATCTAGCCCTACATTAAAATTGTTCAAAGACTCTACTTCCATTGCCTTTTAAGGAAAAGAGTTCCAAGACTCTCAGCCCTCTGAGAGAAAGAATCTGAAGTGGATAACACATTGGGCGAGATTCTCTGGCCTCCCAGCCAGGAGGTGGCGCTCTGTTTGCTAGTTGCAGGATTCACTGGTCTCACCACCATCAATGGGAATTCCCATTAATATTACCCAACGCTGGTGAGAAATCCATGGGTGGAGGTGAATTACTGGTGGGACCAGAGAATCCCACTGGAGTGAATGATTGGAGAATTCCGGCCCTTATTTTTAAACAGTGACCCTGGCCCCCCAGCTCTAGATTCTCCCACAAGAGGAAATATCCTCTCCACATCCACCCTGTCAACTTCCCTCAGAATCTTAAAGATTTCAATCAAATCTCCTCCTACTCTCCTGAACATTAGTGGACTCTAATCTCGCTACTCCAGCTTTTCCTCATAAAACAATCTGCCCATTCCTGGTATTAGTCTAGTAAATCTTCTCTGAACTGTTTCTAATGCATTTACATCTTTCTTTATATAAGGAGACCAATACTGTTAATAGTACTCCAGATGTCCTTTTACCAGTGGCCTGTATAACTGAAGCATAACTGAAATAATGAAGCATTGTTTAGGTTAGAGGGTCATTAGATTGGTTCCACTGGTCAGCACAACATCGAGGGCCAAAGGGCCAGTACTACACTGTAATGTTCTATGTTCTATAACCTCCCTAATCTGGAATCAATTCTCCTCAACAATAAACAATAACATTCTAGTAATTTTCCTAAGTACTTGCTGTACCTCTATACTATCCTTTTGTAATGCAGGTACAAGGACACCCAGATTCCTCTAAATCTGATTTCTGCAACCTCTCACTGTTTAGATAATATGCCCATTTTTATTCTTCCTGCCAAATGGATAATTTCACATTTGCCCATATGTTACCCCATTGACTAAATCTTTGTCTATCACTTAATTTATTTATGTCACTTTGTAGCGTGCTTACATCCTCTTCACAACTTACTTTCCTACCTATCTTTGAGTTAGACACGATATATAAGTAGGCAGAGAAATGGTGTTTGTGTTAAATGTGACACAGGAAGGGAAAATGGACAACAGATGCACTTAATGAATGGATTTGAAATACCTAAGGGCGAACCTGAAAAAAGTAGATTTGATAGTAAACATATCCAAATAATGCCCAGTAATAATCCAATAACATATTGAACTATACAAATTATAGAGTTTAAAATTCTAGAATTGGTCATGCCCCTCGCCAAGCTGTTCCACTACAGCTACAATACTGGCATCTAATCAACAAAGTGGAAAATTGCCCACTAATGTCTTTTGCACAAAAAAAACAAATCCAATCTGGCCACTTGCCACTCCATCACTCTGTTTTCCAATCTCAGCATTGTGTTGTTGGCAGTGCTCAGTTTGGCTTCCACTTGGACCACTCAGTTCCAGAACTTACTACAGCCCTGCTCTAAAACATGGATAAAACAGTTGCATTTTCAAGGTCAGCCTTTGACTTCAAGGCAACGTCTAACCAAATGTGGCATCAAGGAACCTATAAAGCTAAAAAACTGGAATTCAGAGCAATTCAGAGTGAAAACCCTAATGGTTAGAGTCATGCCTAATTCAAAAGAATATGGCTGGTGCCTGTTTGAGGCCAATCATCTCAGTCACAAGGCAATGTCCTATGCCCAACCATTGTCAACTGTTTCATCAATGACTCTGTCTCTATCATAAAGTGAAAGTTGGGGATATTACCTGATGGTTGACCCTTTCATATCTCTCCAGATAATGAGACAGTCCATGTCTACATGCAGAAAATCTGGACAACATTCAGAATAACACCCCCATTGCCAGGCAAAGGCCATCGTGAATAAGAATCTAACATCTCCCCATAACATTCAAGTTCATTACATTGACGGTAAGAGATTCGGCAATCAGAAACCAAACTGCATCAGTTATATAAATGTCTTAATTATTACTAGTAGGGCAAAAGTTGGGAATTCTGCAACAAATAACTCACGGACTGATTCATCAAAGGCTGCCCAAAGTCAAGAGTGAGAAAGAACCATTTCCACTTCTCTGGATATGTGCATCTCTAATATACTCAAGAAGCTTGACACCATCCAGATCAAAACAGCACACTTGATTGGCACTCCACCTTAAGCATTCGCTCCCTCCAAAATAGAGTGGCATCAGCATCTATTACCCACAAGATACAATTTACCAAGGCTACTTCAATAGCAACTTCCAAATACACACTTCTACCAATTAGAGGAACAATGGCAGCAAATGCATAGAAATACCATCACCAGCGAGTTCATCTCCAAGTCACACACCATCCTGATTTTGACCTAATCGCTGCTCTTTCAACATCTTTGGGTCAAAATCCTGGAACTTTAAGATACTCAGCTGGTACTGTTGTGTAAAGTTCTGGGTGTCACACTACGGGAAATATATGAAAGCATTTGAGAGAGTGAAGAAGAGATTTACAAGAATTGTTCGATGGATAAGAAGCTACCATTTTCAGGATAGATAGGAGAGATTGGATTGTTCTCTCAGACAGAAGAGGATATTTGATAGATGTGTTCAAAATCATGAGGGAGCTGAACAATAAATAGGGAGAAACTGTTCTTGCTCATAAAAGGATTGAGAATAATAAGGCTGAGACTTGAAGTGATTTGCAGAAGACGTAAGTGTGATGGCAAATAAACTTTTTTCACACATATGTCTGGAAGGCATTGACTGGAAGTGTGGTGGGGGACAGGTTCAATTTAGGTATTCAAGAGGGCATTAGATGATTATTTGAATAGAAACAATGTGCAGAAGTACAGGGAAAAGGCAGGGGAATGGTACTACATCATAATGCTCATTTGGAGAGTCAGAACAGACAAGTAACCTTCATCTGTGCCACATAAATTCTATGGTTCTGTGAACTCCTTCCCCAACAGCACTTTGGATGTATCAATATCACATAGATTGCAGTGGTTAAAGAACATAGAACATAGAACATTACAGCACAGAACAGGCCCTTCGGCCTTCGATGTTGTGCCGACCAAAATAAAAAGCAATGCCCCTCCAAACTAAACCATTCCCTTCTCTTCCATATACTTATCAATTAACCTCTTAAACGCCACCAAACTTGGCGCATCTACAACAGCTGCAGGCAGGGCATTCCACTCCCTAATCACTCTTTGAGTAAAGAACCTACCTCTGATATCCGTCCTATAACTCATACCCCTTAATTTAAAGCTGTGTCCCCTCGTGCTAGCTTTCTCCATCCTAGGAAAAAGGCTATCACTGTCCACCCTATCTAAACCTCTAATCATCTTATATGCTTCAATAAGATAAATTAAAGATAAAAGATAAAAGAAGGCAGCTTACCACCACCTTTACACAGGAAATTAGGAATGGGCAATAAATGCTGGTCTTGTCAGCAAAGCCCACCTCCTGAGAATGAATAAAACATTATCAATCAGGAGATCCAGCAATCACGTTCTTTTGTGTTTTGGGCATATCATACTTTGAATGTTCAAAATTCCAGTTCTGGTTGCTAAGAATTAAGAGAAACATTGGTACATTAGCACAGCACCACAGACCCAGGTTCGATTCCTGACTTGGATTACAGAATTTGCACATTCTCCTCATACACGTGCGGGTTTCCTCTGGGTGCTCTAGATTCCTCCCACAGTCTGAAAGATGTGCTGGTTAGGGTGCATCGGCTGTACTAAATTCTCCCTCAGTGTACCTGAACGGCACCGGAGTGTGGTGACTAGTGGATTTCCACAGTAACTTCATTACTGAGTTAATATAAGCCTACTTGTGACAATAATAAATAAACTTTTAAACTAAATATGAGAGGCAGTTTAGAGACAACCACAAAACCTCTTCTTGGTCTCAGTGAATTGGAAGAGAAAACTGGAGGACCTTGAATTTTGCAGCTGAGAAATGAAGCATTTATCTATTGGAGGTATAAGATTGCAGAGATATAGATAAAAGATGGAAGAAATTTTACACTAAATTAAAATATTTGAGTAGAATAGGGAGATACATCTTCAAACCAGTGAAAGGTAATTTTAGAACTTCTGTTCGGAAATTTGTCTCAGAGCACCAAGGTGAGCCTTGATCATCAAATTCAATACCCTGAACCACCCTTCCCCCCAAACCTACAAGGCCCCTTAAGCAGCACCTTCCAAACCCAACATCACTACCATCTAGAAGGAGAAGGGCAGCAGAAACCAATCCAAACCCTGCCACCTAGCCACTCACCATCCCGACCTTCAGGGAGGTTTCTCCCAAGTTGAATGTTCCCAACTCTGCGTATCTGACTCATGAACGAAAGTTCAGCTCAAAACCTCTGGAATCATTAAAGATAATTATATTTAAAATGACAGAGTGTTTGGATATCTTTGAAAGGATTAATTTGGACAGGCTGAGTGACCTTTTCTTCCGTCATTACCCTCTGGTTGTGTCTTTGATCGGGGATGATTTACCAAACTGCCCCCAGTAATCTTTGATCTGAAATAAACATCAAAGAATTCTCTACTGTCATCATTCCAAGATAGAAATCGAAACTTGTTGAACGATCAGAGATTTGTATGATCAATATAAACATTTGCATTGTGAATGTCCATTATGTCATTTTCATTGATAAATCCTGTCCATTATCAAATTGGGGAAATGTAAGCTCTAAAGTTCAAGCTGAGGTTCTTTCATCAATGGAATGCACACTGAAACACATTATCTATCTGGTTTCCTGGGGATTCTATTAGTCTTCCATTGATGTTACGTTGGAGGTCAGTCAAGACCCATGGGATTAAACATTATGATCTCAAAAAGGCATTTAAGGTCACCATGGAACTGAGTTGAATTTCAATGCGTAATATTGTTTCGTTACATCGCTATATTATTACAAAATGATTTAGGTACAACATTGTCATGCATGTGTAACATACATACCCAGCATATGCTACATCATTTAATAATGCACCACAGTCTGTCTACCAAACCAATATTCAATCCGCCACACATATAGAGTGATGTGGAAAGAATACTCTTTGAAAACAAGTTCCAGTATCTCTGCCTAAATCTGTGACTTCTTCAGACTTCTGGGAACCACAAGACATAACATGGTGGCAGCAGGTTTGTGAGTAAAACCCAAATGACATAAGTGAAATAAATACTGAATTAGATTGAGAAATTCAACATAAATTACTGCCAGAGTGAGAAAAATACTTGAGTGAATCATTCAAAAACAAAATGGTTACCCCCACAGCGATGAGTGTGTGATCAGGACAAATTGGAAGGCCCATGATATCATAGAGGGACTTGAGAAGTTTAAAACAAAAGTGCAAATTGACATTCAGTCGTTTTCTAAAATGCACTAATGAAGAGAACAGGATCAGCTATATTCTTTAATGGGCAAGAGAGAAAAAAATTAGATTTTTTAATAGCTGTAAAATGACTGAGGATGGCAATTAAAAATACAGAAACTATTTCAGAGAAATTCAGTACATGTTTCCAGGCAAAGTCAAATCATCTGCTCCACCAATTTAAATTTTAGAACCTGAGGCAGAACACAAGTAAGCTTGTTGTCAATTTCTTAAATAGATTGAGAAATGTAGCCGGCAAGTGTAATTCCAAGGAAGCAGATGGAAGCCTGGTAGATAGCTCATCTGGGGCTGTGCACCCACAGATATGCGAAAAGCTTTGATTGGAAAGGACAAACTCACAATAACGCAGGAGGTCGACACTGCCTGAGCACATGAAGTCATCAGTAGAAAGATGAAGATGTTGACAATCTGAATGGCTACTTTCAGTTAATTCAAGGAAAAGGTAGTCAGGCTGATACGATGACATAGCAACAAAAAAAAACTGCACGCCAGACAGAAAGAAAGATGAAACAAAAACAAGAGCTGTGGATGAACACGTGTTCACAGACTGAAGAGAGTGTTCTGCATTCAGATCAAACTGAAGAGCTTGTGTAAGGCTCAATCACTGGAAAAAGATGTGCAGAAAAAAGAAAGCAGTTGGAATTACCAGAGGCAGAGAAACGGTGAATGAGAAAGATAAGAAATTAAATATCCATTCCCTGGAAGATGACAGTAATTTTAAGGACACAATAAATAAAGTGACTATATAAATACATGAAATGTTAGGATGCAACAGCTCACAAAGAAAAGAAATTCACACAAGCATTCCAATCAGGAAAGAGATCAATGATACAAGGCTATTACCCCTTATTGTGAAAGATTTTTCAACTTGCAGCTGACTGGAAATTTTGAAATTTGAACTGAAACAGAGCAAACTGCTTAAAAATGCAAGGCCACACTCAAAAGCGAAGATAAGAAACAAATTGATCACCCTCAGGGAAGTGTGAAGAGAGAGCCATTTTCTATAATCCAGGCATCCATCAAAATTCATAACTGTCCGGGGAAGAACCATAAATAATGCAAAATATTGGACATTGAAACAACACTGTCACAGACAAACAGATCAAAAATCTCTTGGAAACGTAAAATGGGTGAAGTATTTCAAGGTAAAGCTTCCCATTCGAGAGAGATTGGAACTAGTGACACATGAGGTGTGGAGAACGTCTTGAGCAGAGGGAACAAGCTGAGGCTATTCTCTCTCTTTCTGTTTTGGAACTGGTGTGTTGCCCAGATTGAGAAGGCAACAAACTATCAGCGAACCAAGATCTCACGAGAGCTGTAACTTTTTCCACATTCAACTGTCTTCAATAAACCAGCCAATTCAAATTAGCTGCAGCTTTTAAAATCTACACCTCAAAGAAAATCAAAGGACATGTAACCATATATTTATTTACCTTTTTGTTATTGGGCTCTAACTCTCATATCTGTATGTCCATGTGCATCTTAGGAAAATGTGTGCGTGCATGTCAACCTAAATTAATGCATGGGGGTTAATACTAACTATCTGTATATGATGGAGAAGTAATCCAGCAACTTACCTTTTACCTTCAGCAACCATATTATGTATCCAACTCAGCAGTGATACAAACACCGTATAAAATCTCCACCACATTTTTTTAAAATTCATTCATGGGACATGGGTGTTGCTGACTGAACCAGCATTTATTGCCCTTGGAGGGCAGTTGAGAGAGAATCACATTGCTCTGTCAGTCACATGTAGGCCAGACTGCACCTGGAGAATTTTTGTCCCCTTATCTCAGAAAGGATATTATTGCTGGAGATGGACTGTAATAAAGGTTCACCAAGCTTCTTCCAGGGATAGCAGGACTGTCTTACGAAGAAGATTGGACAAACAAAACTTGTATTCATTTGGAAGAATAAGAGATGATTTCATTGAATCCTACAAAATAGTCAGGAATAAAAGGAATAGGCAGGGTAAATACAAGTAAGATGTTTCCATTGGTTGGGGTACAATTTCAAACTAATTTCAAATTTCGACTTAAGACCAAGATGACAAGAAATTTATTTACATAAAGTGCTGTGAATCTTTGGAATTCTCTATTCCAGGGGGCTGTGGAAGTTAGTCATTTAATGTGTTTAAGATTTTAGATTTCAGATCAACGATAACTTAAAGGATTGTGAGGATAGTGTGGGTCAAAGGCATTGAAGTCTCCCATCGGCCATGATTGTATTAAATGGCGGAGCAGGTTCAATGGGCTGAATGGTTTATGCCTATTCGTATGAAATCTTTCATTCACATCAGATACAACCAACCCAGGAGAGCTGATGAGGGAAGATGCTAAATATTAGTGGTCAGAGTAACATGGGAGGGGTTTCAGCAAACTCAAAAAAAAATAGAATGGAGAGAAGCCATCATTTTGCAGTTAATGTTCTGATGAAAGGTCTGTGAGCAGCCCAGGCAGAAGGAGGAAAGCCAATAAACAGCATTCATATCCAAAGCTCTAACATCTGCTGAGACTGGAGACTATTGTTCAAAGTTCCCATTCATCAGAAAGGTGAAAGATCTGAGGGCTACAACAATCACCACAGCAGAGTCCTATTTGTTGAATAAGGTATTCATGAAAGATTAAGTTGTGATACTGGAACCCAATTCATCTCTGGAAACATTTAAGGGGTTTACTGAACAATATGAGTTTATTCACGCAGAGTGCTGGAAATGTAGCTATGGAGAACACTGAGGTACAGGGTTGCAAATTGGGAAGTATTGTAGTAGATAGGGAGGATGTGTTGGAAATTCTCGAGGGTTTGAAGTTGGATAAGTCCCCTGGGCCGGACGGGATTTACCCTAGGATTCTCTGGGAGGCAAGAGAGGAGATTGCAGAGCCTCTGGCTCTGATCTTCAGGTCCTCGTTGGTTACGGGTGTGGTTCCGGAGGACTGGAGGATAGCGAAAGTGGTCCCATTGTTTAAGAAGGGGAAGAGAGACCTTCCTGGGAATTATAGGCCAGTGAGTCTTACTTCTGTTGTGGGCAAGGTATTGGAGAGAATTATTAGGGATAGGATTTATAGTTATGTAGAGAGAAATGAATTGATTGGGGATAGTCAGCATGGTTTCGTGAAGGGTAGGTCATGCCTTACTAACCTCATTGAGTTTTTTGAGAAAGTGACCAGAGAGGGGGATGGGGGTAAGGCGGTGGATGTAGTATATATGGACTTTAGTAAGGCTTTTGATAAGGTGGCCCATGGAAGACTTCTACAGAAAATGAAGATGTGTGGAATAGAGGGTGATTTAGCTAATTGGATTAGAAATTGGCTGGCAGATAGAAGACAGAGGGTGGTGGTTGATGGGAGATATTCATCGTGGAGTTCGGTGACGAGTGGTGTGCCTCAGGGGTCTGTTTTGGGGCCCCTGCTGTTTGTAATTTTATAAATGATCTGGATGAGGGTATTGAGGGATGGATCAGTAAATTTGCAGATGACACTAAAGTCGGTGGAGTGGTAGATAGTGAAGAGGGTTGTTATAGTTTACAGAGTGACTTGGACAAGTTGCAGAGCTGGGCCGAGAGGTGGCAAATGGAGTTTAATGTGGAAAAGTGTGAGGTAATGCACTTTGGCAGGAACAATAAAAGTGTAGAGGATAGGGCTAATGGTAGGGCTCTTAATAGTGTTGAGGAACAGAAGGATCTTGGTGTATGTGTCAATAGATCCTGAAAGTAGGCAGTCAAGTGGATAAAGTTGTTAAGAAGGCATATGGAGTCTTAGCTTTTATTGGTAGGGGGATTGAATTTCGGAGCCACAACGTCATGTTGCAACTGTACAAAACTCTAGTGCGGCCGCACTTGGAGTATTGCGTGCAGTTCTGGTCCCCGCATTATAAGAAAGATGTGGAGGCATTGGAGAGGGTACAGAGGAGGTTACCAGGATGTTGCCTGGTATGGAGGGCAGGTCTTATGAAGAGAGGCTGAGGGATTTGAGGTTGTTTTCGTTAGACAGGAGGCGGCTAAGAGGGGACCTAATCGAAACATATAAGATGATTAGAGGTTTAGATAGGTGGACAGTGATAGCCTTTTTCCTAGGATGGAGAAAGCTAGCACGAGGGGACACAGCTTTAAATTAAGGGGTGATAGTTATAGGACGGATATCAGAGGTAGGTTCTTTACCCAAAGGGTGGTTCAGGAGTGGAATGCCCTGCCTGCAGCAGTTGTAGATGCGCCAAGTTGGGTGGCGTTTAAGAGGTTAGTTGATAAGTATATGGAAGAGAAGGGAATGGTTTAGTTAGGAGGGGCATTGCTTTTTATTTTGGTCGGCACAACATCGAAGGCCGAAGGGCCTGTTCTGTGCTGTAATGTTCTATGTTCTATGTTCTAACATCATGAATTCACCTCCACGTTACCCAGGGAACACAAGTTCATTCCTTTGTCTCTTGGCATTTGATAAATGACCTGTGGTTAACAGGTCATTTATCAAGTGCCAAGAGACAAAGGAAAATCCAAACATTGCCTTATTGTTACTTTGAGCCAAAACTCTCAAAGTATGACATTGCCTGCAGAGCTAGTGAACAGCAGCAAGTAGAAGCAAACTTTGACAAGCAAGATATATTCTCCAATGGGAGAAAGTAAGATAGTAATTCAGACACAGGTAGGAGGTCAATGTTTCAAGCAGATCTCACCCATTTCAACTGTTTCATTGACTCTGCTGAATAGCCATTGTCATCCTTCTTTATTGCCTGTGATGATACTGTGCCTTTAAGAAATATATTTGGGTCATGTTCTCGTGCAGGGTCTGTTGCGGCAGTTCTCTGCTCTCAGAGCATTCTGTCTATAATCGGCATTCTGTATTGTTGCTGTGGCAGTCTAATTGCTTAATCTGAACGGATGCTGTTGTTATACAAACAGGGCTTAATTTTAAGGCTGGTAAAATTGGATATCCTAAATTAAAGAATTGGGCATATTAAAATCACAGTCAAACCTCAGGCAGGCCAATTGTACAATATGCAAACATATCTGGGCCTGATTCATCAATCACCCATCAAAGGTTGTTGCACTGTACTGATACTTAGCAGGAGGTCATTGCACCCCATTGAAATGCACCGGCCTAGCCCAGATCGGGCCAGACTTTCTGTCACCGTGAGTTTCTGTAAGTTGGCTTATCTGATAACAGATAACATGTAAGCAACAGCATGGAGATGGACCCCTGGGGGCAGACCTTGGTGTCCTGTCAGGCAGACATCAAGAAACCCACTGGGTATTGGAACCCCCTCCTGGGACCTCATTGGCCAGAAGCCAGAGAAGTTGGAAAGGCAAGCAGGCAGGGGATAAAGGGACACATGGCAGACACACCAGCAGTGAAGACTCAATGAAGGAGGCAACCCTTGACCACCTGGAAGACTATTCAGAGAAGGAAGGAAGGAAGAAGCTGCCATTGAGACTCACTTTCGTGACGATGGACCCTTCGGGACTCAGAGAATCGAGCCTGCAGTTTTAACCAAACCATCTTTGTTTTATGTGGGTAATTTAAGGGTTAATAGTGTTATTATTAATAAACTTGTTGAACCTTTACTTGTGTTTGTCTTTTGTCCATCTTGCAAATAGGGCACTGGGTAAAACCTTGGAGTAAGCAAACTGGTCAAAAGTATTTGAAAATTAACAGGTACAATACTGTTCTGCTGTGTGTGGTGATCGATTAGGATGATTGACAGATATGGTGATGTGATGGGGTGAAGCTGGTTTTACACAGAATATTCAAGCTTAGGGGTTATTTTTGAGTTGAGAGAAAGGAGTGCCTCTCTTTTACCCTCTCTGAAGATGGAGATTGGAATCTGTCAGGAGATAAATCTCCTTCTCAGAGTTTCCATTGTACAAAAGTGGATCTTTCTCTAGGAGTTGCTCTTTAGGAAGCAGCAGAGAGAAAAGGATCCTTTTCTGTCATCAATGTCTGGAGACTGGGAACTGCCGGAGACGAGGTTTACTTCTCTGAGGTTTTGCTGTTTTGAGGATATATCCTTCTCTGGAAACTGCTGACTGGTTCACTCTCCAGAAAAGGAAATCTAGTATCTGTTTTCTGTGCTAACTTGTTTTAAAGAAGGAATTCATGCCTATGTAGGGATACTGCTGAATTGGAACGAGAGAGATAGCTAGCTGTTAAGAATTATATTTTGTCATGTTTAGGTATTTTAATTGGGACAAGTTATGCTAATTATTTTTGATATATTCTACGTTCTGAATATAGTTAGTTTTGATAAAAGCTTCCTAGTGGGCCACTTGAATCATACCTGGAGTGAAGCATCTTACGCTCACTGTAATGGCAAAATCAAATGTAAAAGTTGGGATCGACACGAACTTCACAAAATACTTTGGAGTTTCAGATCTGATCCTTAACAAACTTCTTACTGCCAAATTACTGTATTCTTTTATGTGAAAAACAACTTTTTTCTGTTTGGTGGCTCCTAGAATAGATCAGTTTAGGATTTCACTGCAAAAGAAACTGAATTGCCAACCTGATGGCAACACTTTCCATGCAAGCCTAACAATCATCAAGCCACTATTTCACTTTCAGTACAATTAATTAATATTATACTACTTCAAACTAAAGATTCAGAAAGTGCACTGGCATTAACATATGGGACAGTGAAATCCTCCAGAAGCTTGAATAAGAGTTTATCTGCCACAGCTTCTTGGAGCTTGTGTCACTGGGTCACAGCGTGGAAGTACAGGCAGAGGTTGTGGGGTAGGCGGGGTGCAGGGGGTGATGCACAGCCAAATATAGAAGATAAACCAAGTCAGACTAGAAGGCAGTGCAAAGAGAAACATGATAAAGGACAGGGAATAAGGCAAGGCTAGAAGTCATCTATTTAGTGCTACCCCCCTGATTGTTAGCTCCCTGATTAGCACTCCCCATCCCCCAATGCAGAGCTCCCCCCTTCCCTCCCCTCCTACAGACATCCTGCCCCGACTTCCCCTGTTGTGCCTTGCCCCCTATCATGGGATTGCTCTGTTCAAGTCCTGTCCCTCTTCTAAACTCCCAGCCCCTTGGCTTGCACGGTGCCTAATGGGCTGTGCCAAGATGCAAGACTGGCACTGCCAGAATCCCAGGGGTGCTCGAGCCTATCCCTTCAATGGAAAATGAGCCTGGACAATTATGTCCCAGACTTGTTAATGACATGTAGAACGTGTAATTAATATTTAAGTCCTTGTGTCTTTCCTGGACGCGAGGCTGATTTTGCTGGTTGGCAATATTGCAAAAAGCAAGAAATCGGGTGGAGCGACAAATTGGGTGAGAGGTGAGAAATTGAGCGGGAGGTGAAAAATCAGATGCAAATCCGATTTTTCGCCTTTCACTCATACTTTCCGCCCCCCTACACTACTTAACCATCGGAACAGAATAGAAAAATACCGCACATTGACTCCATTTGCTCAGTGCTCTGAAACCTACTGTGCAAACCATACTATCTTGCAGATTTTATGTCTTCTAAGTGCAGTATAAGGGGATGAGTGGCTCCTTTGGCTTTAACCCCAATTGGGATTGATAATCTATGAAGATTAGAGTTGCTACCTTGCCCATTTTCTGAAAGTTTCTATAAATTACAACCTCATATCTTCCCATGCATTCAAGCAAGCGATATTGTAACACAGGAATAAAAAGGGAAACTGCTTCCAAAGAAAAATCATACGGATTTGGAACGTTGCCTCTGTTTCTCTCTCCAGAAGTGTTGCCTGCCTGCTGTGTTTTTCTGGCACTTTGTTTATTTCAGATCTCCAGTATCCACAGTATTTTGCTTCTATTATTGGAACATATGAGTTGAGACTGAGTGTGGGTGGGAATTAAAAATCGTAGTCTCAGTGAGTTCATTTTGGCTTCCCAACATCTCCGCTGCCACCTACCCTTGTTGCTGGCATGAGGCAGACAGCTCCCATCTCCTACACTTAGTGTCTTCGAATTAGGGGCAAAACTCATTTCTTGGCTGGTTAGACCTTTCATATTTAAACTTGGTGTCCAGCTCAGATTCCCAACTCCACATTGAAATTCCAACCTCGCGCCTTTAATGCAGTAAATGCCCTAAGGTTTTTCTAGGAGGCACTACTTGAAACATTTTGACACAGAGCCACATACAGAGGTTAGAAAAGATATGGTAAGCTTTAAGATGCAAATAAAGGAGGAACTGATGGTACTGAGGTAAGAAGGTCTGGGGAGTCAATTGCAGAATTCACATCTGGACAGCGGAAGGCATGGGCACCAATCAGTGGATCAGTGGAAATTCACAGTGTGCAAGAGGCCAGAATTGGAAGAGTACAGAGGATTGTAGGGGATTGCAGAGATAAGAAGGGACATGATCATGGAGGGATCTGAATATGGAGAGAAATACTGCAATGTTGCAATATTAAACAATTTTAAAAATGAACTATTTAATTAACCATTATCATCTTTATTGCCATTGATCGAAGTCAATTACATGTTGTGAAAGTGATCAAATTAATTTATCACCATTCCTATTTAAAAACACAAGGAAAGGTTCAAACTGCATAACCATTCAAATAATATTTTACAGATCATAAAAAATTAACATAAAATTCTTTCAGTGGAAAGATTTTTTAAAAATCAAAATGGTTCAAGATGTATAATTATTTAATTTTTTATAATATTTTAAATTCCATTCACAGGTATTACTTTTGTTTGTTTTAAGAGATCTGTCTATCTCTTTTGTCAATATTCCAACATGGTAATTCAGGTAGCTGCCAGCATCTCTCTCCCAAGTCTCCATCATGGGAATGCCTGAACCAGTCAGAGGGATACACATTAGGGCAGCCTGCATTGGCTCCACTGCCCTCAAAATATCCTTCCTCTGTCCCCATGAGGAATCATTGACCTTCATTATGGCCTGGAGCAGAGTTCCATCATTTTACAGTGATGTGCACTGGAACCCTCTGGCTAGTGGAATCTTTTCCTGGCTGGCAATTATAATGAGTGAAAAGACACACACAGCGTGGAGGTCATTCAGCCTGAATTTTTAGTTTAATAAGTTTCCAGGTCATTTGTTTATGGTGAAATGAGAAGAATCACTACACTTATGCACATGGCAATATGCTTTTCTGCAATTTACTACACAAACAAAACTACTAGTATGTACTAAATGAGGCTCTGCAATGCACATCTAATTGAACCTCAAATCTTGGATCTGAAATCAATAACATAGTTTGTTCTACATCCTGCACAGTCACCTTCAAACACAATAGCACTGCACCACAGTGGCATCTTACTGGGAACAAAATCACTACCATGTACACATTATTTACAGTAGCAACAAATGGAAGAATATAACTGATTATTGCTCAGTCGACTATCACATCAGACTTAAGTAAATTATTCTAACCACAAATACATCCCTGGTGAGGCTACAGTTTTTAAAACTGCACTGTTTTGAACACTACGCCTCCAGAAGGGGAGTTGGTGTAAGGGTGAGAATTCAGAAAAAGGTGGCAAGGGTAGATTTAAGCATCAGAAGTTAATTACATAGCGCCAGTAGGAGCAGCACATTTTAATTGTTGTTAGTAATGGCTTTGGAGGGGATGAACCAAGTGAATGTGTACTCCTGGGACTCTAATGATGCTGTCAGACCTGTTGAGATTTTCCAGCATTTTCTGCTCTTTCAGATTCCAGCATCCACAGTATTTTTCTTTTATATATATGAATGTGTGCTGATCTCTCATAAGTCCAGCTTGAAGTGGATATTAGGCAATGGCAGATTTGGGCCAATCAACAGTGGTCAAAAATAGTCAATGGACATAATTTTTCAGATCTATTGTCCTTTAGATGAGGCAGGTTCCAGTATTAGCTAACAGGAAACTAGATTTCCAATTGAAAAGAAGAAACATTGCAGGGCTATGGGGAAAAGCTGGGTAGTGGAGTTCATTAATAGCTCTTTCAAAAAATAGGCACAGATACATTGAGTCAAGTACCTCCTGTACACATAGGCACAATGGATCTAATGCCTTCTTTCTGTGCTACATTATTATTTGATACAGTAAATGTTGCACTGTAAGAGAAGAAATCTTCACTATACAGAATTGACTGAAGACCTCTTCATTTCTATTATTTTAATATCACCTCACTCTATAATTTTGTCTTTCTTTTTGAGAGAAAACATTTCCACTTGTGTGGAAATCCAAAACCAAGAGGCATACATATAAGATTGTGACTAATAGTAAGGAATTGAGAGAAATTTCTTTACTCAGAGTGTGATTAAAATGAGAAATCAGATACCGCAGGGAGTAGTTCAGACAAATAGCATTGATGCATTCAAGGGGAAGCAATGTAAGTACATGAGAGAGAAGGGAATAGAGAGTGACGCTGATAGGATTAGATGAACAGAGATGGCAGGAGGCTCACGTGGAGCATAACCAAGCTCAGAGACCACTTTGCATTCCTTGTAAATCTATGTATCACTTACATTAAAATACCAATTATTTCCAAAATTAAAACACCACCTATCTGTAGGGATATTTATTAACTCCAATCTGTTGCTATTTTAATTTTTGGTTGTCTTCAGCAACAATTCTGATGTTCCATCGCTTCTGGGGCCAATGTTAATTTTGAGTAGCAAAGTGTCATCAAGACTACCAAAGGTTCTATTAGCCACCTGCAACACCTGCTGACTGTATAATAAATCATTAACAGGTACAATTAGCTCAGAGATATTAACACAGCAGCCAGCAGCCTTCTTCCAATGCCTGAACTATTTCCTGAATAACTCAGAATGTGCTTGATTTCCTCCACATAAACATGAGAGCCTTCAAGCGTTGAGTTTTTCAATGTGACTTGAAAGACAACAACCTGTTTTCTGCAAATTTTAACCAACGCATCTGTCAGCTTCGTTTGCAAGTTCACTGATTCAGAGCTATCTTTTAAAAATGCCAAATTTACGAATCCATTGTGAAAGCTTTTGATTCATTTTACACGGAAAGGCAATCACATTGCTTTCCCAAGAACAAAATAGTGAGGGAAGCTGACAACAGCAAAACATAATATTCATTATAAGATTCTAGTTACGTGAACATGTAAAATATTAGTGTGGGAAATATCAGGAGCTCTCCCAATGCCTTGGTGAGTAAATGAGCTGTTCGGGACGGTACAAAGCCAAGTAGCTCATGAGGTAGGACAAGGGATTAATCTGCGGTCAGCACTGTTAGCCAAGTTACACATTTTCATAACTGCAGAACTAATTTCATGAGAATTCACATCTGAGCAGCTGAGCGGAGGAATTATGGAATAGTTGGCAGAACATGGAGTTTTGTTATAGAACACAGAGTTCTCAAGCTCAGTACCTAATCCTTAAATCCAGTATTAAAAGTGGTGTATTCCCTTCTACAGATAGACAGACAAATCTCTGAAATTCAGTTTGTGTTCTGGATACTGGCACTGATTTCACTGGAAGGCATAATATTTCAACAGAATTATGAAAACAAACTAATTAAGAACAAATTATGAGGATACGAAGAAAGTGGCAATGATTTTAGTCTGAGTTTCACTGCAGAATAAAATACATGAAAAGAGATAACATTGAGCTTTAAGGATAATGTCATTAACTGATCAACTTCCTTTCTAAAGTACAGAAGTTTAGGCCCGGAGTAGCCCAAGGGATAATTCTCTCATGCAGAGTTCATCTGAACTAAATTAAGAGATAAAAAAGTGCTGAAAGGGCCAGGAGTGGGTCTGTAGCTGCACAAAATCTAAAATTGAGGGCTGCAATGGTTGCCAAATACAGTTTGAAGCTGCCCAAAGCCAAAGAATGTGGCACAAAATGGGTCATGGTTGGTGGTAGGATTGCTAGATGTTTTAAGATAGTTACATTTTAAACTGTCTCCTTTCATTCAAGGTAAAATGGATTCATTTGGAGTGGGCGATGTAGCCTCCATTGAGATCTGCCACGAGAAAATCCCATGTGACTCAATACTAAATCTGCTCAGAATCAAGCCCACAACACCCACTTATTACAGAGACAGAAATTCAAATTTAAACTTATTCCAAGTTAGGTGCAAATTTTAACACCTTGACACAAAAGAGGAGGCGGAGGTTCTTGCTGTATTTTGACTCTCACACTGTTAGAAGCAGTCAGACCAAAAAGGTTTGGGAGAAAAGTCCAAAAGCAGGTTCTGCAGTTCCAGGTAGGATAAAACGACTGCTTTTGGGTTAATGGTTTGTGAGGACAGAGGGAACAAGGATTGTGGAGAACTAAAAACCAAGTAGTCACCAGAGGCTGCCATGCAAACAGAAGTCCATTTGATTATGCTCAGAAGATTGAGTGCAGAAGACTTTGGACTTTGTTTAACAGACACTGGAAAATTAACCCCATTGGGATGGAGGGTGGGAGGGGTGGGTGTGGGGGAGAGATCCTATTAAATAACGGAGTAGCTTGAAACTTTAAAAACAAGGCTACATTTCTGTGGAGCACGTGGTATAATGTAAAAATGTGGAATTTGTGGTTGTATACAGGAGTTATGAAGGAATATCTTTTTGGTAATGTGGAGTATTAGTTGCTGACCAAACAATGTTTAATCAATGTTGATTTTAGTTTGTTACAGTAAAGATATTAAAATGTGAAATTTTGCCATGCGATTCTTTCTCTAAATCACTGGGAAATTCATACTTTATTTAAATTACTGGTCTTCCCTGAGTTTGTAACTGCTTATGTTTGAGAAATGGTTGTGAAATAGATTCTAAGAGCACAATCTTATGAGTTCATCCCACCGGTTGATCGGGCAAGCCGGTAAGATGTCACAAGTGATGAACAATCAGGATCGCACCTGGTTTCTCACCTCTCATGATCTTACCAGCACTGATTTGCCACTGGAATTGGCTTCAAGCCCAGAAAGGGTGCGAAGCTGATTTAAATATGACTGACATGGTTAGCAGATCATTTGTGAGTTCCAGAAGCTTGTGCCTGGGCTCACTTGTATTTAGCCCCATGCCAGTCAAGGTCCTTACAGATGAGAATCACGCATGGTCCCCCAGATGTAAAGGCCTCCCTAGTGGGATCAGAGGTCATTAAAACCCATGGCAGGGTTGGACAGAGTCAGCCTTGCACCTGGCAGTGTCTCCTAGGCAGTGACAGTGCCAATGGGGCAGAACCTGAGAGGGGTTGAAGCCTAAGAAAGGATGTAGCCATGACGGGGTGGAGGGAAGGGGAATTCTGCAGGGGGTGTTGGTCAGTTGGTGGGTAGGCGATTGGGTGGGGTGGGAGGAACTCTGCAGGGTTGGTGATCGGGGAGATGGAGGGAACTCTGCACAGATGGCATTCAGCAGTGGGTTTCAATATCCATGGGGAGTGGTGTGGGGTATGATAGGAGATCTCCCATGCACTGGGAGATCAGGATGCAATTGCGCACCAAAGCCTCAGCAGCAAGCTTCACTGATGAGCTCAGACTCCACCCCTTGCTACTGATGAGAATCGCAAGAGTTTTCTTTTTAAGTGTGTACAATTGAGACAGGGAGCCCCACCCCAAAAAAAAAATCATCACAGTTCTCCCCTGTTTTCATACTCATTCGGCACTTAGAATTTTTTTCATAAAGATCCTCCCTAAGTGTAAGTAAAAGAGATAGCTACAGAACTCATGTTCAGCAACGCACAGATTTTGCCATTTGGATTAAATATGTATCCAACAGCACAATAATGACGGCTTCAACTAGAGATCAGATAACAAAGTTCAGTCAACAGACCAACCTAATTAAAACAGTGACAGTCAAATTTGTCATTTCTTTAATACGTCAAAGATAACAGGGTAGAAGTTGAACTTTGTTTTATGTTCCATGCCCCAAGGATATCTGCAATATATGCAATGATCTGACATTTTTTCAGGGTTCTCTGTCAGTCACCTAAAACAGTTGTTAGGCTCCCTACATATGTGAATGAGGGGTACAATCACCTGCGTAGTTTCCTCTTTTCAAAAAAAAACTGATTGCAATGAGCAGAATGGGCATTGACTGCACATCCCTAATCTCCACTCCACCATAATCTAGAGTCACCAGTGGCGAGGCAAACAGCCTGGCATAGAGCTTTTTAAAATGGGTGAGGTGGCAAGTTGTTTGCAACTTGCCCAAACAGCATAAATAAATTCTGAAGTCCAATTTCCAGTTGACCTCCAGGTTTGAGCATTGCTAACCTTGTATGGTCAATGAGGCAAAAATAAGTTTTGCCCGATTATCTGCAGCTGATAAACCAGACAGCACCGAAGTAGAATGTATAATAACAATAATTTGATTGCATTCTTTTATGGATGTGGGCATCACTGGCTAGGCCAGCATTTACTGCCCATCCTTAATTGCCCTAGAGAACGTGGTGGTAAGCAGCTTGAACCAATACAGTATATTTTCTTTATTGAGAGGGTAGTAAGGGCGTGGAATGCCCTGCCTGCAGCAGTAGAGGACTCGCCAACTTTAAGGGCATTCAAATGGTCAGTGGATAGGCATATGGACAATATTGGAATAGTTTAGGCTGGAGGGTCATTAGATTGGTTCCACTGGTTGGTGCAATATCGAGGGCTGAAGGGCCTGTACTGCACTGTAATGTTTTATATATTCCTACAGGTAGGAAGCTAATGCAGTGAAGAATTCCACAGTGCAATCAAAAATACCTGTTCAGGGCTTTTTATAACCAACATTCTGTTCTGTAGTTTTTCCCCTTTCATATCCTAAAGACAGTTAATACTCTTTCTGAGGTGCAGTCTGATGTGGCCCTGCTTTAGCCAAGTCGAATCTTGTCATCCAATGTGATTTTCCAGCAGCTGCTGTTTGTAAATAATAAAACTCTAATTTTTCCTCTTCACTGTCCCAGAGGCCCTCAATTGCCATTACAGTGCACTTACCACTGTGCCAACTGAGATCCAGTAAATCAAGACAGACTGGGTGCAGGGTGATGAAATCTGGGACAGTGCATTTCAGTGTAACAATGGAGTGAGAGCAGTGTGGAGTGTGTACACATACTCACAATCATTGACTTACATACTGCAAACCTCCAAAACAGGAATCAGGCTCCAGTAGGGACAGAGATATCGCTGATGCAGTATGTGGCAGTTCAAATAAGTACATTGATTTTTAATCCTATTTAGTTTTCAGTTTGTGCCAATTTTTAATACAGCCAGGAGTTGAAAGTATCAAAGTTGCTTGGGCATTATGGAAGTTAATTATACAAAGCAAGGAAGCTTTGCCAAGCTTAGCTTCAAATTAAGGCACTGATATTTGTTTCCTTCCAGCAAAGCAGTAATATCTGAATTACGGTGTTGCTATCCCTGGCACTACATCACATAGTTCCTACCTCCTGACCATTTAAATCCATTTGACTTCTTGCTATCTGACTGTATGACTTTTCATTAACCTGAATATTTCTGATGGAGATTGGCCAGTGGAAGTGGATTGTGCAGCATCACAAGCAGGATTTAGCTGCATTCTTTCCACTGAGGATTACTGAATTCCCTGATGCTCAGGAGCATTAATTAAGTTGCAGTATATATTTAAAGTGTAGCATCAGCACTGGGGAGTTCCTTCTCCCCCTGCGCTCGAGTGTAAACAGTCTAAGTTTTGCATGCTGATAGTCATGCTTGACCACATGTTAGTGACTCTGGGCACAATTCTCTGAAGAAAATCTCAGTGCTGCTGCCAGTGGGAAAACTGTAGTATTTCCTGTTGGTGCTGGGAATGCTAACCAGGTGGGATCCAGTCACTGTATGGTTACAATAAAATCCCAATTCGAAACAAACACAGTTTTAGAGAGATCAGGGTACTTTTTTTAAAGGGTGCCCCAATCTCACAATACCAGCCCCCCTCCTCCTGCCCTCCACAGACGCTGCAATTCACCCACTGAGTACCGCCAACCATCCACCACCAAGGGGCAACATCCCTACCACCACTAAATGTTCTGGACATACCCTCCCCTGCATTATGCAGGCATGAGGGTGACCCACACCCCCTCAGTCAGAAGCCTCACCCACACCCTCCACATCCTCAGTTAGAGGCCTTACCCTCACTGCAACCCCCTCTTGGCAATGTCAACAAGGCGAGGTTAGGATGGCTAAAGCATGAATATATTAACGATCGGTTCTCATATAATATGCTCATTTTCTTTCACCTGACTGCGGGTGTTCAGTCATAAAACAAGTGTTTAAGAAACAGGTGAAACTGAGACTTCTCTTTGGAGTGTGCAATCATCTTACATTCCTTATCCAGTGCAAGAAGTATACACTGCTACTCTGATTTCTGATGTAGACGTTGGGTTTAAAACCCTTTTGCAGACTGCAGTTCATTTTCAATTTATCTGCTAGGTGTGAAACCAGACTTAGAGGAGATCTAATAGAGGTGTACAAGATTATGAGGAGTATAGATAGAGTAAACAGGGTTAAGCTTTTTCCTAGGATGGACTTAAATAACACGAGGGGTCACGGGCTTAGGGTGAGGGGGTAAGGTATAATTTGGATGCTGGAGGGAGTTTTTTCTGTGCCAACTGAGATCCAGAGGGTGGTGGGTGTATGGAATGCACTGCCAAGTAAAGTGGTGGAGGCAGGTACTCTGGAGTTATTTAAGAAATACTTAGATGGGCACATGAACAGAATGGGAATGGAGGGGTATAGAAAACTGATTTAAAATAGGGATCATGAGCCTTGGGAGTCCCTGGGAAGTGTGTAAATAGATGATGATATTGATGTACTTGTTTTTATCCTACAGGTGCTTTGGTCCACCTTGTTGTCTAACGAGGGGCATACACGCGATGGGTCGTGAGAGGGCTGCTCTTGGATATTTTTTCGAGAGTATCCTAGTGCTTCACGTCGTTAGTGTACGCTTGACCTGGACCATTTGATGGGCAACACGACAGCTCAGTGACTATCGCTGTGCTGTGCAAATACATGGATTTGGGCCTGTGTCTGTGGGAGTTTGCGCATTCTCCCCGTGCTTGCATGGGTGTTCTCCGGGTGCTCCGGTTTCCTCCCACATCCCAAAGATGTGCTCTTAGGCTAATTGGGAAAAGAAATTCTCCCTAAATTGTCTCAAATTTGTTTTTTAATCCATAGATCTATAAACATGGACAGGGATCACGGGTAGAGGTGGGAACATCGGGGTGGCGGTGCGGGCTCGTTAGGCCGAAGGGCCTGTTTCCCGTGCTGTTTTGTTCTTTGTTCTAGCAACGAAACTGGGGCAGTTTCTGTGATGAGTGGCTGATTCATAAAGCATCTGAGATAATTCGAAATAATAAGTTCCTAATAGTAATTCATTCTAAACTGCCACCTGTTACGATCCTAGCTGATACTGGGCAAGTCAAATCCCATTGTGAAACCTGGCTGTATAGATCCTCAATTTTATTTCTTTTTTTTAGAAACTCCGGAGGTTAGTTATTGAACATATCTATGGGAATCTGCTGAGGAATGTTTAACATAAACAATAAATCTGTATTAAATAAGGAAAATGAACTATATTACAAAAGACTAAAAGGTTTGGAATGATATCAATAAAAACAGCAGTTCATGCCCCACCACTGCTGGAAGCAAGGATGGAGGATTTGATGCTCAGCCAAATCGCTGTCCACCGTGGGTAGACGGTGGCACACTGGTTAACATTGTTGCCTCACAGTACCAGGGACTGGAGTTCGATTCATGTCTTGGCTCACTGTCTGTGCAGACTGCACATTTTCTTCACGCCTGCATGATTTTCCTCCGGCTGCTCCGGTTTCTTTCCACAGTCCAAAAAGACATGCTAGTTAGGCACATTGGCCATGCTAAATTCTCTCTCAGTGTACCCAAACAGGACCCAGAGTGTAGCGACTAGGAATTTTCACAGTAACTTCATTGCAGTGTAAATGTAAGCCTATTTGTGGTACGAATAAATAAACTTTAAGCTTTGCAGCGGGGATAGAGAATCCCACCAGCGTGAATGGTTGAAAAATTATGGTTGAGAAAATTACTCAAATATTCACAATTCCTTCATCCTAGCTAATGAATCCATTATCAAAGAGGAAATAGCAAGACACCTAGAAAAGAACGGTTTGATCAAGCAGACACAGCATGGATTCATGAAAGGGAAGTCATGTTTAATGAATTTATTGGATTTTTATGAGGATGTAACTAGTGCGGTAGACAGAAGGAAACCGGTGGATGTGGTGTTTTTAGATTTCCAGAAGGCGTTTGATAAGGTGCCTCACAAAAGGCTGCAGAAGGTTAGGATGCATGGATTTGGGGGTAAGGCGTTAACATGGATTAAGGATTGGCTATCTAACAGGAAGCAGAGAGTTGGAATCAATGGGTGCTTTTCTGGTTGGCAGTTGGTGATTAGTGGAGTGCCGCAGGGATCGGTGCTGGGGCCTCAACTGTTTACCATTTATGTAGACAATCTGGAAGAGAGGGCTGAGTGTAGGGTAACAAAATTTGCTGATGACACGAAGATGAGTGGAAAAACAAATTGTGTGGAGGGCGCGGAAAGTCTACAGAGAGATCTGGATAGACTGAGTGGGCGAGGACTTGGCAGATAGAATATAATGTTAGCAAATGTGAGATTTTCCACTTTGGTAGAAATAATAGTAGGAGGGATTATTATTTAAAGGGTGAAAAGCTGCAGCATGATACAGTGCCAAGGGACCTGGGGGTCCTTGTGCATGAATTGCAAAAACCCAGTCTGCAGGTGCAGCAGGTGATTAAGAAGGCGAATGGAATGTTGGTCTTTTTAACAAGGGGGACAGAATATAAAAGCAGGGAGGTCTTGCTGCAACTGTACAGGGTGCTATTGAGGCCACAACTGAAGCACTGTGTGCAGTTTTGGTCCCCGTATTTGCGAAAGGATATACTGGCCTTGGAGGGATACAGAGAAGGTTCAGCAGGCTGATACCGGCAATGAGGGGGTTAGCTTATGAGGAGACATTGAATAAACTGGGTCTGCACTCATTAGAGTTCAGAAGACTGAAGGGGGATCTTATAGAGACGTACAAGATAATGACGGGAATAGGTAGGGTAGAGGTAGAGAGATTCTTCCCGCTTAGAAAGAATAGCAGAACTAGACGGCACAGCCTTAAAATAAGGGGAGGGTAATTTAGAACAAAGAACAAAACAGCACGGGAAACAGGCCCTTCAGCCCAACGAGCCCGCACCACCACCCCGATGTTCCCACCTCTACCCGTGATCCCTGTCTATGTTTATAGATCTATGAATTAAAAACCAAATTTGAGACAATTTAGGGAGAATTTGTTTTGCCAATTAGCCTAAGAGCACATCTTTGGGATGTGGGAGGAAACCGGAGCACCCGGAGAAAACCCACGCAAGCACGGGGAGAATGCGCAAACTCCCACAGACACAGGCCCAAATCCATGTATCTGCACAGCACAGCGATAGTCACTGAGCTGTCGTGTTGCCCATCAGATGGTCCAGGTCAAGCATACACTAACGATGTGAAGCAGTAGGATACTCTCGAAAAAGATCCAAGAGCAGCCCTCTCACGACCCATCGCGTGTATGCCCCTCGTTAGACAACAAGGTGGACCAAAGCACCTGTAGGATAAAAACAAGTACATCAATATCATCATCTATTTACACACTTCCCAGGGACTCCCAAGGCTCATGATCCCTATTTTAAATCAGTTTTCTATACCCCTCCATTCCCATTCTGTTCATGTGCCCATCTAAGTATTTCTTAAATAACTCCAGAGTACCTGCCTCCACCACTTTACTTGGCAGTGCGTTCCATACACCCACTACCCTCTGTGTGAAAAAACTCCCTCTAGCATCCAAATTATACCTTACCCCCCTCACCCTAAGCCCGTCTGTGATGGTCTTTTGTTTTCCATAAAATAAATCATTTGAATATAGGAGCAAGGGGAATGATGTCAAATTAGGAGTATGAAAGATTATGAGAAGAGTACACGAGGAAACCAGCACATTATCATAGTCAGATAGGAGGCTACAAGGAAATGTGAGGCTGCATATTTTAGGTAGGAGAACAGCAAAAAGGTAGCTACATATCATAAATGATATGATTTTTAAAATGGAGTACAAAAATTTCTAAGGATACAATCACAGGAAAAGGTTACTTATAGCAATAAAGTGAATCAGTTAAACTGTTTTGGTCATAAGTTCATAAGATGTAGGAGCAGAATTAAGCCATTCAGCCCATCGAGTCTGCTTCACCATTAGATCATGGCTGATATGCTCCTCATCCCATTTTCCTGCCTTCTCCCCATAATGTTTCAACCAATTACCAATTAAAAATGTGACTAACTCCTTAAATTTACTCACTGTCCCAGCATTCACCGCATTTTGGGATAGTGAATTCACAACTCTTTGGGAGTAATAGTTTCTCTTCAACTCAGTTTTAAATTTGCTGTCCCTTATCCTAAGACTATGACCTCTTGCCCTAGAATGTCCCACTTCATCCAAAGCATCCATTTCATGTCTACTTTATCCATTCTTTTTATCATCTTCTATATCTCAAAGAACAAAGAACAAAACAGCACAGGAAACAGGCCCTTCGGCCCAACGAGCCCGCGCCACCACCTTGATGTTCCCACGTCTACCCGCCATCCCTGTCCATGTTTATAGATCTATGGATTAAAAACCAAATTTGAGACAATTTAGGGAGAATTTGTTTTGCCAATTAGCCTAAGAGCACATCTTTAGAACGGAGTTGAGGAGGAACTTCTTCCCTCAAAGGGTGGTGAATCTCTGAAATTCTCTGCCCATTGAAATGGTGGAGGTAACTTCGTTGAATATATTTAAGTCACGGATAGATAGATTTCTGATAGATAAGGGAATTAAGGGTTATGGGAAGAAAGCAGGAAATTGGAACTGATTCACTTCAGATCAGCCATGATCTTATTGAATAGAGGGACAGGCTCGAAGGGCTAGATGGCCTACTCCTGTTCTTATGTTCTTATGTAATCTTTACAGACGCATACAAATTTGGAAAGAGAAAATAATTTACCACATTTGTTTTATGTTCTAATCTTCAGAATAATACCCAACTGGTGATCTATGAACAGACACACCACATTCCAAAGTAAATGACAGATATGACCAACACAAATTCAATGGATTTCTCAGCAACTCATCTAAAAGCTTGCCACACCATGAGCCAACCGGTTTCACTGAAGCATTATCTTCTCAAGGGGGTTTCAAATCTCAACATTTGAAGAACTCAGCTTGGAATTCTTTCCTAAAATTCACTCCTACTCAGACAGCTTTAACAAGAATCCATCTCCAAGGTTTCAACCACACCTTTTGAGATTCCTTTCCATTTTCCACATACACTTCAGCACAATTTCAGATCTTTGGCCACAGATCTTTTGAAGCAGAACACCACTGCTTCAAAAGAGTACCTTTGCCCTTACAATCCACAGAATGGAGTCACCAACCTTCAGCTGACCTTTGGTTCATCATTACTTCTATTGAGCCCATTTTCCTTCAAGTCTGCTTCCTGTAGCTCTTGTTCTTTAATTTGGATACAATGGCTCTGTTCCTTTATGTTGACTTTGTTTAACAGGATCTATTTCGTACCTCCCTCCTCATTCTTTACCAAGGACTGACATCTGGGATCTGTTTCTGTTCCACTTCCTTGTTTGGGACCTTCTGTCTGCTGGAAATTGTTTTATGAACTTTGAACTCTTAAATTTATTCTCTCTTGGGTTTCATCACATACCTCAGCATTCTATTCAAAGAGTGTTGTTGCACTATTGGAGGTGTTACCTTTGAAATAAAATAATAAACCAAGGGCCTACTTGGCCTCTTAGGTGGGTGTGAAAAATCCTACATTGCTATTCAAAGAAGAACCTGGGTGTTTTACTCAATAAATTGTCTTATTTTTAAAGAATCACAGAATTGTTACAGTATCAAAAGTCATTCAGCCCATCATATGTGCACCGACTCTCTGAATGAGCAATTAATTTGTGCCACTTTCCTGTAAATTCTTCCTTTTCAGATTACAGTTCAAGTTCCTTTTGAATGCTTCCATTGAGCCTGCCTCTATTACAATCTGAGGCTGTGCATTGAACGTGACACAGTGGTTAGCACCACTTTCTCACAGCACCAGGGACGCAGGTTCAAAATTCCAACCTTGGGTCACTGTCTGTGTGGAGTCTACAAGTTCTCTCCGTATCTGCGTGAGTTTTCTTTGGATGCTCCAGTTTCTTCCCACAGTCCAAAGATGTGCAGCTTAGGTAGATTGGCCATGCTAAATTGCCTCTTAGTGTCAGAGGGAGTAGCTGGGTAAATACAGGGGGTTACATGGGCTTGGGCAGAATTGTTTTTGGAGCAGTCTCACTAGGCTAAATGGCCTCCTTCTTCTCTGTAGGAATTCTATGATTCCAGACCTTAACTGCTGGATACGTGAAGACATTTTTTCTTATATTGGCTTCTGCTGTTGCTGTTTCTGGGAGTTTGCTGTGGGGCAAATTGGTTGCTGTACTTCCCTTCATTGGAACAGTGATTACAATTTAAGTATACTTCATCGGCTGTGAGTTGCTCTGGGTTATTCTGAAATATGCTACATAAATGTAAGTTCTTTATTTTTAACTAACCATTACACTAGCCTAATGAGCTGCATTTCAAGTCCTGCTTTTAAATCTAACCAGTGTGCAAAAAAATGTAACACTCCCAGATGTGCCTTATGAAAATGTAGCCTAATCACTTGAGAATTGATGTTGCTGTTTCACAGCAAAACCATAGCCCAAAGGTAGAACGTACAACACTTGAAGATTAAATAGATAACTGGCCTTGGCTTTCAGGGAGGTGTTATTGTTAAGTACTGTGACTAATCGCTTGCTATTACAATCAATTTATCAACTGTTGACATTTCACTACATCAATATTTTACACACGTTTTGTATGTCAATAAATTGTGACTTTCAGAGTGATGTCAACCTTCACAACCTGTGGATATCATGACTTTGGAATTGAGCAAGACTTTCTTTCAGGAAACTATTCTGAAGTGGAAAGACTATTACAATGTGCCTCAGATGTGCTGTTGTTAGCATTCAATCAACTGCTGTGTAGAACATGCTGCTTACAAAGTTAAGACTTATCTAGATAGACACATGAACAAGTGGGAAATAGAAGGATATAAGTGATTGGTCTAGACAAAACAATGTGATCGGTGCAGGCTTAGAGGGCCGAAAGGCCTGTTCCTGTGCTGCACTGTTCCTTGTTCTAAGTTGCATGCTTGATTTTACCCAGTAAAACTGCACCCATTCTTCCCCAAATAGGGGTCTAACACTATAGATGGAACACAAACATACTGTATAGCCATATTTTTATTCAAGTCACTTTAATTCTACATCAGGCATTGTCCTGGAGCATTTGGTCATAGAGTAATAGAAAATCTACAACACAGGAGGTCATTCAGTCCATTGTGATGAACAAAGACTTTCCCAGCCTAATCTACATTTCTGCTTTAGGTCCATATCCCTGCATTTCGCAGATTTTTGAGTGGGTGTCAAAGAACTTAAGTGCAATGAGAGTTTCTGCCAATATCACTCTTCCAGGCAGAGATCTAGGTCCTAATGAACTCTTTCCACTTCCTCTCCAATTCTTTTACCATTTATTTTAAATCTTTGACCCCTATATTTGACATCTTTTAAAATAAATAAATGTCCCTATTTACTCTATTTAGGTCCTCATAATTTTATACACCTCCATTAAATCACACCTCAGCCTCCTTTGATCCAAGGAATACAACAGCAGCCGATCCATCTTTCCCATCATTCAATTCTCCAGTCCGATCAACATTTTAATAGCCTCCACTTCGCTCTCTGCAGGGGATCAATTTTTCTTGTAGTGACCACAACTGTTGGCTGTCCTCAAGCTGCGGTCTAACTAAGATTATATACAATTCTAGCACAATCTCTCTTCTTATATTGAATGCCTCAACATATGCTTCCCTAACTACCTTAACAAACAGTCCCTAATTTATCTTACTAAGCACATAACTGTGCTGTGTAATTCTACCTTAGATTCTGGCCAACATGTTGTCAATAAGATTGCCTTTCACAACCCAGCATGCACACACACAGGTCAGCTTGCATTAATCAGTAATTACTAGATATTGTGACGACATTATTGAATGAGTCTATTGTTTAAATGCAATATCTAAAGATGTTGGAACAGAACAAACTTTCAATTGCGCAAAGTGCACATCCTAATTATGGCTTGAGATTATCGACTCCATTCCTCTTGTGTGCCGCATGCTAACAAACTGTGGGATTATGTTGTAGAGAAAAATAAAACTCAGATCCCACTGTCTTCATCTTTGGTTTGCTAATGAGATTGCATCAGGATACACAATCAACAAAATATCACATCAAATATCTCTCTCATTTATGAGTCGAGCTGTTAATAATTTTACACACACTAGAAAAACCATAAGCATAGAACACATGCATTTTTGCTTCTTCTCAATATTCTCCCCTCCTTTGCTAAAACTAAGGACACTTTTTGTCACAAAGTGTCTTGCTCTCAATGTTGCACACTATACTTTATCCTGGATTGTTGCAGTCACAGCGATTACAAAATGATTTAAGATTGCAGAGCAGGACCCAATCCTGGGATTCTGTCCCCATTCCCAATTCTTACACACTAAGGGTGTAGGAGGGAGCCTGCATCCTGCTTTCCTGACCTGGCCAGCTCCATTGTGGAGATGGGCATCTGCTAGCCCCCTACAATATTCATGGAGTCGGGCTAGCTTCTGGATGGCTCGCATTTTATGGCCCCTCAGAGGAGTTCTGAATCATAATCTGATATTGGGAGCCTTTTAAACTAAGTTCAAAAGATCTTACCCATGTCCCCTATGTCAGGTGCCCATCATGTCAATACATGTCCCCCACCCATCCCTATGGTTATTTCAAGCCCTCATGACACTTCAAACCTGCCCATTTACCCCTTCTATGCTAGGTACGGAAACAATGAACAATATCGTAATAATAACATGTGTGGAACTGCTCAGAAAAAAACACCTATTTATAAATCCTCTTTTATACAACCTGATAAAAATGTCAGACAGGCCATTCAAGTAGCAAAGACAGACAGGCATGATCTTAATGGATTGGTAAGATTGGGCGAGAGGCAAAAAATTGGGTTCATCCCTGTTCTTGCCTCTCCAGATCATACCTGATTGAGGTCTTCACTGGTGAGAATTACAGCATTGAGAGCATAGCACTAACAGCCATAAGATTGTGACTCGAAGCTCATCCAAAAAAATGGCACAATTCTCTTTCATTTCCCCATTCAATTCAAATGGCACTTTGAATTCTTTTCAGAAAATTCCACCCAGAGGTTTCAAACATATATAAATAAACAGAGACATTAACAAAAGAGATCATAGAAAGAACCAATCATGCAGTTTTCTCCAGCTCTCAAAACAGAACTCTATTGAGATAATCCTGTCATGTGTCTGGGCTGTCAGTCAGGCATATATAATGAGATGGAATGAGGAGTGGGTGACGTGGGTGCGGAGCATATGAGGGCTAGAGGGTGTTAAAGGTGACCACAGAACTGGGACAAAGTCGCAGAGAACTGAGACAGTCCTTCTAGCAGTCTGCCTCAGCTGCTCCTGTGAGTGCCCTCGCTCAGCTTCCAGGAGGCAGCAAACCCAACTCCATCCTGCACCCATGCTTTGCACTATTTTGGAATCTTTTTACTATGGTGGATCCAACAAGTCACAAAATTCCCTGATTCTGTAGCGAAGATCCAGGTTTTTGTGTCAGACAGTTTCAGGCTCAAATTCCACTCCAGAGACCTCAACACATCATCTAGTTTAGTGCAGTACTGAGGATATGAAGCATTGTCAGAGCTGCTATGCTTCAAATTGGAATCAAATCATAAATAAAATCAAAAATATAGCATGGCTGTGGGAGAGGTGATGGCCTAGTGGTATTATCACTAGATTATTAATCCAGAAATTCAACTAATGCTCTGGGGACCCGTGATCAAATCCCACCATGGCAGCTGGTAGAACTTAAATTCAATAAATAAAAATCTGGAATTACTGACAACCATGAAAGCATTGTCGATAGTAAAAAAAAAACAATCTTGTTCATTAATGTCCCTTAGGGAAGGAAATTTGCCATTCTTACCTTGTCTGACCTACAAGTGACTTCAAAACCACGGCAATGTGGTCGATTCTCAACTGTCCTCTGAATGGCCACCTAGCACTTAGTTCAAGAGCAACTAGGGATGGACAATAAATGCTGACCAGCCAGCAACACCCATGTCCCGTGAATGAATGAAAAAATGCATGCTGTTGAGGGGTATGTATACACAACATCCAGGACAGGTCTTTCCAGCCACATTCGCCCCAAGAGTGGAAAATCCAGCTCAAGGTCAACGGACATTTGTATGCTACAATTCCCGTGGTGGGCAAGATGGCAAAGTTCCAGCCTTGAGCATAAAATCCACACTGTTTTCAAATTCCTTTCTTTTCAAATGCCTCTATGGCCTTATGCTCCTAATCATCATAACCCTATCCTGTCCCAAAATTCTCTAAGAATGCTTCATTTCCTCCAATTCTGGTCTCTTCCGCATCTCTAATTTTATTCATCTGATTCCCCAACATGGTGAATCTGAAGAAGAGCATGTACCGGTGGCAATTATATTTGACCATCTTATTTTGCTAAATGGAGTGGGTGGGATTTATTGCAGAAGACCAGAGTGTGATCAAACTGTCTATGGTGGTCAGGTAGGCAAGCAGAACTGAACAGATGTGAGTTCTGAGTTCCTCCAAAAATGATCCCAACCATACAATTCGTTTGGCACTATTCAATGGTGGGCAATTTACCAAGCTGAAATCAGAATAAAGAACATACAACTTGTGGGTTGCTGCACTCAACAGGGAGTTTTTATTCAGTGAACAGTCACCGTAAGGTTCCAGACAGCACTGAAATTAAAGACTAATTACATCACCAGTGCTCACATGACTCAAGGGGCATAACAGGCACACCAGCAAAATACTAATTATTGCAAGAACTGCTGATGCCAAATAACTTTTGTACACTAGCTCGGTGAAGTCCGATTCCTGGACTGGCAGCTGCTCAAACGAAAGGGCTATCACTGCAGCCAGCAGATTCTGCGGATGTTACCAGCCATTCACCCACATTCCCAATGCAGCAAGGTTGGAAAATTTCCAACCAAATCTCCACGGTGTAAATGGCTGTAACGTTCCAGCCACATCTTGAAATTCCAGCTGTGTTTGCTTCTCTTGTTGTATTTCCCCACATGCTCCTTCCTGGAATTCACAAAACAACTCCTCCACTATACCTGAAGTCTACATATCCGTTTTGGTCTTGCTACTGTGGGCATGGGTAACAGTCAGGGAGTGCAGTGACATGCTTTGTTTTTTTTTAATAGAGCAACACAGCACGGGAAACAGGCCCGTCAGCCCAACGAGCCTGCGTCGTCATACCTTTCTGGAAGGTATCGAAGTAGATAGGGAGGATGTGCTAGATATTCTCGAGGGTTTGAAGTTGGATAAGTCCCCTGGGCCGGACGGGATTTACCCTAGGATTCTCTGGGAGGCAAGAGAGGAGATTGCAGAGCCTCTGGCTCTGATCTTCAGGTCGTCGTTGGTTACGGGTGTGGTTCCGGAGGACTGGAGGATAGCGAATGTGGTCCCGTTGTTCAAGAAGGGGAAGAGAGACCTTCCAGGGAATTATAGGCCAGTGAGTCTTACTTCTGTTGTGGGCAAAGTATTGGAGAGAATAATTAGGGATAGGATTTATAGTTATTTAGAGAGAAATGAATTGATTGGAGATAGTCAGCATGGTTTTGTGAAGGGTAGGTCGTGCCTTACTAACCTCATTGAGTTTTTTGAAAAAGTGACTAAAGAGGTGGATGGGGGTAAGGCGGTTGATGTGGTATATATGGACTTTAGTAAGGCGTTTGATAAGGTGGCCCATGGAAGACTTCTGCAGAAAATGCAGATGTATGGGATAGAGGGTGATTTAGCTAATTGGGTTAGGAATTGGCTAGCAGATAGAAGACAGAGGGTGGTGGTTGATGGGAGATATTCATCGTGGAGTTCGGTGACAAGTGGTGTACCTCAGGGGTCTGTTTTGGGGCCCCTGCTGTTTGTAATTTTTATAAATGATCTGGATGAGGGTATTGAAGGATGGATTAGTAAATTTGCAGATGACACTAAAGTCGGTGGAGTGGTAGATAGTGAAGAGGGGTGTTATAGTTTGCAGAGGGACTTGGACAAGTTGCAGAGCTGGGCCGAGAGGTGGCAAATGGAGTTTAATGTGGAAAAGTGTGAGGTAATGCACTATGGCAGAAATAATAAATGTGTAGAGTATAGGGCAAATGGTAGGATTCTTAGTAGTCTAGATGAACAGAGGGATCTTGGTGTGTATGTGCATAGATCCCTGAAAGTAGGCAGTCAGGTCGAGAAGGTTGTTAGGAAGGCATATGGAGTCTTGGCTTTTATTGGTAGAGGGATTGAATTTCGGAGCCGCAACGTCATGTTGCAACTGTACAAAACTCTAGTGCGGCCGCACTTGGAGTATTGTGTGCAGTTCTGGTCCCCACATTATAAGAAAGATGTGGAGGCATTGGAGAGGGTACAGAGGAGGTTTACCAGGATGTTGCCTGGTATGGAGGGCAGGTCTTATGAAGAGAGGCTGAGGGATTTGAGGTTGTTTTCGTTAGAAAGGAGGCGGCTAAGAGGGGACCTAATCGAAACATATAAGATGATTAGAGGTTTAGATAGGGTGGACAGTGATAGCCTTTTTCCTAGGATGGAAAAAGCTAGCACGAGGGGACACAGCTTTAAATTAAGGGGTGATAGTTATAGGACGGATATCAGAGGCAGGTTCTTTACCCAAAGGGTGGTTCGGGAGTGGAATGCCCTGCCTGCAGCGGTTGTCGATGCGCCAAGTTTGGTGGCGTTTAAGAGGTTAGTTGATAAGTATATGGAAGAGAAGGGAATGGTTTAGTTTGGAGGGGCATTGCTTTTTATATTGGTCGGCGCAACATCGAAGGCCGAAGGGCCTGTTCTGTGCTGTAATGTTCTATGTTCTATAACTATATAGTAACAATTCCATTATCCTATTCTAATTTTAGGTTATTCCTAATATGGAAGATTCTCAATGTAGGGACAATTTGTTTCCCAATCAGCCTAAGAGCGAATTTTTGGGATGTGGGAGGAAACCGGAGCGCCCGGAGAAAACCCACGCAACCACGGGGAGAACGCGCAAACTCCCGCAGACACCGGCCCAATTCCAAGTGTCTGCACAGCTACAGCGATAGTCACTGAGCTGTCATGGTGCCCTTCAGATGGTCCAGATAAAGCACTCATTTACGACATGAAGCACCAGGCAACCCATGAATCAACATCCAAGAGCTGTCCTCGCACCACCTGCCGAATGCATGCTCCTTGTTGGTCAAGTATGGACCGAATTACCTGTGGAAAAAAAAAGCCATAGTTAAACAGTCCTACTATATCCCTCTATCTGCATACCGCTCATGTGGCTGTCCAAGAGACCCTTAAACAGCCCTAGCGTGCTGCTCCCACCACCTTACTCGGCAGTGCATTCCACACCCCCACTACCCTTTGTGTGAAAAACTGCCCTCTAATATTCGTCTTATACATAGCCCCCCTCACCCTATGGCCATGACCCCTCGTCCTATCCATTTCTGAAGGTGGAAAAAGTTTACCTCCATTTACTCTATCTATACCCCTTATAATCTTATACACCTCTATGAGATCCCCTCTAAGCCGACGTCTTTCAAGGGAAAACAACCCCAGTCTATTTAATCGTTCCTCATAAGACAGTCCTTCCATACCAGGCAGCATCCTGGTAAACCTCCTCTGCACTCTCTCCAAGGACTCCACATCCTTCCGATAGTACGGCGACCAGAACTGGACGCAGTATTCCAAGTGAGGCCTAACCAACGTTCTATACAATTGCAACATCAAACTCCTACTCTTGTATTCTATACCCTTTTCTATGAAAGCTAACATACTATACGCTTTCTTTATCACCTTCTCCACCTGTGAAGACACCTTCAGAGACTTGTGAACCTGCACCCCCAAGTCTCTCTGCGTCTCTATATCCTGAATAGTTTTACCTTTTATCCTATAACTCTCTTCTACATTTTTCCGGCCAAAATGCATCACCTCGCATTTATCCGGATTAAATTCCATTTGCCATCTATCTGCCCAGTCTACCAACCTATCTATGTCCTGTTGTATTGCCTGGCACTGCTCCTCTGTACCCGCCAATCCAAGCATCTTAGTGTCATCAGCAAATTTGCTGATCTCACCACCTACCCCAACTTCCAAGTCGTTTATGTAGACCACAAATAGAAGAGGACCGAGTACTGAGCCTTGTGGCACTCCACTAGTGACAGGCTTCCAGTCGGAAAAAGAGCCTTCCACTACTACCCTCTGTCTCCTCCTCCCGAGCCAGTTCTCGACCCATCTACATACCCGGCCCTGTATCCCATGCGCCTTCACCTTCTCTATCAGTCTACCATGAGGAACCTTGTCAAACGCCTTACTGAAATCCACGTAGACGACATCAACAGCATGTCCTTCATCAACTGTTTTTGTCACTTCTTCAAAAAATTCCACTTTGTTGAGGATGATTATTATTATTATTCGGAACCAAGAGGAATTGCAAATGAGCAGTTGAAATAAAGCTAACAGGGAATCCCTCCATTAAGCAGAGCTTAATATCACAAAACAATTGCCACAATATGCATCCAAAGGAAGAAAGGACAGTTGTCAGCCATTTTGTCCCTTAGCCAGTACTGCTTGCCATTCAATAAACCTAATCCGAAAGCATGACTTGCATTTATTTAAGTAACGTCTCCAATAACCTCAAAGCACTCTACAGCCAATTAAGAATTTTTAAAGTGCAGTTGCTGTTGTAGGAAACACAGCGGCTAATTTACGCACAAGTCAATATAAACACAGCAAAGATTCCCACAAATAGTAGAATGATAATGATTAGATAATCTATTTTTTTTGATGTTTATGAAGGATAAATATTAGACGGGGGTGAATTCCCCTGCTTGTCTTCAAAGTTATGGCACAGGCTCCTTTATGCTCACTTTAGAGAGTGGATGAAGCATGGTTTAATGTCTCATCAAAGAGATGGTACCTCTGATAATGCAGTATTTCCTCAATACTGTCCCAGAGTGTCAGCCTGTATTTGTGTGTGCAAGACTCTTGCAGTGGGGTTTGAAACTCACGACATTCTGACTCATGGGTAATGGCACTACCAATTGAACCAGAGAGGACATGGATTATTAGGTCCATACATTCACCTTTATCCTATGTCATTTAATATCTTTTGACAACAAAACTATATTAAGGTCAGATTTAAAACTTACATTTGATCTCACATTAATTGCCACTCGTGGAAAAAAGTTCCAAACTGTTGTGTGCAATAGAGCTTCCTGATTTGTTCCTGAAAGGATTGCTATAATGTTCAGGTTACGCTTCCAAGTTCTAGATTTCCCACACAGCTGAAATTGTTTATATGTACTCTATCTGTTCCCCCAATACCTTGAAAACTTCAGTCAAATCATCTTTTGCCATCTAAAATCAAGTGAATACAACCCTAGTTTGTGTAATCTCTCACAGTCATTTAACCTTTGGCTTTCAGGCATCATTCTGAAAAATTTCCTATACTACAACAGTGATCACACTTCAAGAATATTTTCTTGGCTGTAAAACTCATTGTGATATCCTGAGGTTGTGAAAGGTGCTATAAGGGGAGGTGGTGGCTTAGTGGTATTATCACTAGACTATTCATCCAAAACTTCAGCTAATGTTCTGGGGACCATGTTCAAATCTCACTGAGGTACATGATGAAATTTGAATTTAAAAAAAAATCTGCAATTAAGAATCTACTGATGATCACGGAATATCATTGCTTGTCGGAAAAACCCATCTGGTTTACTAATGCCCTTTAGGGAAGAAAATCAGTTGTCTTTACCTGGTCGGGTCTACATGTGACTCCAGAGCCACAGCAATGTGGCTGACTCTCAAATGTCCTCTGAACAAGGGCAACTAGGATGCCCATGTCTCTTGAATGAATAAAAAAAGTATTTCTTCCTTTTCTTAAATCTTTGCTGCATTCACTGCAAGGCCACTATCCTCTTCCTAACTTGCGGTACCCAGAACTGATTACAGTTGTGGTCTAACTAACATTTTGTAAAGCATGACTTCTCCCCCTTGTATTCCAGTTTTCTAGATATAAAGGCCATCAATCCATGATCCTTCATGATTGCTTTTTAATCCTGTTCATGACATTTTAATAATCTATATTCCTTTGCAGTGCCACTGTTTCTGCTTTTCCACCACTGTGAAACTATCTTGTTCAATCTTTTCTTGGTCCCAAAAGGGTCACACCACATTTTTTCAACACTGAAATTCATTTGCCATTCTTTTGTCTACTCACTTAATTTATTGATAGCTGTGTACTTTTGTGTTCATTTACATTGCTTACAATGCCTCTTCTTTTTGTGACATTGGTTTTCTATGTCATCATCTAATTATAAAAATGGTGAATAGTTGAGGTCCCAACACAATTCACACAGGATCACTCGTACTCCTCTCCCCTCCAGGGGGGCAAGTTGGCAGGCTGGTGTGTGCAGAATTGAATACTGTGCCTTAGGCACTGATCATAACACCTTGCCTGCTTCCGCCATCCTTGCTGCAATTTGACCAACAGCAAGAGAGGTCCATGTCAAGTGTGTGCAGCAACGGTGGCTGCTCAAGAGGGGAGAATGCTTCCTTTGCAGGCTTCCTGTGCTTATCGAACCCCCCCTCCTCCAATCTTTTCAGCCCTTTCCCTTCCTACCCTGTCTATCCTTACCCTGCTATCTCCATCACCCAAGCTTGCTAGCCTGGCAAACCCATCTCTTCCCCTTCCCTGCCACCAACCCCACTTTCTGGTCTATGTGAAATCACTGTTGGAAGCTGAATGTAGTCCCAGCAGTGGTGATAGAACCAGAGTTCTACTGTCCACTTGACTGACTGGAAACTCTCAGAAGCAGAACTTCCTCCCTAGATGTGAGCCAAAGGAACATTTCTCGCCAATTAACCAATGCCTGCAGGGAGAGTCAGCAAACTGGGGGCTTGCAGAATGCTATCTTATGTAAGTGCAGCGAGCATTTGGGAAGCAAGTGAACGGCTAAAAGGCAGTCATGCATTGCTCATCTGTGATGTTGCACCATTATGAAGCCTTGTAAAACAACGCTGCTGGATTGTAGCCCAAATTTGCTGGGCTACATTAAGTAAGTGCTACATCATGCACTTACCTGATGTAGCCTAGCAAATTTCTTCTTCCTCTGACTCCAGGTTCAGGCTATCGGTGAAGCAGCATTAATGCTATCTGCCACCATATGTTCAAAAAAGATCAGCTATTTTACAAAGCATTTTCTTCAAAGCAGCCCCTTGTCGGTTTCAGCCTCTGCACTGCATTTTCCAATGACTTTGTACTTGTGTGGAAAAATCACTTTGGTCTAATAGATAGTGATACACTCAGCAAGCAGGGATGATTCAGGTAAATAGGAGAAGGCTGGTGTAAAAATAAAATGAAATATTGTGGATACTCTGTAAATCTCAAAATGTAAAGCGCCGACTGAAACAGGTTTAATTATATTTATAACTCTGTACAAGACTGGATATGGAATTGAATACAGTACAATAAAGCTGAAAAATCCACCTAGAACGGATCGATTTATACATTAATAAATTACTAAATATTACTTCACTGATCTTATTTTTATTAATTATTATCTCTCGGTGAATACTGTAGATAAGCTAGCTATTTCATTGTTAGATGAAATCTCACCTTGTTTGTTTGAGTAATTACCACAGCAATGCATCACTGATGACAGGTAAATAATTTACCCACAAGGTCAGATTACAGAGGATTGCGGTATCACAGCAGGATATGTGACACAGGCACAGGTCCAGGCAAAATCCTGACTGGACTCAGACACAGAGCGTGGAATTTAATGCCCTCCTCTAAGACGGCAAGGGTATTTAATCAATCAGATGGTGGCACACCCTTTTATAAACAGGTCTAGGCCTGGGCCAGCTGAACTGTCGTGCCAGGCAGGGACAAGTGTGTGTACACCATGGTAGTGGTTTTACTTTGCATTCTATAGTAAACCACGTTCCTTTCCAGTTGGGTTTCCTAAGTCATTACAGTGAGAATGGTTCCAGGGATAAGAAACCTCAGTTACATAGATAGATTGGAGAAGTAAGGGCTGTTTAGGAGATTTGACAGAGGTATTCAAAATGATCAGAGATTTGGACAAAGTCGGTAGCGAGAAACAGAAGGTCAAGAACCAAACCAGAGAGTGCCAATTTTAGGTGATAGGGAAAAGAAGCAGTGTGACATGAGGAAAATTTTTTATGCGAAGGGATTAGGAGCTGGAATGTGCCACTTGAGAGTGAGTGAGTGTGTATTTACGTATGTATGTATATATCTATAGATCGGGTGGGTGATGGATTCAATTGTGGCTTTCAAAAAAGAATTAGATAGTTAGCTGAAAACAAGAAAATGCAGGATTATGGAAAAAATTGAGGGAGAGGAATTAGGTGAGCTGCACCCGCAGAAAGTCAGTATGGACAGAAAGAGTCAATGATTTCCTTCTATGCAGTAACCATTCTATAGTTCTATGGAATTTAATCAAGAATTGCATTGGTAACATATGCTCATTAGTGAAGGAATATTCCCAATTTTCTTCCATATTTGCTTTCTGAAATGACCTCCCCGGAGGGCGATTTTCCAAAAGTAAATCATGCCCAATTTTTGGGTGAATCTAATTGGTTGAATTTCTGGCAATCAATGCTCCATAGAGTCTGCTGGGGGATTCACGCCGGGAGTTGGTGGGGGGGGGGGAATGGGATCCAATTCCATCCGAGAGGTCAGCATCAGTTTGCTGAGCAAGCCACAATGCATACACTAATCTCCCAGAAGAGCTATCAGCACATGTGCCTCCCAATGGCATCCCCAACTGTTCCCCTCGATCCATCTGCCCCAACATCCCACTGTCCCTATCAGCGAGGCCATCATGTCTGCTCTCCGTTGCTGGTGACCAGCTTTAATCTCCACTATTGGGAATCTCCCCTACCAGGGTCGGAAACATTAGCGAGACCGAACTATACCGTCCCAGGCTTGCTAATGAGCTGCAAATGCTGATCATATTATGGTAATCAGCTTTATGCATCATGAAAGATGGCCTGGGAAAGTCACAACCAGCATTCAATTCCTATTTCAGGCCTCCCACTGCATGTCTGTGCCCGCTGCCTTCCTGGAGCAGCACAGAGGGACAGCAAACATCACACCGTGAAGTCAACTAAAACTACTTGAGAAGAAATGGAGATACATCACATAGGCATATTGGCAAGCTATTACACAATGATGAGTATCTCAGCTGAGTTTAAACACGTCCACAACATGAGATACAGACATAAAATATGAGGCCATTGTCCAAAGTATTAACTTGGCCCATCTGAAAAGCTGGTTATAATTCTAAACATAGAATGATGAGAAAGTCAACAGAGCATTGCAGAGGGTGTGTGAAGGGTAACTAAATTAATAGCTGGTGGTAGACATGTGAGTTGAGATGCTGCAGAAGCTGTCAATGTTTACACTGGAGAAGGGAGGGTTCATGGTTAATCTCATGGAAGCATTCAATATTCTCAAGATAAATAAAATAAATGTCAATGCATTTAATGCAGTCACAGATTATATAAACAGAGGAAGTTAGAAGTGGGAGAGAGATTAACTGCATTATTTAGATTTAACTACTTTACACAGGGGGTGGTGAATTTATGGATCAAACTGCCAAGGGAGATAGTGGGTGATGAATATATTATCAAGTTCAAGAGAGAGCTAGTTAAATTCGCAAAGAAGAATTTGATAAATGAGGTGTGGCAGGTATTGTATGATTTGTTACTCTATGGACACTAGAGGGCAGCTTTTTCATGGAGGTGACAGGAAGGTTATATCAGGAGGTTTCCCAATTTGACAAACATATCCACTTTAAGAAGGCCTTAGGGAGACGGGGTGGGGGTGGGATGCAATCAGGCTCACTGGCCCTGTTAGTCAGGTCTAAGGCAGCAAAGGAGGCAGGCAATCAGACAGCAAAAGCAGAAAACCACCTTGACTGGTTTCCCCAAACCTGTTAAATTTGCCAAATTATTCTAAAAGCTGATATTGTTAATGAGTCTATAGGAAAATCAGCCGGTTTCTGCATAACCTGAACTGTTTCCTTTCTCCAAACAAATAAATGGGTTCGAGATGCTGGAGGGGTTGCGGGGGAGGGGAATGACAGTGAAGTATCAACTACCTTTAATACTTTTTAATCATGAATGGATGAAAGATGATAATAATCCATCACATGTCCTCAGAGAAAGAATTTGTTTCCATAACTTAGCTGTAGTAGCACCCCCTTGCGTTCATTTGTGTATGTATGTATAAGCAAAACAGAAGAAACCAGTTCAGTTAGGTATTAGAAATCCACATATATATTTCAGTATTTCTGTCCTGCATTGTGATCATTTGAAATTCTTCAAATTGAAATAGACAGACTGCTTTTTCAAAGTCATGATAAAGTCTCAGATGTCCTCATTGATCAACAGATTCCAAATTGTTCTTGTTCCAAATTGATTGCTTTCTGCAACCTTCAGTGGTTTGGGATTGTGCTGCTGTTCCAACTTCCACAAAGTATTCTACAATAGCCTATTTTATGGCCTAACAAAGGCGAGAAAATTCTTGAGTTTCAAACATTTCTGAGCCCATTTCAGTGAAAAATATCATCCTTTTCTTTTTTCCCATTCTCTGTCTTAAATGAGTGAACTCTTATTTTTAAACAGAGATCCTAGGTTCTAGATTCTCTAACAACAGGAAACATCCTCTCCATAGCCACACTGTTAAGTTCCCTTAGAGTTTTAAAGGTTTTATCAAACTGAACTCTAGTGGATATAACCTCATCATAACCTTTCCTCATAAGACAACCTACCCATTCCAAGTATTACTCGAGTAAACCTTTTACATCTTATCTTAGCCAAGGAGATCAATACTTACCAATGCTATAACTGAGGCACAACATCCCTACTTTTGTAATCAATTTCCCTCAATAAATGACAATTCTATTAATTTTCCTAATTACTTTCTGTATCTGTATACTTGTAATTCATGCATCATTACAGTCAGATCCCTGTGAATCTCCGAGCTCTCACTATCAGACAATAATCTGCTTTTTATCCTTCCTGCCGAAATGGATTATTGTCATTTGCTCACATTATACTCCATTTGTAGATCTTTGTCCACTCAGTTAACCTATCCATGTCCCTTTGTAGGCTCTTCATGTATGTACTCTTCACAATTTACTTTCCTAGCTATCTTTGTGTCATCAACAAATTTAGCAGCCATATCTCCTGCTCCTTCATCCAGGTCATTGATACAAACTGTAAAAATTTGAGGCCCCAGCATTAATAATCCTTGTGGCACACTGCTCATCGTATCCTGTTTCCTGTCCACTAGCCAATCTTTAATCCATGCCAATATGTCACACCCCCCTACACAAGGAGCTTTCTGCAATAACCTTTGATGTGGCACCTTATCAAATGCCTCCTGGAGATCTAAGTATCTACCAGTTCCCCTTTATCCACAACACTTTGACTCTTTCAAAGACCATTAGATAAACTTTTACATTTGTTAACTAATGAAAAATCACAACAGGTAAAGTGGACATGAATGCAAGTTCAGTGGTTGGATAAACTTCCACTGTGGAAATGCTGAGTCAAATTTAAGCATTAAGCAAAAGAAAAGGAATACATTACCAGGTTTTCCAAATATTTTCTGAAAATGCCATCAGCTGTCCCTTGAATTCTCCAATAAGCTGTGCACTTACAACTTACAACTCAATTCTGTAGCATTAAATACGCTTTCAAAATTAAAGTGTGATTAAAACTATTGACTCAACAACATTTTAAAGGAAAATTGCCTTTGTATTATTTCCTAAACAAATTTCCAAACAGGACAAATCCAATCTGGGCAATTAATGCCCCATCAGTCCAATCTCAATCATCATCAAAGTGATGGAAGGTATCACTGACAGTGCTGTTAAGTGGGTTACTCAGCAATAACCTGCTCACTGCTCTCTCAGTTAGGTTGATAGATCATAGAATCACAGTATCCAACAGTGCAGAAGGATGCCATTCGATCCATCGAGTCTGCACCGACTACAATTCCACCTAGGCCCTATCTCCATAATCCCATTCATTTACCCTAACAGTCCCTTCCTAAGAGGCAATTTAACATGACCAATCAACCTAACCTACATACCTTTGGATTGTGGGTAGAAACCAGGGCACCCGGAGGAAACCTACACAGACGTGGGGAAAATGTGCAAACTCCACTCAGACAGTGACCCAAATCTGTAATCGAACGCAGGTCCCTGGCACTGTGAAACAGCAGTGCTAATCACTGTGCCACCCCGGCACCCAACCACTGGGTTCTGCCAGAACTACTCAGCTCTAAACCTCTTTACCCAAAGGGTGGTTAGGGAGTGGAATGCCCTGCCTGCGGCAGTTGTAGATGCGCCAAGTTTGGTGGCGTTTAAGAGGTTAGTTGATAAGTATATGGAAAAGAAGGGAATGGTTTAGTTTGGAGGGTCATTGCTTTTTATATTGGTCGGCGCAACATCGAAGGCCGAAGGGCCTGTTCTGTGCTGTAATGTTCTATGTTCTATGTTATTAGAGCCAAACAAGGACAAAAGAGCAGAATTTTGAAGGTGAGCTATGAATACTACCCTTAATATCAAAGCAGCATGTAATAGTGTGGCATCAACGAGACCTAGCAAAACTGAATTCAATGCAAATTGGGGAAGAGAATCTCTCCACTGGACAGAATCATACCAAGCACAAAGGAAAACGGTTGTAGTTGTTACAGCCTAATCATTTCAGCCCCGGAACTTCATTACAGGAGTTCCTTGGGATAGTGTCTTGGGTCCAACCATCTTCAACTGCTTCATCAATGACCTTGCTTCCAACATGAGGTCAGAAATGGAGTTGGTTGTTAATGATTGCACTGGGTTCATTGCCATTTACAACGTGTCAGATACCGAAGCAGTCCACATTCACAAGCAGCAAGGCCTGGACAATACTGAGGTTTGCACTGATGACTGCTAAATATAATTAGCACCACACAAGTATAAGGTAATGACACGAGAAAATCTAACAATCGCCCCTTGACATTTCACAATATTACCATAGCTGAATTCTACAGCTATATAGATAAACAGCTTACTGTGGCGGGGGAGGGGAATCATTTATCACTTAACTGGCCGAGCAATATAAATACTATCACCTTGGTCCTGAAGTCCAGGTGTAGCAACAGCATTTTGATGTTCCCGAACAATGGCATTGTTCACAAATTAAAGCGAGATTGGATCTGTTTGGGAGGATCACTACACTGGCCTGTGGGGCTCCTGCCTGGGAAGCACACTCACATGCCATGGTGCCATTACAGTTAAAGGTCTGACAACACCAATGTTTTTGTCAAGCGACAATCACCAGCCAAAAAGTTCCCTTCCTGTGGGCAAATACTTCAGCAGTCACAGGCATTCAGCCTCCGACCTTCGGGTAAACATTCTTCAAGGGGGCCTTCACGACACACAACAGCGCAGAGCCGCTGAGCAGAGACTGATAGCCAAGTTCTGCACACATGAGGATGGTCTTAACAGGGATCTTGGCTTCATGTTACACTATCTGTAACCCTCGTGACTTGCCTGGGTTAGCAAAAAAACTCACTTACTGTGCTGTCTGGAGACAACACACATCTCTCTAACCTGTGCTCAGTGCTCCTTCCACTCACATTGTTAGCCACTTTAAGACTTGAATAGCAGGTTAGGTATAAGGATTAGCATTCTAATCAGTAATCTGTAAACCGTCTGTGCTGATATGTATCCTATTGCAGACCAGAACACCTCATCCGCCTGACGAAGGCACAAAGGCCGAAAGCTTGCAAATTTACTATCAAATAAATCAGTTGGATTTAAAATTGGTGTTTTCAGACCTCTTACTGAGTATACCCCAGTCCAACACCAGCATCTCTACATCATCGTCATTACAATTGACAGCTTCCAGGGCAGTTACAAAGGAGAGAAACCTCACTGTCCAGGAAGCAACTGAAAACCAATCATTTCATTCGGCACAGCTAAAGGAAAAGGCAAAACTCAATCGCTCAACATCAACCGAGTATAAGGTGGGAATATAGCCTTGGAGCATGAAGGCAAAAAATGGAGAATTCTGCCCTCTGTGCGTAAATAACTGAAGAAACTAAGCTGTGTATATATTTTTTTAAATGCACAAAATCCAAAGGAAAAAAAAAGTTTTTAGTGAAAGAAAACAAATGCATTAAATTATTATCACAGATTTATTAATGTAATCTATGAATGAAAAATCACAATCAATTGTCATATAAATCAGGATAACACTTAAAAAATTTTCCAGTGAAAGCTAGGGATGGAAGATGATGGCTAATACTGGTTGCTAATGATATAAACATTTGCCATAGTTCAAAAATAAACACTCCCACTCGGGATTAAATCAAATACTGACAACATTTATTTATACTCTTGCTTGCAGCCACTTTGATTACCTTGCTCTGCAAAGAGCTTTCCCCAACCAGTTCTGACATTCACACAAAGACTGAGCTCCACAAGGACACTCTGGGAGACCTGCTAATGTAACTTCAATGTTCCGTGAAATAGTTTGGTTTCACTAGCAAATCTCCTGCAGACTCATTTTAGACTGATGTGAAAGTACTCGAAGGAAGACAAAACCTCGTTAAATCTTGGGTTGGTAAGGGGCAAGTAACACTTGCCTCACACAAATGCGAGGCAATGACCATCTCTAACAGGTAAGAGTCTATACAGCCACCTCCTCTCAACATTCAACTGCATTGCCGTCATCAAATTCACCATTCCTCCAAGCCACTGTTGACCAGGAATTAATTGGATCGGCCAAATAAATTCAACAACTGAAAGGTCAGGTTAGATGTTGAAAATTCTGTGGTGAATGACGCACCAATGTTCCCCAAAGCCTATCCAGCATCTACAAGACATAAGTCAGCAAAGTACTGGTGTTCTCTCCACTTATCTAGATGAGTGGAATTCCACCACACTCAAAAAAGCTTGACACCATCTATGACAAAGCAATCTGTTTGACTGGCATCTCATCTAGCATAATCAACATCCATTCCCTCCACCATCAAAGCACGGTGGCAACAGTGCAGCAACTCATTATTGGTTTCTTTAATAGCACCTTCAAAATCCATTACCTCTACCACCCAAAAGAACAAGAACAACAGACTCATAGGAATACCAGCACGTTAGTTCCTGTCCAAGTCACTCAAGCATCCTGAATAGGAACAACATCACTATTCCATCATCTTGTATATGTCCCTCCCTAACAGCACTGTAGATGTACTTATACAACATGTACTGCAGCAATTCAAGAAGGCATCTCACCAGTATCTTTTCAAGGGCAAGTAGAAATGAGCAAAAGCTGGAAGAGCTGGAACTATATGCAATCTTGTCTGTTTCTTCAAGCCCAATGCAGGAAAATGGTCAAAGAGTGTTAAGACTAATGTCAATTAGAGATTAAGTATAGAGGAAGCTTTTGTAGGTTAAAAACTACTTGTAAATCCTGTACTTATTATTCATACTCCAATATATTTTATCTTTGGATTCATTGTTCTAATTCAGAATTTCTGATCATCAGATATGAATTCAAATCTTGAATTCTGGTTTGGCATGGAAGCTACCCATACTCAGTGGGTATAGTTGTCCTGCTTCATTATTTGGACTGTGAAAAGCCATGAAACCTCCCTCCATACATGGTACAAAATTGCTTACAGCCATTAGAGAAGCATTCACATCACAGTGATAACCATCCTGCAATTCCTTCCACTACTTCATTCAGTTCTCCAAAAGGGAAGCGTGAAGATATGTAAATAATATCATTGCCATCAGCCAGAACTCCTATGATGGTGGACTGAGCAGGGATGTGAATATTTTGTCTGGGATAGTCCATTGTCACCTTCCATCGAGCTGTTCTGTGGCTATGTCACAGCTGCAGATTGTTCATACCCATCATTGTTTTGATGGCATTTCTTCTATCAAGAGTCCCATTGACACTCCTCCACGGACTCATCTACTCAAAGCCAATGGTACTTTCTGACTGTGGCCATTTTACTCCTCCCGCTCATTAGATGAAGAAACAGAGAGTATATCTAATACAAAGTGGTGAGAATACAAGCTATGAGGGAGAAACAAAGAGTCTGTAAAAAGATACAGACACATTTGTTGAGTAGTAAATTCCATTACCATAGTGATGTTAGACAACAGCACCCAAGTATCAGAACATAAAAGATAGCTAAAGTATAATATGGAAAAGTGTAAGTTATTCATTTTGTTGAAAGAACATAACATCGGAATATTTTTAAAAGGCATAAAACTTATAAATGGTAATGTTCAGAGGGACTCAGGTGTTCTCATACTAAGAAGACCAGAAGTTACAATACCAGCAATTAGGAATGCAAATAACATGTTGGCCTAATTGCAAAGGAATTGGAATGTAACAATAAAAAGTCTTGCTACAATTACACTGAGCTTTGGTGAGACCACATATGAAATATGGGGCGCAGTTTTGATCTCCATATTTAAGGAAAGATAAATTTGCATTGGAGGCAGTATAGCGAAGGTACACACGATTAGTCCTTTGGATGAGAGAGTTGCCCTGTAAAGAAAGGTTGAGTAAATTGGTCTATATTCTCTGAAATTTAGAAGAATGAGAGGTGATCTCATCAAAACAGTCAGGATTCTACAGGGACGTGACAGGGTATACATTTGAGAGGTTGTTTTCCCTTGGCTGGGGAATCAAAAGCACAAGGACACAGTCTCAGTGAAAGAGACTGATTATTTAGGAGTGAGATGAGAAGAAATTTCCTCAATCAAATGTTGCAAATCTTTGGAATTTTCTACTCCACAGGGTTTCAGATATTCCACCACTGAATATACTTAAAGCTCAGATATATTGGGAGCAGACAGGAAAGTGGAGTTGAAGCTGAAGATCAGCCATGATCATATTGAATGGTGGGCTGGTTACTTTCCTGGTACTGACTGGTCATGGGTAGTGCTGTCTACTATCATTACGGTAATGGGTTTTACCATCTCACCTGAGCACTGCAATTATTTTGGAGGAGACTTTACCCAAAAATTCCAATCAAGAAAACAAAATCATATCAACTCTATTGAAGCATGCAAGTTATGAAGTGATGGCCCAATTTCTATGCAGCAATTCAATCCTTATAGCAATCAAACAGCTCAGACTGACTTCTGTGTTCATTCCAACTGTAATGCTGAATGCACCAAAACCCAGAGCTGAAAAATGTGACATTGATGGTTGAATTGGATTGGAGGAGAATGACAAAGCCTAGGAGATAGTGGGATGGCTTAGCCACAGCTTAGGCCTGCACATCAATTTGGACTCTCATTTCTGTTATATCCTTTCCCACATTGCACATCATGATATTTTGACTTTCTAGAAACCTGAGATCATGGGGATAACCAATGAATCTTCAACCTTTGTCCACACTATCTACTTCACTGACACTGTACGGGGTGAGGGCAAATCATTCCCTTACAAGAGTCATTTTGCAACTCCAGCACAGACCTGGACTAGTATGCAGCCCTTCTCAGAAGTGTTGTGGAGTGTGTGTGTGTGTGTGTGTGTGTGTGTGTGTGTGTGTGTGTGTGTGTGTGTGTGTGTGTGTGTGTGTGTGTGTGTGTGTGTGTGTATACATGCATGTATATATGTGTGTGTGTGAGAATGCATGTGTATGTGTGTGTGAATTCGTGTGTATGTATGCATGCATGTGTGTGTTCTGTGTGCTAATGCATGTGTGCATGTGTGTATGTTACTATGTGTGTGAATGTATGCATGTATGTGCATGTGTGTGCATGCATGCATGTGTGAGTATGTTTGTGTGTGTACATGTGTGTGCATGAGTATGCATGTGTGTGTGCACAATTGTGTGAGTACATGTCTGTGAATGCATGTGTGCGTATGTGAGTATATGTGTGTGTGTGAATGTGTGTATGTATGTGCATGCGTGTGAGTGTATGCATGTGTGTGAGTACGTGTGTGTGTATATGTGTCTGTGTGTGCGTGCATGTATGTGCATGTGTGAATGCATGTGTGTGAGTTTGTGCGTGTGGTTCTGTGTGCATGTGTGTGTGTGTACACACTGTGAAACTTCAGCTCTTCTATGCTTTGTGCTGTATAAAAAGAATAGTGAGGTTAAAAAAAAACCTTTATTCTCATGCCAATGTAAATAATTTGGAATCTTAGGAGGCATTTGTCATTTGTTAATAAAACAATGGCAGCCATTGCATATTCCAGATTTATTGCGACAAATCCCAGCCACTATAACATCAGCAGGAATTAATTCTTCCAACTTCCTCTCCATCTCCTCTGGATTCTCTTGAATTTTCCAGAGTGATTGAAAAAGTGATATTGAGTTGCGTTGGGGAAGATTCATAGACAATTATCATTGCCCACCAGCCTAAAAATGGAAATTGAGAAGGAAAAGGCTCTTAGGTGTTCATTAAATGGTCACTTGGGTCCTTGATTGGGACACGTTCAGGCTTCTTCTTTGAGGCTCTGCCTATTCCAGTGTGAAATCCCAGAGGGAATCCCATACACTTAATTTCACAGCTATCCCACCCACCTCTCTCCTGCTGAGAGAGGAGCATTAATTCCGTCCTAAGACTATGAGAAAACTAAGGAAAGACTAGGGGAATTTCACAGTAACTCCATTGCAATGTTAATGTTAGCCTTACTTGTTTGGGTTCATAAAAAACTGAAATGGTAATGTGTGGAGGCAGAAGATTGGGTATGGTTCATAAGGAATAATTTGCATCTGTCTCTACAAAAGAGAGAGATGATGTAGACATTATAGTTGAAGTGAAGTAGATTATAATTCTAGCCCCAAGTATAGATTATCCAAGATCAAAAGCACTCCTTCAACAATCACCGTCATTCGAGTTCAAGGCAGCAACTTCACACGGACATTTATTTTGGGTCTGAGAAGGTGAATCACATCTCCCACAAGGAAAACAACTATTAAGAGATATTACCTTTTGCCACATAGTTTGTTCTGTAATTTGCTTTGCCATGTTGTAACTACCTGTGGTTATACAGGTTATAACTATGCGTGGAGCCAGAGGTATTAAATGAGTACTTTGCGTCAGTATTCGCCAAAAAGAAGGACTTGGTGGATGATGAGTCTGGGAACGCATGTGTAGATAGTTTTGAGACACGTTGAGATCAAAAAAGGGGAAGTATTGTGGTTCTTGAGAAACATTAAGGTAGACAAGTCCTCAGGGCCTGATGGGATATATCCCAGAATACTGAGAGAGGCAAGGGAGGAAATTGTTGGGGCCTTGAGAGAAATCTTTGTATCCTCACTGGCTACAGGGGAGGTTATGTTGTGGAGTCGCTGGTGTTGGACTGGTGTAAACACAGTAAGGAGTCTCACAACACCAGATTTAATTTTGATATTAACCTGGTGTTGTGAAACTTCTTACAGGGGAGGTTCTAGAGGATTGGAGAACAGCCAATAATGCTCCTTTGTTTAAGGAGAGTAGCAAGAATAATTCAGGTAATTACAGGTTGGTGAACCTTATGTCAGTGGTAGGGAAATTATTGGAGAGGGCTCTGCAAGACAGGATTTATTCACACTTGGCAATAGGTGGACATATTAGTGAGAGGCAACATGGTTTTATGAAGGGGAAGTCGTGTCTCACAAACTTGATCAAGTTTTTCAAGGAAATAATGAAGATGATTGATGAGAATAGGGCAGTGGATGTCATAGAACATAGAACATTACAGCACAGAACAGGCCCTTCGGCCTTCGATGTTGCGCCGACCAATATAAAAAGCAATGCCCCTCCAAACTAAACCATTCCCTTCTCTTCCATATACTTATCAACTAACCTCTTAAACGCCACCAAACTTGGCGCATCTACAACTGCTGCAGGCAGGGCATTCCACTCCCGAACCACCCTTTGGGTAAAGAACCTGCCTCTGATATCCGTCCTATAACTATCACCCCTTAATTTAAAGCTGTGTCCCCTCGTGCTAGCTTTTTCCATCCTAGGAAAAAGGCTATCACTGTCCACCCTATCTAAACCTCTAATCATCTTATATGCTTCGATTAGGTCCCCTCTTAGCCGCCTCCTTTCTAACGAAAACAACCTCAAATCCCTCAGCCTCTCTTCATAAGACCTGCCCTCCATACCAGGCAACATCCTGGTAAACCTCCTCTGTACCCTCTCCAATGCCTCCACATCTTTCTTATAATGTGGGGACCAGAACTGCACACAATACTCCAAGTGCGGCCGCACTAGAGTTTTGTACAGTTGCAACATGACGTTGCGGCTCCGAAATTCAATCCCCCTACCAATAAAAGCCAAGACTCCATATGCCTTCTTAACAACCTTCTCGACTTGACTGCCTACTTTCAGGGATCTATGCACATACACACCAAGATCCCTCTGTTCATCTAGACTGCTAAGAATCCTACCATTTGCCCTATACTCTACACATTTATTATTTCTGCCATAGTGCATTACCTCACACTTTTCCACATTAAACTCCATTTGCCACCTCTCGGCCCAGCTCTGCAACTTGTCCAAGTCTCTCTGCAAACTATAACACCCCTCTTCACTATCTACCACTCCACCGACTTTAGTGTCATCTGCAAATTTACTAATCCATCCTTCAATACCCTCATCCAGATCATTTATAAAAATTACAAACAGCAGGGGCCCCAAAACAGACCCCTGAGGTACACCACTTGTCACCGAACTCCAAGATGAATATCTCCCATCAACCACCACCCTCTGTCTTCTATCTGCTAGCCAATTCCTAACCCAATTAGCTAAATCACCCTCTATCCCATACATCTGCATTTTCTGCAGAAGTCTTCCATGGGCCACCTTATCAAACGCCTTACTAAAGTCCATATATACCACATCAACCGCCTTACCCCCATCCACCTCCTTAGTCACTTTTTCAAAAAACTCAATGAGGTTAGTAAGGCACGACCTACCCTTCACAAAACCATGCTGACTATCTCCAATCAATTCATTACTCTCTAAATAACTATAAATCCTATCCCTAATTATTCTCTCCAATACTTTGCCCACCACAGAAGTAAGACTCACTGGCCTATAATTCCCTGGAAGGTCTCTCTTCCCCTTCTTGAACAACGGGACCACATTCGCTATCCTCCAGTCCTCCAGAACCACACCCGTAACCAACGACGACCTGAAGATCAGAGCCAGAGGCTCTGCAATCTCCTCTCTTGCCTCCCAGAGAATCCTAGGGTAAATCCCGTCCGGCCCAGGGGACTTATCCAACTTCAAACCCTCGAGAATATCTAGCACATCCTCCCTTTCTACTTCGATACCTTCCAGTTTGCTACCCTGTACCTCAGTGTTCTCCATAACTACATTTACATCACCCTGCGTGAATACCGAAGAGAAATATTTATTCAGTACCTCTCCAATCTCCTCAGGCTCCACGCACAACTTCCCACTGCTGTCTATATGAACTTCGTCTATATGTCGTCTATATGAACCTCAATAAGGCCTTTGACAAGATCCCTCATGGCAATCTGGTGTAAAAGATGAAGTTGCATAGGATCAGAGGTGAGCTGGCAAGGTGGATACAAAACTGGCTCGGTCAAAGAAGAAAGAGGGTATCAATGGAAAGGTGTGTTTTTGAACGGAGGGCTGTGACAAGTGGTGTTCCTCAGGAATCAGTGCTGGGACCTTTGCTGTTTGTAATATAGGTAAATGATTTGGAGGAAAATGTAAGTGGATTAATTAGTAAGTTTGTGGATGACACAAAGATTGGTGGATTTGAGGATAGCGGTGTGGACCATCTGAGGATACAGCAGGATATAGATCAGTTGAGACTTGGGCAGAGAAACGGCAGATGGAGTTTAATCTGGACAAATGTGAGGTAATGCATTTTGGAAGGTCCAAAACAGATAGGAACTATACAGTAAACGACAGAACTTTTAAGAATATTGATAGGCAAAGGGATCTGGATGTACAGGTACACAGGTCACTGAAAGTGGCAATGCAGGTGGAGGAGGTAGTCAAGAAGGCATACAGCATGCTTGCTTTTATTGGCCGGAGTATTGAGTTTAAAAATTGACAAGTTATGTCGCAGTTTTATAGAACCTTAGTCAGGCCGCACTTAAGATATGATGTTCAATTCTGGTCGCCACACTACCAGAAGGATGTGGAGGCTTTTGGAGAAGGTACAGATAAGATTCACCAGGATGTAGTCTGGTATGGAGGACATTAGTTATGAGGAGAGGTTGGAGAAACTTGATTTGTTCTCACTGGAATGATGGAAGTTGAAGGGAGACCTGAAAGAATTCTACAAGGTTATGAGAGGCGTGGACAGAGTGGATAGTCAGAAGCTTTTTCCCAGGCTGAAAGGTTTAAGGTACAAAGGGCAAGGTTTAAAGGAAATGTATGAGGCAGGTATTTTACACAAAGAGTAGCAGACACCTGGAACTTGGTGCTGGGGGAGGTAGTGGAAGCGGATATGATAGTGACTTTTAAGGGGAGTCTTGACGTGAATAAGATGGGAATAAAGGGATGTGGTCCCCGGAAGTGTAGGGGTTTTAATTAAGTCGGGCAGCATGGCCCGTGCAGCTTGGAGAGCTAAAGGGCCTGATCCTGTGCTGTAATTTTCTTTGTCCTTCACCTGGATATTATAATGGTCCAGGGGTCTCTCTTCAAAAACTATATCTTTCCATTTTCAGAAAGTACAAGAGAGATTGGTTCTTATTATTCTTTTGTTTTTATTCCAATTCAATCCAATCAAGTTCAATTCAAAGTCTCAAAAAATTGAGACATTCCCAATCCAAGCTGACAAGACAGGGCTCTCAGCTCCTGTCTTGGGCTTGATCTACATGATCCAAGCTGATTGGAGTAGGTGTAGCTCCTCCTCCAAGGCTTGATCTCATTTGCAACTCAGCAAAAAGGCCGAGATGCCGCTTTTAAAATTGCTTCAAATTAAGCTAGAATGTAACCTAATGATTTCAACCAAGCATAGTATGTCCATAGTACACCTGATCTTAGCCAAAAGGCCGAGATTGGTTCTTATATTACATGTGAAAGACTACAAAAGACATTATTCTATACCAGTTTATTTACAAGTTTATTACAAAACTACTTGGCATGCAATACACTTTAAACTGAGGAGCATGTGTGAGGACTATGCAACATTAATGACTATAAAAGATGACAAACATAGCCTTAGCTCTAATACAAAATCCAATAAAACTTTAAAAACACAATACCACAATTAACTATAATTTAAGAATGCCTATCAATATTCAAAGTAATGTTTTATTTAAATCCCCAAGTAAATCAGCTGTTGGCAGTTGGGCAAAAAAGCTATCTTTTTTACGATATCCAAAATATTGAGTGTGTTCTCATTGCACCTTCTACAATATTCCTCATGTTCTGAAAGGAAACTGAAACAGTCCTACTCATCTAAACCAGATTACATCATTCTTTAGCAGCAATGGGTGTTAGCTCTTTGATTAACTCATCTTAGCTGTCCCCTTATTTTTCTCTAAGATGCAAATCAGATCAGGCCTATTCCAATCAGGTTGGATCATCTAGATCAAGCCCAGGACAGGAGGTGAGAGCCCTGTCTTGTCAGCTGGATCAGAAATGTCTCAATTTGTTGAGACTCTGAATTGAACTTTGATTGGATTGAATTGGATTAAAAAAAATTAAATGTAATTGTTAAAGTTGTTTTATTATTCACACTGTGAGTCAGTGTTGATGAACAGAGGGATGTTGGTGTATTTGTGCATAGATCCCTGAAAGTAAGCAGTCAAGTCGATAAGGTTGTTAAGAAGGCATACGGAGTCTTAGCTTTTATTGTTAGGGGGATTGAATTTCGGAACCGCAACGTCATGTTGCAACTGTACAAAACTCTAGTGCAGCCGCACTTGGAGTATTGTGTGCAGTTCTGGTCCCCACATTATAAGAAAGATGTGGAGGCATTGGAGAGGGTACAGAGGAGGTTTACCAGGATGTTGCCTGGTATGGAGGGCAGGTCTTATGAGGAGAGGCTGAGGGATTTGAGGTTGTTTTCGTTAGAAAGGAGGAGGCTAAGAGGGGACCTGATCGAAACATATAAGATGATTAGAGGTTTAGATAGGGTGGACAGTGATAGCCTTTTTCCTAGGATGGAGAAAGCTAGCACGAGGGGACACAGCTTTAAATTAAGGGGTGATAGTTATAGGACGGATATCAGAGGTAGGTTCTTTACCCAGAGGGTGGTTAGGGAGTGGAATGCCCTGCCTGCGGCAGTTGTAGATGCGCCAAGTTTGGTGGCGTTTAAGAGGTTAGTTGATAAGTTTATGGAAGAGAAGGGAATGGTTTAGTTTGGAGGGTCATTGCTTTTTTATAATGGTCGGCGCAACATCGAAGGCCGAAGGGCCTGTTCTGCGCTGTAATGTTCTATGTTCTAGACATATGGTCATATTATTCTAATATATGTTTTTAATATCTTTTCCGTTTACCTCCAATTGTTTCTATTTTTTAGAAAAGTAATTTCAAACTTTTAATCAGGGAGTAGATTTTTTAAAGCATGCTTGAGATAATATCTAAGAATGACTTCTGAATGGCTAAGGAGATGCAATACCATGATAAAAGCTTTTAAAGCTCCTCTAAAAATGACTTTAGAGCTTTTTCTTAGCTTTCCTTAGTGTGAACAGAACATGAAAGACTCTGATGTCACTTTAAGCATGATACAGATGTTTGTTTAACACCCTTTAAAACATAGCACCACCAGTGCTTTAAGGCTTTTGGAAGAAAATGGTTATATAAAATATAATATTGGAATTCCAAATTAATTCTTCTGTTTATTCATGCATTTCCTTCGCAGAAGAGGAATGTGAAGTAAATGTTATGATAAACAAAAGAGTGAAGAAGTATGAAGAGGACAGACACCCTTACAAGTGGTTAAATCAGCACGAGCAGATAAATGCACTCCACGGTGTTGGGAAGAAACAGCAAAAGAGCTTACCATCAATTCCTGATCCTCACTGGACATAGCTGAGTTACCTGAGGATTGGAGATCTGCTAATGTTGTACTTCTGTTTAGAAAGGGAGTAAGGGATATACGGAAGGGATAAGGGATATATGGAAATCAGGCTAACTTCGAAAGTGGAAATATTATTGGAATCAAATCTGAGAGAGAGGATAAACTGTCACTTAGAAAGGCATGAATCATTCAAGGATAGTCAGCATGGATTTGTTAAGGGAAGGTCGTGTCTGACTAACTTGATGGAATCTTTTGAGGAAGTAACTAGGAAGATTGATGAGGGTAGTGCAGTTGATGTGGTCTCCATGGATTTTAGCAAGGCTTTTGACAAGTTCTCACATGGCAGACAGATTGAAAAAAAAGCCCATGGGATCCAGGACAATGTAGCAGGCTGGATGCAAAATTGGTTCAGTGACAAGAAACAAAGGGAAACTATTAACAGATGTTTTTGCGACTGGAAGGTTTTATTTAAAGATGTTTTTGCAACTGGAAGACATGGTATTGGATCCCATGGTTTTTGTGGTATTAACTCTTTGGAGATAAACTCAGAGGGTGGTGGGTGCGTGGAATCGGCTGCTGGCAGTGGTGGAGGCAGATTTGATAAGGTCTTTTAAGAGACTTTTGGATAAGTACATGGAACTTACTAAGATAGAAGGTAATAGGTAAGTCTACTAGATAGGGACATGTTCAGTGCAACTTGTGGGCTGAAGGGCCTGTTTCTGCTGTAGTTTTTCTATGTGTTGTTATGTTTCAAAATGTAGATAAATAATCAAGAACTTTATAGGCGACACAAAACTTGGCTGTGCAGTTGATAGTGCAGAAGATTGCTGTAGACTGCAGGAAGATATCAATCAATTGGTCAAGTGGGCAAAAATGTGGCAAATGGAATTCAACCAAGAGAAGTGTGAGGTGGTGTATTTGGGGAGGTCAACGAGGTAAAGCATTACACAATAAATGGGAGGACACAGAGTGTAAAGGAAGTGAGAGACCTTGGAATGAATGTCCACAGGGTAAAAAGGTGGTTAAGAAGCCCACGGAATCATTTTCTGCTTTAGTCAAGGTGTAGAATATAACAGCAGGGAGGTTATGATTAAACTATATAAAACATTAGTTAGGCCATAACTAGAGGTTTATGGACTTTAGTAAGGCGTTTGATAAGGTGGCCCACGGAAGACTTCTGCAGAAAATGCAGATGTATGGGATAGAGGGTGATTTAGCTAATTGGGTTAGGAATTGGCTAGCAGATAGAAGACAGAGGGTGGTGGTTGATGGGAGATATTCATCGTGGAGTTCGGTGACAAGTGGTGTACCTCAGGGGTCTGTTTTGGGGCCCCTGCTGTTTGTAATTTTTATAAATGATCTGGATGAGGGTATTGAAGGATGGATTAGTAAATTTGCAGATGACACTAAAGTCGGTGGAGTGGTAGATAGTGAAGAGGGGTGTTATAGTTTGCAGAGAGACTTGGACAAGTTGCAGAGCTGGGCCGAGAGGTGGCAAATGGAGTTTAATGTGGAAAAGTGTGAGGTAATGCACTTTGGCAGGAATAATAAATGTGTAGAGTATAGGGCTAATGGTAGGACTCTTAATAGTGTTGATGAACAGAGGGATCTTGGTGTTTATGTGCATAGATCCCTGAAAGTAGGCAGTCAAGTCGATAAGGTTGTTAAGAAGGCATATGGAGTCTTAGCTTTTATTGGTAGGGGGATTGAATTTCGGAGCCGCAACGTCATGTTGCAACTGTACAAAACTCTAGTGCGGCCGCACTTGGAGTATTGTGTGCAGTTCTGGTCCCCGCATTATAAGAAAGATGTGGAGGCATTGGAGAGGGTACAGAGGAGGTTTACCAGGATGTTGCCTGGTATGGAGGGCAGGTCTTATGAAGAGAGGCTGAGGGATTTGAGGTTGTTTTCGTTAGAAAGGAGGCGGCTAAGAGGGGACCTTATCGAAACATATAAGATGATTAGAGGTTTAGATAGGGTGGACAGTGATAGCCTTTTTCCTAGGATGGAGAAAGCTAGCACGAGGGGACACAGCTTTAAATTAAGGGGTGATAGTTATAGGACGGATATCAGAGGTAGGTTCTTTACCCAAAGGGTGGTTCGGGAGTGGAATGCCCTGCCTGCAGCAGTTGTAGATGCGCCAAGTTTGGTGGCGTTTAAGAGGTTAGTTGATAAGTATATGGAAGAGAAGGGAATGGTTTAGTTTGGAGGGGCATTGCTTTTTATATTGGTCGGCGCAACATCGAAGGCCGAAGGGCCTGTTCTGTGCTGTAATGTTCTATGTTCTATGTGTACGATTCTGGTCACCTCATTATAAAAAAGACGCAATTGCACTGCAGAGGGAACAGAAGAGATTTATGAAGATGTTGCCAGGACTGAAAATTTTTGGTTATGAGGAAAGATTGGATAGGCTGGGGTTTTTCTGTTTGGAACAGAGGAGGCTGAGGTTTGATTGAGATGTACAGAAGTGTGAGGGGCCTAAATAGAGTGGATGGGAAAAGTTTTTTTTACCTCAGCAGAGAGATCAGTGAATAGGGGGAAGAGATTTAAAGTGATTGGCAGAAAGATTAGAGGGAAAATTAAGAAAAAACATTCACTCAGATAGGGATCTGGAACATACTATTTGAAAGGATAGTAGAGGCAGAAAATCTCATTTCATTGAAAAGGTGTCTTGATGTGTACCTGAAGAGAAGTAACCTATAGGGCTATGGGTCAAATGCTGGAAAGTGGCAAGAGGCTGATGGCTTTTATAAAAATGGCCAGTGCAGATACGATAGGGCAAGTGGCCTGTCTCCATGCACTACACTTCCTACGATTCCATTAAATGAATGATATCAAAGATGGCTATTTTGTTCATCGTTGAGAACTAGAGTATATTATTCAAATATCTTTGGCGATTCATTTTCATATTATTAATATATATCCATACATAAATTTGAGATTTTACAAAGCTGCTATTATGAAATGGTACTCCCCATGATGCAGGGTGATAATGGATTATGCTGAGTACAGTGATCACCTAAAGTAGCTCAACACATATCCGAACATCCCTTTGATGACTGATCGCTGCTCTAGTAGAGCACTACACATATTGAAAAGAAGAAAAATTTCATTTTATCCCAGGAGGTGCCTATGTTCCTGCAGTTTTATACAGAACCTATAAATAATGAAGCTGTGTTTCTAGCTGACCTTAAGGCACGATACAGTACTATTCATCAAGACATAGGAAACTGGAATCACAGGCTGACCCTGCTATTCACATGAACACACACATGCTTTGTGTTATCACAGTCTATCTTGTGATCTGTTATTGAAAAGATGGCATTTTCCTCAATAGGCTATGTAACAGTGACATGCTGCCAGGGAATGGGAAAGGGATGCATACTATTCTTTATAAAGCTACTTTCACGTGTCCTTTACACCTGTGACAGGACTATCTCAGGCCATGTCCTCAAACATCACATTTTCCAGCTACCAGAATACATGCAAGAGCATCTTATGGAGTGGCTGGTTTGCTTTCTGTCCCATTGCACTGAGTTAAAAGCATGGCCTCTATTCAGCATCTACCCGAAGTAACATGCATGGCATGGTCAATCCTACATTATCACCTCGCTATGGCACTTTGCACTGGTTCTCCTTCATACTGTGAACATCTTCAGCAACACCACTGGAAATGGAGAATAGATACCATGTGAAAAACACAAGAGTTCACTACACAGACAGATGAAACTTGCATTTACATAGCACCTTTTGCATCTCAGCGGGAAGGGAGAACATTAGCCATGGGTGAGGTTGGAGAATCCCGGTCAATACTTCTGATAGAGCAACACTCCTCCATTTTTGCACTGGAGCATTAGACTGGATTTTGTTTCCATGGGTGGAAGATAACATACAACCATTTGACTCAGAGGCAAGAATGTCACTTCAGAGCCATGGGCAACACATTCACCCATTATAGCAGATGGCAAAGAAATAGTTATTCACTGATCTGTGTCAGCTTTTATTTACTTGGCTCGAAGAGCGATATCACACAGACATTGTTACTTAGTTCCTTGTTTGCATACTTAACATTGAGATATGTTCCAGTGATATTTGAAAGCTTAAACAGTGTACAGAAGTAAATATAATTAGGTGAATCATTCTTAAAAAAACACCCAGTAAACATTGTGATTGGGAGAGTCAGGAAGGCAATATTAACTGTCAGCTGTTCTTTTATTTACTACTTAGTTTACAATTGTTTAGACAGATAGGGGACAAAATTTAACTTCAGTTTGGTGTTAAATAGAGCAGTGCTGATACAGGATACTGCAAAGGCTATGGGGCCTGACAATATTTCATCAATAGAACAAGACAAATCCAATCTGGTCCATTACCTCAGTTTACATCACTAAAGTGATGGAACAGGTCATCAACAGCGTAATCTAACGCACTTGCTTAGCAATAACCTGCTCACCAATACTCAGTTTATGTTCCACTGGGTCACTCAGTTCCTGACCTTGGCTGAAATATGGACAAAAAAGCTGAATACCAGAGATGAGCTTAAAGCGACTACCCTTGACATCAAGGCAGCATTTGATCATGTGTGACGCCCTTAAAACTCAAGTATCCTAGCAAAACTGGAGTGAACGAGAAGTGAGAGAAAATCCTCTGCTGGTTGGAGTCATACCTGGCACAAAGGAAGTTGATTCTGGAGATTGACGGTTAATCATGTTAGTTCCAGGAAATCCTCAGATTAGTGTTCTAGGCCCAAAATCCTCAGCTCTTCAGCATTAACTTTCCTTTCATCATAAGATCAGATTTGGGAATGTTCACTGATGAGGAAATCTTGTATTGATTGCAGAAATGAAAATGAACTATGTGTTCTGCGCACAGAATATTTGTTGGCTGTTTATTATCTATACCATGTGCATATTTAGTTGATGGTGACCTTTGGGGGGACGGTGATTTATAATCAAACACTTTGGGTGCTGAACTCCAAGCGACCTGGCTCACCAGATATCTGGCTAAACATGTGCATCAAGTTTAGAAATTTGTGTTGAATTCAAAGAAAAGAGAGATGTACATTTTCAGCACGGTGGCACAGCAGTTAGTATTGCTGCCTCACAGTACTAGGGACCCAGGTTCAATTCCGGCCATTCTCCCTGTATCTGCTTCAATTTCCTCCGGATGCTCCGATTTCCTGTCACAGTCCAAAAGGCATGCTGGTTAGGTGCATTGGCCGTGCTAAGTTCTCCCTCAGTGTACCCGAACAGGGCGGACCATAGAAAGTTTCATTGATCTCGGGCAGGATTTTCCAGTTTTGGGAATGAGCGCACTTAGAAAATCCTGCCTAATGTCTTTTGGTTCTGACTGGCCTAATTATGCATTCAGGTCTTTTGCTTCATCTTCGGTGGCAGGGTAAGCTTGATGGTATCATCATGTCCAACTACAGGAGACAGACAGGATAAGAGATGCATTTTCAGGATGGAAATCTGTAGCTTGTGGAGTGCTGCAGAGATCAGAACTGGGGCCATAATTATTTACAATACATTTTTATGACTTGGACAAGGGAAGTTGAATTTCCTATTGCCAGGTGTGCAGATGACACCAATATTGGTGAGAAGGCAAGTGGAGAAGATGACACAAAGAGTCTATAGAGGATTTAGATAGGTAGGATAAGTGGGCAAAAACTTTGCAGATGGAATATAAAGTAGTAAAATGTAAAGTTATCTTAGTAGGAAGATTAAAGCAGCTGAATATTATTTAAATGGAGAAAGATGCAACACAGAGGGATTTGGGAGCCCTTGTGCATAAATCACAAAAAGCTAGCGTGTAAGTTCAGCAGGTAATTGGAAGGCAAATGGAATGTTGGTCTTAGGGAATAAAGTATAAAAATAAGGAAATTTTTCAAAAACATACAAGGCACTAAGTGGACCACACTTAGAAAATTGTGAATATTTTTGGTCCCCTTATCTCAGGGAAGATATTGGGGGGGAATTGGGGTAATACTAGAGGGTGGACCTTGCAAAGGTCTAGAACAAAGAATAAAGAAAATTGCAGCATAGAAACAAGTTCTTCAGTCCTCCAAACTTACACCGATCATGCTGCCCAACTGAACTAAAACCCACTATCCTTCCAGGGTCAAATCCCTTTATTCCCATCCTAATCATGTTTTTGTCCAGACACCCCTTAAGACTCACTATGGGATCTGCTTCCATGACACCCCCGGCAGTGAGTTCCAGACACCCACCACTCTCTGTGTAAATAATTTGCCTCATACAGCTCCTTTAAACCTTGCTCCTTGCACCTTAAACCTATGCCTCCTAGTAATTGGCTCTTCCATCCTGGGAAAAAGCTCCTGACATCCATTCTGTCCATGCCCCTTATAAATTTGTAGACTTCTATCAGGGCGCCATTCAACCTCCTTTGTTCTGGTGAGAACAAACTAAGTTTCTCCAACCTTTCCTCATAACTAATGTCCTCCATACCAGGCAACAGCCTGGTAAATCTTTTCTGCATCCTTTCCAAAGCCTCCATGTCTTTCTGGTAGTGTGGGCGACCAGAATTGAACACTATATTCCAAGTGCGGCCTAATTAAGATTCTATAAAGCTGCAACATGACTTGCCAATTGTTAAACTCTATGGTCTGGCCAATGAAGGCAAACATGCTGTATGTCTTCTTAACTTATTTCTCCCCCTGCATTGCCACTTTCAGTCATCTGTGTACCTATACACTCAGATCCCTCTGCCTATCAATACTCTTAAGGGTTCTGCAATTTGTTGTATATTTCACATCTGTATTAGATCTTTCAAAACGTATTACCTCACATTTGACTAGATTGAAATCCATCTGTCATCTTTCCGCCCAAGCCTTCAACTGATCTATATCCTGCTGCATCCTCTGATGTCCTCATCGCTATCCACAAATCCACCAACCTTTGTATCATTCGCAAACTTACTCATCAATGCAGTTATATTTTCCTCCAAATCATTTACATATATTACAAACAGCAAAGGTCCCAGCACCGATCCCTGAGGAACACCACTTGTCACAGCTCTCCATTCAGAAATGCAGCCTTCCACTGCTACCTTCTGTCTTCTTTGACCAGTTCTGCATCCATCTTGCCATCTCATCTTTGATCCTATATGACTTTACTTTCTGCACCAGTCTGCCACGAGGGTCAAAGACTTTACTCAGTCCATGTGACAACATCCACTGCCCGAGCCTCATCAATCATCTTCGTCACTTCCTCGAAAAACTCAATCAAGTTAGTGAGACACAACCTCCCCTTCACAAAACTATGTTGCCTCTCCTTAATATGTCCACTTATTTCCAAGTGGGAGTAAATCCTGTCTCAAAGAATCTTCTCCAGTAATTTCCCTACCACTGACGTAAGACCCATTGGCCTATAATTACCTAGATTATTCTTGTTCCTCTTTTGACAAAGAAACAATATTGGCTATTATCCAGTTCCCTGGGATCTCCCCTTTATAGCCAGTGAGGATATAAAGATTTCTCTCAAAGCCCCAGCAATTTCCTCCTTTGCCTCTCAGTATTCTGGAGTATATCCCATCAGGCCCTGAGGACTTGTCTACCTTAACATTTTTCAAGAACCCCAATATCACCTCGTTTTTGATCTCAACATGACTCAAACTATCGACACACCCTTTCCCAGATTCATCATCCACCAACTCCTTTTTGATGAATACTGAAGCAAAGTACCTCGCCGATTTCCTCTGATTCCATGCATAGATTCCCTCCCCTGTCCTTGAGTGGACCAACCCGTTCCCTGACTACACTCTTGCACCTTATATATGTCTAAAAAGCCTTCGAATTTTCTCTAATCCTGCTGGCCAATGATGTTTCATGACCCCTTTTAGCCTTCCTTACTCCTTGCTTAAGTTTCTTTCTACTTTCCTTATACTTGCTTTGTGTGTTCCCAGTCTCCTAGCCTTGACAAATGCTTTCTTTTCTCTTTGACTAGGCTCACAATATCTGTCATTATCCAAGGTTCCCAAAACTTGCCATACTTATCCTTCATCATTATAGGAATGTGCCAATCGTGAATCTCTATATCAACTTACATTGAAAGCGTCCCACATGCCTGATGTTGATTTGCTCTCAAACATCTGCCCTCAATCCACATTCTTCAGTTCCTGCCTAATTTTGCTGTAATTAGCCTTCCTTCAGTTTAGCACCTTAAGTTGAGGACTATATTTTCCTTTGTACATCAATAGCTTGAAGCTTACTGAAGTGTGGTCACTGTTCCTGAACTGCTCCCCTACTGAGTCAACCATCTGGCCGGGCTTACTCCCCAATACTAGGTCCAGTATGTCTCCGTCCCCAGTTGGATTATCTACATACTGTTTCAAGAAGCTCAACTGAATGCTCCTTACAAACTCTGCCTCATTCACACCAGTAGCGCTAAGTGAGTCCCAGTCAATATGGGGGAAGTTAAAATCTCCCACCACAACTCTGTTACTTTTACACCTTGCCAAAATCTGCCTACATATCTGTTACTCTATCTCACGCTGGCAAACCTCCCTGCAAGAACATTCATGCCTTTCCAGTTTAGATGCAATCTGTCCTTCTTGTACAAGTCCCTTAGGTGAATTTTCCAGTTATTGGATGAGCTTGGCTGGGAAATCCCCCCACCCTTGGCATTAATGGCAGTCCAGAGATGGTTCACGAGATTGATCCTAGTATGGAGGGGGATCTTCCTACGAGAAGTGGTTGTGTAGGTTGGGCCTGTACTCATTGGATTTTGGTGACCTAATTGAGCGATTTGGATTCTAAGGGGGGGTGTGACAGGGTAAATGCTGACAGGTCGTTTCCCTTTTTGGGACAGTCCAGGACCAGAGCACATAATCTCAGAGTAAGGGGTTGCTATTTTAAGACATGAATGAGGAGGAATTTGTTCTCCCACAGAGCAGTGAATCTATGGAGTTCTTTTTACCACGACGAGGTCTAGAGACTGAATCATTAGGTATGACAGAGGCTAAGCAGGATAGATTATTAATCAGTAAGGGAATCGAGGGGTATGGAGATAAACAGTAAAGTGCATTTGAGGATTATATCAGATCAATCAGGATCTCATAAATGAAAGAGTAAATTCAATGGTCTTATGGTCTATACCTGTATGCCATATTTAAAAGGTGCTGACATCACTGACCCATTGTTGAAGAAAGATGATGAAGCTCCAAGAACAGTCCAAGGCTGGAAAATGGACCACCCTGATGATACTGAAATTGGAAAGTTTACCTGATAGATGCTTCCCTCAGCCCACTGCTGTGTTGTTCTATGGTCACTAACATCCTCTGTCCTAGAAGCATCCCATGCCTTCTTCAGGTAAATTAGTTCCAGACATGTCTCAGACTGGTGTGTTTCCCCGCTGGTATTATTAGAATTGGGCATGCGGCACTATTAGCAAGATACAAATTGATATAGAAGATATAGAAGCCCTACAATGCAGAAAGAGGCCATTTTGCCTATTGAATATGCACTGGCCACAATCCTATCCCCATATACCTACATATTTACCCACTAATCTCTTTAATTTACACATCTCAGAATGCTAGGGGGTAATTTTTAGCATGGACAATGCACTTAACCCTCTCATCTTTGAATTATGGGAGGAAACTGGAGCATTCGGAGGAAACCCACGCAGACACAAGGAGAATCTCTATGTGGAGTTTGTATAATGACCCAAGCCGGGAATTGAACCCAGGTCACTGGAGCTGTAAAGCAGCAGTACTAACCACTGTGCTACCATGCTACCTGAAATTGGTTTCATGAGGAATCCCAGATCCACAATTGTGAGCACCAGTGGAAGATCCCACACACAGGAAATTCATGATAGCCTAAAACCAATTTTTGGGCCTTTGACCAAACTCCCCCCACTCCTTCCCGTGCCTGCCGCCCCCCCTCCCCCCCTCCCCCCAAAATCCTGCCATTGAACCTGTTGGTGGAGGCATGGGAGAATACTGCCTATGGTGTTTTATACACGGATAAGGATTCTGCTAAATATGTTTTGTTTATTGACAAATGACAAAAAGATGGTTCACTGAACATTGCTACAGAGTCACCACGAATGGCAGTGTGTTAAATCAGGTCCCAGGGCTGGGGGAAGGCCCAGGGTCAGTGCATCAAACAGAGCTTCTGGTCACCCACACTGAATAACCAAAGCTTCAGACTCAACAAACTGGCTGAACAAAAACATCGGTTGGGCTGAGAGACGTAGAGTTTTCCTGTCCCGCCTGCCATGGGAATTGCAGGAGGCAGGACTTGGACAAGGCAAAGGACCGTTGACCTGGAGCAGGATTTTCCGGTCTTGAGGTGAGCACAGTGGAAAATCCTGCCCATGATTTTTAAAGCCAGTCTGCATGTGTCAGGTTAGTTTCATTGAATTGTTGCCATGTTTCCAGCTTTCAAGCAGCTTTGTAACTGTGATTTTTTTTTACAAGAAAATTAGCAGAAAATTACAAAGTTGCCCCAAGATAAGCAGCAGATAGATAACAAAGGAGAGTATGGCTTTCTTGAAATATGGGCCGGAATCCTCCAGCTAATCCTACAGGATTCTCGAATCCAGCCAGCAGTGCACGTCCTGCCACAGGTTTCAACGGGAATTCCCATTGACAGCAATGGGACTCGAGGATCCCGCTACCAACAAACAGAGTACCACCTTTCACTGCCCAGAAAACTGCAGAGCAAAAGCCAGAGAATCTTAGCCACGGTAAGTCAAATCCCTGTTTCAGAGTCAACTGGATGCTGCGTGCATGTGAGAGAGAGTATGGGTGGATAGGAGGGTGTGAGGTTGATGGTTACAGTAAGCATTTGCAAGGAGACTGGATGGAATGTTGAGAGAGAATGAAGAGGGCTGGGGGTGAGATTCGAGGGGAACTGTGGGGGAATTTGATATGGAATTGGAGTATGATTGAAGGGAGTTGGGAGAAGTTAGAGAAGTGGTTAGAGTGGACGTTGGGAGAGGTTGGCTACAGAGTTGAATTGTTTTTGTAAATGTGATGAGTAAGAATTGAAGGGTTGAAGAGAAGATTGGAGGATTGATTGGGAGACTTTGGAAGGAGATTTGGAGGAAATTGGAGGATTGATTTGGGGGTGTAGGGTGGAGAGCGGAAGGTTGGGGGAGGTTGGTTGGGGTAATGTTGGAAGGGATTTGGGGTGAGATTGGAGAGGGGTTTAGAGGAAGGATATTAGAGGGTGGTTGGGAGAAAGTTGGAGAGGAGAGTGGGGGAGGAAATTTGAGGGCAGTTGAGGTGGAGGTTGGGAGCAAACTGGAGGGGTGTAGGTGTAAAGTTGGAAAAGGGTTTAGAGAGGCAGTTGGGAAGGGTTGATTGAGAATAAGTTGGAGTAGGGATTGGGGGGAGACTGGTGAGAGATTGTCAGGGGGTAGATGTTGGGGGAAGTTAGCTATAGAGTTGAAATATTTTCATAAACGTAGTTACTTTTTGTGTCCACTTTCCTAACATCAATTGACTGTTCTGTGATTAATGATCCTTAGAGATTCATTATTGGGCCTCCAGTTCCATCATTATTACCGTCACGCTGCTGACTGCATGCAGGTGTATTGAAAGAAAGACAAAACATTTATACAGCACTCTTCACAATGTCTCAAATCATTTCACAGCCAATTAAGTACTTTTGAATTTGTAGTCAATGATATAATGTAGGTAATATTACTGAATAGCAGAGCATGCTCGACCGGCCAAATAGCCGACTCCTCTTCCAATGCCAATGTTCATATGTCATTCTGGAATGGATTGATGAATGTCATAGTCCGAAAATACTGTGGCCGCTGTGGGTTGTTGATGGAAGGGATGACTGTTGAAGGTGATGGATGGGATGCTAATCAATTTCCGAGAATCCATACAGTGCAGTAGGAAGCCATTCAGCCCTTTGAATCTGCATTGACTCTCCGAAGGAACATCTTACCCCAGCCCAACCCTATCCCTCTAATCAATACCATGGCTAATCCACTGAATTAGTACTTTTTTTAATATATTAATTATTTTCAGTTTCTAATCCTTATTAGATCTTTGGTTTGCCACAATGTCCAATAGCTTCTTTGTGTCTTCTATCATGATAACATGCAAAGTATTTGTTTAAAATCTCCACATTTTCTTGCTCCCACTTTAATTTCTCCTCTCTCTGCCTCTTAGGAAGCACATAGATCCTCATCATTCTCTTGCTTGACTTTTGTTAGATGCTTATAAAATTTATTCCAACATGTTTTTATATTTCTTGTTAATTTACTCTCATATTCTGTTTTCTCTGAACAAAGAACAAAAAATTACAGCACAAGAACAGGCCCTTCGGCCCTCCGAGCCTGCACCCACCAAGCTGCATGACTTAAATAAAACGCCCTACCCTTCCGGGAACCATATCCCTCTATTTCCATCCTATTTATGTACTTGTCAAGATCCCCTTAAAAGTCACTACCGTATCCGTTTCCACACCTCCCTTGGCAATGAGTTTCAGGCACCCACCACACTTAGTGTAAAAAAATCTGCCTCATACATCTCTTTTAAACCTTGCCCCTCGCAACTTAAACCTATGTCTTCCAGTAATTGACTCCTCCATCCTGGGAAAAAGCTTGTGCCTATCCACTCTGTCCATGTGTCTCATAATCTTGTAGAGTTCTATCAGGTCTCCCCTTAACCTCTGTTGCTCCAGTGACAACAAAGTTTCTCCAACCCCTCTTCATAGCTAATGCCCTCCATATCGGGCAACATCCTGGTAAATCTTTCCTATACCTTCTCCAAAGCTTCTACATCCTTCTGGCAGTATGGCGACCAGAGTTGAATACTGTATTCCAAGCGTGGTCTAACTAAGGTTTGATAAAGCTGAAACATGACTTGCCAATTTTTAAACCTCAGCTGCTGAAGGCAAACGTACTATATGTCTTCTTGACTAACTTCTCCATCTGCAATGCCAATTTCAGTGACCTATGTACCTGTACACCCAGATCCTTCTGTCTATCTTCAGAGTTCTGCCATTTACTGTATATTTCCTATCTGTATTCGACCTTCCAAAATGCATTACCTCACATCTGTTCGGATTAAACTTCATCTGCCATTTCTCCACCCAAGTCTCCAACTGATCTATATCCTGCTGCATCCTCTGATGGTCCTCAGCACTCTCCGCAAATCCACCAACCTTTGTGTCATCCGCAAACTTACTAATCAATCCAGTTACATTTTCCTCCACACCATTTATACATATCACAAACAGCAAAGATCCCAGAGGAACACCACTTGTCACAACCCTCCTTTCAAAAACACCCCCTTCCACTGCTACCCTCTCTCTTCTTTGACCGAACCAGTTTTGTATCCACCTTGCCAGCTCACCTCTGATCCTACGCAACTTCACCTTCTGTACCAGTCTGCCATGAGAGACCTTGTCAAAGGCCTTACTGAAGTCCAAGTAGATAACATCCACTGCCCTATCCTCATCAAAAAACTTGATCAAGTTTGTGAAACACAACTGTCTTTATTTATTTCTTGGTCTTCCTTTGCTGATTTCTAAAACCCACATAATTCTCACATTCAGTGCTCTTTTTGGCAATATCGTAAGCCTCTTCTTTGAATCCTTAGATTCTCCAGTTAGCTCAGGCTGGGCCCCTTTCTCATAGAACTTCCATTTCCTGAGGGAATGCATGTTTGTTAAGAATGATGAATTATTTCTTTAAATGTTAGCGATTGCTTATCTGCTGTCATATCAGATAATCTACTTTCCCAATCCACCTTGGCCTACTCATCACTTAGGCCTATGTAATTGCTTTGTTTAAATATTTCAGCCATTTCATACTTGATGTTTCATTTAATTCAATTAACTGAGACAGCTCTACTTCAACAGTAATTTAAGAAGATGACTTTTGCCTTATCTCACTCGAGACTAGCAAAAAGGTGCTTATGTTGACCTGTGGCTGGCAGTTTGCTTGTGGATTAAGTATTGGCAGCCAAGATGTGGGCAACCAAATTAGGAAAACAGAACATTGAAGCATCTGGCACTATATGTTCACATGAAGATTTTTTTTCCGTAGTTTGCACTTTTCACTGTGAAATTACATCCTTCTGTTCCTCTGAACAAATATAGGCAGGTGATCCATTTTGAAGGTCTCTGTTTATGCTGCTGAAAAATGCATGAGATATGTTTCTAGATATCTCACTCACACTTTATGTGGGATGCACCAATAGCACAGTCAAAACTGCAAACACTTCTCTGGAAAACCATGGGGAGAATTCTCTTGTATTGTCTACCATGGTAATCATAGTGGACAAAGGGCAGACTACGATAAAGTTCATTCATCTCGGGTGGGATTCTCCGGTTTTAAGGCAAGTGTGGCCAAAGAACCCCACCCCATATGCTTAAAGGTAATGACAGGGTAGGAGCTTCTAAAACAAACTAGATAGATTGTTCACCACCTACCCACCCATCTCTCTATTATCCTACATTACGGTGGCTTTCCTGCCTGCCCTTTGGCCCAATTAATGACAACTTAAGAGCTTCATTCTGTCTTTGCCACTATATTATATGAGGCAGGGAAAGGAACATAAGAACATAAGAAATAGGAGCAGGAGTAGGCCATCCAGCCCTTCAACCTGCCCCACCATTCAATAACATCATGGCTGATCTGAAGTGGATCAGTTCCACTTTCCACTTTCTTCCCATAACTCTATATTCCCTTATCAATCAGAAATCTATCTATAAGTGACTTAAGTATATTCAGCGAGGTAGCCTCCACCACTTCAACTGACAGAGGATTCCAGAGATTCACCATCCTTTGAGTGAAGTAGTTCTTCCTCAACTCCATTCTAAACTGCACCCCCCTTACTTTGAGATTGTGTCCTCTAGTTCTGCTATCCTTTCTATGCGAGAAGAATCTCTCTGTCTCTCCCCTATCTATTCCCTTCATTATCTTATATGTTTCTATAAGATCCCCCCTCAGCCTTCTGAACTGCAACAAATACAGACCCAGTCTATTCAATCACTCTTCACAAGCTAACCCTCTCATCTCCGGTATCAGCCTGGTGAACCTTCTCTGTACTCCCTCCAAGACCAATATATCCTTTCGCAAATGCAGCAACCAAAACTGCACACAGTATTTCAGCTGTGGCCTCACCAGCACCCTGTACAGTTGCAGCAAGATTCCCTGTTTTTATATTCTATCCCCCTCGCTATAAAGGACAACATTCCATTTGCCTTCTTGAGGTAAGGCAATCTGCTTTTAGCAGGAAGGAGGAATCTCCCATTGGAGGGTGTGACTTGTGAGCCATTGGAGAACACCCCAGCCCCACCCCACCAAGATCATAATGGTGAACCTCTAAAACCTGACACGCTGCCGCCCCTTCACACCCCTTGTTGGGTTCGGCCAGGCATACAATTCCAAGTCTGTGGTTTACCTGAAGCCATTGCATTCTTTCTTCAGGACAGCAATGACCACTATTTGTTTCTGGTGCTGCCAGTAGCTCTCTCAGACGGACTTCCTTCCAAGTGCGGGCGGAATCCCAATCTAGATCAATTAAGGCTCCTCCGAATGAAATAGCACTGCAAGGCATTCAGCTTTCGGATGAGCAGGTTGATAGGGCAGGGGAAGAAGGGTGCAGGGATTATATCTATTAGAAAATCAAACCTTCAGAATCACAGTATTCTTGAAGTATAATGAGCTGCATGCACCAACATTTCACTTCAGTGCTGTACCACAGAGCAGCTTGGCCATGATTTTACATGCCCATCATACCTAGCAATCAGCATGGCGAGTCATGAAAACAGTTTGCAAAGCTAAAAATCTGATTCAAATGGTTTACTATCTACCCCAGCCCTTTTTTAATGGTCCAGGGTTGGTGGGGGGTGGGGGGGTGGGGGGGGGTGGTGGTGGTGCAGTTGTTTCCTTGGTTCAGGGAAAACTTTGCCTAATTGATCCCTCAGAGGTTCCTGCCTCCACTCGGTGTGCATATAGGGCAGGGTGGTGCACACCAGAAAGTGACCCAGAAGCCTCACCACCAGCAAGTATCCCACCATGGTGACTGTATCCGCACTGGTGGATGGTGCTCAAGACTGCTCAGTGCTTTCCTCCGAGGTGTGGACAGGGACCAGGGCGGGGGGAGGAAGGGCACTGAGTCATGATGGCCCAGCTTCATCAGCTCATCTCCTGCAAAAAAAAAAAATGGTCCAGTGTGAGAGAGGGACAAGTATCTGGGCAGATTGCAACTTACTTGCGATAAGTCACATGAATGAAGGTTTTGTGGCTCCTCACTTTTGTGGCGCACGCTGATCTGGGTGTCAGTTGCAGCTCTCTCCTCGGTCCAACATGCGCTACTAAAGGGAGTCATGAGATTCGGCTCCGTTTTTCTCCTGTTCCCTCCTGTTATGGGCCACCTTTGCCTATGGGGCCAAAAGGGGCGATTGAATGTCAAATGTCAGAAGGCAACAAGGTGCCAGGAAGTGAATCAACATGGACACTCCAGGCATGACTTATAGGACTGATGCCAGGAACATAGAACATTACAGCACAGAACAGTCCCTTCAGCCTTCGATGTTGCCCCGACCAATTAGGAAAAAGCAATGACCCTCTAACCTAAACCATTCCCTTTTCGTCCATAAACTTATCTACTAACCTCTTAAACGCCACCAAACTTGGCGCATCTACAACTGACACAGGCAGGGCATTCCATACCCTTACCACCCTCTGGGTAAAGAACCTACCTCTGATATCCGTCCTATAACTACCACCCCTTAATTTAAAGCTATGTCCCCTCGTGCTAGCTTTCTCCATCCTAGGAAAAAGGCTATCACTGTCCACCCTATCTAAACCTCTAATCATCTTATATGTTTCGATAAGGTCCCCTCTTAGCCGCCTCCTTTCTAACGAAAACAACCTCAAATCCTCAGCCTCTCCTCATAAGACCTGCCCTCCATACCAGGCAACATCCTGGTAAACCTCCTCTGTACCCTCTCCAATGCCTCCACATCTTTCTTATAATGTGGGGACCAGAACTGCACACAATACTCCAAGTGCGGCCGCACTAGAGTTTTGTACAGTTGCAACATGACGTTGCGGCTCCGAAATTCAATCCCCCTACCAATAAAAGCTAAGACTCCATATGCCTTCTTAACAACCTTATCGATTTGATTGCCAACTTTCAGGGATCTATGCACGTATACACCAAGATCCCTCTGTTCATCAACACTATTAAGAGTCCTACCATTAGCCCTATACTCTACACATTTGTTATTCCTGCCAAAGTGAATTACCTCACACTTTTCCACATTAAACTCCATTTGCCACCTCTCGGCCCAGCTCTGCAACTTGTCCAAGTCTCTCTGCAAACTATAACACCCCTCTTCACTATCTACCACTCCTCCGACTTTGGTGTCATCCGCAAATTTACTAATCCATCCTTCAATACCCTCATCCAGATCATTTATATAAATTACAAACAGCAGGGGCCCCAAAACAGATTCCTGAGGTACACCACTTGTAACCGAACTGCACGATGAATATCTTCCATCAAGGAAGGATGGACACTTATCCTTGCTGTCCAAACAAGGTTGCTTATTTTCTTTTGATCCTAGTCGGCAGTCCTCTATGCCAGTGCACGGGCATTGACAGTCACTGCCACCGCTTCTCAGGTTGCATTGCCAGCCCAACCACTGTATCGTTATCCACTCGAGGAAGAAGACGACCTTCCTCTTCTCCATGACATTCAGCAGCCCTCCCAGTTCTCCCTCTGTGATGCATGGAATTGCTCTAGGTGGGTGGATCTCTCTGCCCTAACTGACCGTGGTTTATGTGCTTGTTAACGGCTCCCAGTTGTGGCCATTTTTGGCAAGTCACGCATCTGGAGTCTCCATGATTTGCATGGAAGCTCTTTCATTGCACTAAATGCCAAAAGCATGCAATGTGCCTGAGACTGGCACTTGACATTCCTGCTTTCTCACCATTATGAAATATTTTGGGAAAATATCACCCAAAGTCTCAGTTCCCAATCCTCAATAAAAAAAATTAATCTATTTTTACTTATCATCAAAGTACTTGTGTTCACAACTGACTTTTCCTAGTTGACATTTTGCTTTGATAATTTAGCATTGACATTGTCCCACTGTATTTTTAACTGAAGGCTTATTTCTGGTGAGTAACAAAAGCACTGCAGAGGAATGCAATGTTCAGTCAGACAGAGCTGATTGAAGAGATAAGCACAAGGCTGTGTATCACAGGACTTACATCAGATAGAAGGTGATAGTTTTTGATTGCTGCAAGGGCAGCAATCAGAGTGTGAAAATTTGCGAGTTGTTCATCGACTGTGAAAGAGAAAAGGAGCAGCCAGACTCCTTTTTCTATTGGAATTAAAGATTTTGCTGTAAAAATTCTAGAACCACAGGAATTTACAGTAAGTGCAGAAGGGGGCTTTCCAGCCCAATCCCATTTTCCAGGTTTTGTTTAGATTATAGGTTATAGTTCTTCAAGCGCATATTCAAGAGTGCACATTCAAGTACTTCTTTAGTGAGTTCCAGAACTCTCCACCTTCTGGCTGAGAAAATCTCTCAAGTCAGCTCTAACCATTCTACCAAACACATGATTGTATATATCCTCTATCTGCTGGCCTCTCTGCTTGGGAACATGAGTCCTTCCACTTTATTTAAGTTGCTCATAATTTTATACACTACAATTAATCTGCCTCAGCCTCTCTGTTCAAAAGGAAACATAGAACATAGAACATAGAACATAGAACACTACAGCACAGAACAGGCCCTTCGGCCTTCGATGTTGCGCCGACCAATATAAAAAGCAATGCCCCTCCAAACTAAACCATTCCCTTCTCTTCCATATACTTATCAACTAACCTCTTAAACGCCACCAAACTTGGCGCATCTACAACCGCTGCAGGCAGGGCATTCCACTCCCGAACCACCCTTTGGGTAAAGAACCTGCCTCTGATATCCGTCCTATAACTATCACCCCTTAATTTAAAGCTGTGTCCCCTCGTGCTAGCTTTCTCCATCCTAGGAAAAAGGCTATCACTGTCCACCCTATCTAAACCTCTAATCATCTTATATGTTTCGATCAGGTCCCCTCTTAGCCTCCTCCTTTCTAACGAAAACAACCTCAAATCCCTCAGCCTCTCCTCATAAGACCTGCCCTCCATACCAGGCAACATCCTGGTAAACCTCCTCTGTACCCTCTCCAATGCCTCCACATCTTTCTTATAATGTGGGGACCAGAACTGCACACAATACTCCAAGTGCGGCCGCACTAGAGTTTTGTACAGTTGCAACATGATGCTGCGGCTCCTAAATTCAATCCCCCTACCAATAAAAGCTAAGACTCCATATGCCTTCTTAACAACTTTATCCACTTGACTGCCTACTTTCAGGGATCTATTGACACATACACCAAGATCCTTCTGTTCCTCAACACTATTAAGAGCCCTACCATTAGCCCTATACTCTACACATTTATTGTTCCTGCCAAAGTGCATTACCTCACACTTTTCCACATTAAACTCCATTTGCCACCTCTCGGCCCAGCTCTGCAACTTGTCCAAGTCTCTCTGCAAACTGTAACACCCCTCTTCACTATCTACCACTCCACCGACTTTAGTGTCATCTGCAAATTTACTAATCCATCCTTCAATACCCTCATCCAGATCATTTATAAAAATTACAAACAGCAGGGCCAAGCTTAGTTAGTCTTTCTTCATCAGTAAAGTTCTCCATTCCCACCAACATCCTCCTAAACCTTCCTTGTCCGGTCTCTCTTTCTATAATGCTGTGACCAGAACTGTATTCAGTACTCTAACTGCAGAACAAGTCATGCTTTTAAACAGTTCTCTCATAACCTCTATTTTCTATTCTTTGGATAATAAAGGCAAATATCCCATATGTAAATTTTAAATTATTCCAGATTTACTCTGCTAAATATCTAAACAAATATCATCAAATGTCCCACAAGCCTGGCTCCTATTTCTAAATTCTACTCTTATTAATAACAGATTTCTCAAATTTTATAGCCCACCTCATAACAAGGAGAACTATCATACAGCACAGAAGGCAATTTGAGATTTCACCCACAGACAAAATGATATGACTATTTCCTCCAACCATTTGGAGTGAACTCTTTCCCAAGGCAATGACTTGCAGTTGATTGGATAAAATGGCATAGTGGTTAGCACTGTTGCCTCACAGCACCAGGGACCCAGGTTCAATTCCCAGCTTGGGTCAATGTCTGTGCAGAGTCTGATGTTGTCTCTGTGTCTCTGTGGATTTCCTCCGGATGCTACATTTTCCTCCCACACTCCAAAGGTTAGGTTGATTAGCCAGGCTAAATTGACCCTAGTGTCAGGTGGTTAGTAGGGTAAATAAGGTTATGGGTTTGTGGTCAGTGCAGACTTGATGGGCCGAATGGCTTCCTTCTGCACTGTAGGGTTTATGATTCTGGAAAATTTGATCGTGACATGATTGTTTTCATTGGCTCTATTGTTGAAAGAACTTTCAGCTGTCGTATTCATCTCTATGATGTTCATGTTTTCAAACACGTCTTGAATGCTTCACTGATAAGTTCCTCTTCATTATCAGTCAGAAATATCACTATTCTTCAAAGTCTGGTCCCAATCAGTTTCTTCATGTTTTTGTATATCATAACCTTTCCATCCTTACTAAATATTTTTATAGAAAGACTAAATCTGGCAGCCAGGTCTACAAAATGCAGAAAGAAAATATTTTTGATTTGATTTGATTCATTATTGTCCCATGTATTAGTATATTAGTATTGTTTCTTGTGTGGTATACAGACAAAGCATACCATTCATAGAGAAGGAAGGGAGAGAGTGCAGAATGTAGTGTCACAGTCATAGATAGGATGTAGAGAAAAATCAACTTAATGTGAGGTAGGTTCATTCAAAAGTCTGATGGCAGCAAGGAAGAAGCTGTTCTTGAGTTGGATGGTGTATGACCTCAGATTTTTATATTTTTTTCCCAATGAAAGAACATGGAAGAGAATATGACCAAGCCACATGCGGTCCTTAATTATGTGGCTGCTTTTCCAAGGCAGTGGGAAGTGTAGATGGTGTCAATGGTAGTGAGGCTGGATGAGTGATGGACTGGGCTTCATTCACAATCTTTTGTAGCTTCTTGCGGTCTTGGACAGAGCAGGAGCCACACCAACCTGCGACACAATTAGAAAGAATGCTTTCTATGGTGCATTGGCAAAAACTGGTAACAGTCATAGAGAATATGCCAAATTTCCTTAGTCTTCTGAGAAAGTAGAGGCATCAGTGGGCTTTCTTAACTATAATGTCTGCATGGGGGGACCAGAGCAGCTTGTTGGTGATCTGGACAGCTAAAAACTTGAAGCTCTCAACCCCTTTACTTTGTTCCTGTTGATGTAGACAGGTGCATGTCCTCCACTATGCTTGCTGAAGTTCATGACCATTTCCTTCATTTTGATGACATTGAGGAAGAGATTATTATCATTTACATCAGTTCACCAGATTCTCTACCTCTTTCCTATACTCTGTCTCATCATTGTTTGAGGTCCAACTCACTACAGCAGTGTTATCAGCAAACTTGAAAATTAAATTGGAGGGGAATTTGGCCACACAGTCATAGGTGTATAAGGAGTATAGAAAGGGGTTAAGGACACAACTTTATGGGACACCACTAATGAGGATGATTGAGCAGGAAGTGTTGCTGCCAATCCTTACTGATTGTGGTCTGTGAGTTTGGAAGTTGGATTGGGTTTGGATCTGTCTATACTTCTCACTGCCTCAGCAAACCAGCCAGCATAATTAAGGACCCCATGCGCCCCGGATATTCTCTCTTCCACCTTCTTCCTTTAGGAAAAAGATACGTAAGTCTGAAATCACGTATAGCGCACAAGAAACTACACTTTTCACCGTTTGTTAATGCAGGTGACAATAATAAATCAAATTAAATCAAATCAAGTTCAGGATTCTGTCACAGAGAGAGGAGCCAAGCCCTAGGCTATGGAATTTGAAGATATATTTCGTAAGAATAATGGTGTTGAAGTCTGAGCTGTAGTCGATAAATAGCTCTAACATATGTGTCTTTGTTATCTAGGTGTTCAAGGGTTGAATGCAAGGGCAGAGAGATGGTGTTTGCTCTGGACTTGTTGTAGTGATGGCAAGCTCCACACAATCTGGGAGACCGGAATTGATTTGTGCCAAGACTAACGTTTCGAAGTGCTTCGCAATGATGGATGTCATAGCCACCAGACGATACTCATTAAAGCACATTGCTTGGCTTTTCTTAAGTACTGGAATAACGGTCATCTTCTGAAAGCAGATACAGATCTCAGATTATTGTAAATAGAGATTGAAAATGTCTGTGAATATCCCCATCAGCTGGTCTGTGCAGGATCTGAGTGATTGTCCATGTACCCCATTCGGGCCAGTCGCTTTCCATGAGTTGACCTTCGAGAAAGTTGTTCTGACATCTGTAACAGTGACCTCGGATACAGTTTAATTCAAGGCTCCCAGGGTTGAGGGCGGGCACTCGCAGAGCTCTTGCTCAAAACAGGCATATAATGCATCGAGCTCATCGGTACTGGTGATTTTACAAACCTCCATCTTGTAGCCTGTTATGTCTTGCAGACCTTGTCAGGTATCCATATAGCAAACCTGGGGCTCTTGCTTGGTCCGGTGTTATCCCTTGGCATCTTTGATAGATCTCTTTTTGCCCCATACCTTGCTAAAAGCAGGTGCCGATGGACAGCTCATAACAGGACATCCTTCACTTTTATGGATTGTATTTTCACTAATCTCTTTTATCAGCCTCAAGTAGTCTTCATCAACCAGATCTGAATTTAAAGTTTAAAAGTTTAAAGTTTATTTATTAGTATCATAAGAAGGCTTACATAACATTGCAATGAAATCACTATGAAAATCTCCTAGTCACCACACTCCACGGCCTGTTTGGGAGGGAGAAGTTTGCATAGCCAATACATCTAGCTAGCATGCCTTTTGGACTGTAGGAGGAAATCAGAGCACCTGGAAGAAATCCACGGGGGGAAAATGCGCGGATGGCGCAGTCAGTGACATAAGCCGGGAATCAAAGCCGGTTCCCTGATGCTGTGAGACACCAGTGCTATGGCTATAGCGACCATTGTACCGCCATGCTGCCCCAGTTATTAACAAGGTTTTTAACCATTGACAAGTAGCGTGAATAAATTATCTTTATAACTTAAAGACAATTTGATTTTTTTCTCTCTCTGAATCTTATCACTTGTTGCCTTTAACACTTGATTAACACTCTCATGAGACTCATCAGGTTTCGTCAAGGTGATGCAATAACGTTCTGACTGGTAAACTGCAGATCCATTGACTTACCAAAATTGCCTTATTTTAAGTATAACAGTACTTATAAACAGGCTTACTCCAGCCAATATTGTCATGACAATGGATCACAGCCCTAGATAACATTCGGACATTTTGAACTTTTAAATAAGACATGATTTTAAAAAAATGATACACAAGCAAAAACTGACTGTGAGTACAAGTAACCATTTGCTGGAATCCCTACATTTACTGTACTCAGTTCTGAGAATATCACAGCCACTTTCAGAAAGCAACAATTTAAAAGGAAGAGATGCTATGCAGAAATTTAACTCTGAATCACCTATGGATATAATAACTAAGAGCAGGAATAGGCAATTCAGACTCTGCAACCTGCTTCGCCATTCAATGTGATCAAGACTAGACTTCAACTAGGTCCTCAAGACCCAACTAATTACAATCTGTGGAAAGACTTGAATGCAAGGAAAGAAGGTATGATAGTCAACACTAGAATAGATGGGAAAACAAGTTATAATAAGAAAATAAAAGAAGTTTGCAAATGGATATAAGCTAGGTTTGGTGAGTGGACCAATGGAATTTAATGTGAATAAGTGTGAGGTTATTCATTTCGGTCGGATGAATAGAAAAGCAACTTTTTATCTAAATCGGATGAAACTTCAAAATGCTTCAGTGCTGAGGGATCGGGATGACTTCACGCACAAATATCAGAAAGTTAGTATGCAGGTGTAGCAGATAATAAGGAAAACAAATGGAACTTTAGCATTCATTGATAATGGAATCAAGTATAAAATAGGGCACTGGTGAGAGCACATTTGGAAAATTGCACACAGTCTTGGTCTCTTTCCTCAAGGAAGGATGTAACTGTATTTGAGGTAGCTCAAAGCAAGTTCATTAGATTGATTCCAGAGCTAAAGGTGCTTGAACAGCTTAGGCCTATATTGACTGGAATTTAGAAGAGTGAGAGCAGAACTAATTTAGGCATTTAAGATGATAGAGAGGGTTGATAGGGTAGACCGAGAAAAAAGCTTCCCCTTGTTGGAGATTCTAAAATTAAAAAAAACATAGTTTTAGGTGAAGGGATAGTAAATTTAAAGCAGAAATGGACATAAATTATTTCAGTTAAAGGATCATTGCACATTGGTGATGAGGAAGTGTATGCTGAAGTAGTGGATGTGGTACCAATCAAATGGACTACTTTATCTGGATGGTGTTGAGTTCTTGTTGAATATATCAATGTCTTCTGGTTCTCGACTCTTCCACTAAGTCTCTTTCCATCTATTCTGGCCAATTTCCTCGTGATTTTGAACATTTCTATCTCAACCACCTTTTTTCTGGGGAGGAAAAAACCCCCCAGTTTTTTCAATAAGGCACAGAACAGAGGGAGACCCTTTGGCCCATTGTACCCGTGTTAGCTCTTTGGTGGATTGGTCCCACTCCCTGATTCCTTCACACTGTCCTTTTGAAAGTTACCAATTAATCTGTTTCTACCATCCTTTCAGGCATGCATTCTTGATCCTAAACACTCCATGCATAAAAAAAATGTTTCCTGATGTTGTTTCTGGTTCTTTTGGCCAATTGCCTTAAAACTATGTCCTTTGGCTATTGATGGTTCTGCCACTGGAAACGGTTTCTCTTTATTAGTCCATCAAAATTCTATCTTTGTTCTAAAGATGTCCACAAGCTGCCTGTTATTCACTTCGTTCAACATTCAGACTGAACAAAGTTAGCTGGAGATTGGGGTGTAATAGGTGCTGATGTAATACTACTCATTTTATAATACTGATCAAGACAAATTTCTACCTCATTAATCCAAAGCAAAACAGTCTATGTGTTGGAAATCTGAAATAAAAACAGATAATGCTGGAAACACTCAGCAGATCAGGCAGTATCTGTGGAGAGAAACAACACTAATAGGTGGAATTTTACAGACCCATGCCCTAGTGAAGCTTTCCACTCCCGCCAAAGTCAATGGACTATTGATCAGCTACATTTTCCAGCTCCGCTCCAGCTGCAACAAGTCTGTAAAATTCTACCCAATGTTTCAGATTAGTAACCCTCCATTAGAATCCACGACAAAGGGTTATCATCAACCTGAAATATTAACTCTACTTCTCTTGACAGATACTGTGTGATCAGTTCAATATTTCCAGTGTTGTCTATTTGCATTTCAACTCATTTGACTTGTGTAAGTGATCACAGAATACATAATGACATTTTGTATTGACTTCACATTGCATTTTACTATGCTGATAAACTGATGCAGTGACAGAATACCGCCTCCCTCAGTGGTGAATTCTTGTTCTCACTTCATCCATCTGGGAGGGAGCTTTCAGAGATGGAGACAGCAAATAATGCTCCATAATTCCTCCTATTTCTAGTTGTAATAATACTCATATCATTTTATACAGGTAACTTGGAGTTCAACCAATCAACTGTTGGACCAAGACAAGAACAATCTCCAAACAACTCACAAGGATGTCACTAACAATTTCTTATTTCTTGCAGGAAAAGAACTAAACAGGCAGAAATAGCCTGTACTTATACTCACCTTTCCACATAAATGTGTTGGCTATCACATGAAAGGCAACAGTCGGGACTGTAGCAATCAGAGGTGTTGATTTTGTGCAGATTTTGTTATGCCTTCTCTTCATTTACCACACTGTGCCTGGCAATCTACAGGTATTTTCACAAGTCACTCCTTTCTTTGTTCTCTCTCCACACTGCGTCCCTCTCTTTCAATTTTAGGTGCAGAAAATGTGGAAGCCCCCGTATCACTTCAAGAAGTTTGAGCATTCCTGGAAATAGATGGTTACCTGATTTCATCTTTGCAAGCACTAGTTCAGAGATTAGCACCAGGAATACTTTGGCAGGTATAATAGAGGAGGGATCTCGACTTGATGGATCACTGGTCATATGTTCAGAAAAGAGGGCAGAGAGAATAGGATATCAGAAATGCCAATTCACCAGAAAACAAGATCAGTATTAAGTTAACTCCTCCACTTCCTCTGGGATCATTCCCTAACAGAATGTTGATGATCATGGACATTTGATTAGTCCATGATGATGCATGGTAACTTACTGTAGTGGTTTTCCATGGCCTTCTGCAGTATAACTGACCAGGAAGCTTTCCTCGCTTTTACCACCTGCCATCAGGCATATTGTAAAGATTTACAGACTTATTATCAACCTGCTTGGCATGTTTTGACTGCACCTTCCACGGCCATGAAGTAATGAAGTTGAACTTGAACTTGGAGTTCTGCTCAAAGGTAGGGATGCTACTTCTTGCACCTCAAAACCACCCTTTGAATCAGATTGAATTACAGAAATTTGAAAGTTAACATACATACATAACAGCAAAGTCTTGGTGTAAACATTTGGGATGAAATATTTCTTTGCACATTATCACATGGGGATTATGAATCATCAATTACAAAGCAGCGGGCAAACTTTGTTCTGCCATCTTATGTGCCTCTTTTCTGAGTGCAGCCATTGCAACCTACACTACTGGCCTTGCTGCACAGGGGTTCACACAGCATGAGGACAGCACATGATCCAGCTAGCCTCCAGCTTTTAAAAGCCATCTGTTGTCTTTAAACGGAAGCTTCGTTGACTGAAAGGAAGCTGCTGCTGACTGTCAGCATTGCAACTGGTGCGATTGTGGTACTGTCGAGCACAATCAGTATGACAGCATTTGTGTTCCCACTATTGCCATTCTGCCAGTGCTCTTGCTGTTGCTTGTCAGTCAGCCCGCCAGCCAGCACAGACTGCTACTTCCAATCCCGAATTATGTCAGCCGAAGCCAGGCCTTCTAAACCCAGAGATGCTGTCCAGCAAGATCAACTGCATTCTCGCTCACTAAAAGGCAGCAGCCATACTGCAACCACTAGGGTTGCACTGCATGGGGTGGTGGTGGCTAGAACAGGCAAAGCAACACTGAAGAGAGACTTCAAGGGAATGCATAAGGTGATTAGTTCATTATTGATTATAAAAGTGGATGTGTTTTTGAATAAACGTGTTATAGAAAGCTGAGTGGTGGTACTTCCTAATTTGGTAAAAGGGGACACTGGTGAGGCTTCTCAAATAAATGATAAAGGGCAGAATCATCAGTGATGAAGGAATACTCCCCAAAGAGTAGGAAGGCAGAGCAGGTGTTCTTGGGCTACCTCCTCCCTGCCACCTCCACATTCTCCTCCTTCTCCTCCTGAGGTAGCCTCTGAGTTCCTGGTGGATGTTTCTTCATGGTAATCATGTTGTGGAGAATCCAGTAGATTACCATGAACTTGGGAACACACTCAAGTGGGTACTGCGGAAGGGAGGAGGAGGGGAAGGAAGTGGAGGGGAGGAGAAGGAGGAGGAAGAGGGGAGGGGGAATTCAGTTAAGAGGGAAAAGCAAATGTTTGCTCCCCTTTGCTTTCGCTATTTTTCTCACTCTTTAGGACCAGATCCTGCTCTATTATAGGGAAAGGAGCCACCTGTTCAGTGGGAATCTGTTAAGTGGCTAAATTCTACTCTTTCCCAAAGGTTTGAAACAGTACACAATGTGGGGAAGTGAATGAAATATAGAAAAAGCACGTTAGGCGGGATTTTATGACTCGTTCAAGTGAAACCAGAAATTCTCATCCGAAGTCAAGGCAAATTTCCGTTGTCTGCCCCTTACCCGCTCTGATTCCATGGCGGATGATGCGGTAGAATTCCAAGGCATAAGTTTATAATTAAATTAAGTAATTAAGTAAATTAAGTTTCCACATAAAGATGCCAAGGCAGGTGATATGTCAAGGCTGCAGCATGAGGGAGTTCCGGGATAACGTTGTGATCCAGGGAAACACCCCTCTGCAGTAAGTAACTGCGGCTTGCGGAGCTTTGCTCAGAGTCATTGAGCTGGAGGCTGAGCTGCAGATATTGCGACACAGCAGGGAGGCAAAACTTTCCCTGGAGGCAATCACATCACAAAGGACAGAATAATCTGAATTGGTCAGTGGTCAGGGATAGGAGAGTGCGGCTGTGAGTGAGGCAAGTGAAGGGACCCAGAGGGTAGGAGAGCAGGAGTGTCAGTCTCTGCAATTTCAGCTTGTTTGGATGAGACTGGGAGCTGTACATTGGATGAACTGACTGACCATGGCACTGTGGTATAGGAAGTCATTCAAGTGATGGGAGCACGTAGGAATGAAGTGGTGGATGGAACAGTATAGGAGGGAGATTGACACTTCTCTGTAGCAAGGAATGAGAGTTCAAATAGCTATGTTGCCTACTTGGTGCCAAGGTTCAGGATATCCACTTCAGGATGGCGAACAAGTTTAGAGGGAGGGGAAATGCCATGTAAGTACTCATAACATCGGCAGGATGTGGAAGGGGGTTCTGCATAGTCAGTATGAGGGATTAGGCATCAAATTACCTCAAAGGTAATAACTTTTGGATTTATACCAGTCACATGCAAATTAGCATTGGATGAATGTGTGGTTCAAAGATTGATTCAGAGAAGTGGATTCTGGCTCTTGATCACTGACACCAATAGTGGGGAAAATGGGATTTGCACTGCTTGAATGGTCCATACTTGAACTGTGCTGCTGCTGTAAAAAGCAAAGTGAAGTTTATTTATGTGTCACAAGTAGGCTTATATTAGCACTGCAATGAGGTTACTGTGAAAATCCCCTCGTCGCCACACTCCAACACCTGTCAGGTACGCTGAGAGAGAATTTAGCATGGCCAAATGCACCTAACCTGCACATCTTTAAACTGTGGGAGGAAACTAGCACCTGGAGGAAAGCCACACAGACACTGAGAGAACGCGCAAACTCCACACAGACAGTGACCCAAAGTCAGGAATTGAACCCAGATCCCTGGTGCTATGATGCAGCAGTGCTAACAATGTGCCACCCTGCTGTCCCTTGTTGTAGCAAGCAGTAAAACTGGGAAGTAGAGAGAATTTTAAGCTGAATAGTGGGGTCAAAGGATCAAATTGGGGAAGATGTGGTATACCAAAGTAGAGATAAGGCATGAGAGAAAGGTACTAATATGGAAAATGATAAACAGATTGTGGCAGGCAGGGAGACAGAGTACAAATCTAAGATTAAATCAGCAAGTAAGGCAAGATGTTACAAAAATAATAAAAGGACAAACCTAAAGGCTTGTAACATTTGAAACAAAATAATTGAACCGATAGTGAAAATACAAATTAAGTATAACCTGATAGTCAATACAGAGACATGCTTACAGGATGACACAGATTGGGACCTGAATATGAAGGATTATAATAGACATGAAGTTAAGAAAAGGTAAAGGCGTAGCTTTGTTAATTAATTATGGTATTAACACATTAGCGAGGGATGACCTAGATCAGGAAACCAAAACACAGAAGCAGTTTGGGATAAGACGAGAAATGACAAACGCAAGAAGTCACTTGAGCCAGTGGTGTACAGATTCCCTAGTTGCAATTACATGGTAGGAGCTTTTCAGAAAGATACGGCAACTATCAGAAGGGATTTTAATCTGCATATAGATTGGAAAAATCAGATGGGTAAAGGTAGCATAGAAGATGAATTCATAGAACATTTTCAACAGCATGTACTGGAGCCAACCAGATGGCATGCTATAATAGACCAATAGAGTAGGAGCTTTTTTAGAATGATACAGCAATAATCAGATGCTATTTTAACTCTCTCCCTGCCAGCTGCACTCCACGAACTCCACCCTACACTTTTCCCACCAACCACAGTGCCCAACCCCACTACCCACCTCCCCACCTCCACCGACTCCATGGACAGGCAACCCCTCTCATGGATCATTCCCCTGGCACTGCCTAGTCAGTGCCTAGGCAGTGCCAATGGCAGTATTTGGACAGTGCCAGGGCAATGCTAGAGTATTACCTTATCATGATCCTTTCACCCATGAGGGCTGTACTCACTTGCGTGCTCTTGCAGGTTTTGCTTGCCAAGGGCATGTCATGTGGACTGTCCAATGATTATTGCGTGCCCTCATGCCAATGCGAATGGATTATCCAAAGTTGGTGGGTGGGGGGGTGCGGGGGTGTGCACTATCAGATGTAAAGGCCTAATCATTACGTGTAACAACATTCAAAATTGGGATTCTCATTACGTCATGGACGAGACGCAGAGGCATTCAAACCAGGAAATCCCATCAGTGCATAAGCCGTTTTGGAGCTGCTGCAGGATCTTTCCACCTCTATTGCTGTTTTCAGCCCCCAAAAGCATGAGTAGAAAATCCAGCCCCCTATTATTTCAAATGTAAATTAGAGCATTATGAGGGCATGAAAGTGGAGCTATCTAGCATGAACTAGCAAATAAGCTTAAGAGATTGATCAATAGAGATTCAGTGGCATTAAAGGAATATTTCAGAGTACACAGAATAAATACATTCCAATGGGAAAGAAAAATTACAAAGGGAGGGCTTGTCATCAGTGGTTAACCAAAAAACTTAAAGATGGTATTAAACTTGAACAAAGAGCATGTATTTGCACAAAGATGGATGGCAGATCAGAAAATTGGAAAGAACATGAAGAACATCACGAAATGACAAAATGATTGATAAGGAGGGAAAATCTAAAGTACATAAGAAAACTAGATAAGAATATTAAGATGGAGAGTAAAACCACAATCTTCCCATTGGTCGATCAATGAGATGAGCTGGTAAGATAGGGCAAGAAGTGAAAAATCAGGATTGTGCCCAGTTTTTCACCTTTTGCAATTTTACTGGCACTGATTTGTGGCAAAAGAAACGGTATGAAACAGATTGCAACATTCATTTAATGTAATAACTGAGTCCCAGACACCCGAGGTCTTTGCCAGTGAGGATCACATAAGATCCCCACCAATGGGAACCAGATGCAATGGCCACGCCAGTGAAACCAGAGGTCATTGAAGTCCCCGAGTGGTCGGAGGCAGTGCTTACCAGTCACCCTGCCACTGCTCACTGGCAAGCTGGCAGTGCTGGGGTCAGTGCCAAGGGGGTGGGGCCTGAGAGAGGGATGTCTGGGGTAGTGATCGGGGTTGGGGGAGGGGGGGCGTTGGTGGCACCATGTCTGGAGCGATGATTAGGGCTGTGGGGAAACTCTGCAGGGTCAGCAATCAGAGAAGTGCACGGAGCTCTGCAGTGTGGCTATCGGCTGGGGGATGGGTGATGTCTGGGGGCAAGTGCAGAGGGGAGATGGCGAGGGAAATAGCAAATGCACTAGTGGTAAATTACCAAAATTTGCTGGACTTTAGGATGATTCCTGCAGGTTGGAAAACAGCAAATGTGACGCCACTGTTTAAAAAAGGAGGTAGACAAAAGGCAGTTAACTATAGACCGGTTAGCTTAACTTTTGCAGTAGGGAAAATACTTGAATCTATCATCAATGAAGAAACAGCGAGACAACTGAATATAAATTGTCCCACTGGTAAGAAGCAGCATGGGTTCATGTAGGGCAGATCATGTTTGACAAATTGAATTCTTTGACAGCATTACATGCACAGTGACAGTGGGGAACCTGTGGATGTGGTGTATCTAGATTTCCAGAAGGGATTTGTCAATGTGCCGCACCAATGACTGCTACATACGATAAAGGTGTACAATGTTATGGATAATGTATTAGCTGGGATAGAGAATTGGTTAACTAACAGAAAGCAAAGAGTGGCGATAAATGGGTGTTTCTCTGGTTGGCGAACAGTGACTAGTGGTGTGCCTCAGGGATCAGTGTTGGGACTGCAATTGTTTACAATTTACACAGAAGATTTGAAGTTGGGGACCAAGTGCAGTGTGTCAAAATTTGTAGACGACACTAAGATGAGTGGCAGAGCAAAATGTGCACAGGATGCTGAAAGTCAGCAAAAGGATACAGAAAATCTAAGTGATTGAGCGAGGATCTAACAGATGGAGTACAATGTTGGTAAATATGAGGTCATCTATTTTGGTGAGAATAACAGCAAAATGGACTATTATTTAAATGGTAAGAAGCTGCAACATGCTGCTGTTCATAGAGACCTAGGTGTCCTTATGCACGAATCACAAAAAGTTGGTTTGCAGGTGCAGCAGGTAATTAAGAAGGCAAATGGAATTTTGTCTTTCATTGCTCGAGGGGTGGAGTTTAAAAATAGTGATGTTATGTTGCAGCTGTACAAGGTGCTGGTGAGACCTAGAGTACTGTGTACAGTTTTAGTCTCCTTACTTGAGAAAGAATATACAGGCACTGAAGGCGGTGCAGAGATGATTCAATAGGTTGATTCTGGAGTTGTGAGGGTTTGCTTATGAGGATAGACTGAGTAGATTGGGGCTATCCTCATTGGAATTCAGAAGAACGAAGGGAGATCTTATAGAAACATATAAGATTATGAAGGGAATAGATAGGAAGCAGGGAAGTTGTTTCCACTGGTGGATGAAATTAGAACTAGGAGGTATGGCTTCAAAATAAGGGGAAGCAGATTTAGGACTGAGTTGAGGAACTTTTTCACACAAAGGGTTGTGAATCTGTGGAATTCATTGCCCAGTGAAGTAGTTGAGGCTACCTCATTGAATGTTTTTAAAGCAAACATAGATAAATTTTTGAACAGTAAAGGAATTAACTAGTCCACTAGTCCACTTAGTGGACTAGTGGACTCCACTAGTCCACTAAGACTTAGTGGACTAGTCTTAGTCCACTAAGACTAGTGGAGACTTACTCCACTAGTCTCAATAAGTGGAGCTGAGACTACAAAAAGATCAGCCATGATCTTATTGAATGGTGGAGCAGGCTCGAGGGGCCAGATGGCCTATTCCTGCTCCTGGTTCTGATGTTTTTATGACTAGAAAAGGGAGCAATCGGCAGCTGGTCCCAATATCTGTGGGTGAAGGATGGGTGGGGTGCGGCAGGAGATCTCCCAGTACACTAGGAGATCGGGCACCTGTGCAATGGTGCTCAGAGCTCAGCAGCTGATGAAACCAGCCCCTAGTGCATCTGGGTTTTTGTTACTATAGTGTTGTACAATTGTGAGTGGTAGTTCACTCAAAAATTTAGTGCAATCTCTCCCATTTTCATAATCATTCAATACTTAGAATTTTTTTTCAAAAAAGTCCGTTCTTAGAATCTCTGTAGTTAACAAAGTGAATAAGTGAGCACTAGCCCTGTTAAAAGTGCGTCTGAGAAATTGATCATGGAAAACAGAGCCATGGCAGATAAACCAAACAGGTATTTTGCATCAGTCCTCAATAGAGACACAAGTAACCTCCAAGAAATAGCTGAAAATCAGGAAGTGGAAGGGAGGAATTCAGGAAAATTTAAATTGACAGGGAATTGAGCAAATTGTTGGGTCTGCAGACTGACAATTCTCTGGGTCCGAATAGATTACACTCTGAAGTCTTGAAAAGAGTGGATTTAATTTTCCAAAATTCCCTAGATTTAGAGAAGCTGCTATAAATTGGACATTAACAAATGTAACTCATTCTTTGAAAAATTGAAAGCAGAAAATTACAGACTAGTTAGCATAACGTCTGTCATAGGGAAAATGTTAGAAGGCATTATTAAACATATTATAGGAGAACACATGGAAAAACTCAAGGCAATCAGGTGAAATCAACATGGCCTTGTGAAAGGGAAACCATGCTTAACCAATTTATTGGATTTCTTTTAAGGAGTCACATGTGCTGCAGATAAAGGGGAACTGGTAAATGTACTGTCCTTAGATTTCAAAAAAAATTTGATAAGGTATCACATCGAAAGTTATTGTGGAAAATAAAAGTGACTAGTGCATGGGATAACATATTGGCATGAACTGAAGATTGGCAAGCTAACACTAATAAAGTATTGAAATAAATGAGTCTTTTTCTGGTTGGCAGGATGCGATGAGTGGTGTGCCACAGGGATCTGAGCTGGGACCTCAACTAATTACAAATTATATAAATGATTTGGATGAAAGGACTGATGGTGTGGTTGCTAAATTTGCTGATAGTAGAAAAGTAAGTTGTGGAGAGGACATAATAAAACTACAAAGGGACAGAGGTATAAGTGGGTAAAAAAAGGCAAATGAAATATAATGAGGGCAAATGTGTAATTGTCTATTTAGGCAGGAAGAATATAAAGAGCAGTTCGTTATCTAAATGGTGAGGGATTGCACAGCTCTGAAGTGCAAAGGGATCTGAGTGTCTTAGTGCATGAAAAACAAAAAGTTGGCATACAGGTACAGCAGTAAACAGGAAAATTAATAGGATGTTATTGTTTATTGTGAGGGGAATTGATTACAAAAGCAGGGAGATAATGCTTCAGTTGTACATTGTACATCTGGAGTGTTTGGTACTGGCCTCCTTGTTTAAGAAAGGATGTAATTGTGTTAGAAACAGTTCAAAGAAGGTTTACTAGACTAATTTTTATTAATTAATGTGTGGGAAGTGGGTATCACTGGCTGGGCCATCATTTCTTGCCCATCCCTGAGGGTATTTTAAGCATCAACCTCATTGCTGTAAATCTGGAATCACACTTAGGCCAGACCAAATAAGGACTTCCCTCCCTAAAGGACATTAGTGAACCAGATGGGTTTTTACAACAATGAACACTGGTTTCATGATCATCAGTAGACATTTAATTCAATTTTTATTGTTTTCAAATTTCAGCATCTGCCATGATGGGATTTGAACCCCAGTCCCCAATGCATCTGCCTCCCCTAATATCAGTATTGGGCGGGTTGTTGTATGAGGAAATGTCAGAGAGATTAGGTTTGTATCCACCAGAGTTCAGAAGAGTAAATGGTGACTTGATTAAAACTGTTATGATTGTGAGGGTTATTGACAGGGTGGATGTGAAGAGGATGTTTCCTCTTGTTGAAGAATCCAGAATTAGGAAGCTCCTGTTTTCAAAAAAAAAAATTGCTCATTGAAGATGGAGCTGAGGAGAAATATATTCTCTTAGAGGGCTGTAAGTCTTTGGAACTCTCTTCCTGAAAAGAAGAGGAGTCATTGAATATTTTTAAGTAGAACTAGATAGATTCTTGATCAACAAGGCATAAATGATGATTGGGGGTAAGCAGGAATGTCGAGGTGCCTGATCAACCATGATCTTATTGAGTGGCAGAGCAGGTTCGAGAGGTTGAGTGGCCTACTTCTGTTCCTAGTTTGTACGAATGTTTGCAGGTAGTGGTAATGTCACTGCACTAGTAATCCAAAGACTCAGGCTAATGTTCTGGGGACAACATTTTGACCATCTTTGAAATCCTCTAATTCTACTTTCCTTCTTTTGATTTCCCTCCATTGCAGTGATAGGAAGCTGGTGAAATCTCCAGAATAGCAGCACAAACTGCTGCAAATAGGCATGTGCCCTAGTTATACAGCTCAGTGTCAGATTTTATTTGATAATGCTCTTATGAAGTGCCTTGGGGCAAATTATGACATTAAAGGCACTATATAAATGAAGTCAGTTGTTGTTTCCTTCAGGTTCTATGAAGCTCCCACTGATGTTCTGCCGGGTAAGTGGGAGAGACCCACACTCTGTGAGAGCAAGGACAACATTACTGATACAGCATATGCGGATAATGACAAGGCTGTGGAAAGAAACTGAGCCTGAGGGCGTGCGAGAGCTGAATCAATTTGCACAGCCTGGTTAATCCTCACATGGAGGTTCTGACTGTACTGTAGCATAGATCACTGCTGTCAGGAAATCAAAGACAAAAAGAAAATTACCTCAGTGGCAATTTTGAATCACAGTTTGCTTTCTAAAAGACATACTACTGAGGAGAACATTTTCTCATCAACTTAGCAATTCAGCCATTTGGTGCACCAGCCAAGAATCACGCAGATACATTTCAGCAACATAAAACATTGCTGGAGCATTTTATTATGAATCAACTGCGTGGAACAAGGCCAAAATGCAGAATAATTGGGGAAAAATATCCTTCATGTTGTCAATGTGCTTTAAACAGATACAGCTTTGTATTTCCCTACATTACTGGAATGCCAGTTCTGTTCACAGTGAGGATGCTAGCACACACTGCACCATCCAGATGAAAAGATGAGTTCTAATACTGACTTTTCTATTCATAGTTACTTCCAATTACAAAAGAAATCCACATTTCTGCTACACTTTTGTTGCTGCTTATTAAATCAGAGGTATCTGGTTAACGAAGGATAGAAATAATAATCGATCGGAAGCTTTATTTCCAAATCCCCCCCTTTCCCTGAACAGCTATGGAGTAGGCAGCAGGCAAATGATTTGCCAGCAGTAATGGCAGTCCAGACAGCATCCTCCACCAGCAGCCAATCGGGGGCCATTCTGATTTTCTGTTAGCGCGCACCTCAAACAGATCAGCTGTGCTACTGTAGCTGATGTGACTGGGTCTTGGTAAGAGCTGCTCAAACCTTCCTGTCAAAAGGAATATCGGCTCTCTGGCTGGTGCTGGCGTGGACCAACATTTACCCCCCACCCCCTTTCCCACATCACCCCCACCCTCTATACACACATACACAAACATACACACACGTACATACATACATACACACATACAAACACGACAGCTTGATCACTGCATTCGAATCAAATCACAGCCATGCACGTTGTGGAGGAAGCAGGGAGAAACAGGGGAAAGGAAGACTGCTGCTAGCTGCTGGCTGCTGAGCTCTGTCTTCAACACACAGTACTGCAGTGATCCTGGCTTCCTCCCCCGGCAGGCATTGATGCTGCTGTGAAGGACAGGGAGGCACTCTAACAGTGTGTGTACACAAAACAGCCCGACAGGACAAGAAGCTGATTGCTGAAGCACGCAGGGGTAAGTGGAGCTCTCCTGTCTTTTGCTCAGTACACTCACCCTCTTGCTGTGCTCTCTTGTGGGTTTGCTGTACTTTCAAATAAAGGCTTTTTTTTGGTCCATGTACTTCTCTGTGAAACTTGGATTGCTGCCATTATTCCCCCATAAATAATTTGCAATAGTATGTTAGAAAAAGTGGTGTATGGATTGGGAGTGAGGATGAGGGTGAGGATGGGGGAAAATTGATCTGGGTATCAATGCTATTCAAGGACCCCTGGGCTGCAGTGCAATGTATTTATGAATGATTCAATATCACTCCAATAATTGTGAGATGTTTCAGCTATGATTGTACAATGCTTTTCACAGTAATCATTCCAGCTACTAATGTATGAAAAAATACAAAACCCAGTCTCGAGGTTTCTCTGGTTAAAAAAAAAATCATTGAGGAAAGGGGAAAAAAATAACATTTGAGGTTTTTGATACAAGCTTGCTGGATATTGTTGTGAGTGTTTCTAACCTGCAGAGTATGTTGGCTTCCTTAAAAAGAGAATTGGACAGCGTTTGTTCCTGATGCCATTTCAGATACGACAGTCCAAAGGAATAATAGACCTCAGGGAAATGTATGCTATTTTGTACTGCCTATGAGCATCCAGTGGTCAGCTCCTGTTTCATTTATTGTAATGATGTCATCGGCAAGGTATTTCAATTGAACATTTTTTGCCTGTTCCCTTGTAAGATTCTGTGCCAGGATTTCAATAGGTACATTCCGAATGCAGCTCACACAGAGACAGATCAAGCTGGACCCTTTCTTGGACTTCTTACTCAAACTGGGATCCAGACTGTGATTCCAGTCACAGATGCTCTTGAAACATTGCCACAGCCCATTTGAAGGTTGGATTAAAGGGCAACCAACTAAAATCAATCTTCTCCCTTTAAATTCACCCACATTCAACATCTCTGCCTGCATGAATTGCCCCTGTAATTAGAAGGACAAGGCAGCGTGTGACCTCTGCATGGGCATGATAGCTGCCAACAGGCAGGTTTTAGAGGGTGGGACAGATTTTACTAACATCTCTTCATGCTGTTTGAACAGTATGTTCTGCTGCCACAACATGTTATATTTTAGGTGCACCTGTCATCCACCCAGAGAATTGCTGGAATCGGTCTGAATGCAGGAATTTTTGGAACTAGTAATCTAACTTGAGGATCAGTAGTTAACATTATTTAAGGGTCCCAGTAATGAGGTTGTTTAATTGCATATTTTGCATTTCTGTCAATCCAACTTTATGTCCTAGGAGAACATTGCACTTCAATCCAGCACCAAGGCAGCTGATTAATTTCATTAACTTCACTATTATTACTGTACTGGGTTTATTTTGAGGTAACAACAGCACTTCAATTTTTTGGGTAAAGGTGAAAAGTGATGGCTTTAATTATGGAATGTGTTTGCTTGTGCTACATTGTGGAGCTGCCCTTGAAATCCTTGTCACAAAACTGTGGTTCTGACATCTTTACTCTCGTAGCTGAAGGAACAAGAGACTCAGCATGGGAGTAGACCAAATGGGATTGTGTTAATTTTTTAAAAGAGTATTATTGATTTAAAAAATTGTAATGAAATTCTAGTCTGCATATTACAGAAGAAGCATTTTTTTTGAATATCTGAAAGAATCAATGTTCCCATTTAGCTATGTCAGAAAGACGACTAAAGGGATTAGACTTTTCCGCAGATAAACAGCAGGTAGGTGGGAAACAAATTTAAAGGGCAAATCTGCGTACATATTTGCACATCTCTGTTCAGTTAATTTTGAAGGCAGGTTTTTGTTAATGCTCATGAGCACACTCAGTTAAAGAATAATACAAAGGCTGGAGGTTTAAAAGGGAAAGGAAGGGGAATGAAAAATTCAACTGGAAAGAACCAAATGATTTGGTGATAAGTGAATGGTCTCTCGACTCAATGGGTTCAGGTCCTGTTGTCACCAGTGGAAAGAGTTTAGGGAATTTTTGATCTTTTGCACTGCAACATGTGCCAAAATGTCATCCTAGGAGAGTGGCAAAAGAAATGAATTTGCCTCCTCCCATTACAAGCATGCTTCATGACGTACAAATATAGTGGGTGGAAATTTCTGCACAATCATCATGTGTTTTGTGGAGACAGACTGCCATTTGCTGGCAGTGGGATTTTCTAGTCCTGCCATTGTCAATGGGGTCTCCCATTGAATGCTCCCTTGCCACTGGGAAACCCAATGCGTTGGCAGCAGAACCAGAAGATCCTGCTGGCGTGAACGGCTGGAAAGTTCCGACCAATGTGTCAGTTACAGCTAGGATGGTATCCACTGAGCACTCAGATAGTAATCCAGAGTGGAGGAAGTCCTGCAGAGAATTTGGGATAAGAACATGAAGGGGATTAACACAGACCAATGTAACTGCTGTGAACACTCAGCAGTTTTTGGCAGCATCTATGGATAGAGAAACAAGGTTAATATTTCAGGGTAATGACCTTCTATCAGAATCCAAAGTATGGCTGTTTGACATCATGAAGTCCGTTCTCTTCAAAGGCGAATTACAATTAACCCTATTACTGATTCCATCCATCCCTCCCAATTGGGATATGGGTTCAAATCCCACCACGACGGCTGGCAGAATTTAAATTTAATTAATACATCTGGAATAAAAAGCTCATCTCAGGTGACCATGAAACTATCATTGATTGCTGTAAATACCTATTTGTTTCACTGGTGTCCTTTAGAGAAGGAAATTTACTATCCATACCCATTTAGCCTAATCCAGTCCACAGCAAAGTGGTTGACTTTAAACTGTCCTCTGAAATGGCCTAGCAAGCCGATCAATTCAAAGGCAATATTCAAAAATATAGACAACAAATGCTGGCCCAGCCAACAATGCCCATTAAAGAACAAAGGACTAAAAATCTCCTAATTAAATTTATAAGTAACAAGTAAAATGGATAAGATTCCTTACTGATCTACAGCTCCATCCAGGCAAACAAATGTAATGCCAGGATACTGCTCCTTCTTCCTGTACCAGTGTCTAAGAGGGGATTGGCAACCATGGACGTTCATTGGATTGGTCCACGGTTATGGGTGACAAAATATTGCATTGATTTGCCATTGCCTTCAGCAGTTTGGCTGAACAGGAGACTCACCTGCTCATATCACCTGCCATCAGGCATATTGGAAAGATTTAGCAGCTAACCATCAACCTGTTTGGACTCATTACAAACACATCTCTGTGACCATCAAATCTAGCCCAGTGGTAGGTACACAAACCACTGCAGTACAGGACCTCCCTATGTACCAGGATATTAACCTAATCAAACAGTACAATTGAGCACATAAAGTACAATTTTACAACACTGAATGGTTCTTTTTGCTCAGAAGAGAGTTTAACCAGACCAACATCAACCAAATTCTTGTGGAATGTTTTTGAATAATATATTTGTTGGAAGACACCAATACATTTCTAGCACATATGCAGAACAGTGAGGCTTCGCTGTATGAGATCATCTCTGCAATGAAGTGTCACAATAATTTACAGAATCCCACAGTCCCTCCAAAGCATATTTTCACACTTAGAAATGATAAAAAAATTTCTCAGCACCCTTTCCCTTGGTCCAGCTTTTTCACCCAATACTGGATGAGTGCAAAAGCTAGGAAAGCTCCAGGTATCGACTGAAAAATTATGGATTTAGTCTATCTCAACTAGGGCAGTAACAGATGTGAGAAAGCTGATCTTGCAGAGGGTGCAGAGTCACTGCAATTAGGCCTGAGTTGAAAGGGTTAAATTATAATGTTAACTGACTAAGATTATATTCTCTGGAGTAAAGAAGATTAGGGCTGATCTAACTGCAATGCCTAAGATGATTTAAAATGTTGATAGGGTACAGAGAAAGAAACCATTTCCTCTGGTAGGGGAATCAAGGACAAGAGAAAAGAACTTAAAAATTAAAATTAGATCTTTCAGGGGGTGATGTCGGGGGGAAAAGAGCTGTGGAATTCAAGAAGACTCTCCCTCAAAAAGGACTTGAAGTCAACTGAAAAATTTAATACTGAGATCACTATTTTTTTTTGTATGTAAGGCTTCTCAGGGTTACAGAATCAAGCCAATTGATCAAGTTAAAACACAGATCAGCTGTGATCTAACTGAATGGCAGAATAAGTTCAATAGGATGAATGACCGACTCCTGTTCCAAGACCTCATTCATTTTGAGGGGAGGTTGGGAGAAGTCAGGGGTGCAGTAGTAATATCACTGAACTAGTAATCCAGAGACCCAAGACAATACTCTGGGGACAAAAACAGAAAATGCTGGAAAATCTCAGCAGGTCTGACAGCATCTGTGGAGAGAGAATAGAGTCAATGTTACAAATCAGGTTGACCCTTCATTAGAGTTAATGATCTGGGGACATGAGTTCAAATCCCACCATGGCATCTGGAAAAAGCTATCATCAATTGTCATCAAAATCCACCTGGCTTTTTAATGCCTTTTAGGTAACGAAATCTGCCATCATTACTTGGTCTGGCCTATATCTGACTCCAGGCCAACGGCAATGTGGTTGACTCTTAACTGCCTTGTGAAATGGTAACCCCGCAGTTCAAGGACATTTAAGAATAGGCAACAAATGCTGGCCTTGCCAGCAATGTCCATATCCTGTCAAAGAATAAAAATAAATCCTGAGTTAGGGAAGGGAATGCTGGCTAGAATGCAACATATATGTTCTTGAAGAATTGGGTTTTTCAATAATACCCTTTTATTTCCTTCCATTGTTAAATCGCATAAAATCATGCACTTATTCATAACACCACATCAAAAATTTTATAACAACTTGGACTCCATATTAAATTATAAACTTCACTGTGATAATGATGGTTTGATTTGACTTATTATTGTCACATATTAGTATACAATAAAAAGTTTTATTTCTTGCTATACAAAACATATCATTCATAGAGAAGAAAAGGAGAGAGTACAGAATGTAGTGTTATAGTCATAGCTAGGGTGTAGTTAAAGATCAACTTAGTGCAAGATAGGTCCATTCAAAAGTCTGATGGCAATAGGCAAGAGGCTGTTCTTGAGTCAGGTGGTATGTAACCTCAGACTGTTGTTTCTTTTTTCCAACAGAAGAAGATGGAAGAGATATGGCCGGGGTGCGAGGGGTTCTTAATTATGCTAGCTGTTTTCCCGAGGCAGCAGGAAGTGTAGACAGTGTCAATGGATAGGAGGTTGGTTTGTGTGATGGACTGAGCTTCATTCACAACCTTTTGTAGTTTCTTGCAGTCTTGGGCAGAGCAGGATCCATATCAAGCTATGATACATCCGAAAAGAATGTTTTTTATGGTGCATCTGTAGAAGTTGGTGAGAGTTGTTGCAGAGATATCAAATTTCCTTAGTGTTCTGAGAAGGTTTAGGCATTCGTGGGCTTTCTTAACTATAGCGTCCGCATGGAAGGACCAGGACAGGTTGTTTGTGATCTAGACACCTGGCTTGTGGATTTAGACATGTATAACGAATCCAATACAATAGACCTCAGGCTTATGTGAATGGATCAAGTGAAATAGAAAGCAGTGATTTTTTTTTTTAATTGCAGGCTTCTTCTTTCAAAAAAAGGCTCAGAAATTTAAATGCCTTGACAGTTTCCTTGATAGTTCCAATGAATTTACCCACATTTTTCTGCACATTCAAGTCTACTTTAAACAATCCTAAAGAGCACTTAAACTCTTCCATAGGACACTTAATGTCCCCCAAAGATTATTTGACCTCTGTGAAAGGTATTCCTGGACCTATCCAAAATGGGCATCCAACTTTTCCAAATAGATCCAGCAGGTTCACACCTTCTTCTGAAAAGTGTAAATCAATAAGTTGTGTTTTGACATCCCACCAGTGAAAATTTGATCTTTTTGAAGAATTTTAACATGTTCAGCTGCTTCCATGAATGTCAGATGAGAAAACTATGACCCCATTTCCCCTACCTGTCAAAAATGCTGGGTGCCAGATTTGGGGGCATGCGCATTTTGGCTCAGCTGGGGACATTCTCTGTCTTTCTGAAAATGCAAATCTCAGTTTGTGTTACAGAGCTCTGTCTTTTCTGACTAAACAAGTGATCAAGTCTAACTTTGTCCCAACTGCTCCTACCACTCTAGAAATGAACTGCTGTCAAATAGTTGTTGGACTATGCCTGCAGCCCATTTAACAATAGCCAAATGGCTCCACACGTAGCATGCACATAATCCCGAGAATCTGATGGGTTCTTTGCTTATTTTCATCCATTTCATCTTCAAGCCCACTTTGTAACAGGAAATTAGTCAAGTTTTTTTTAAACAAGTTGGCAATGTGGTGAAAGTTGCTTTTACTGGACACACATTCATCAAATACACTATTCTTATGATGGGGTAAAGAACCTTGTTCTGAAGCATTATAATTTGGTGGATATGTCCTCAAGTGGGTCTGAGTTCAATGGTTTGCTGAAATCTATATCCTGTCTGTCATCTTTTCATGTTCCCTCTCAATCTTCCTCTCCCTAGTGAAAAGAAGTTCACTCTGGAAGTCACTGTTCCTAACTTTATGCCCAAACCCTGCCATTAGATCAAGGTTGAAGAACTGTCAGAGCTAAAAAGCCTTTCCTTTTAAAAAAATCAATTTTTTTTATGTTTTTGACAGCTTCCTCAGCTTCTTCAGAGAAAAGCAGAATTTACTCAGCTAAACAAACTATTTTGAGTAGAAACATTACAGGACACAATGGCCCTGAAATTCCATGGGGGTTTGTTCGGTCTCCTGTTGTAACTCTGGCAGCAGAACCTCCCCAAAAAATGCTAGAATATCAGGGCTGGTAGTGTTAAGTTTGAATGGTGATAAAACAGAAAGTCATGCAATAAACTGGCAACCAAGAGTATCTTAATGAAGGCAGTAGAGCATTATCCCCCAATACTTAGAGGCTAGAAATTGCAGTATCTGTGTATCGGGCATTACTCAGACTACTATTGCCTCAGTATGATAGGCAGAAAGCTTGCACACATTTCAAGCTATAAGGTACCCATCATACTGGATTGGGCAAAGAGAGGGCATCTTCACTCATACTTTAAGCTGTCTTGAGCTCTCAGCGCATGTGTTTGAGCTCCTCACATCAAACTGGTTTGCCTTGAGACAGTCAGCATCATCACAGATTTTACTATGTGACAGCAGGGCTAAAGGTCACATGCATCAATAAAGACATATTATTTATATGTAAGCACTACTGCTGCTCCATACCAATTGCTGCAACTACCAATGCTAGTATTCTCTCTGGCTCCTTCTTCCTAACTCCACCACCTACTCTCCTTTCTTTATTTCTCCGCCAGCTTTACCTGCTAGCTCCAATCATCGTCCACCGGTCTCCTCTGCTGATCCTGGGTCCAGATCAAACCCCCCCAGCCTAGTTCCATGGCTCTCATTATTCAGTTCAGGCATCAATCTGATACTTAGATGTAGGTTTTTTCTTGGAGGACAATCAAATTCTACCCACGGGTCAATATCTGGAGAGTTTCAGCACTCATTCACCTGGGAAGGAGATTCCACAAATATTCCTATCCTCAATGATTGAGGAGACCAGCAAATCAGTGCAAATGATAAGGCTGAAGCATTCACAACAACTTTCAGCCAGATATGCCAAGTGGATGAACCATCTTGGCCTTCTCCAGTGGTCACCTGCATCACTGAGGCCAGTTTTCAGCCAATTATATTCACAGCACAAAAGGACTGCAGCCACTGAATACTGGACCCTGATAATATTCCAGCTATAGTACCGAAGACTATTGAAGATTTAAGTGCTCCAGAACTTGCTGCATCCCTAGACAAGCTGTTCCCGTACATCTACAACACTAGCAGTTAGACAACAATATGTAAAATTGACCAGGTACGTCCTGTACACAAGAAACAGGACATATCCAACCCAGCCAATTACTGCCTCATCAGTCAACTCTCGATCATCAGTGAAGGGATGGAAGGGGCCATCATCAATAGTGCTGTCAAGCACTACTTGCTTCATAATAAACTGCTCATTGATGCTCAGTTTGGGTTCTGCCAGAGTCAGTCAGTTCCTGAGATCAAAGCAACATTTGATAGAGCATGGTATCAAGGAGTCCTCATAAAACTGAAGTCAATGGGAATCAGGGTAAAAGCTCTCCACTAGCTGGAGTCATGCCAAGCACAAAGGAAGATGGTTGTGATAGTTGGAGGGCAATCACCTCAGTTCCAGGACATCACTGCTGTCCTAGGCCCAACCATCTTCAGCTGCTTCATTAATGATCTTCCTTCCATCATAAGGTCAGAAGTGGGGATATTCGCTGATGATTGCACAATGTTCCACACCATTCACGATGCCTCAGATACTGAAGCTGGAGTAGGCTATTCAGCCCTTTGAACCTTTCTCTGTCATTCGTTATGATCATGGCTGCTCATCCAGCTCAGTAACCTGTTCCTGCTTTGCCCCATATTCTTTATTCTCTTTCGTCTCAAAAGCTATTTTTTACTCCTTTTGAAACAAAAGGATGTTTTAGCTCTAACTGCTTTCTGTGGTAATGAATTCCACAGGCTTACTACTCTCTGGATGAAGAAATTTCTCAGTCCTAAATGGTTTACCCCATATCCTTAAACTTGATCTCTGGTTCTGGATTTCCCCACCTTCAGGAACATCCACTCTATCTAGCCCTGTTAGAATTTTAGAGGTTTCTATGTGATCTACCCTCATTCTTGTAATCTCCAGTTAAATATAATTCTCACCAACTCAATCTTGCCAAACCAGGAATCGGTCTGGTAAACCTTCACTGCAATACCTCATGCAAATCATCATTCCTCAGATAAGGAGATCAAACTGCACACAATATTCCAGGTGTAGCCTCACCAAGGCCCTGTATAATTGCAGCAAAACATCCCTGCTCCTATACAGTCGCTATGAAGGTCAAAATGCTATTTGCCTTCATTATTGCTTGCTGCACCTCCATGCTTACCTTGTATCTCAATCTATAACCATCGAGATAATAATCCACCTTCCTGTTTATTGCTATGAAAATGGATAACCTCACATTTATCTACATTATATTGCATCTGCCATGCATTTCCCACTCACTTAATTTGTCCAAATCACACTTAAGTATCTCCTTACAGCTCACCCTCCCACCAAGCTTTGTGTCATCTGCAAATTTGGAAATATGACATTTAATTCCTTCATCTAAATCATTAATATATAATGTGAATAACTGAAGTCAAAGAACAAAGAACAAAACAGCACGGGAAACAGGCCCTTCAGCCCAACGAGCCCGCACCGCCACCCCGATGTTCCCACTCTACCTGTCATCCCTGTCTATGTTTGTAGATCTATGGATTAAAAACCAAATTTGAGACAATTTAGGGAGAATTTCTTTTTCCAATTAGCCTAAGGGCACATCTTTGGGATGTGGGACGAAACCGGAGCACCCGGAGAAAACCCACGCAAGCACAGGGAGAATGCGCAAACTCCCACAGACACAGGCCCAAATCCATGTATCTGCACAGCACAGCGATAGTCACTGAGCTGTAGTGTTGCCCATCAAATGGTCCAGGTCAAGCGTACACTAACGACGTGAAGCACTAGGATACTCTCAAAATCCAAGAGCAGCCCTCTCATGACCCATTGCGTGTATGCCCCTTGTTAGACAACAAGGTGGACCAAAGCACTTGTAGGATAAAAACAAGTACATCAATATCATCATCTATTTACACACTTCCCAGGGACTCCCAAGGCTTATGATCCCTATTTTAAATCAGTTTTTTATATCCCTCCATTCCCATTCTGTTCATGTGCCCATCTAAGTATTTCTTAAATTACTCCAGAGTACCTGCCTCCACCACTTTACTTGGCAGCGCATTCCATACCTCCACCACCCTCTGTGTGAAAAAACTCCCTCTAGCATCCAAATTATACCTTACTCCCCCCTCACCCTAAGCCCGTGACCCCTCGTGCTATTCGAGTCCATCCTAGGAAAAAGCTTAACCCTGTTTACTCTTTCTATACCCTTCATAATCTTGTACACCTCTATTAGATCTCCTCTAAGTCTACGTCTTTCCAAGGAAAACAGTCCCAATTTGCCTAACCTCTCCTCGTAACTCGAACTGATCCCTGTGGTACTCAAATAGGCACTGTCTGCCACTTGGAAAAAGACTCATTTATTACTACTCTTTATTTCCTGTGCCAACCAGTTTTTTTTTAATTCATTTTGATACCCCATCCCAATCCATGCACTTTAATTTTACACATTAATCTCTTATGAGGGATTTTGTCAAAACGTTTATGAAAATCCAAATAATCCACATTCACTGATTCCCCTTAGTTTACATCCTTGAAAGAATTTCAGTAGATTTGTCAAGCACGATTTTCCTTTTGTAAATCCATGCTGAGTCTGACTGATCCTGCTAGTGTTTTCCAAACGCTCTGCTATCAAATATTTTAGAATGGACTATATCATTGTCTCTGACATTTCAGCTGACAGATCTATCATTCCTTGTTTTCTCTCAACCTCCCTTTTAAAATAGTGAGATTACACTCGCAACTCAATAATCCATAGAAACTGTTCCAGTGTCTATAAAATCTGTAAAGATGACCACAAATGGATCCATTATTTCTAGAGCTATTTTCTTAAGTACTCAGGGATGTAGATTATCAAGCCCTGGAAATTTATCAGCCTTCAATCCCATCAATTTTCCCAGCACCTTTTCCCAATAATACTGATTTCCTTTAATTCCTCCCTATTCACTAAACCCTGTATTCTCCTACATTTCCTGTATGATTTTTGATTTTATTTGATTTATTGTTGTCACATGTTTTGATATACACTTGCAAGCTAGACAGACAAAATACACCGTTTATAGAGAAGGAAACAAGAGTGCAGAATGTAGTGTCACAGTCAGAGCTAAGGTGTAGAGAAGGAGCAACTTAATGCGAGGTAAGTCCATTCAAAAGTCTGATGGGTACAGGGAAGAAGCTGTTTTTGAATTGGTTGGTACGTGACCTCAGGCTTTTGTATCTTTTCCCGACAGAAGAAGGTGGAAGAGAAAATGTCTAGGGTGCATGGGGTCCTTTATTATGCTGGCTGCTTTGCCAAGGCAATGGGAAGTGTAGGTAGATTTGTGTCCTCCTTTGTGAGCAAAGAACTAAAGTGTGTATTAAGTTGGTCAGCTACTTCTTTGTTCCCCGTTATTAATTCTCCTGTTTCTGACATTTGTCTTCACCAATCTTTTTCTCTTACACACCTATTGAAGCTTTTATGGTTATGTTCTTTGCAACCTTATTCTAGTACTCTATTTCCCCTTCTTAATCAATCCCTACATCTTCTTTGCTGAATTCTAAACTATTCCCAATCCTTGGATCTGCTGTTCTTTCTGGCCAATTTGTATGCTTCTTCCTTGGATCTAATACTACCTCAAATTTCCCTTGAAAGCCATGGTTTGGCTACCTTTCCCATTCTACTTCTGCACCAGACAAGAATGAACAATTGTTGCAGTTCACCCATGTGCTCTTTGAATGTTTGCCATTGCCTAGCCACTGTTATCACTTTCGTTCCCCAAATCCATGAGAACCAACTCGAGTCTCATATCATTGTAGTTTCCTTTATTAAGATTCAGGACCCCAGCAACAAATCAACTATGTCACTCTCCATTCTGATGAAAAATTCTATCATATTATCAAGGGTCTTATACAACGAGATTGCCAATTATTTATTTCTCATTACACAATACCCAGGATAGAATAGCCTGTTCTTTAGTTGGTTCCTCAATGTATTGGTCCAGAAAACCATTCCATTTACACTCCAGGAATTCCTGCTCTACAGTATTGTGACTAATTTGATTTGTGCAATCTATCTGTAGATTAAAGTCACCAATAATTAAAGATGTTCAGTTATGACGTGTCTAATTTCTTGTTTAATGACATTCACAAAATCACCACTATAGCTTGGGGATCTATATACAACCCTCACTAACATTTTTTCCCCTTTGTATTTCGCAGCTCTACCCATACAGATTCCACATTGTCAGAGCTGATATCTTTATCCACTACTGCGTTAATTTCGTCTTTAACCAGTATTGCAAACCCACCACCTTTTCTCTTTTGTCTATCCATCCTAAATAATGAATACTCCTGGATGTTCAGTTCCCATCCAGTGAAACCCTGCAGTCATATTTCTGTAATCATGACTATATCCAATGGCGGACTGACTATCACCCGGAACCCTAGGCTGAGCTTTAGTAAGGCCCCTGTCCCCTGCACCACACTTCATTGAATAGAATAAAGTGATGTTAAGTGACATTAGATAACTTATATCATTGTACTATGTATAATGTACTACATGTATAATATCATAAAGTAATATGAATCAATTACAACCCTTTTATTCATTTATTTTTCATTTTCTTTATACATTTGTACTTTAACAAGCTTCCAAAGCTTGGTTTACAAGTGATAACAGCATGTAAATCAACAGATCGAAGCATGTCTGATTCAATGTGCATGAATGCCAGATGATTAAGTTTCTCATCGTTCATTGTTGAGCGCAAATAAATTTTGATACTCTTCAGTGCCAAAAATGAACACTCACCTGAACTGTTACTGATCATTAAAGACAGATAAATTCTAAAGCAAATGTACATATTTAGATACACCTCGTGCAGCTGATCTCTTGCCAGAGCTCGATACATCCCTGCTACAGTGACATCATCATCGGATTGTCTTTGAATGTACCTCTGAAAGTGGACGAGTGATTTAGATGCCGAGGATTTTGATGTCGATATTGGTGAACTATCAGATGATGATTGTGAATTTGATGATACATCGAAAGCACTGAAAGCAATGGTGACAGTCATCGGGCTGTGGTGTGTAACTAATACTATGTAAAGGTGAATGTTGAAAAAAGTACTATATGTAACTAAGTATGCACTAAAATAAGTGTGTATACTTGTCATTGCATTACAATAAACTCTTTGTTGCATTTATTTTGTATTTATTTGCATGTAGTACAACTCTGGGGGTGAAACTCCTCTATTTATAGGTATTTGTTACATTAATTCACCCATGGGGTATAGTTATGAAAATTATTCTCCTTTAAAAAAGTTAAACCAATTTTGTTTTGCTTGCAGGTCCCCCTCCCCTCTGGGCCCCCCTGCTTAAGCCTACTCAGCATAATGGTTAATCCACCACTGACTATATCATACCTGTTTAGAACTATTTGCACAATTAATTCATCGACGTTATGGCAAAAGCTGTGCACATTAAGGTGCATAGCCTTAAGGCTTGTCTTTTTAACATTCCTTCTCAGAAGGAGAAAACAGTTTGGGCCAGTAATTTTACTTCCCTGTTTCACTGGTGTTCCATTTTAAAGCGTACAAGACCAGTTCAGACCAGTATTCGTGTTCCTCCTCTGTGTTGTCCTGTCCTGTTCCCATTATCTTTCACTTTGGTCCTGTTTAATTCTGACCTTTGATTTCTCTGCCTATCACTTTTCTTATACCCATTATTGTCTTTTGTTCTTGTCCTTGATTTCCTCCTTCTCTAACTCCTTGCTGCCATTTTAGTTTAAACCCTCCCCAATCACTCTAACAAATACTCCCCCTAGAACATCGATCTTGGTCTTCCTGAAGCATAACTCATCCAGTTTGTATTGGTCTCAGCTCCCTCAGAACTGATTCCTGCACTGCTAGACTAATCCTCTTACTCTGCCTGGTGGTCACCTACCCTTCCAGCTGTCAAATCTTAACATACAGTGTAACCATCTTTCCATACGTGCTATCAATGATACTCTCTGCTTTGCAGATGCTCCACAGTGTCCCCAGCTGCAACTCCAACACCAAATCCTGGGATTCCAATAGATTCAGCTGGTGACACTTCCTGCCCACATGCTGACCCTGCACATTGGAAATGTTCCCAGCTTCTCACATAGAGCAGGATGAGTACACCGCAGCTTTATGTTGTCCTGCCAGGATTACTCATTTAAATTAAATCTTTTGGAAAATACTTAAAATCAAAAATCAATTAATCTTTGGTCCTTGGTCCTCACTACTACAGAACACAGCTTTTACAGATCAACTATAGACCACAAAATATTTTCCTTACAAACTATAAGCAATTTTGCTCTCAATCTCACTCTTTCTTGTGCTCTTTTATCCTCCCAACTTAGCTCTCAGTCTTGTTCTTTCTCGGGCTATTTTATTCCCCATCTCCATTCTCAGTCTCTCTCTTTCTCACAATCTTTTACCCTCTTAGTCTCGTTCTTTCTTGCATTTTTTTCTTCCCAGTTTCACTCTCTTTTGGAAATATATTATCTATCCAACACGGTGTCTGAGTCAAAATCCTGGAACACAATCTATCATAGCACTGTGAGTGTATCTGTACCACCAACATCTCAATTGGGGCAACTCGAGATGGAAAATAAATTCTGGCCTAGCCAGTGATCCTCAAAATATAATTCTTGTCTCCATCTTAAATGGGAAATTCCTCAAGTTTAAACAGTGACTCCAGTTCTAGTCTCTCCCACAAGAGGAAACATCCTCTTAGTATTCAGCCTGTCAATTCCCCTCAAAGGAGCAACAGACCATACGGTCTGTCAAGCCTGCATTATCCTCCATGATTAATCTTAGACTTCAACATTGTGTCATCTCTAAAGGTGGGACAATGATCAAAAGTAATCCTCCATTTCACATCCTACTTTTATTGCCTCTGATTTACAAGCTGGAAACATGCACCTCTTGTTTTCCTCCAAGTTCCAGTGAAACAACCCTAGCCTTATGACTGTCTCTTTTCTGATGCCCAAGAACTGCAACCAGGCCAGGCAGTGGTGGAAGAGGAAGAAGTGTAACAGCAAGAAGACATTGATGACAAATAATTGTATCTCTCTCCCAGATCCATAGTCACCAGCTCATAATATCAGGCATAATTTAGAGGATAGCTTAGAGATCATATCTATCTGTGGTGAGAAACTGGGTACAAGTGAATTGCAGGCAAGCCAGAGTGGCAGGCCAGCTCATTGAATGTGGATATCAAACACAAGGTCTGCTGCATAGGATTCAGGTGTAGATTTCAATGGAGTGGTTAGCTCAAAGAGGCTGATCGATATGCACAGTGATGCCTGGTACAATAGCAAGCCAATCAGAAAGTCTGCACTTAATGTCAAGAAGTATAGAGGTAGTCCTGCATCTACTTGGCATGGAACTTAGCAAAGAGCTTGATGTCCAACCTACCCAGTGTGAGGGGGGTTACCTACTCCATTAGCATACTTGCAGACCTAATTAATACTAGCTGATGCCTCAGGTTCCATTGCAGCAGAAGCGGAAGCCATTTAATATCTGAGTGCCCAATTAGAAGGATGCTGTTTCAGTTGCTTCATCTCTTCATCCTCCTCCTCAGCTGGTCACCATTTAGCTGGTGTGGGCTGTGGCCCCAAGAGGGTGATGTGATGCAGCATGTAGCTGATGACCACATATCCTAGCACATGCTCTGCCAAGTACTGCAGGGCTGTTCCAGAGTAATGCAGACATTGTTTCATTGCCCCTGTAGTCTGCTCTAATTACATTTTGTATGGCAGCAATGTTTTCATTTGCTACTTAAAAGAATCATAGAATCCCTACAGTACAGAAGGAGGCTATTTGGCCCATCAAGTCTGCACCAATCACAATCCCGTCCAGACTCTATTCCTTAACCCCATATATTTACCCTGCTAATCCCCCTGACTCTAAAGAACAATTTATAATGGCCAATCAACCTAACCAGCCCATCTTTAGACTATGGGAGGAAACCCACATAGGCACATGGAGAATGTGCAAACTCCACACAGACAAAGACCCAAGGCCAGAATTGAACATGGGTCTCTGGCGCTGTGAGGCAACAATGCTAACCACTATACCACCTTGCTGCCCATCTGTGCATGTGTTGCATATCAGACTCATGAAATAGGTCAAAGCATTACTTGTCACCCAGTAGGCACCTCAAGTATGGTGACCTCAAATGCAGATGGCACAAATGTCTGCCAATGAAAAGCATTTGGTTGCATAGCATCCCCGAGTTGATATGTGGCACCCACTGTCATGCATTTAGTCAATGGAATTCTGCACATGGAGAAAATTATTGCCTATATATCAACTCCACACAGTCAGTGACCCAAGCTGGGAATCAAACCTGGGTCCCTGATGCTGTGAGGCAGCAGTGCTAACCACTGTGCCACCATGTCGCCCTTGCTAGTGTACATTTGCTACCCTTCTAATCAGGTCATCTGATCCAGAAGATTTGTCAACATTAAGTTCCATTAATTTCTGCAGTACGATCTCTTTATTGATATTATTCCTAAATTCCTCAATCTCATTCGATCCTTGGCTCAACACTATTGTTTTGCCTTCTATTGCAAAGTCAGTAAACCTGGTTGGATTTTTGTGTTGTTGGGCTATCCCTGGAGATTTTTACAAATGACAGATGAGATGCAAATGTGGAATTCCCACCCCATTTCTGACAGATCCTATTTTTTCCAGCCAGGGAAAAGAAGCGTGAATCACACAGATGGAAAACTTGGACTCAGCAGGACCGTGTAGTTATAGAGTTAGGTGGCTGCAGGTTACTTTAAGAGCTGATCACATGATTTGGTGATGTCATTAGAGAGCTGCAGAGGTTTTACTTTCAGATTGTACTCTCTACAGGAAAAAGTTTCTAGAATAAATCTGTTGTTATTAACTTGAACGTACATGTGTAAACCATTGTTAAAAACTATAACCCCTAACATAGTTACCAAAAGAAAATTAGCTATGAAGTGGGATTTTGTTTCATCAAGAACATTGAGAAAAGATCTTAAGTAGATGAAAAAAAACATTGTGTGTCATCATACTTTAAATATGAAAAGGCTAGGAAAAGTCAACCACAGAATTAAAGATTGCAGTGCCAATCCAGGAAGACAAATAAGAAAAAGTCTCTGTGTGGTTTAGTAAGAGGGGATTTTTCTGATCAGAGATGGGTGAGATTTTTGACAGTGTCTGGCATATTTGAAAAGAAAAGATGCTCTGCTGTATGGCTGGGGCCGTACAAATGAAAGAACTACATAAAGCCAATGGTCACTAAGATAAAAAAGAGGAGCACTGGAAAGACAGTAAAAAAAAACTGAAAAATTTTGAATCGCTCATGCCTGCAAGAGGACTAACAGGTCAATTAGGATTCATGGCTACATTTATTAAAGAAAATAAATCATGGAGTTCTAATGCTGAGTGTTTTCTGTACTTTATACAAGTGAATAAAATTGCAGACAAGTTGCTTATACCAGCTTTTCTCAGTACAATAGAAAGCAAAATGTTCAATTTGCTCGGGAACTTGGTTGATCCAGCAAAGCCAGGAATCAAAACCTATGATGACTTGACAATCTCAGAATGGTTCCGGATCCACCAAAAGAAACCAAGTGAAAGGCAAAAGTCCTGTCAGCTGTGGCAACCTCAAAAAGGCTGCAACAGAGAATCAAAGATGGAGCTGGTGTAGAAGAAGCATGATCCACAGGTGGAAAGATCCTTCTTGAAATCCAGCTGTTTGTTGAGATCTGAGAGGTTAATGTACATCAAGCAAGTTTTAAACATACCTGAAATGCAGTTGCAAAGAGAGAACTTTGAAAGTGGACCTGGAAAGGTTATTTTTCCATTCTTTCCTACCTGTTGGAATTTACTGTGTGTACTCAGCAAGGGGAGGGGCTGTGGATTTCAGCTCAGTCTACAGACTCTCTCTTTGTTCCTTTTTCTCCCAAGAAAGGCTAAATTAAAATGGGAAGCAGAAGCTACTAAGGTCCTGCTGCAAGCTGCTATTTCTACTTTTGGATTGCTTTTTTTGCAGCTGGAGCTTTATGAGGGGCATGTTGGGACTTGCAGTTCAGCCTGGAACCATCTTGTAGTTTCTCAATCATCAAGTGTGAATTAATTTAAAGTGAAAGGCAACGCAGTGAAGATCTCTTGTGTCATAAAAACAGCAACTGTCAGATCAATCTGGGGACACTGTGCTGTTTCTTTTTTCACCCAACCAAGGGTGAATTAAAGTGAGGGAGAAGAGTTGCAACTTGCAACTTAACTGGGAACCCTTTGCTGCTTCTGATCGCCCAGTTAAGGGTGAAGTAAGCTGAAAAGCAATCCATGTAAGAACTCTGGTAGATCGAACAGTGAGACAGCTTGATATGTGGACTAAGAAACAGTGCTCCAGGCTGGAGGAAATGGGTAAGCCCACACGTACCATGGCAAAATTGAAAAGTGAGACCACAGAGACAGAGGGGAGGAGTCCCTACCACACTTTTCTGGAAGAACCCCTGAATTAAGCAAGCTGAGCGAAAGGACAAGAGAAGCTAATATGAAGGCCATGCAATGACTGGACAGTAAGTTGGACCGGTGAGCCACTGAGTTGCAGGCCAAGATGGACGAGCTGAAAGAGAACCTCGGATTATCTGTTAAGTCTCTCCAAGATGCCACCATCACCCATGAGAACCACTTAAAGGAGCTTGAGGACTCGGAACCATTTAGTGGTAACAATATCTCTGAGCTGAAAAGCCAAGTTACTCATTTGACATTGGAGGTTAAATCCCTAAGGGAGAAATGTGATGAGATGGAAGGATGCCAAAGATGAAATAACGTCTGTCTGATAGGCCTTCTGAAGGGAATCAAGGGTCCAAATAACACAGACATTGTCGCCCGGCTATTGTAAAATGTGCTGAAAGTTGAGGATGAGCTGCTTCTGGATCATGTACCCAGAGAGTTACGGGCAAAGCCAGATCGGTAGAAAGTCATCGGCCAATTTTTGCATGAGTAAATTATACCTCAGCACAAGGTAGAATCCTGTGGCAAACAGAACATGCAATCACTCTGAGGTACCAGGAAAATAAGCTGTTGATATTTCTAGATTTTATCCTGGTGGTGGCAAGGACAAGGGAAGCTTTCGCTCATGTCAAACAATTTCTGTGTGACTGTCTTGGAGTCAGGTTTGGGCTTTGCTTTCCAGCCTGCCTGAGATTGACTCTCAACAATGGAACCGAGTACAAGTTCATGGATCTGGCAGCAGTGATGAAATTTGTGGAGCAGACTTTTGAATCGAGTGACCACACAGTGGATGTAAATTATATTTGTTTTTTTATGAACTGCATATTGTACCTTGATCAAATTGTTGGCCAGGAAAGGGTAATAGGTTTCATGACTATTAGGCTAAACAATAGGTATTTCTACAGAGATTTTTAGGTTATAACACCTGTGACAGCAATGGGAATGGAGATCGTGGCTCATGCGGAGTGCTGTGAAGGCACTGTGATAAGGAGGTGTTGGAGACACAGGTGCCTTGTTTGGGAGGACACGTGGAGTTGGGGGGAAAAAGTTGTGTTTGTGGGTTTGGTTTATGTGGGTGTTTTTGTGTCTTTGCTGTATTTCTCTGTGGGTGTGGTTTGGGCTCTCTCAAGCCCATCCTCTTTTTCTTGTGGTTGGTTCCTTGCAGTTGGAAAGGAGGATGGGGGTGTAGGGCCCTGAGGTTGGCATCTGTCAATGTCAATGGCTGGGGGGAGACTGCCCAGGGAGGAGGAGTACAAGGCTTACTGTTAGGAATGTGGGATGCTGGCTAGGAGGTCCTTATGCTCTGACCTCGGAGCGATCAATTTCACCAGCTGGAATGTCAGGGGATTAAACCATCCGATTAAGCGTGATAAGATATTTCAACATCTTCAATAACTGGATACCCAAATTGCATTCTTCCAAGAGACCCGTCTCATGCAAATTTACTATCTTAGGCTCTGCAGAGGATTTGCAGGGGGAGGGTGGGGGCAATGCTTTCATTCAGCTTTTCACAAAAAGGCACGGGGACAACAATCCTCATCCACAAATCTTTACCCTTGGTAGTAGCCAATGTCATTTTGGACTCAAACGGCCAATATGTTATTGTCAAGGGTAAACTATTTGGGATTTTCCTGGTGTTAGCCAATGTGTATGCCCCAAACTGGGACTGTGGAAACATTTTCCTGTCATTTTTCATGTTACTTCCAGATTTGAATTCACATCGGTTGATAATGGATGGAGATTTCAATTGTTGGTTGAATCTTGCTCTAGACTGCTCCCCACCAGGACCATTGTACCTTCCAAGTCAGCAGAAATATTAAATTCTCATAGAGTAGGCAGTGTCGAACCCATAGAGGTTTCTTAATCTCACTAGTGGGGAATTTTTTTTCACCTCTCCACTGAACATATTCACGTATAGATTACTTTTTGGTCGATAATAAGTTGCTCCCGGTTATGCGCTCGTGTTCCCACGAAACCATTGCAATCTCAGACCATGTTCCCTTGATAATGGATTTGGTAGTGGGGAGGAGGCCTTGGCAATTTGATACTTATCTGCTCTCTGATGAATTTGTTAGATTTCTGTTAACCCAGATCGATGGTTTCTTAGAGTTTAATGATGCTCTGGAAGCCTCGGCAGCTATGTTATGGGAGACATTGAAGACTTATTTAAGGAGCCAGATCATATCTTATTCAGCGCATGAGGTGAAGCAGAGGTGGGAGGTTATTGGAATTGCTGGGATATATTGCCCAAGTTGATGCCACATATGCTGTTGGCCTGTTCCACAGAGGTATAGAAGGAACGTTTACTCTACAGATGTAGTTTGAGACCTCGAACTCACATTAAACGGTAGAGATGCTGCTCAAATCTAAGTATACACACTATGTACATGGGGACAAGGCAAGCAAGCTACTAGCTTATCAGCTGAGCCAATTCTCCACTAAAAGTCTAATACCACAAATGCAGATTCTGAATGGGGTCTCTATTGATCCTCAGCAAATAAACAAACTGTTTAGGGACTTTTACTCAACCTCAATAGCTCGGAGTCTAGACCAATGATGCGGACTTTCAGAAGTTCTTTGGAGCACTGAATCTCCCCATGGTGGATAGGGGAGAGACTGCGGCACTGGGGAAGCTAATTGATGTTGAAAAAATTGTTAGGCAGCTAGAATTATGCGGAATGGGAAATGCCCGGGACCAGATGGGTACGCTATTGAATAATACAAAAAACTTATGGATAGGTTGGCTCCCCTGCGACTGCACATGACCAATGAATTGTATGAGAACCACCCTGTCCTGCAGACTTTGAGACAAGCAACAATTTCATTTATCCTTAAAAAGAATAAGGACCCACAAATCTATAGCTCCCTATTAACCAATCTCATTGCTGAATGAGAATCTCACACTAATCTCTAAAATTTTGGCCATTCACTTGGAAGACATTCTGCCCTCTATCATCTCGCCTGACCAGACTGGGTTCATTAAAAACAGACATATGTACTCAAATATTCAGCAGCTGTTTATGTATGTGCCAGCCATCTCCAAGTTACCAAAGATGTTAATCCCGCTGAACACTGAAAAAGCATTTGATCGAATGGAATGGGATAATTTTATGCTCTCGGGAGGTTCAGATTCGGCGCAAAATTCATCTCCTGGATCAAAATACTGTGCCATGCCCCTCCAGCCTCGGTTCAGAGGAACGATGTGCATTCAGCTTTTTTCTTTACATCCTTGGGCACTAGGCAAGGATGCCACCTCTTTCCTCCTTGTTATTTGGCATTGCTATTGAATTCTTGCTGCGGCTTTACGCAAGAGCAAATGAGTGGTGTGGATTGGTCGGAAGGGAATTGAGCAGAGAATATCGCTGTATGTCAGTGACCCATCCAACTCGATTCCCAAAGTCTTATCTATACTAGAGAGGTCTGGTTGTGTTTCAGGGTTACAAGCTTAACTTGAATAAGAGTGAGCACCTTCCTTTGAATGCAGCAGCTCATAGCCTCCCGCTCTATACCCTGCCTTTCAAGATTGTCACTAGGTAGTTTACTTACTTGAGAGTGCAAGTGACTCGCAAATTTAGTGGGTTCTTTGGAGGTATTTTACTCCACTCATGAGATGGAACAGGACCTCAAACGTTAGTCCATCCTCCTGTTATCATAAGCAGGCTGTACCAATGGATTGAACATGAACACACTACCTGAATTTTTAGGTCTCTTTCAGTGTATCCCTGTGTTCGTTCCCAAATCCTTTTTTCACAGACTTGATTGGCTTATTTCAAGCTTTGTCTGGAATAGAAAAACCTCTAAACAGGAGGGGATATGAGTTTGCCCAATTTTCCATTTTATTATTGAGAGCGGTAGTGTGTTGGTTGCAGAGAGAGAGAGACAACAAGAGGTTCCTTGTTGGCTGCAGTTAGAATCCTCCTCCAGTGCTCTGTCTTCTTTGATTGCCTTGATATGTTCCCCGGTAAATTTTCCCTCCTCCCAGTATACTAGGAGTCAACTCTCAGAATTTGGATGCAATCTTTTCACCACTTTGGGTTTCAAGCCTGGTCAATGGCCTCTCCAGTATCGGCTAACCATTTTTCCTCTGACTGTTTTCAATGCTGTCTTCAACATATGGGTCAAGCACAGGATCAGAACATTCCGGAGCTTATATGTTAACGGCATATTGGCGTCATTCCAGCAAGTGGTGGATAAGTTTGCTTTACTTGCAACGTTCTTTTTCAGATATTTGCAAATTCGAGATTTTGTGCATAGAGGCCGACCCCCAATTTCCGATGCTCTCTCTTGCTGCCTCCATTGACATCATCTTAATGCTTTCGATTACTATGCGTGGTATCATTTCTGTTCCTTATTCTCAAATTCAGTCCCAACAAAACTCTCTATCAGTGGTTAAATCTTTATGGGTATGAAGTCTGGGGGAGCAGTTCTCAGAGGAAGATTGGGACATGGTACTGCATCAAGTACACTCCTCCTCAATATGTGCTAAGCTGGGTGTGATACAATGTAAACTCCTTCACAAAGCATATCTAACTAGGATTAGACTCTTAGAATATACTCAGGCACAAGCCGCATTTATGAATGGTGCTGGCAAGTTCCCACCACCCTCATAGAATCCTCAAACTGCAAGAGGAGGTTATTCGGCCCATCGAGTCTGCATTGACCACAATCCCACCAGGCCCTATTACCGTAACCTCACATATTTACCCTACTAATCCTCTGACACTAGGGTCAACTTAGCATAGCCAATCAACCTAACCTGCACATCTTTGGATTGAGGGAGGAAACCAGAATTCCAAGAGAAAACCCACTCAGACACTGGGAGAATGTGCAAACTCCACACAGAACTGAAACCTGGGTCCCTGATGCTGTGAGGCACTGTGCCACCCTCTTATACACGTTCTGGACCTGACCATCACTGTATAACTACTGGACATCGATATTTGAGACGATTGCGGCAACGCTAGATCAGGACATAGGTGCACCCCCCACCAGGCCAAAATTCCAAGCAGATTTTGTAGCTTTCACTACACTCCTGGCAAGACGACTAATCCTGTTTAGGTGGAAATCAGGTGCACCCCTGACATACAGTGGGTGAAGGAGGTGGTAGATGCCAGTAAGCTGGAGAAGATCAGGTGCGCGCTACATGGGTCCACTGCTATGTTCTGTAAGACCTGGCAACCATTTACGGCGTATGTTGGGACACTGCAGTTGGAGTCGAGTGAGTAGTCGTTGGGCCGAAGGGCCTGTTTCCCATGCTGTTTTGTTCTTTTTGTTCTAGATACCCGATGGCCCCAGGACCCTGGGTGATCCCACAGAGCCCTCCCTCCCCCAATTTGGACGCACCCTGGCCCTTTACCTGAGTACATCTGCCTACCTTGCCAAGATGTGGGGACCAACACAAGAACTTTTCTCTTTTCCCTCTCACTCTCTTTCTTCTCCCTCCTTCGCTGTCTTTCTTTCTTTTCTCTGCTCACTGGTTTATAGCCTGGGCTGCATGGGTACTCAGTTGGATCTTGAGCAGTGTTCCTCTGCCTTTTTGTTCTTATATTATTACCGGTAGATTTAGATGGGGCTTGGGCAGGGTGGATGCCGGGATTACTAGGGTCCTGTTCCCTGGCCATGGGGAGCTCTGTGCCCAGTCATGTTGGAATGTACACACAAACACTGTGTTGATCTGTATCTGTGTTTATTTGCAATGTAAAATGTCAGAAAATGTTCAATAAACATACCAATAAAAGAATGGCACAACATTTTTAGTTTGGCGAATCATTTGAAGTTACTCTTCAGGATCGTCCAGTTTATGGACTTCAAAATGAGGCTTTCTAAACAAGACTGTTTACTGAACATGCTTGGGCTTTAAAGACAGCAGTAGTAATCTCGGTGTCAATGGAACTGGATGTTAAAGAGGCTTTATAACTTGGTGCAGAAACGAAGAACCACAAATTGGCAATTGCCCAGTAGAAGTCTAAACAGCAACAAGCGTATCACAGATGTGCTGAAATTAGCCATTCAGCGAGTGAATGCTGGAGCAAGAAGATCAATGCAAAAATTGAGGCAAAATGGCTCACACTGCAAAAGCTTGGAGGGCTAGACCGGCTTCCCCTGAGAAGAATATTCAGAAGAAGAATCTGGATGTCTATAAAAAGTAGAACAAGTTGCATTTTACAAGGGAATTTACAACATTGGAAGAAAACAATTATGATCGTGAAGAAGAGGATGGGATATGATGAGAGCGTCAACTGAATGTTTTATCAATACCGGATGGGTCACATAGATTCTGGTTGATTCTGGAGATAAGTGGACAACATACTAGGATGGAGGTTGATACTGGTTGCTGGTGTATCTTTAATTCCTGAAACTACGTACCAACAAAAGCCAAAGCATCTTCCTTTAAGACCAGCTGATGTGATTTTAAAGTCATTTGTGAAAGAGATTGTGCTGTTAAAAAGTTACATCATGGTCAATGTAAAATTGACTGGACAAACAAGGAAGTTGCCTCTCCATGTGGTCAGTGATAATTTTCCAGCTCTATTTGGGAGATCACGGTTAGAGAAGATAAAACTTAACTGGAGTGATGTCAATAGACTGGTTAATGTCAAAACAGTACTTTCTGGATGAGAGAGTATTCAAAGAGACACCTGGTTCAATGAAAGGGGTTCAAGTGAAACTCAAGATAAAGCCTAATAATTAACCAAAAAGTCACAAAGCAAGAGCAGTGCCATATGCAATTTGTCCAAAAGTCGAAGAATAATAAGTATGATCTATTAACACTGGTGTGTTAGAGCTGGTTACAATGAGTGATCGGGCTACCCCTATTGTACTTGTCATGAAATATCTACCGTACAATGTTATCTGGATGATACTTATAGCAGCCAGTGAAAAGGAGCACTTGAATAGAAAAGAAAGTTTATTTATTAGTCACAGGTAAGGCTTGCATTAACATTGTAATGAAGTCACTATGTAATTTCCCTAGTTGCCAAAGTCTGGCACCTGTTCAGGTCAATGCAGCTAACCAGAATGTAGGAGGAAACTCGAGCCCCAAAGGAAACCCACCTGGACACATATGGTTTTAAATCAGGATGCAGATGATGCATTTCAGTTATTGTTCCTTTTAATATCATATCCATCACCTTCTCCATTGTGGGGAGTTTTATAAGCTGTCACAGGCAAATGATCTACTAGCAACAAATAAATAACATTAGCAAATCTAGTTGGTGGCATCAGCTCGATACGTAAAGGTAAGTATGATAGTATGACTCTGAAGAATGTGTAGACAAGATCACTGATTATCTTTGGGGAGGATGTGCAAACTCCACACAGATATTGCCCCAAGCTGGGAATTGAACCCGGTTTCTGGCACAGTGAGACAGCAGTGCTAATCACTGTGCCACCATGCTGCTACTTAGAAAAATTTGAAGCAACATTGGAACATCTTCAAGCACATGGTCTACGTATCAAGAAAAGCATGACATTTTCACATGTCAGTTTAGTATATGGGTTACATTATGGATAGGTAAGGTCTACATTAAGCATTTAAAAAGATTGACAGTACTTTAGAAGTGCCACATCTGCAAATGTAAAGCAATCAAGGTCCTTTGTAGGACTAGTAAGTTATTATGGCAAATAGCTATATCATTGAAGCCATTGCATAATTTATTATGTGTGAAACAGTCATGGGACTGAACAGCAGAATGTGAGAAAGCATACAAGGATGTCAAAGATGCCTTACAGAAATCTGAGGTATTGGTCCATTTTAATCCAAACCTATTATTATTGCTTGCTTGCGATGCATCACCTCACAAACTAGCAACAGTGGTTTCACATATTGTGTCTTTAGGAGATTAATAACCAATAGCTTTGTCTTCGTGAGTTCTGACTGTGCTGGGTCTAACTATACTCAGCTAGAAAAAGAAGCATTAAGTATAAATTTTGAAATAAGAAGGTTTCATCATAATAAATAAAAGTGGTCATTTCAATTAATGACTGATCATTGACTCTGAACCACAATTTTTAGACTATATAAAGGTAGACCTTTGTTAGCAGTTGGCTGATTGCAAAGATAATCAGTAACCTTGTCTACACATTCTTCAGAGTCATACTATCATACTTACCTTTACGTATCGAGCTGATGCCACCAACTAGATTTGCTAATGTTATTTATTTGTTGCTAGTAGATCATTTGCCTGTGACAGCTTATAAAACTCCCCACAATGGAGAAGGTGATGGATATGATATTAAAAGGAACAATAACTGAAATGCATCATCTGCATCCTGATTTAAAACCATATGTGTCAAGGAAGCTTGAGTTTACTGGCTAAGATGGACATCCATTATGGGGATTCCAAATGATCATTCCTCCTAGTCTGCTTGGAAGAGTTCTTGAACAACTACATGAACAATATCCTGGTATAGTCCAAATGAAGGAATTAGCAGGTAGTTATTTTTAGTGGCCAAGTCGGGACGCTCAGATTGGAGGAAAAGTGGGACACTGTCAATGCTGTGCACAAATAAGAAATACACCACCATTGTCACTTTTCCATTCTTGGGAGTGGCTGAAAATGCCATGGCAATGACTGCGTGCAGATTTTGCTGGTCTGTTTAAGGGTTACATGTTCTTAGTCACAGCTGATTTACATTCAAAGTGGCCAGAAGTTGTCATGAGATCAATGAAATCTAAACTATTGAAAAACTTGACAAATGTTTTGCAAGATTTAATAAACCGGAATGGATTGTTAGCAATAATGGTTCATACTTTACTTTGCAAGAATTTGAGGATTATCTCAATGTCAATGGTATTTAACTTATAAAATATATACCTCATCATCCATCAACTAATGGATTAATTCAAACTGAAGGTGAACTAGTTTGGCTGTGCCATGCTAATTGTTGTCATGTCAAAATGATTTCTCAAATCATCTCCAGAAATATCAACTTCTTTAGTCCCTGGTGTTATAAATATTACTATGGAAGACTTTGTTGAACCTGAGTTGCCTGATGATTGTCTCTATGTCACCAAATTACATGAAAATGATACAGAATTAGTTCCATGAGAAGAAGTGTCTACTGAAGTCCCAAATTCCAAAATAATATTAAGGTCATTGCCCTGCAACATCTACTTTCATCTCCTTCAGTATCTTCGGATGCATCTCATTGGACTACAGTGCCTTGTCAACTTTAAATACCAACAATTTATTCAATACTTCTTTCTTATTAATTTTGAACGAATACACTGCGCATCAACATTTCAAAGGCTTCTAACTTGCTCTACAGATCTTTATTTGCTGTCCAGGTTTCTGAAGCATTCAGGATAGTGGACAGAATGTAGCATCTTCTGTGATTTTTACAGTTCTGAATTTTCTTGTCATTTACACCTCCTTCAGTTTCACAAAATTAGTTTTGACTACCCTTTTAGTTTCGATACTGCATCGATCATCTTGTTATCATTTGTCTTAAATAAACAAACTTATCTATTTGTTCTAGTGTGAGACCATCAACTCCAATTTTCCATCTAGTTTCTTCAAATGTATTCTGATCCATGTTTTTGTCTCTTTTTCTGTTCATGCTCAATTCATACACTAAATTTTATTTTATTTGATTTGATCTACGACATTTTGTAGGGTGTCTTCTGATTCTGCAACTGGTGCTGTGTCATCAGAGTACAAGTTTTTACTTGTTATGTTGTCAACAACACAGAAATGATAAAGAAAGACCTATTTATTTCTTTTCAAAAACATTATGTTGAACACATGAATTATCACCACTCAACTGATCAGTGTAGTAGTTGGTGTATAATTTCATGAATTAATACCATAAATAGAAGTATCACAAGTAAAATATTAAATAAAACAGTCCTGTGATTGTAATGGTTCTGTCAACATCCTGATTGAAACATACATCACATTTCTGGAATATTAGTTCCAAACGGGGGAAAACCAAGAGCACTGAGAAAGAGGCCAATCAGCAAAGCAAGATCAGTGTCTGCTCAAAGGACATTTTGTAACTGACCAGTTCATTCTCTAAAGGCTTTTTGTACCAATTCATAACTTATATTGCTCATAATGGAGTAAGTTTTCATTAATTTTCTGCATTATGGTAATCACTGCTTTGAGCTCAACTAATTCAAATTAAAATGGCATCCCTGAGGGTGATGATGTATCCAGCCCCCATGGTGCCCATTGGAAATGCTGAAGAGTGCCAGCAGACACTGTGTGATTCCTCTGTCAGGTCACCCTGCCCTAGTGGTATCACCATGCCACTGCTGTTGCTCTTCTTCTGAAGGTAGAAATCGTGGGCGAGGAAGCAGGTTGCTGTGATACTGATGTAGATGATATACACTGCTGCCACTGTGCACTGGCTGTGAAGAATGTGAATCTTTGAGGTGGCAGATGGGGTAACAATCAAGCAGATTGCTTCATCCTGGATTATATCAAGCTACTCGAATATTGTTGAAGCTCATCTCAGCAAATGTAAAGTATTCCACCATCCTTCTGACTTATGTCTTGCAGATGGTGGACAAGTTTTAGAGAGTTGGGTTACCCACTGCAGAATTCCATTATGACTTGCTTTGGTAGTCACAGTATTTATATGGCTGCTCCAGTTAAGATTCTGGTCAATACTGATCCCCAGATGTTTTGATGGTGGGGTATTTAGTGATAGTAATGTCATTTAAAGTCCAAGTGCAAATTAGCTTCTTTTTCATTGGAGATGGTCATTGCATGACACATCTGGAGCACATATCTCACTAAACACTTATCAGCCCAAGCCTAAGTGTTATCCAGGTCTTGCTGCATGCAGCCATGGACCACACATTTCTGAGAAGTTGCAAATGAACTAACATTGTGAAATCATCAGCAAACATTCCTGTTTTTGACCTTACAATAGAAGAAAGATCTTCAATGAAGCAGCTGAAGATGGTTTGGCCTAGGACACTGAGAAAGAACTTCTACACAGAAAGCCTGAGGCTGAGACAGTTTCACTTCTGTGCTGCAAGTTCTCTGCATGTAGTTCTATATAGAACTACAATTTATATGGTTGGAGAAACAGAATAGAATACTCAAATAAACAATTGTCTGAAAGTACAGAACTTAAATCTTACTGAAACAAGAACTTAAATCTTACTGAAACAAGAGACATGTTGCTGAAGCTTTGCATCTTGCCCTCATTAAGACAAATGCAATAATGCCAAATTTCAAATGATAACAATTTATGCTACAAGAGAAAAAGATTGGTTGGCAAGTCAACTCTGATTAGCAATCTCCGGTACCATACCAGTCTATCACTTCTCCAAGGCTTTGACATTTCTTTCTAAAAGGTGGTGCTCAGAATTAGACACAGTAGTCCAGCTGAAGCCTAACAGTGTTCTAAAAAGATATAGCAATTTTTTTCCAATTGTACTCTATTATTTGGTTACAAAACCAAAGATCCCACACACATTTTTAAGCAACCTACTCAACTTCTCCTACACTTTGAAGACATTCCCAGATCTCTCTATTCCTGCATCTATTTTAAAATTGTATCATTTACTTCATATTGCTTCTCCTCATTTTTTTTTACTAAAATATATGACTAAACATGTCTATGTATTACATTTAATCTTCCACCTGTCTGCCCATTTTACTACTCTGGACATGCTCTAAGTATATTACTATTCTCCCCACTGCTAAATGCATTTTCAAGTACAGGTGATGTAATTTATATAGATTTCAACAAATCCTTTGATAAGGTCTCACATGGGAGACTTATGAAGAAGGTAACTGCACAAGAGATATAGGGTAAAAACGGGCAGATAAGTGGCAGATGGAATTTAATCCTGAAAAGCATGAGATACTTTGGAAGGAGTAATTTGTCAAGGAAGTATTCAATGAATGGTAGGACACTCAGAAGTTCTGCAGATTAAAGGAACCTTGGCGTATTTGTCTACAGATCCCTGAAGGTGGAAGGGCATATTAATACAGTAGTGAAAAGTCATATGGGACACTTGCCTTTAATAATTGAGGCAGAGATTATAAAACCAGGGAGGTCATGTTGGAGTTGTATAGAACTTTGGTGAGGCTATGGCTGGAGTATTGTGTGCAGTTCTGGTTGCCACAGTATAGGAAGGATGTGATTGCACTAGAGGGGGTGCAGAAGAGATTCACCATGTTCTATACAACTCCAACATGACCTCCCTGTTTTTATAATCTCTGCCTCAATTAATAAAGGCAAGTGTCCCATATGACTTTTCACTACTGTATTAATATGCCCTTCCACCTTCAGGGATCTGTGGACAAATATGCCAAGGTTCCTTTAATCTGCAGAACTTCTGAGTGTCCTACCATTCATTGAATACTTCCTTGACAAATTACTCCTTCCAAAGTATCTCATGCTTTTCAGGATTAAACTCCATCTGCCATTTATCTGCCCATTTTTACCCTATGTCACCAACGTGGAATGGAACATTTAAGTTATGCAGAGAAGTTGGGTAGGTTTGAAATTTTTTTGCTGGAGTAGAGAAAACTGAGGGGCAATCTGATTGAGGTGTACAATATTATGAGGAACAAGGACAGAGTGGATAAAGAGCAGCTGTCCCCTTAGTTCAAAAGTCAGACAGAAGGGAACATTAGTTCAGGTGAGGGGCAGGAGGTTTAGGGGAGAATGTATTGCTTTGGATCGTAGGCTTTACATGGTTTCAAAGATACCTGAGCACTTGGCACATCATAACATTCAGGGCTATGGGCTCTGCTGGCAGATGGGATTCGGTGGGAGTTCAGGCTTTTCTAATATGTCGGTGCGAACTTGATGGGCTGAAGGGCCTCTTCTGCACTGTATAATTCTATGATTTTAAGTTTCATGTCATATGCAAATTATGTATATGAAATTACGTTCCATATACCCAATTCCAGATCATTAAAAGTATCAAAAAGAGCATTGGTTCTAATATTGACCCATGGAGAACACCATTGTCTGAAAAATAACCATTCGTCACTACTCTCTGCTTTTTAACCCTTAAGTTCATTCCGAATCCATACTGCCACTGTTCTTTTAATCCAATGAGTTTTCATTTTTCCAAACAACTTCAAGATGTAGTACAAACTTTCAAACTTGAGGAAATAACTACTCAGCACATGCACTCTCACACAAGCAGACAAGAAAACAGCTATAGGATTAGAGTACTGATTGGCATATTTCCCCATCACGCCTTCAATTCCTTAAATTGCAGTGCATTCTCACCTTGCTTTCACTAATGCGTTTCAGGAAACCTGGGAAAGCGATGCATCCACAGTTAAATTCCAAAAGCCATATTAATATGCTGCAATTGAGCAATTAACATTGAAATTGACAGCCCATTTCTCCCAAAAGGGTTACTCTCACGCAGCAATTAAATGCAAAACTCAGAAGGCTGAAGCGGCTTCCAGACATACTATTGATTGTAGCCTTTTAATACCTTATATTCTTCCAAATTAAAATTCATCCCAATGTTTCTTTTAGCAGCTTTTGATGAGAAGGTCAACTAACACTCCTTTTGATGTGCTACCAGTATCAATGCTGAATTTAGAAATCCTTCATATGATGAGAAAAGACTTCTCTTAAAAAAAATAGTCAACAACACTAATAACCATATGAGAGTACTGAAAATCAGTTAGGAAGTATTGCTACATGGTTATTATCAGATTGAGGATTCTAGATGTTCCTGTAATTTAATGTACAATGGACTCTTTATTACCTTTTCAGTGCTTTGTGATATCAGGGTTAAGAATGCAATGTAGCACAGTTCATCTGAGGAAGAACTTATTGGCTTTTGAAGAGAAAAAAAAGATTCACCAGAATGATCCCAGAGTTAAAATGGTTGCAGAGACTAGGTCTGTATTCCACACAGGATAGAAGATTAAGGCACAATTTAATTGAATTGTTGAAGAAGTTAAAGGATTTTACAGAAATCATAGAAAACTTACAGTGCAGAGGGAGGCATTCAGCCCATCAACTCTGCACCGACAACAATCTCACCCAGGGCCTTATTCCTATATCTCGTTAATCCCGCTAACCTACACATACTGGAAAACTAAGAGACAATTTAATATGGCCAATGCACCGACCTTCTCATCTTTGGACTGTGGGAGGAAACTGGAGCACCTGAAGGAAATCCACTCAGACACAAGGAGAACATGCAAACTGCACACACACAGTGATCTAAGCAGGGAACTGAACCCAGCTCCTTGGAGCTGTAAGGCTGAAGTGCTAATCACTGTGCCACCGTGGTTAAGTGTAGAAAGAGAAATACTTTTCTCTCTGGTGGGGGAAACAAGGGAGCTAAACAGTTCAGAAATAAGATGAAGGATGTCTTCTTTACACAAAGAATGATGTAAATCTGAAAATTTATTCCCTTGAAGCGCTGTTTAAAGCTAAGGTCAATTGACTATTTCAAAACTCAACTGATGTATTTTTGTTAGTCAAAGATATTAAAAGATATGAAACTCAGGCAGATTTGTTTTTATTATTTATTCGTGGGACGTTGGTGTCACTGGCTGGCCAGCCTTTATTGCCAATCCCTAGCTGCCCTTGAACTAAGCGACATTTCAGAGGACAGGTGAGAGTTGACCACATTTCTGTGACTCTGGAGTCACGTGTAGGTCAGAGCAGGTAAGGATGCAGATTTCTTTCAGCAAAGGATATTTGTGAACCTGACGGGTTTTTCTGAAAATCGACAACAGTTTCATGGTCATCAGTAGATTCCAAATTCCAGATATTTTATTGAATTCAAATTCCACTGCCTACCATGGTGGGATTCAAACTTGGGTCCTCAGAACATTAGCTGAGTTTCTGGATTAACAGTCCAGTGTGATAATATCACTGGGCCATCATCTCTTCCCATAAGTGGAGATGAAATACAGATCAACCAGGATCTAACTGAACAATGGAACAAGGATGAGGGACCAAATGACCCCTCAATGTTTGACACCATAGCACTGATAGGCATTAGGTACAATCTATATCATTGAGGGCTAAGACTTGCTGTGTGTCTTTGTGACAACACAGTTTAACACCGAGGAAGCAATGATAGCGCTGAAGGCCTGCACAATAGGTTTACAGAAAGAAATTGGGTCTTATCTCACGATGTGTGTGGAATTCACCAGCAATTCACAACAGCGGGATTCTCTGATGCCATTGCAATGAATGGAGGAGATGCGGCTGAGCTCCAAATTCTCCATCCACACTGGCAGCTGCATGGGGCGTGAAGAGCTGGAGATTTTGGCTATGATCTCAACAGCTGAAAAGCACTTCTGGAGCTCAGTGCCCATTTTAAATATGAATTGCATGGATGGCGACATTAATCCTTGTTCATAAGGACAGTCTGATTGAAAGTGACATGTTAATCCAGCAACTGCATTGTTTATTGCATGTTACTATATGGCTATTCACATGCCACTCCTACTGTGGCTGTTAGCTGAAGGAAGAGTGATTGAGCTGAGGGAATTTCACTTCCCAATCCCTTCCCACCTGTTGTCCCTGTAAGAGAAACAGTATACCATCCAGAAATAAAGAACTTGCATTTTCAGGATGCACAAAAGCAGTTCACAATTAAAGAAATGCTTTTTGAGGACTGATACATTTGTACACTGCAAGATCCCACAAATGCTAATAAGTGACCCAATCATCGCTTTTGGTGATATTGGTTCACAGCTCAATGTTGGCCAAGACATTGGAAAAGCACCCCTGCCCTTCTTCGAATGATTCCACTGACTCTTTCATGCTTGCTTGAACAGACAGATTGCACGCTGGTTAGCATTGCTGCATCACAATGCCAGGGACTCGTGTTCAATTCCCGGCTTGGGTAACTGTCTACAAATTCTGCACCTTCTTCCATGTCTGTATGGGTTCCCTCCGGGTACTCCAGTTTTCTTCCAAAGTCCAAAAGATGTGCCGGTTAGCTGCATTAGCCGTGCTAAATTCTCCCTCAGTGTACCCAAACAGGCACTGGAGTGCGGCACTAGAGGGTTACAAACCAGCTTCGATTATTTAAAATATTTGCAATTTGAATTTGACTTCATGAGTGGTAGAAGAACACTCCAACTAAAATATATAACTGCACAATAAACCGTTTGCTCAGGAAGAGTCTTAACTGGGTATAATAGTATCCAAGTTTCATCTTTTTAGATCACATTGGCATGTGACACAGAGCTCTTGGGGCCACATATATAATTTAAATTTATATTCTCATTAACATGCATATGTATATCTGACAATGTAATTGTTGCTATTAATAGATCATGGTGTACTGATTTAAGATCTAACGATTAATTACGACATCTGCATTAAACAAACTGCTTTTGAAATAACCAGCACCAAACAAGACAAGCAAGACATAAATGCAAAAGGGGCTAGCTTTGAGAGGTACAGTGGCGATGTCTTTGGAACATGTGATTCCAGTTCCACAGACTGGATATTACTGCGCTAATAGATTATCAATTATTTGTAATATCCAGTGCCCAAAGGCATCTACTCATGTGTTCAATATGTTACTCCCAACCATATAGCAGAAACCAAGAATAGTGCAACATTTCTTCACAAATATCTTATTTCATCCAAATATTTCATCCAAGGTAAATTGACTCAAAGATGGCCATACCAAAATGTGCATTGCAAAAGTATATTCTCGTTCATGTTGTTGCATGGCTTATGGGTTCTAGCTCCTAATCATGTACCTGTTCTGTTTTTCATGAAGTTAGATGGATTAGCCATAGTAAATATGTGGAATTACAGGGATAGGCACAGTAGCACAGTGGTTAGCATTGCTGCTTCACAGTGCCAGGGACCCAGGTTCCATTCCTGTCTGTGTGGAGTTTGCACATTCTATCCATGTTAGTGTGGGTTTCCTCTGGGTGCTCCAGTTTCCTCACACATTCTGAAAGACATGCTCGTTAGGTGCATTGACCTGAATTGGCAATGAACTGTGGTGAGTAGGGGAATTTCATGGTAGCTTCATTGCAGTGTTAATAAGTAAGCCTTACTTGTGACTAATAAAAAAACTTTACTTTAAGAATGACCACTTTCAGTACTGTAGGGATTTTATGATTCTATTGGTTGCTGTGTCTACATCAGTAGGTGATGATGGCCCACAACCTTTATTGCTGGGTCAGTAGATTCCCTGCTAATTAACATGTTCGAGGTTTTGTTTCTGTGGACCCCTGTGACTGTACGCCAACTAACACATGTCAAGGAAGTTAGAAATGTTCAGTTTTAAGAATGCAACATTCTGAGAGACACCATTCATCATCGCTGCTAGCTCCATAATTTGATTTGAATTCTTATTGTCACATTTATTAGTATACAGTGAAAAGCAATGTCTCTTGAATATTATATAGACAATTCATAGAGAAGGATATGAGAGAGTGCAAAATGTAATGTTACAGTCATAGCTAGGGTACAGGGAAAGATCAACTTAAGGCAAGGTAAGTCCATTCAAAAGTCTGATGGCAGCAGAGAATAAGCTATTCTTAAGTCAGTTGATATGTCGTCAGACTAGTGTATTCTTTTCCCAATGGAAGAATATGGAAAAGAGGATGTCCGAGATGCATGGGGTCCTTAATTATGCTGGCTGCTTTGCCAAGGTAGCAGGAAGTGTAGATAGAGTCAATGGATTGGAAGCTTGTTTGCATGAAGGATTGGGCTACATTCACAAACTTTTGTAGTTTCTTGCTGTCTTGGGTAAAGCAGGAGCCATACCAAGCTGTGATGCAACCAGAAAGAATGCTTTTTAGTGCATCAGTATAAGTTGATGAGAGTCGTAGCTGACATGCCAATTTTCCTTAGTCTCCTGAGATGGGCTTTTTTAACTATAGTGTTGGTGTGGGAGGACTAGGACAGGTTGTAGGTGATCTGGACACCTAAAACTCTGAACCTCTCAATCCTTTCTACATCATCACCATTAATGTAGACAGGGGCATGTTATCCTCTACTCTTCCTGAAGATGGTGACAATCTCCTTCATTCTGTTGACATTGAGGGAGAGATTACTGTCGCCTGATCAGTTCACCAGATTCGCTACCTCATTCCTGTACTCTGTCTCGTCATTGCTTGAGATTGACCCATTACAGTGGTGTCATCAGCAAAGCTGAGAATGGAGTTGGAGGGAATTTAGCCACACAATCACAGATGCATAAGGAATATACTAGGGGGCTGAGAACACAGCCCTGTGGGGCACCGGTGCTGAGGATGATCTTGGAGAAAGTGTTGTTGCCTATCCTTACTGATTGTGGTCTGTGGGTTATGAAGTTCAGTATGCAGTCGCAGAGAGAGGAGCCGAGGCCCAGGTCACGGAGTTTGGAGATGAGTTTCGTAGGAATAATGGTATTGAAGGCTGAACTATAGTCAATAAATAAGAGAGCGACATAGGTGTCTTTGTTATCTAGGTGTTCCAAGGTTTACTGCTGTGGACCTGTTCAGTGATAGACAAACTGTATGGATCCAGGCAGTCTGGGAGGCTGGAATTGATTTGTGCCATGGCTAGCCTTTCATAGCTTCATCCTATTGCTGGATGATTTATCAGCATCATGGAACATTTGTACATAAATAGGCCATGAACAACAATGAGACTGTTGAAGTTTATTAAATGTTTGTTTTAACCTGACTTTCCAAAGTGCTGAATCCAGACTAGGTGGACTGCATAGATTGAACAGCAAGATCTCCAGAACCCTAGCCAGAATATTCATAATGGATGCTACAACTAACTTTAGGACCTCAGACAAGGAGGTTTCTCTACAACAGGCACTGCAATGACCTCCTCCACAATTGGAGTGGATCGGGTAGCATTGACTGTGCCTCAGAACTATGCAGACAATACACACTCAAATGACTGCATGAATTGTTGATACTCCGCTACCAAACTGTATTTGTGGAAAGGTTTTGTGAGATACAACATCTTCACTTGACAAGGGGCAAAATGAAGAGAAAGGAAGAAGATAAATCCGTGGAGGTTTTAAGGTTAAGAACAGCAAGAAGAGAATACATTGCTGGAGATGCTTTGGTACCAATTAATTGGAATGCAGGACATTGGAGAAAAATTCTCATCAAGAGCTTACAGTTAATGTAATGAAATGTCCAAAGACACTTTGATGAGCTTTATAAAACAAAATATGACACTAAACCAAAAGAGGAGATCTTGAGTCAGACAACCAAAGGTTTGGTCAAAGAGGCAAGTTTTAAGCAGTTTCTTAAAGAAAAAAGCAGAGAGGTTCAGAGGTGTCGGGAGGAAGTCCAGAGTTCCAATGGGATCTAGGCAACTGAAGGTATGGCTACAAACAGGGGAGCAATTATAATTGAGAATGCACAAAATTCTACAATTAAAGAATTCACAAGAATTCTTAGGCAACACTTTCCAAACACATGACCACTTTCATCTAGAAGAACAAGGGCAGCAGATATGTGGGAACCACCTACAAGTTCCCTAAGCCACTCATCATCCTGATTTGGAAATGTATCATCGTTTCTTCACTGTCACTGGGCAAAATCCTGAAATTCCCTCCCAAATAACATTGTGGGTCACTCTCAGCCTTTTGGCTAAGACCAAGTGTAACATCAACATGCTGTGCTTGGTTGAAGTCATTAATTTACATTTCAGCTTTATTTGAAGCAATTTTTAGAAGTGGCATCTCGGCCTTTTGGCTAAGATGCAAATTAGATCAAGCCTTGGAGGAGGAGCTACACCTACTCCAATCAGCTTGGATTGTGTAGGTCAAGCCCAGAACAGGAGGTGAGAGCCCTGTCTTGTCAGGTTGGATCAACTTGTTGAGACTCTGAATTGGACTTGATTGGATTGAATTGGAATAAAAACATTATGGGTCAACCACAGAATGTGGACTGCAGCATTTCAAGAAGCCACCACTTTCTTAAGGACAACTAGGAATAGGTAATAAAGGCTGGGCTAGCCAGTAACACCCATGTCCCACGAATGAATAAATAAAAAATGCAAAAACCTCAGAGGACTATGGAGGTGGAAGAAATTGTAGGAATAAGGATGGGCAAGGCTATATATCATGTCAAAGGGTACAGATAGGTCAGGATGGACAAAGAGGTATGGTGCACCATAGTCAAAATCACAGGGGATATCAATTGTCATTTTGATTAGAGCTCTTTCGATCCTACGTCAGAACTTTGACTGGAGAGACACAGGATAGAAATTAACGGAGGACATTGAGTGTCACCTACCAAAGTCCCATCAATTGACAGCTGCTGACTAGACACCAGCAGCTCTTCATTAATCAACATCGGAGAGGCAATGGCTACTGCTGCTATTACACTCATCCATAGCCTAGAATCACTGATGGACCCTTGCAATGACTGCAATTCAAATTATAGGTCAGCAATGCTGGGTCAAAGTTGCTCAAGCTATAGACAATTACCATAGATGTGACTGGCTGGGACTGTGAAGCATTCCACAGATTACCACATGTTGCAGATATGGCACTACACCAGCCCTGCCATATCTATCTAACCTTATTGATTTATTTGATTAACTAATTAGCCACTAAGCGAGTTGGCTGAAATAATAGTGAGCAATAGTCTCTTAGCTTAGAGAGAAGAAAGACATCCACCAGCTGTAGGAGGTAAAAAAAAGAATAAAAAGCAACATCTTCTCCTCCTTTGTAACATATTCTCTATTAAACCAAATTCCCAACATAACATTTAGTTCACAAAACACTATATTCTCGGATTTCTTGAGCTTCCCTACTCTGGCATTTATTAAAATCTAACCCTGACCAAGCTTTTGGTCACCCCATCTGACATATCTGTCTTTGGTTCATTGTTCATCTGATTATGCCTCTGTAAAGTGCCTTCAGGTATTCTTCTATGTTAAAAATATAAATGCAAGTTGTTGAGAAAATTACCTTCCTTATTGCACCAGTATGAATGAGATTGCCAAGCAGTCAAATTTGAAAAGAGCCCATAACTGCTATGAAATGGACTAAAGTTAAATTTATTTCATGTGGGTCCTCGAGAACTATTTCATCAATCTGCACTGGATTTGAACCCAAGTACCAGAGATGAAAAATCAATATGTAACACATTATTTTTACATTAAATCTTTAAAATAAAAATCAATAACAATATTTCAAGCAATTAGTGATGAATGGGCATCATGCTGTCAGTTGCTTTACTATGTTTTCCTTCGTATGTAAAGGATGCCTGGCAAAAAACTACACTTTTGTGCCTAAACAAAGCATTCTCCTTATGAAAAAGAACATGGTGGCAACATTTTATTTGCACATAAAGACATGTACCTCCTTTCAAACGTCACAAAAAATCAAGTGCTTCAATACTGTGTTTCCACCACTGACATTATTGCAATGCACTTGCAAACAATTATGGAAAACAATTATCAAACCCTCTTCACACAGATGGTATTTTAATCAGCTATCTGCTAGCCACATTACATTTGGTCAAATATGAAGAATTACATGATTGCAAAGATGAGGAGTGAAGTTGTTTACAATTTTCACAGTCAGCGCTGGTATTATCAATTGTTCAGTAAATTAGAAAAAGAAATGAGGCATGCAATCATATTTTAGATAGCTAAGAAACAAATTAAAAAGTGGATCCACAAAGATAGCAATTTCTGGATTACCCTTTTTGTCATATGGTAGTGATACAGAAATGAGAAGCGTATAGAGATGATTAGCTGGCTAGAAAGATGCTGTCAGGAAGAAGGACTTTAGATTCATTGGGTTTTGTAACCAATTCTGGAGACCTGTATAAGCCTGACTAAGCTCACCTCATCAGGACTTGGAACAATATAAAAGTTTGCTGGAACTGTTGTGGAGAGTTGAAACTAATTTGGCAGGAGATGGGAATCAAGAATGGACTTAGAATGGAGAGATCAAAACTGTAAATGGAAGGCAGAAAATTAGTAAAGGAGAATGGAGGGCAGAAAAAGACAAGGCTAGAAAATAGATTAATGGTACATACCTCAATGCAAGGTGGCTAGTGAATGAGGCAGATGAGCTTGGGGCATAGTTGGACACTTGAAAGTATCTCAGAGTTTATATTGAAACATGGCTCAAAAGGTAGCTCAATGTTATTAGTTACAGAATTTTCAGGCAATATCAAGAGGGGGATGAAAAAAAAGAGGCTTGTACTTTTGATTAAAGAATCAATCATAACTGTGAGAAGGGGTGATATGAGGATCATCAAACGAGGCCATGTGGGTTGAACTGAGGGATTAAAAAGGGGCAATTGCACGAGTGTGTGTAGCAAAGACAGCCAAACAATCAGAGGTAAAAGAGTAATTATGTGGACAAATTGCTGCAAGGTGTAGACACAATAGTACAGTTATAGTGGGAATTTCAGCTATCCAAATAATATTTGCAGCCAGGGGTCATGATACATATTGGTACTAAATGACATAGGTAGGAAGAGTGATGAGGTCTTGCAGGAACAGTTTAGAGAGTTAGGTACAAAGTTAAAAAAAAGGACCTCCAAGGTTATAATCTCAGGATTACTCCCTGTGTCACGTGCCAGCGAGGCGAGGAAGAGGGAGATAGTGCAGCTCAACAGGTGACTAAACAGCTGGTATAGGATGGAGGGTTTCAGATATCTGGACCATTGGGATCTCTTCCAAGGCAAGTGGAATCTGTACAAGAAAAATGGGTTGTATCTAAATCGCAAGAGCATAAATATTCTAGCTGGGAGGTTTGCTAGTGTCACATTGGAGGATTTGAACCATTTGCCAGGGGGATGGGAACCAAAGCGAAGGTGAATTAACTGAAGGGGAACCAGACAGTAGAGGTCTGGTGGACTGAAGTACATTTGTTTCAATGTGAGAAGTGTAAAAGATAAGGCATATGAATTTAGAGCTTGGATTAGTACTTGGAACTATGATGTTGTTCCTATTACAGAGACCTGGTTAAGGGAAGGACAGGATTGACTACTTAACATTCAGGATACAAATGTTTCAGATGAGATAGAGGGGGATGTAAAAGGGGTGGGGAAGTTGCACTACTGGTTAAGAAGAAAATCATAGCTGTACTGCGGGGAGGATACCTCGGAGGGCTCATATAGTGAGGCAACTTGGGTACAGCTCAGGAATAGGAATGGTGACGTCACAGTGTTGGGGGTTTAATATAGACTGCCTAACAGCCAGCAGCACATGGAGGAACAGAATATATATATGCAGATCTTGGCAAGATGTAAAAGTAACAGGGTTATTGCAGTGGGAGGTTTTAACTTCCCTTATATTGACTGGAACTCACTTAGTGCCAAGGGTGTGGATAGGACAGAGTTTGTAAAGAACATCCAGGCAGACTTCTTGAAACAGCATGTAGATAGTCCAACTATGGAAGGGACTATACTGGAGCTAGATCTGGGGAATGAATCCAGCCAGGTGGTTGACATTTCAGTAGGGGAGCAGTTCAGGAACAGAGACCACAATTCAGTAAGCTTTAAGGTGCTGATGGATAAAGAAAAGTGTAGTCCTGTAGTTAAGGTTCTAAACAGGGGGAAGACTAATTACAACAATATTAGACAGGATCTGAAGAATGTAGATTAGGGGTAGATATTTGAGGGCAAATCGATATCTGGCACGTGGGAATCTTTCAAGTGCAAGTTGATAGGGATTCAGGACAGGCACATTCCTGGAAAGATGAAGAATAAGTATGGCAAGTTTTGGGAACTTGGATAATGAGAAATATTGTGAGCCTAATCAAGGAGAAAAAGGAATCACTTGTCAAGGCTAGGAGACTAGGAATGCACGAAACAAGTGTGGAATACAAGGAAAGTAGAAAGAAACCTAAGGAGTAAGAAGGACTAAAAAGGGACACGAAAAACATTGGCCAGCAGGGTTAAGGGAAATCCCAAAATTTTTTATACATTTATAAAGAGCAAGAGGGTAGCCAGAGAGTAGGTTGGCCCACTCAAGGATAAGGGAGGGAATCTATACATGGAGCCAGAGGAAATGGACGAGATATTGAATGAGTACTTTGGTGAATACCGATGCAAAGAGAAGGACTTTGGGATAATGAGTCTGGGAAAAGGTGTGTAGATAGTTGGGATCATGTTGAGATCAAAAAGGAGGTGGTATTGGGATCCTTGAAAAACATTAAGGTCGATGGGATATACCTCAGAATACTGAGAGAGGCAAGAGAGGAAACTGCTTGGGTCTTGACAGAAATCTTTGTATCCTCACAGGCTCCAGGAGAGGCCATGATGTGGAGATGCCAGCGTTGGGCTGGGTAAACACAGCAAGAAGTCTCACAACACCAGGTTGTAAAACAAAGGGTCAGAGGCCCGAAAACTAGTGGCTTTTGCTATCAAATAAACCTGTTGGACTTTAACCTAGTGTTGTAAGACTTCTTACAGGGGACGTCCCAGAGGATTGGAGAATAGCCAATGTTGTTTCTTTATTTAAAAAGAGTAGCAAGAATAATCCAGGTAATTATAAGCCAGTGAACCTTACGTCAGTGGTAGGGAAATTATTACAGAGGATTCTTCGAGACAGGATTTACTCCCACTTGGAAATAAATGGATGTATTTGCAAGAGGCAACATGGAAGGTCATGTCTCATTGACTGATCGCATTTTTCGAGAAAATGATGAAGATGATTGATGAAGGTAGGGCAGTGGATATTGTCTACATGGGCTTCGTAAGACATTTGACAAGGTCTCTCGTGGCAGACTAGTGCAGAAGATGAAGTTCTTCTCGGGGTCAGAGGTGAGCTAGCAAGGTGGATACAGAACTAGTTCAGTCATAGAAGACAGAGGGTAGCAGTGGAAGGGTGCGTCTCTGAAAGGAGGGCTGTGACAAGCGGCGTTCCTCAAGGATCTGTGCTGAGAGGTAGAAATAACCTTGGGTGTACAGGTTCACAAGTCACTGAAAGTGGCAACCCCAATGGAGAACGTAGTCAAGAAGACATATGGCATGCTTGCTTCATTGGCTGGGCAAGTCATGTTGCAGCTTTATAGAACTTTAGTTAGGCTGCACTTAGAATACAGTGTTCAATTTTGGTTGCCTCACTACCAGAAGAATGTGAAGGCTTTGGAGAGGGTACAGAAAAGCTTTACCAAGATGCTGCCTGGTATGGAGGACGTTAGCTATGAAAAGAAGTTGGAAAAACTTGGTTTGTTCTCACTGAAACAACAGAGGTTGAGGGGCAACCTGATAGAAATCTATAAGATTATGAGGGACATGGACAGAGTGGATAGTCAGAAGCTTTCTCCCAGGGTGGAAGAGTCAATTACTAGGGGCCATAAGTTTAAGGTGCAAGTGGCAAGGTTTGAATGAGATATACAAGGCAATTTTTTTTTAACATGTAGGGTGGTGGGTGCCTGGAACTCACTGCCGGGGGACGTAGTGGAAGCGGATATAATAGTGAGTTTTAACGAGTGTCTGGACAAATACATGAATAGGATGGGAATAGACGGATATGGTCGTTGGAAGGGTAGGGAGTTTTAGTTCAGTCGGGCAGCATGGTCAGTGTAGGCTTGAGGGCTGAAGGGCCTGGTTTTGTGCTATAATTTTCTTTGTTCTTTGCAATGTCAATGAGAGATATAGAGGACACAAAATTCTTAAAATGCATTTCAAGGAAATATTTCTTGCTGATACGTAGCAAGCCCGAGAAGAGAAAGAGAAGATCTGCATTTCGTTTTTGGAAATAAATCACAGAATCATAGAACACTACAGCGCAGAAAGAGGCCCTTCAGCCGATTGAGTCTGCACTGACCACAATCCCATCCAGGCCCTAACCCCATATCCCTGCACATTTACCCACTAATCCCTCTAACCTATGCATCCCAGGACACTAAGGGCAATTTTAGCATGGCCAATCAACGTAACCTGCACATCTTTGGACTATGGGACGAAACCTGAGCACCCAGAGGAAACCCACGCAGTCATGAGGAGAGTGTGCAAACTTCACACATACAGGCGAATCCAGGTCCCTGAAGCTGTGAAGCAGCAGTGCTAACCACTATGCTATCGTGCCACCAATTCTGGGCAGGTGGAAAGGGTATTAGTATGAGATTATTTTGGTGGTAGTGATCATCACCCAATTAAATTTAGAGTGGTTTTGGAAAAGGACAAAGATAGATAAAGAGCAAAATCTTTAAATTAGGGTATGCCAATTCTACTTGGCTGAAACATAATTTGGTAAAGGAGTCTGGTAACAATTACTTGCAGGTAAACCAGAATAAGAAAGGAGGGAAGCTTTCAAGAAGGGAGTTCAGAGTAAATGTATTCCCAGAAAGAAAAAAGGTAGATCCCCTTAACCATCCACCCCTAACCCGCAACCCAGGTGTCAAAAAGTATCCAAAGTAGGACAAGACTACAAAGGGAAGCTTACATATATACTGAGTGCTCAATGTTTGCAGGAAGACTTGAGAGTATAGAAAATGCAGCAGGGAAATTAAAAAGGAAATTAAGAAAGCAAAGAGAAGGCATGAAAAAATATCACTGCACAAGATTGAGGATCGCCCAAAGATGTTTTATAAGCACATTAAAAATAAGAGGATAATTAAAGAAAGACTAGAGGTCAGATTTTCCAAACACACTTATAGAACATAGAACATAGAACATTACAGCACAGAACAGGCCCTTCGGCATTCGATGTTGTGCTGACCAAAATAAAAAGCAATGCCCCTCCAAACTAAACCATTCCCTTCTCTTCCATATACTTATCAATTAACCTCTTAAACGCCACCAAACTTGGCGCATCTACAACAGCTGCAGGCAGGGCATTCCACTCCCGAATCACTCTTTGAGTAAAGAACCTACCTCTGATATCCGTCCTATAACTATCACCCCTTAATTTAAAGCTGTGTCCCCTCGTGCTAGCTCTCTCCATCCTAGGAAAAATGCTATCACTGTCCACCCTATCTAAACCTCTAATCATCTTATATGTTTCGATTAGGTCCCCTCTTAGCCGCCTCCTTTCTACGAAAACAACCTCAAATCCCTCAGCCTCTCTTCATAAGACCTGCCCTCCATACCAGGCAACATCCTGGTAAACCTCCTCTGTACCCTCTCCAATGCCTCCACATCTTTCTTCTAATGTGGGGACCAGAACTGCACACAATACTCCAAGTGCGGCCGCACTAGAGTTTTGTACAGCTGCAACATGATGCTGCGGCTCCTAAATTCAATCCCACTACCAATAAAAGCTAAGACTCCATAAGCCTTCTTAACAACTTTATCCACTTGACTGCCTACTTTCATAGAACATAGAACATAGAACATAGAACAATACAGCACAGAACAGGCCCTTCGGCCTTCGATGTTGTGCCGAACAAAATAAAAAGCAATGCCCCTCCAAACTAAACCATTCCCTTCTCTTCCATATACTTATCAATTAACCTCTTAAACGCCACCAAACTTGGCGCATCTACAACAGCTGCAGGCAGGGCATTCCACGCCCTAATCACTCTTTGAGTAAAGAACCTACCTCTGATATCCGTCCTATAACTCATACCCTTAATTTAAAGCTGTGTCCCCTCGTGCTAGCTTTCTCCATCCTAGGAAAAAGGCTATCACTGTCCACCCTATCTAAACCTCTAATCATCTTATATGCTTCAATAAGATCCCCCTCTTAGCCGCCTCCTTTCTAACGAAAACAACCTCAAATCCTTCAACCTCTCTTCATAGGACCTGCCCTCCATACCAGGCAACATCCTGGTAAACCTCCTCTGTACCCTCTCCAATGCCTCCCATCTTTCTTATAATGTGGGGACCAGAACTGCACACAATACTCCAAGTGCGGCCGCACTAGAGTTTTGTACAGTTGCAACATGATGCTGCGGCTCCTAAATTCAATCCCCTACCAATAAAAGCTAAGACTCATATGCCTTCTTAACAACTTTATCCACTTGACTGCCTACTTTCAGGGATCTATTGACACATACACCAAGATCCTTCTGTTCCTCAACACTATTAAGAGCCCTACCATTAGCCCTATCAGGGATCTATTGACACATACACCAAGATCCTTCTGTTCCTCAACACTATTAAGAGCCCTACCATTAGCCCTATACTCTACACATTTATTGTTCTTGCCAAAGTGCATTACCTCACACTTTTTGACATTAAACTCCATTTTCCACCTCTCGGCCCAGCTCTGCAACTTGTCCAAGTCACTCTGTAAACTATAACACCCCTCTTCACTATCTACCACTCCACCGACTTTAGTGTCATCTGCAAATTTACTGATCCATCCTCAATACCCTCATCCAGATCATTTATAAAAATTACAAACAGCAGGGGCCCCAAAACAGACCCCTGAGGTACACCACTTGTCACCGAACTCCACGATGAATATCTCCCATCAACCACCACCCTCTGTCTTCTATCTGCCAGCCAATTCCTAATCCAATTAGCTAAATCACCCTCTATTCCACACATCTGCATTTTCTGTAGAAGTCTTCCATGGGCCACCTTATCAAACGCCTTACTAAAGTCCATATATACTACATCAACCGCCTTACCCCCATCCACCTCTTTGGTCACTTTCTCAAAAAACTCAATGAGGTGAGTAAGGCATGACCTACCCTTCACGAAACCATGCTGACTATCCCCAATCAATTCATTTCTCTCTAAATAACTATAAATCCTATCCCTAATAATTCTCTCCAATACTTTGCCCACAACAGAAGTAAGACTCACTGGCCTATAATTCCCTGGAAGGTCTCTCTTCCCCTTCTTGAACAACGGGACCATATTCGCTATCCTCCAGTCCTCCGGAACCACACCCGTAACCAACGACGACCTGAAGATCAGAGCCAGAGGCTCTGCAATCTCCTCTCTTGCCTCCCAGAGAATCCTAGGGTAAATCCCGTCCGGCCCAGGGGACTTATCCAACTTCAAACCCTCGAGAATTTCTAGCACATCCTCCCTATCTACTACAATACTTCCCAATTTGCAACCCTGTACCTCAGTGTTCTCCATAACTACATTTCCAGCACTCTGCGTGAATACCGAAGAGAAATATTTATTCAGTGCTTCTCCAATCTCTTCAGGCTCCACGCACAACTTCCCACTGCTGTCTATGACTGGCCCTAATCTTGCCCTAACCAATCTTCTATTCTTAACATATCGAAAGAAAGCTTTAGGATTCTCCTTAATCCTATCAGCCAACATCTTCTCGTGTCCCCTCTTAGCTCTCCTCAATTCACTTTTTAGCTCCTTCCTGGCTAATCTATAGCTATCCATTGCACTAACTGAGCCTTCAAGCCTCATCCTGACATAAGCCTCCTTTTTTCTTCTTAACCAGCAAATCAACTTTTTTCGTACACCAAGGCTCTCTTACTCGACCATTTCCTCCCTGCCTGACAGGGACATACTTATCAAGGACTCGCAGCAGCTGCTCCTTGAATAAGCACCACATTCCAGATGTTCCCAGTCCCTGTAGTTTCCTAGTCCAATCTATGCACCCTAATTCTCTCCTGATGGCCTCATAATTACCCTTCCCCCAGCTATAACTACTGCCCCCAGCTTCATGCCTATCCCTGTCCATCACTAAGGTGAACGTAACCGAATTGTGGTCACTATCACCAAAATGTTCACTAACTTCCAAGCCTAACACCTGGTCTGGCTCATTGCCCAGCACCAAATCCAATGTAGCCTCACCTCTAGTTGGCCTATCTACATACTGAGTCAAAAAACCTTCCTGCACACTCTGTACGAAAACTGACCCCTCTAACGAGCTAGAGCTATAGCTATTCCAATCAATATTAGCAAAGTTAAAGTCCCCCATCACAATTACCCTACTACTTTCACTCCTAATCAGAATTGACTTTGCAATCCTTTCCTCAACCTCTCTAGAACTATTAGGAGGTCTGTAAAAGACTCCCAACAGGGTGACCTCTCCTCTCCTGTTTCTAATCTCAGCCCATACTACCTCAACAGACAAGTCCTCATCAAACTTCTTTTCTATCACCGTGATACAGTCTTTGACCAATAATGCCACTCCTCCCCCCTTCTACCTCCTTCTCTACTCCGACTAAAGCATTTGTACCCCGGAACCTGCAACATCCATTCCTGTCCCTGCTCTACCCAAGTCTCTGAAATGGCCACAACATCGAAGTTCCAGGTACTGGTCCAAGCTGCAAGTTCCTCCCCCTTATTGCGAATACTCCTTGCATTAAAGTATACGCATTTCAAACCATGCCCCACCCCACCCGTACGCCGCTGTGTTTTACAACTCTCTTCTATAACCCCCTTACTCTCATCCCTCTCAGCACCCCAACTACTTAGGATCCCACCCCCCCCCCGAATCAGTTTAAAGCCCCCATCATAGCCTTAGCAAATTTTCCCCCCAAGATATTAGTCCCCCTCTGGTTCAGGTGTAGACCATCTCTCTTGAAGAGGTCCCACCTATCCCAGAATGAGTCCCAATTGTTAAGGAACCTGAACCCCTCCCTCCTGCACCATCCACGCAGCCATGAGTTCAAACTTTCCCTTTCTCTGTTCTTCTCTAAACTATCTCTTGGCACAGGCAAGAGTCCAGAGATAACTTGCCCCAAGGCCAGAAATTCCCACAAGATAAAAGGACCTTTGCATGGTCCGTTCCAACCGCTATGATTCTCATGGTGGGCGGGTTGGGAAAATTCCATCCTGGGGCTTATTAGAGGTCATAAAGATAACCAGTTTGTGAACTTGGAAGATCTAGGCATGGTTATTAGTGAGCATTTTGGCTGTGATTTTCTGGCCTTTCTTGCTGGCATGATCTTTCGTTTCTACCAAATGTGACCCCTGTAGTGAGTTCCCTAGCAATGTGATGAGCTACCCACACAAAACACTGTAGATGTCAGTGGGGCTGGAAGATCCCACCAGCAGCCAATGGTGAGCTGCTTCCATTGCTGGTAAACACGTCATTGAACCACAGAATTACTACAGTGCAGGAGGAGGCCATTTGGCCCACTGAGTCTGCAACAACTCTCTGAAAGAGCATTTTACCCAGATCCACATGTTCCCCTTCCCCGCCCTATGCTTGTAACCCCACAACTTTGCCCCACTAATCCACCTATCTTAAACATCTTTGGGCACTGAGAGGCAATTTAGCATGGCCAATCCACATAAGCTGCACATGTGGGACAATGGAAGAAACCCACACAGGCACGGGAAGAACTTGCAATCTCCATCCAAGGTTGGAATCGTATTCAGGTCACTGGCGCTATGAGGCGCAGTGCTAACCACTGTGCTACATTACCATGGGGAGCTGGAAAATCCTGCCCTTGGTCTCTGTCTTCATATGAGAGGGACAATGCGAACATTGGAGCCAAGGAAAAAATGCGTGAAATATTGGAAATATAAATTCCAGTGAGTGAGAACAACAAGGGCTTAAGCTCACTGGGCTTGGGCGAGCACAGGCTTGGACACGGTGAGTAACGTGCTTCCTACCTAAGCACCTTTAAAGGGGTATACAAAATGCCACGATACTTGGCCAAACGCGTCCACTGTGTACGCTGCCATATGTGGACCTTCTTGGAGACATCACGTCTGCCGAAGGCCCACATATGCACAAAATGTTTAGAACTGCAATGTTTACGAGCAAAGTTGAGACAGCTGGAGCTGCGCTTGGAGGACATTTGTCTAGTGAGGGAAAATGAGGATACAATGAATAGGGAAGGCAGACCTGCAGGGACCCCAGGATCTAGTAGTAGGGATGGGCTGGGTACAGTTACAAGGAACAAGAACAAAAATCAAGGCACAAAGGCCATCTCTAAGGAGGATTCCCAGAAAACCAAGGGGGGGGTAAAGGCTGTGATGGAGAGGGCAAGTGAGGGGGAACAGAATGCCACAGAGACCGGCGGGAAATCAGGAGGTGAGATAGTGGTGGGGGATGGGATGGTTAAAGGGATCGATAGGACATTCTGTGGGCAAAAGAGAGACTCCAGGATGGTAGTCTGCCTCCCTGGAGCAGGGGTCCAGGATGTATCAGAGAGGGTAGAGGGAATTTTGAAGGGAGAAGGGTCTAAGGCAAATGTAATAGTTCACATAGGACAGAAAGATGTAGGAAGAAAGCACAGGGGGGACTTACGTAGACAGTTTAGGGAGTTGGGGGCTCAACTGAAAGGTAGGGCCTCCAGGGTGGCATTCTCTGGGCTGCTGCCTGTGCCCGGGACCGATTGGGTAATAACAAATGAGACACTCCAACTAAATGCATGGATGAGGGATTGGTGTAGGGCAGAAGGCTTCATATTTATTGATCATTGGGAGGTCTTCAGGAGGGAGGGTCACCTATTCACGAGGGATAGGGAGCAGTTGACTGGGAGGGGAACACATATTTTAGCTGGGAGGTTAGCTGGAGTGTTTCAGAAGTGTTTAAACTAATAGGGAGGGAGGGTGGGGAGACAGCGGGAACTGGGAGTGGGAGAGAGAGGGATGATAGGGTAACACCAGTAGGTAGAAAGGAATATCCGAGAGCTGAGGGTCTTCAGTGCATGTGTTTTAATGCGAGGAGTGTGACTGGCAAAACAGATGAACTGAAGGCAATAATGTTCACGAGGAGTTTAGAAGTGGTGGCGGTGACCGAGACGTGGTTGAAGGAGGGGCAAGACTGGCAATTGAATATTCCAGGGTATAAGTGTTTTAGGCGTGACAGAGTTGGTGTGAGGAGAGGCGGGGGAGTGGCTTTATTAGTTAAGGACAACGTCATAGCAGTGCAGAGGGAGGGAGGTATGGATGATTTAGGAATTGAGTCTCTATGGGTGGAGTTGAGGAATAGGAAGGGAGTGGTTACTCTGTTGGGTGTTTACTACAGACCGCCCAACAGCCCGCGGGCCGTGGAAGAAGGGATATGCAGGGACATTTTAGATAAGTGTAGGAAAAATAGGGTGGTAGTAGTGGGAGATTTCAATTTTCCTGGAGTAGATTGGAGTGTGCCCAGGGCTGTAGGAGTGGACGGGGAGGAATTTATACAGTGTGTTTTGGAAGGGTCCTTGGAGCAGTATGTGGATGGCCCGACTAGAGATGGGGCTATACTGGATTTGGTTCTGGGGAATGAGCCAGGCCAGGTGGTTGACGTCGAGGTAGGAGAGCAGGTGTCAAATAGTGATCACAACTCTGTCTGCTTTAGGATATTAATGGAAAAGGACGAGACTGGCCCAAAAGGGAAGGTATTTAACTGGGGGAGGGCTAGATACGGCCAGATTAGGCAAGATCTTAAAGATACCAACTGGGATAAGCTTTTTGAGGGCAGGTCGACGAGGTACATGTGGGAGTCTTTCAAGGGAAAACTAAACTCTCTGCAGGAAAGATACGTGCCGGCAAGGAGGAAGGATGGGAAAGGTAGGATTAGAGAACCTTGGCTTACCAGGGAGATTGAGAACTTGATCAAGAAAAAGCGAGAGGCTTACATTAGATCTAGGCAACTAGGGACTGAGACAGCGCTGGAAGCTTATAGAGAGTGTAGACGGGATCTTAAAAGGGGTATTAGAAAGGCAAAAAGGGGCCACGAGGTGGCTCTGGCAGGTAGGATAAAGGAAAATCCAAAGGCATTTTACACCTATGTAAGGAGCAAAAGGATGGTTAGAGGCAAGATTGGACCTCTTAGGGACAGAGGAGGGGATCTATGCTTAGAGCCTGAGGGAATGGGGGAGATCCTGAATGAATACTTTGCGTCGGTATTCACGCAGGAGACTGGACAGATGTCTGTGCCTGATGTTGACAAAGTTGAGGATCGGTTGAGGGAAATAAGGATTACGAGGAAAGAGGTGTTGGGGCTGTTAGGCAGCTTAAAGACATATAAAGCTCCGGGGCCTGATGGCATTTACCCCAGGCTGCTAAGGGAGTTGAGGGAAGACTTGGCTGGGCCTCTGACGCAAATCTTTGTCTCTTCCTTGGACACAGGTGAGGTCCCAGAGGACTGGAGGATAGCAAACGTAGTACCGTTGTTTAAAAAAGGTCAGAGGGATCACCCAGGGAACTATAGGCCGGTGAGCTTGACTTCAGTTATAGGTAAGCTAATGGAGAGGATCCTTAGGGACAGGATGTATGAGCATCTGGAGCGCTGCGATCTGATCAGGGATACGCAGCATGGCTTCGTCAAGGGGAAGTCTTGTCTTACAAATCTAGTGGAATTTTTTGAAGAAGTGACAAAAACAGTTGATGAAGGACAGGCTGTTGATGTCGTCTACATGGATTTCAGTAAGGCGTTTGACAAGGTTCCTCATGGTAGACTGATAGAGAAGGTGAAGGCGCATGGGATACAGGGTCGGGTATGTAGATGGGTCGAGAACTGGCTCGGGAGGAGGAGACAGAGGGTAGTAGTGGAAGGCTCTTTTTCCGGCTGGAAGCCTGTCACTAGTGGAGTGCCACAAGGCTCAGTACTAGGTCCTCTTCTATTTGTGGTCTACATAAACGACTTGGAAGTAGGGGTAGGTGGTGAGATCAGCAAATTTGCTGATGACACCAAGATGCTTGGATTGGCGGGTACAGAAGAGCAGTGTCAGGCAATACAACAGGACATAGACAGGTTGGTAGACTGGGCAGATAGATGGCAAATGGAATTTAATCCGGATAAATGCGAGGTGATGCATTTTGGCCGGAAAAATGTAGAAGAGAGTTATAGGATAAAAGGTAAAACTATACGGAGCATAGAGACGCAGAGAGACTTGGGGGTGCAGGTTCACAAGTCTCTGAAGGTGTCCTCACAGGTGGAGAAGGTGATAAAGAAGGCGTATAGTATGTTAGCTTTCATAGAAAAGGGTATAGAATACAAGAGTAGGAGTTTGATGTTGCAGTTGTATAGAACTTTGGTTAGGCCTCACTTGGAATACTGCGCCCAGTTCTGGTCGCCGTACTATCGGAAGGATGTGGAGTCCTTGGAGAGAGTGCAGAGGAGGTTTACCAGGATGCTGCCTGGTATGGAAGGACTGTCTTATGAGGAACAATTAGATAGACTGGGGTTGTTTTCCCTTGAAAGACGTCGGCTTAGAGGGGATCTCATAGAGGTGTATAAGATTATAAGGGGTATAGATAGAGTAAATGGAGGTAAACTTTTTCCACCTTTAGAAATGGATAGGACGAGGGGTCATGGCCATAGGGTGAGGGGGGCTATGTATAGGACGAATATTAGAGGGCAGTTTTTCACACAAAGGGTAGTGGGGGTGTGGAATGCACTGCCGAGTAAGGTGGTGGGAGCAGGCACGCTGGGGCTGTTTAAGGGTCTCTTGGACAGCCACATGAGCGGTATGCAGATAGAGGGATATATTAGGACTGTTTAACTACGGCTTTTTTCCACAGGTAATTCGGTCCATACTTACCAACATGAGCATGCATTCGGCAGGTGGTGCGGGTACAGCTCTTGGATGTTGATTCATGGGTTGCCTGGTACCTCATGTCGTAAATGAGTGCTTTATGTGGACCATCTGAAGGGCACCATGACAGCTCAGAGACTATCGATGTGGCTGTGCAGACACTTGGAATTGGGCCGGTGTCTGCGGGAGTTTGCGCGTTCTCCCCGTGGTTGCGTGGGTTTTCTCTGGGCACTCCGGTTTCCTCCCACAACCCAAAAATTCGCACTTAGGCTGATTGGGAAACAAATTGTCCCTATGGTGAGAATTTTCCATATTAGGAATAATATATATATTATTATATAGGAATACTGAAATAGGATAATGGATTTGCTATTATGTAGTATGACGGCGGCGCGGGCTCGTTGGGCCGAAGGGCCTGTTTCCCGTGCTGTGTTGCTTAAAAAAAAATACAGCGAGACAGGAAATAGTACAGGTTTTAGAACCTTGAAGGTAGATAAATCACAACGGCTGGAATATATGTCAGGTTGAAAAGAGAAGCCAAGACAAAAACGGAAAGAGATGCCAGAATGAAAATAGTGGAAGCTTTGACATCATCTTCCATGCCTCTCTAGTTATATGACATGGTGTCAGGGGACTGGATGACTGCCAACTTCTAGCTTTTTTGCTGTTCAAGGTATATATCGATAACCTAACTTAAATTTAGGAGGCATGATTAAGAAGTTTGCAGATGATATTAAAATTGGTTGCCTGTTTGACAGGAAGGATAATATATAAATTACAGCAAGATAAAGTTCTGGTCAGGTAAGCAGAAAAGTGGAAAGCAGAATTGAGTTTGAAGAAGTGAGATATAATGCATTTGAAGAGGGCAAACAAGGCAACAGAATTCACAATAAATGCATGCTGAGAGGTGTTGAGAAATAGAAACACCTTTGAATGTCTATCCATAGATCCCTGAAGGTAATACAGGATGATTTCCTTTATTAGCTGAGGCATGGAATGTAAGAGCACAGAGGTTATACTAAAATAATATAAATTACTAATTACAAAGAACAAAGAACAACACAGCACAGGAAACAGGTCCTTCGGCCCAACGAGCCTGCGCCGCCATCCTAACGTCTTAATGACATATAGAGACCAACACAGGGACAATTTGTTACCCAATCAGCTTAAGAGCTCATTTTTGGGATGTGGGAGGAAACCGGAGCACCCGGAGAAAACCCACACAACCATGGGGAGAACGCGCAAACTCCCGCAGACACAGGCCCAAATCCATGTGTCTGCACAGCAACAGCGATAGTCTCCGAGCTGTCATGTTGCCCATCTGATGGTCCAGTTTAAGCATACACTAACGACATGAAGCACTAGGCCACTCCTGAAGTAACATCCAGGAGCAGCCCTCGCACGACCTGCCGAATGCATGCACCTTGTTGGTCAACAAGGTGGACCGAACAGCCTGTGGAAACAATTAAAGTATTTAAACAGTCCTCATATATCCCTCTATCTGCAGACCGCTCATGTGGCTGTCCAAGAGACCCTTAAACAACCCTAGCGTGCCTGCTCCCACCACCTTACTCGGTAGTGCATTCCACACCCCCACTACCCTTTGTGTGAAAAAAATGCCCTCTAATATTAGTCTTATACATAGCCCCCCTCACCCTAAGGCCGTGACCCCTCGTTCTATCCGAATCTAATGGTGGAAAAAGCTTACCACCATTTACTCTATCTATACCCCTCATAATCTTAAATACCTCTAATAGATCCCCTCTCAGCCGACATCTTTCAAGGGAAAACAACCCCAGTGCGTTCAACCTTTCCTCGTAAGACAGCCCTTCCATACCAGGCAGCATCCTGGTAAATCTCCTCTGCACTCTCTCCAGGGACTCCACATCCTTCCGGTAGTACGGCGACCAGAACTGGACGCAGTACTCCAAGTGAGGCCTAACCAACGTTCTATACACTTGCAACATCAAACTCCTACTCTTGTATTCTATACCCCTTCCTATGAAGGCTAACATACCATACGCTTTCTTTATCACTTTTTCCACCTGTACTGACACCTTCAGAGACTTGTGAACCTGCACCCCCAGGTCTCTCTGCGTCTCTATACTCCGGATAGTTTTACCTTTTATCCTATAACTCCCCTCTACATTATTCCAGCCAAAATGCATCACCTCGCATTTATCTGGATTAAATTCCATTTGCCATCTATCTGCCCAATCTACCAGCCTATCTATGTCCTGTTGTATTGCCTGGCACTGCTCCTCAGTCCCCGCCAATCCAAGTATCTTAGTGTCATCAGCAAATTTGCTGATCACACCACCTACCCCCTCTTCCAAGTCATTTATATAAATCACAAATAGAAGAGGTCCTAGTACTGAGCCCTGTGGCACACCACTAGTGACTGACCTCCAGTTGGAAAAAGAGCCTTCCACTACTACCCGCTGTCTCCTCCTCCCAAGCCAGTTCTCAACCCATCTACATACCTGGCCCTGTATACCATGCGCCTTCACCTTTTTTATCAGCCTACCATGGGGAACCTTGTCAAACGCCTTACTGAAATCCATGTAGACGACATCAATGGCTGTCCTTCATCAACCGTTTTTGTCACCTCTTCAAAAAATTCCACTAGGTTCGTAAGGCATGACCTCCCCTTAACGAAGCCATGCTGCATATCCCTGATCAGATCGCAGCGCTCCAGATGCTCATACATCCTATCCCTGAGGATCCTCTCCATTAGCTTACCTATAACTGAAGTCAAGCTCACCGGCCTATAGTTCCCTGGGTTATCCCTCTGGCCCTTTTTAAACAACGGTACTACATTTGCAATCCTCCAGTCCTCTGGGACCTCACCTGTGTCCAAAGAAGAGACAAAGATTTCCGTCAGAGGCCCAGCAATGTCATCTCTCACCTCCCTTAGCAGCCTGGGATAAATACCATCAGGCCCCGGAGCTTTATAAGTCTTTATGCTACCTAAAAGCCCCAACACTTCTTCCCTCGTAATGATTATTTCCTTTAACGGGTCCTCAAAATCCTCAAAGCCAGCATCAGACATCAGGCCCCTCTCCCACATGAATACCGACGCAAAGTATTCATTCAGGATGTCCCCCATCCCCTCAGGCTCTAAGCTCCCCTCTAAGTTCCCCTCCTCTGTCCCTGAGAGGTCCAATCTTCCCCCTAACCATCCTTTTGCTCCTTACATAGGAGTAAAATGCCTTAGGATTTTCCTTAATCCTACCTGCCAAAGCCATTTCGTGGCTCCTTTTTGCCTTTCTGACACCCCTTTTAAGATCCGTCTACACACTCTATATTTTTCCAGCGCTGCCTCTGTCCCCAGTTGCCTGGATCTAACGTACGCCTCCTGCTTCTTCCTGACCAAGTCTTCAACATCCCTAGTAACCCACGGTTCTCTAATCCTACCCTTCCCATCCTTTCTCCTTACCGGCACGTGTCTATCCTGCAAAAATTTTAGCTTTCTCTTGAAAGATTCCCACATGTGCAGCGTCGACCTACCCTCGAACAGCTTATCCCAGTCGGTATCCTTAAGATCCTGCCTAATCTGGCTGTATCTAGCCCTCCCCCAGTTTAACACCCTCCCCTTAGGGCAGGCTTCATCTTTTTCTATTAATACCCTAAAGCAGACAGAGTTGTGGTCACTATTAGACACATGCTCTCCTACTACAACGTCAACCACCTGCCCTGGCTCATTCCCCAGAACCAGATCCAGTATAGCCCAATTAGGCCATAGCTAAAAGTACTATCTTTGGTTCTGGTCACAGTATTGCACTGCAGAGATCCCAGATATACAAGTTATGATCAGGAATGGAAATTTCAGCTGTGAGGAAATATTGGATAAGCCTGGTCATGAAGGCCACAGCGTATCTTCAATAGATCTCTCCATGGGCTTTGTGGGGTACAAGCTCCTTTGTTGAGTGAGTGGAGACTTGCCCAATGGGAAGTGAGCAGCAGGGGATTAAAATCCGTTCTTCAATCTGCTTCAATTCTGTAGGTCCCTAAATACTGACTTGCATGTTCTTTCAGAATTCAAATCCAATAGTGCTGATAAGATTGTGTGTTGCAAAAAACATGCAGACCAGGCATATCATGTATGAGAAGCCCACAACTGCCTAGCAACAGCTTTTTGAAAAAGCACCATCCACTGCTGCCAATGATCCAGTTTCGGATATGGCTCAATGCACAGAATATATTCTGCGACAAATGCAAATGCAACAAAGTACTGGGCACAGCAGATGACCAATATTACTTGCAAGGTACATGGCTTCTCAAATTGTGATGCCTACACTTAGGTTGGCATGTAACACTGCAGCACAGATGAATGTCTTGCACCCAAAACTCATGCTGCCCAGTATCTGTTCAGAGAGTCTAGTCACATTTGGATGAACAATGAAAGATGCAGAAAACATCTGTGTTTCAGCCTTTGAACATTGGAATCTTATGTGATGCAGCAGAGAAGGAAGGAGCATCACAGATCAGATCCTGTTGATAGTACATTGAAATACAGCTCAGTATGCCACTTATTATTACTGGGGAGAATCGTCTTCATAATGTTACTATTCTTTTTGACCTCTCTATAGTGTACAAACATTCAACATGTCATGTACAAGTGTAAAAATAATTCAAAAAGTGCTCAAACATCCTATATGCAATGACACGGGCGAGGGTGTAGTTTATCTTTAGCGCAGATCAGGGAGCCCATTGAAGATGGTAGCTCTATCAGACCCCATCCTGCAAGACTAATGATGTAGACGACACCCTCAGATTTTCTCTTGCAAGTTCCAATAAATCCAGTCTAAAAACTGGGCTGTGCATCTGGAGAGATATGTGCTGGTTTTTTGTCACAGCATAACGCTCTGACAAATTTTGAACACTTGTATATGATGTCCCCACGAGCAATGGCAACAGACTGTTCATTTCGCTGTCAGAATGAGCAGTGTGATGGTACCCACTGGGGCCTCCTTCAGACTACAACCTCCGTATCAGCAGCTGTGTTCACTGGTACATGAGCCAGATGAGGTTTCTGGTGGAGGCATTGGGGAGGTGGAGGAGGATGGATGCTAAAGAGCTTTCAGTACCTTCATCCTCTTCAGTGACTTACACAGCCTTATGTTGGCCTTTAAGATTAAGTGCTGGCACAGAACAGTTTCATTCCAGCAACCATTGTGTGAACAGTGCAACCAGTGCAGTCCTCTTAACAGTATGAGTCTTCATTTATTTTTGGACATCAATGTTCAAAATCTGAATGGACTGACCGAGGCTTCTGAAGGAGGCTTGCACCCCTCCACTTGCCAGATACTGTTTTGCATTATTAGAGTACCAGACTAGAACCCCATGGTATGTTAAGAAACCAGACTAGACTCTAACAATTCTTCTATTTCAGTATGTGATGGAAAGATACTTCCTTCCAGGAATGGTTCCACTGACAAAGTAAGGATTTTTCTTTATCGTGAATCAAACTTTACTTAATCGCACAGTTTAAATATAACTTTAATAAATGAAGCAATTTAATCATTTAAAAAAGGAAAGGAACCAATTTTACTTTCTAGCTTATAACTGTTCCAGTTCTAAATAATGCCATTCATACACAAATCAAATCCACTTTTAAAAAAATAGTAAGCAAACCAGGCATATTTGCTTTAACATTTTGTTAACAGCCTTGGATCTCTCAGAGTCCTTATAACAGCAGCCAGGCTTCAGCTGCAAACTAAAGCATTTTCTCTCGATTACAGACCCAGCACTGAACAAAAACCACATCATCACATGACTCTGTGAATCACTAGTCAGAAATCCCAGAGGAACTTAACTAAACAAAAGTCCACTGACTCTATTAACATAATCACTTGCAAGTCTGAAATGAATAATTATCCTGCTCTTTCAGCATCTGAGCTATATTCCCTCTATACATACCAACTGCCTGAAGCATTAAGCTGAATGTTTAAACATCCCCCTTAAGTTTTTTTATATATATAGATATGTATATCAATTGCACTATTATCATCACCATTCTCACTGTGTGCTGTTTCTTATGATTGACCAGTCTCTCACGGTCATAGCTCATGCGTTGAACACCCAGGATAATGTGGATTCCTCCATTCACACTCCAATATCTTCCACTGTCAGTTCATAGAATACCTACAGTGTAGGAGTAGGCCATTCAGCCCATTAAGTCTGCTCTGACCACAGTACCACTCAGGCCCCATTTCTTCAATCCCTCACATATACCCTGCTAATCTCCCTGATGCTAGAGTTAATTTAGTATGGCCAATCAATTTCACTCGCACATCTTTGGAGTGTGGGAGGAAACTGAGCACCTGGAGGAAACCCACGCAGACACAGGGATAACGTGCAAACTCCACACAGATAGTGACCCCAGGCCAGAATTGAACCCGGGTCCCTGCCGCTGAGTAGCAGCAGTGCTAACCACTGTACCACCCTGCCGTGTCCACACATCCGCTGCTAATTACCTAAATACTGTGCCTGAAGATGACTCCTGAGGCTGTATCTTCCTGCCCAGTGGAGCATCATTACGGCTTGCCTCCCTCTTCCAAGGGCAACTGTGCACAGATGTCTATGACTCTTCCTCCTGCACTCTAATGCAGTGACTGTCATCCTGTGCCATCAACTCTGCACACCTGCGACATCCTTTGAACTGCTTGGTTATGAATTGGCAGAGTGGGTTAGTCAGTTAGTCAGATGTGCGGCTACCTCCTGCTCAGACACTTCTTCCTTTGCTGATAATCAATCCTAGGGGCGAGTGTGTGTGTCTATGTGTGTGTTGGGAGGAAGGGGGGGGGGGGGGGGGGGGCAGGGGGGGGGATGAAAGGTGAGCTGAGTGAGAAACAAGTGAAATTATTTATCTATGGCCCTCACATTGTCAGTGCACTCTTTGATGCACGGTAACTGCCATAACCATGTTTGTATTGCCATTATGACACAACCCTATTCTTGGCAGTCCCTCTTCAAAGTTAAAGTTTTATTTATTAGTCACAAAAGTAAGCTTATATTAACACTGCAAATGAAGTTATTGTGAAACTCTCCCAGTCACCACACTCTGGCACCAGTTCAGGTCAATGCATCTAAACATGCCAACACACCAAAATATGGCCAACCTCCCATACAAATCCCTTTATGCTCAGTGAAGTGATCTCTGCCAGTACCACCGTGTGCCAAGGTCATTTTAATACTGTCTTTATAACCTGTTAACAACGATTCACCATCATGAAGTTGTATTCTTCAATATTTTACGATATGAGGAAAATGAATCTCATGTTGTAAATTTTAATCGTTTCATCCAGATATTTCACATAAAATCTTAGTTGGTTGACAATCTAAGCAGTTTCCCAACTATTGTCCAGGTGAGGTCAGCTAACTCAGAACAGCCATGGTACTGAAACCAAAACATTTGTGCGCTGGATTATGTAACGATTTGTTGTTTTAATTAGTTGGGCTGTCGACCTCGTTTAAGGTCACGGAGACATTCAGAAATCTTTAGCAGGCTTTACTTTCAATCCGAAGCACTTTATTATCTCTGTTTCAGCCAGTCCACTCCTATTCTTGCAGCAAAAGTCAATGAAATTTGTTTATCGGCAAACCTTGCCTCTTCTGCAAGATGCAACTAATCTATTCTCTAAATCCGAGTAGGTTAGTTTCAAACTCCAGGCAGGTCAGGGTTTGCCTTAAGCATTCCCGTTTCCAGTTGCCAGTGGAAAATCAAGAAACACCAGACATTTACACGGCAGGCATGAGGCCAGCCAAGCCAGACAAAAGATGAACAAAGCATTTCAGAGACAGAATCAGAGGTAATAGGGGAAGAAGTACCCACAGGCATAAATTTCTTCAGTCACATGTAGCAGAGAGTAATCGTAAAAATGGTGGGACAAAGTAAATGAGAGAAGGCAAGCAAAAATAAAATAGTAAAAACAAGAAATAAAAGAGCAGAGGGAAGTCTGGGGTTTAATGTGGGAAAACTGTAGGAAAGATAAAGAGCATAAAATTGTAAACAACATTAAGAAAGCAAAATAACCAGGAAAAGGAAAAGAGAAGCAACATGTGAGTAAACAATGAGTCATAAATACAACAGAGAAATATTATATATTAAATTGTAGTTTTGGCACTTAAGTGTTAAATGTATAAGCAAGAAATTCAAGAATGATGTGATAAAATAAATCAGGTTTCTGTTTTTTAAATGTTTGCAAAAACATTATTTTATTCTTTCATACAAAGCAACTATCACTAACAAGGCTGCATTTGTTGCCCATCCCTAACTGCCCTTGAACCTAGCGTGCTGGGCCATTTCAATCAATAACATTGCCTTGGGTGTGGAGTCACGTGCAGGCCAGAGCAGGTTATGTTGGCAGATTTCCTTCCCAGAAGGACATTAGTGAACCAGATGGATTGTTACGATAATCATTGATAGTTTCACAATCACGATTACTGAGACTAGTTTATATTCCAGATTTATTAATTGAATTTAAACTTTACCAGCTGCTGCGGTGGGATTTGAAACTGTGTCCTCAGAACATTAGCCCAGTGACACTGTCTCCCCATTTATTACAAAACTTTTGCTTTATAGTGTAATCTGGAAACAGTAAATAAAAGGCCAAGAATCTCCTCAGACCTGCTCCTACTTCATTGCATAAGTTGGCATTTACTTATAAACACATCATTTCTATTGTCCTTCTGGCAAAGTTGAAACAGAGGAGCAGGAATAGCTCTGAGGAGGGTCCAGATCTTCTGTGAAAAATTACTATTTCCCTTAATCCAAGAGCAGGAAAGAGAGGAAAATAAAACTTGTTGAGGATTTGTTGTATAGGGGGAACTGCTTCAAAACCTGAGCATGAGGCTGAAATTTTCTGGCTTTCATACCAATGGGATCTTCTGGGATATCTGACAGCATGGGGTTTGGTCAATGTGAAATCCCATTGACACAGAAGGGTCAGGAGATCCCGCTGTCGACAAATGGCACACCATTTCCCGCCGTGGGAAACACGCTGCGAGGAGGTTAGAAAACCCCCCCTCATAGTCTAGCCTGGCACCCTAGTAATGCTGCTTTATTGAAGAAGCTATTCCAGAGATTAAATATTATCCATATTCTTGTCTCTCTGGAAGAATGGCTCAGGTGGACATTGAGAAAACCAGAGAAGAAGATAGTATAATAGCATTGTGATAGTATTACTGAATGAGTAATCCTGTTCTAATTCTTTGGAGGCATGAGTTAAAATCACACCATGTTAGTTTGAGGAAATTTAAATTTAATTAATTAACATGTTGGTATTAACATGCTGGTCTCATTAACAGTGACTATCAGAAAAACCCAACTGGTTAATTTATGCCCTTCAGTATGACCACTGGTGTTACCCAATCTGGCCATATACATCTCCAAAACCACAGCAATGAAACATGTTCGGGACCAAAATATATTATGAAGTTAGAATTAAACCCCAACTAATTTTGACTTTGGCATTAATGTGAGTGTAAAGTAGGAAGTATTTATCGAAACAAACTTTATTTTACAGTATAATTTAACCATAACAAAAATAATTAGCATCACTTTTAATAGTTTAAATACTTAAACACAACAAGATGCAATTCTTAACTGCTAGTCTATCTCTATTAGTTCCAATTATGCAATATTTCTCATTTTACATATATAACTCTTTGGAATCAGTTAGCAAAAACACACAGACTTACATGAGTTGCTGATTGTTCAGCCTTTTAACATCTCTAGACAGCGTTACAGAGAGAGAGAGACATCTGTCTTCTGACTCTCAGACAGCAGAACTTCAGAGAGAGACTGGTTGTCACCCAGCAGAATTCCAGAGAAAGAGAGAGGGAGAAAACACCTCTTTCCTTTTCCCTCTGAAGGGGGAAAACTATTTTCTATCAGGCCCCAGAAAGAGAGAGGAAGAAAGAGAAAGAGCTACTACTCTATGCAGTTTCAAACAGCAACTGCCTGTTTGTCTCTCTGTAAGCCTGGCTCCGTCCATTGACGTAATTTTCTTATGTCACTCAACCGAATTAAACACTATTCAGAAATCCCAGGAGACAACTGTCAAAACAATAAAACTGTACTAACTCTAATTAAAACAAATAGTTAGGAACAAATACTCTTCTCAGCATATGGGCTGCCGGCTGCAGAGAATCAGCACTGTAATTAGAGCTGCACTGTAATCAGTCCCCTCATAAGAAACATGGCACAAATGTATTTCTGTAATGTATTGTCACAAATGTCCTGGCAGGTCAATTAATTGCATCAAGCCACTATGGAAGAAAATACATGGATCATAGCAGTTCAAGTAGGCAAATCATCTCCATCTTCTTGAGGGCAACTAAGGATGGGCAATAAATGAAAGCCTTCCTAGTGACATTCACTTCCCAAAAACAAATAAAAAAAAGCTTTTCTGTGACCAGCATTCTTCTTCCAAACAATAATGTAATTCACTACATTACAACGTGTGAGATCTTGCTGTTACCATATTTTGTGACATAATAGCGACTGCATCTCATTTCTGAGAGACATTGGGCGTGAGCTGATGTTAAAACAATGACGAGGGTAATGGCATAAATGGTACAACAACTTTAGGTTAAGGGAAGATGCAGAATTGAAGGTATGCAATGCAATGTGAGCTTCACAAAAACATCTCTCTACGGGTGCCTCACCATGGAAGTGCATTGAATGGTGCAAAGTTGCTTCATTTGCTTGGAATGTACAAACTAAACAGAACAGAAAGTTTATGGTAAATAATGCAATAAATATTCATTACTGCCAATCAGTCTTCAGCTGGCACTGAAAATTACCCATTTCAAGCATAAATTATCATTTTTTATATTTTAATTAGAAATACAGAAATATAAAATGCAAAATATTTTTACTTCTTTCTGAACTTTTTATTCTATTTGATTTATTCTTTCTTTTTTCTTCTTTATTTCCCTTTCTGTACAAGATTTAACAGGGAATTTACCCACTAAATTGCATATCCATTTCAGTTCCTCTGTGCTTATTTCGCAATCCTACAATCAGACTGGATAAAGAAATATCGTGTTGCTTGTCCTGTTCCCTTGGGTGTTAGATGCTGCTTCTCTTGCTGATGTGTTAGCTTTGCAGGACACTTTCTGCCTCTTGCCAAAGACAAAAAAATTAAAATCCTAAACACACAAGGGCAAGTCTAGCTAATGATACTATAAGGTACAAGTACTACATAGCTTTATTTCATAGTCATTCCCAGGGCATGAGGTGTATTCAGTATCTTTGAAATGATAGTGGTAAGCTACTGTCTTAAACTACTCATTTTATTTGGAGGAGTCTGACATGGATTTTTGTAATTTTGATTCAGCAACAATGAAGAAACAGCAACATACTTTCAATTCAAGCTGATAGGTGATGTATTGGGGAATTTGCAAATGATGATACTCCCACTGCCCTTATCCTTCTAGTTGGTAGAAGCCACAGGTTTGAAGTTGCTGTCAAAAAAGCACTGGCAAGTTGCTGCAGTGCACATGGCAGTCAATACATGTTGTATCCATGGTTCACTATGGTGGAGGAAGTGGATGTTTACAAGTCGTGGAAAGGTTGCTGATCAAGTGGGCTATTTAACTGGGTTGTCTTTTCTAAGAACCAACAAATGATGGTAAAATAGAAATCAATGTAAACAGGACGCCAAATTTTCTAAATGTCTAATTATGAATGAACTGTTGAATAAACAGTTATGACATATCTGTGGGATAGAGAAGTGTATAGATAACAAAATTGGTCTCTCTATTCATCAATCTACAATTTTACATCAATGAAAGTGAAAGGATGAAAAATCATGGGTGTTTAGTGCTGAAAGTGGAATTTTTATCCTGTAGAGTTAGACCTTATGCCAAACTGGATGAGATGAAAAGCAAATAAATTCCAATTTATGAAATGGGCATTGTAACCTGGAGTTCAGGAAATGGAATAGCTTAAATTATTTCTAAAGTTTGGCTCTCATTGTAAACTATACCAGCCATGGTTTACTGGTGAGCACACTCATTTCTGAGTCAGGAAGCTGTGGATTCAAATCCCACTCCAGGCAGGTGAAGTCAAAATCTAAGCTGAAGAATGAGTAGCTGAACCGTTCATTAGGAAAGCCAGACTGTTGATAGCCTACTCGATTTCCAGTGCCTCACCACCCTATGAAACCACCCAACCAGAATCAGTAGCCTGTAGCTAACCAGTATTGCTTACAATAAAGTCAGCAACAGCAACATCATTCTAACCACAAGCTGAGGTTTAGGAGAAAACATCTCACATAAGTTATGGCTTACAGATTTACTTTACATCTTTACTCTGCACTAATATGCAGCAAAGCAATAAATCACTCAACAATCAATAAGAACCACACCCTCTGTATTTTGTCTCAGTAACATATAAAAGATTAAAGTACACGTGTTGATGCTATGCAAAGAAATTACACAACCAAACAAGGAGTGTTGCATTTTTTAAAAATCCTAACCAGAGATGCAATTAGCCCCACTTGGATTTGCAATGAAGGAACAAAACACCTCTGAATCACATAATTATAACACCACAGAAAGAGGCCATTTGATTCATCAAGCCTGCACTGGCTCTCTGAATGAGCATCTTAACTAGTGCCATTTACCGGCCTTCTCCCCATAACCTGACATATTGTTTAATTTCAAATAAGCTAACAGCACCACCAGCAGACAGTCAATCACAACCTGCATCATTACTAGCAGACAGCCAATCACAGATAGCAGTACTTAACGCAGCCAGCACCAGGCCAGCATTTTGCCCAGTGCAGGTGAACAGCAACCATCATTCAACTATCAAACAGCTATTACAAGTTAAGCAGCCAGAAAATTAGCCCCAAGCCAACTAATCATACCCATACATTCCCTGAAGAATTACAGCATTGACGGAGGCTTCTTGGCACATTGGCCGTGATTCTCCCATCACGCTGCAATGATTTTTTAGCGCAGTGAGCCAAGAGAATTCTGTTGTGGCTGATTCATGGGATTTGCACAAGCGTTCGCGCCCTGCTTGCATCTCCCAGCATCCACTCTGCACTGGAAATCAGCGGGGACGTACAGAAATTACTTAAATAATCATTTCCCTACAATTTAAATGAGATTTAGTGAGCATGAAGACTATCTCTGGGCCTGTTGGCTTATCCCACCCACCAGAGTGTTTCTTCCAACAGGGTTTACACTTGTTCCTCACTTTCCAGGAACTAGCATCCCAACCTTGCTGGAATGATGGGGTTGGGTGGAGGGGGATGTGGTCACCCTGACAGTGCCAGCTTATTTCCCTGGCACTGTCCATGGGGAAAAGTGCCAATGCCCAAGGGGCATCTTGGCACTGCCCATCAGGCATTGGACAGTGCCGCAGGGTGGGGATTGTTGAGGGTGGGGCCTAAGAGGCAGGGCCAGATGGGGAAAGGGTCTAGACAATATTGGGCTTGGGTGGGGGGGGGGGGGAGAGAGAGATAGAGAGAGAAGAGAGGAGAGGGGAGGGTGGTGGTCCCACTGCCATTCTGCCTCAGGGTCGATCCAGGAAGGAGGGAGGCCAGCAATCGAGGTGGTGGGGGGTGGTCAGCCTGCTCAGATTGGAACTGTGTGGGGGGAGGTTGGGAACGTGGGGAGGGTTAACTGCCATGAGAGAGTAATTGGGGGCAAGGAAGGGCTCGGGGCGGGGGCCCAGTGATCAGGTTGTGGGGAGGGGGGGCGCAGAGTGCAGGCATTGTGAAGCTGGCTATCGATCAAGCTGGCCAGCAAAAAGAGAGGCTGCCAGTGCAGAGCCACTATGCAGACACCAATCTCAACACTGACAGATTGGCACAGTGGCCCGTTTAGTGTACTGATTCCAGCCTGTCCAGTGGGAATAGGCCCCATCCCCTGAAATTTAATGCCACAGTACATTCTGAGCCCTTGCCATCTTCAGTGCTTCCTCCAAGTGACGTTTAACATGGAGGAGTAGTGATTCATCAGCTATGGGGGTGCTGAGCCATATGTTGTAATGAACAGGAGGTTTCCTTCTTGATGCTTGATATAGTGCCATAGGACTTAATGTGATCTAGAGCTAATGTTGAGGACTCCAGGATAACTTCCTCCCGACTGTATGCCACTATGTCACATACAGGAAAGGTGATGGTGGTGTCTGGAACACTATCTGTAAGGTATGATTCCATTAGTATCACTATGTCAGGCTTTTGCTTGATTTGTCCATGAAATTTGTCTCAATTTTTGCACAAGACTGCAGATGTTAGTAACTAAGTGCTTTGTTACAATAAATTGCTTGCTCCAATGAGTAAAGTGATCTTCTAAATTCAACAGTATTGGAATTAAGATTTTGAAGTGTCAATTTTCCCCATAATTTAATCTTTTCTTTGATTGACTGTCCAGTCATCTGTTTAGCTGTTTGAAGCAGTGGGGCAAATAGCATTTAATATATTCAGCTTGAGAAACTTTGTTGACATATCATTGCATAGAAATACCATTATGAATTTTTAGTTCAACTCCAGGCCCTACAATGGATTGAAGCTTAGCAGGGGTTGCTGACACCAATGCCAAGGGGACGAAAAGCTTCAGTTTTTTTTTGGTACTTTTATGAGGAATTAAAATGATTAAAATTTTTGGTTATTTTTTTGAATACTTAAGAATATTAACTTTTTTAAAGTTAATTTTGAATGGCTGTGCATTTGACTGACAGTTTTATGAGCTCCTAAAATGATTATACTTTTCTAAGAAGTTTTTGAATGGCTGTTTGTTTGACAATTTAATGAATATCTGTAAGACTTCCCAATGTTATAACAGGGATCCTCAGTTCTGCCCAGAGTGAATACTTGATGAATAGGCATGGGAACATAAGGAAATATGGAGGCATTAGGAGGCATAGGTAATGGAGGGGGGGGAGGGGGGAGGGATTTGAGAGAGCATTGGGTGTGGAGGGAGCATTGACAATATGAGGAGCGTTGGTGTAATGTCAGGGAATGACATATAGGAAGGAAAGAATGGATATTGGGGGCATAGGGATGGGTGGGTAACGAGGGAGGCTGAGGGCAAAGGTTTGAAGGCAGATGGTAATGTCACTGGAGTAGAAATTCAAGGTCCAGGCCTCATCCTGGAGATGTGTTCAAATACCACCATGGCAACGAGTGGAATTTGAATATAGTTAATAAATTTGGGGAGTAAAGCTGGTCTCAGTGATGAAGACCATGAAATTATCAGTCATTGTGGTAAAAACCCATCTGGGTCACCAACAGCTTTAGGGAAGGAAATACACCATATATACCTGGTCCAGCCTATATTTGATTCCAGATCCACAGCAAATGCTTAATCTGCCCTCTTAACTTCGCTCTGAAATAGCTGAGTAATCCAAGGGCAGTTAGGATGGACAACAAATGTTGGCTTTGCCAGTGACGCCTACATCCCATGAAAGAATTAAAGAAACACTCATTTATAAAACTGGATCAATGTCCCACTGAATAGATGAGGGTCTTCCAGCCTAACCAATTTGGCATATGCCCACCTCCACTCATGTCAAGAGTCTGCTCTGGAGGCAACAACACAACTCCAGCTGGTTCTCACCACTCCACCATGAAAATAGTGGCAGACATGAGGCAGGATCGTGACGTTGTCCTGACTCTTAATTCCTGCTTCCAGAATGAAGATTGAGGCCCAATTCTGCTTTATTATTTTTCAACTCTAACCAAATAGATGGCTTTGATTCTTTGCGGTAATTCTCTCATTCCAGCACTCTAATACTTTTCTTACTGAAGACTGCCATTCTTTCTCTGTTTCTTCCTTCCCTATCTTTCCTGAATCAAGGATACTAAGCGTGCAATCATCATCATTTTTTGAGCCAGGTCTCAGTTATGATCACAATATCATATTGCAAAGTGCCGACAGCTCACCAATGTTATTAACCACACTTTGTGCGTTTACAAAATTCACTCCAAACGTAACTATGGACTCTTTGTATTTTCTATGAGCTCATCTAATTTTGCATTATATTTCATCTGTTGCTTTCCTAATTCTTTGTGCAGCAATTTTCTACTTTGTTTATGATGCTCTTAGTTTAAACCTTCTTCACAGCTCTAATGAAGATTGATATGGAGATGCCAGCATTGGACTGGGATGGCCACAGTAAGAAGTCTCACAACACCAGATTCAAGTCCAATAGGTTTATTTGGTATCATGAGTCACCTGATGAAAGAACAGCGCTCCGAAAGCTCGTAATACCAAATAAACCTGTTGGATTTTAACCTATGTTGTGAGGCTTCTTACTGTGTCCACCCCAACGCCAGCATCTCCACATCATAGCTACCACCAACACTGCAAGACTCACCTTATGAAGATCAACGCTCCAAAGGCTCATGATACCAAATAAACCTGTTGGACAGACTATGAATGAAGATTCTACTCAGATGCAACCCATCTTGAACAGGTCCCTCCTGTCAGAGAACTGTTCCAAATATCCCAGGAATCTGTAGCCTATTCCCGTGCACCAGGTCCTTAGACATGCACTAACCTGTCATATCCTTCTACTTCTACTCCCACTAATGTACAGCACTGCAGTTACCCAGAAGTCACTATATTTGAAGTCCTGTTTTTTAAACTTGGTCACTTAATCTCAATCTACTTTATCTCTAAGTCATTTGTTCCAGCGTGTCCATGAGTTCTGCTCTTATCCTTCCTCCTGTAGAACATTATGTACCCTCTATCCTAACAACAAGAAAGGAACATATGGTACAGATCTCACACCAACTACCCGTCTGTCTCCCTGACTATCAAATTCCCAATTACGACTATTCTCACTTTTTTGGACCCATTTTGCAGTTCTGAGCCAGGCATATAGAGGCATAGAGACATCCTTCAAGATGTCACAAATTTCTTCAGTATTCACTGTTGAATGTAATTCTGAGAATGCCACACACGCAGAGAATTTCTGCATTTCTTACTTTACCGTACCCTTTCACACACTTAAGCTTATTTAGTGTCACAAGCAGGCTTACATTAATACTGTAATGAAGTTACTGTGAAAATCCCCCAGTTCCCACACTCCAGTGCCTGTTCGGGTACACTGAGGGAGAATTTAGCATGGCCAATACACCTATCCAGCACATCTTCCAGACTGTGGGAAGAAACTGAAGCACCCGGACGAAATGCACACAGACACAGGGAGAATGTGCAGGCTCTGCACAAACAGTGACCCAAGCCGGGAATCGAACCCGGATCCCTGGTGCTGTGGGGCAGCAGTGCTAACCACTGTACAACCGTCCTGTCCATATTGCCACTATAAACTCTATCTGGCTGTGGGATAACTAACTCCTGGAACCTGTGATCACACTAAATATTCAGCAATTTGTATGCCACCCATCATTCTCAGAAACACATTGCTAGAGGCACTTCCTCAAGACATGAACCTCTGTGGCACACGAAGCATCTTGAAGTTCCCTCGTGGCCCAGGAATTGCAGGTTATAGGTCATAGCTGTCTCTCCATTTTAGTCACTAATCTAAAATAAATTCCACAGAAAGAAGATAGTTATTTATAGAATTGCTGTTAACTGTGTCAGATTAACATTGCTATTTTTCGACTCGTTCCTCAAAGCGAATTGACCAAAGATTAAATTAATTTACTCAGGATCAATAAGAACTATTGAGATACTGAACACAAATTTTTAAATATTAGATATCTATATACTAAACCTAGATCCCCATCTGATAATCCTTAGGGTCTGTTATTCCACTCATTTGCTGCCACCCCGCGACAGAATTCCAATCATCAATAAATTCTCAGTTTCCACTCTATCTGCAAGTCACTCAGCTCTGTCTCCAAGTTCTGTGACTAACTTCTCCAGTCTCACATAACTTTCTCATCTCTAATAAATCTTCTCTGCATTCTCTCTGTGACTTCAACACCTTCCTAAAGCGTGCTGAGCAGAATTGGATACAATATCTCTCCATTTCAGGAAAGGTGGACCAAGAAACTGATTAAGAAAGGGTAGCAGAATACAAAAGCAAACTAGCGAGGAACATAAAAGTGGATTGTAAAAGCTTCTTTAACTATGTGAAAAGGAAAAGATTAGCTAGGATGAATGTGGGCCCATTACAGATGGGAATGAGAATTTATAGGAGAGAACAGGAATATGGCAGAGAAACTAAACAGTTAACTTGTGCCTGTCTTCACAGAAAACACAGAAAATCTCCCAGAAATGGTAAGTAACCAAGGGACTTGTGAACTGAGAACCTAAAAGAAATTAGTATCTGTAAAGATATAGGGGGTGATTTTCCAGCCTTGCCTGGCACAGATAGCATAGAATGTTGGCCTTAAAATCAGTTCCGTTCCTAGCACCAAATTTGCAATCGTCCCAATCCCTTTCTACTGGCATAAACTGTATCATACCCTTTTTGGGCAATCCCAGCCCTCTGTCTGCTAGACAGATTCTGTGGTTTATTGCAGACATTCCAGCTCAGACCCCATTAACAATTACAAGCACAACATCTGGCAGCTGTTGCCCCAATTGCCAGGAATTAACATGGCACTTCACACAGCATGAACCCTGCAGTGCTCCCTATGATGGGCACCTGTCACTTGAAGGTCAGAAGGGTGCTTTTCTACCATCTGTCTGAATAGTACATCATGTCTGGAAGCTGGTTTGCACCATATGTTCCAGGTGGGTGCCTGCAGGTTTATGCTGCAAGCATTCCTCAATAAGGACCTTTTTTACAATCATCTTTATGGTCTACTCGAGTGCCGCAGTGCATCAACACTCAAGAAGCTGAGCAGTATCTAGGACAAAGCAGCCCGCTTGATTGGCACCCCATCCACAAACATTCACTCCTTCTACCAATGCACAGTGACAGCCATGTGTACGAGATTCCCTGTAGAAATTCACATAGGGTCCTTCGGCAGCACCATTTTCAAAATCCATTCACAGGATGTGGGTGTCACTGGCTAGGCCAGTGTTCAATGTGCATCCTTTGAGAAGGTGGTGATGATCTGCCTTTTTGAACTGCTGCAATCCCTGTGGAGTGACCAATTTGAGTCCAATATAACTCATTCTTGCAAAAGTTCTGAAGACGAATCATATTAGACTCAAAATATTAACTCTGTTCCTCTCTGCACAGACGCTGTTTGGCTGCTGTGTTTTCCAGAACTTTTTGTTTTCATTTCAGTAAATTAAGCTTCTGAATTACAAATCTTGTAGACACTACCACCAACTAATCAATTGAAAGGGATAGGGCTGCCAAAATCAGTTCTGTGCTGGATATTGAAGTTTCCATTTGATTCTAAATGGCAAAACTGTCCACTAATTAGAGGCATCTCTGATTATAACCTAAATTTCTTATTCTTTTAATACTAGTTATTAACTTTCCAATATTTCATTATTATTCATTGAAAGCAGATTGTGGTCCAATTAAATTCAGTATCTTTTATTTGAAATATCAATAAAATTGCTGTCATTAAAACCTCAGCAAAATGCAGTTCTCATGGTGTGGGATCTGCTCCAAGTATTCAGAATAAAATGACATGGGTGTTGTCAGACTTTGCTGGAATTGCAAACATCAGTAGATAAAAAATATTAAAAGAGCATGAGAAAGACAAAATCAAAATCTCAGCATCCAGAATTCCAGAGAAAGGTTTTGCATTTCCTTTTCCGTGTTTACACTGGTGCAATGATGTAATCTTTGCCCAAATGAATCATTATATCTTTTGCTTGTAGATTTTCTTTAAGAGCAAAGTATAACATTTTCTTATTGTCAAGGAAAAGGTTTGGCAAATATTTTAATAGCAACTGTAACCTCAAAACAATCTTTGGCAACTATTCCTGACTAGTATTTAGTTTATTTTCATGACATTCTTCTATCTGCTATTTTTAAGGAGATGGTGTGTGAAATTTTCCAGCCTCCCCACCCCATGGCGAAATTAATGGTGGGTGGCGAACAATTCCACCAACGTTAAAAGGTGATGAGAACTTGCTCTCTTGCCTGTTATGGCGGGTGACCATTCCTGCCAGAGACTAAAGGGATGCAGATAAAGGCCTGACTGGAATCGTCCCCACCACCCATCCATGCCACTAGTATGAAATCATAATGGTCTGGAGCACATCTGGACTAACATGGACTTGGGGCAGCTTGAGATCAGAGGGAAGATAAGAAAATAAAATAAGAGGAGGGAAGATGAAGACCTTCTGCAAAAGAAGGCAATCCTAGAACACCATATATGGCAAGGGCAAGTAGAGCATCTACAGCTGGATCTAAATTGGAGATCGTTCATCTTCCATCTTCAAAATCTTCAAGATGTGACTCATTTTCAATTGTGGGTAAGTTGATGTCTGGACGTCGATGAAATTAAGTGCCCAGATATGATGGCAAGTCATTGTCTAGTGTGCATCATCATTCAAAATGTCAGGAAACCCTTGGTTGCACAATGAATTAGGCCAGCATCACACAGTACAGCACAAAGCCTCTGTGGCGGGAAATTCTTCCCAATCTTGTCCTTGGAAAGAATTATAGTTAGGATAGGATTTATAGTTATTTAGAGAGAAACGAACTGATTGGGGATAGTCAGCATGGTTTTGTGAAGGGTAGGTCGTGCCTTACCAACCTTATTGAGTTTTTTGAAAAAGTGACCAAAGAGGTGGATGGGGGTAAGGCAGTTGATGTGGTATATATGGACTTTAGTAAGGCGTTCGATAAGGTGCCCATGGAAGGCTTCTGCAGAAAATGCAGATGTATGGGATTGAGGGTGATTTAGCTAATTGGATTAGGAATTGGCTAGCAGATAGAAGACAGAGGGTGGTGGTTGATGGAAATTATTCATCATGGAGTTCGGTTACAAGTGGTGTACCTCAGGGATCTGTTTTGGGGCCCCTGCTGTTTGTAATTTTTATAAATGATCTGGATGAGGGTATTGAAGGATGGATTAGTAAATTTGCTGATGACACCAAAGTCGGAGGAGTGGTAGATAGCGAAGAGGGGTGTTATAGTTTGCAGAGAGACTTGGACAAGTTGCAGAGCTGGGCCGAGAGGTGGCAAATGGAGTTTAATGTGGAAAAGTGTGAGGTAATTCACTTTGGCAGGAATAACAAATGTGTAGAGTATAGGGCTAATGGTAGGACTCTTAATAGTGTTGATGAACAGAGGGATCTTGGTGTATATGTGCATAGATCCCTGAAAGTTGGCAATCAAGTCGATAAGGTTGTTAAGAAGGCATATGGAGTCTTAGCTTTTATTGGTAGGGGGATTGAATTTAGGAGCCGCAACGTCATGTTGCAACTGTACAAAACTCTAGTGCGGCCGCACTTGGAGTATTGTGTACAGTTCTGGTCCCCGCATTATAAGAAAGATGTGGAAGCATTGGAGAGGGTACAGAGGAGGTTTACCAGGATGTTGCCTATTATGGATGGTAGGTCTTATGAAGAGGCTGAGGGATTTGAGTTGTTTTCGTTAGAAAGAAGACGGCTAAGAGGAGACCTTATTGAAACATAAAGATGATTAGAGGTTTAGATAGGGTGGACAGTGATAGCCTTTTTCCTAGGATGGAGAAAACTAGCACGAGGGGACATAGCTTTAAATTAAGGGGTGGTAGTTATAGGATGGATGTCAGAGGTGGGTTCTTTACCCAGAGGGTGGTAAGGGTATGGAATGCCCTGCCTGCTGCAGTTGTAGATGCGCCAAGTTTGGGTGGCGTTTAAGAGTCTAGTAGATAAGTTTATGGATGAAAAGGGAATGGTTTAGGTTAGAGGGTCATTGCTTTTTCTTAATTGGTCGGCGCAACATCGAGGGCCGAAGGGCCTGTTCTGCGCTGTAATGTTCTATGTTCTATGTCTATGTTTTGTCACAGGGCTTGGTCCCAGAATGGAAAATTTCTGCTGATAATCTATTTCCTTATGATAGTTTAACAAGTTTGCTGAAGGAACGGGCAAAGTAATGTCATGTTACAGTGTGATGCATGTGTGAACTGATTTTACAGGCATTCTCAATTGTGTCCCTTTAAATATGCTTCATTTTAATGACTGAGGCCTTGTCATGTAGGTAAATTCAGGCAGGTATAAAGTGCCAGGGAATCAGGTATCAAATGGCTGAGTCTTGAGAGTGCAGGACATGTTCCTGGCACATTGAAACACTGCTTTTCATGACAACCAAGTGAAAATAAGTGTCACCATCACATGTCCTTTAACGAAAAAGTGAAAATTAATTTAGTATTCCTCCTAGGATTGAGCTGCGCCGAAGGAGAAAGATGAAGTTAGACCAACCGATCAATGTTCCTGTCAAATGCAGTTCTGCAATGGGAATTTTCTTTTTTGGGGGGCAGAATTGTCAATTCTGCAGACTAGGGTGGGGTGGGGGAGGGGATGGGGCGTGGCTATTTTCCATTCCCATTTTCGTCAGGCAAAATCAGCAACAGGAACGGAAAATCTCGTTCAACATCAGGAACAGTATTATAATACATTTACATTTCATTATCAGGCCTCTATACCTGAATCATTTCTCTGCCATCTCTGCAAGAAAATTCATTCACCTCGGCCTGAAGGCAGACTGACGTGAATCATGACTGGTCTCCCACAACGTGGACCAGGCAGGCAGATGTCCTGGAGGAGATCAGGTGAGGGCATTGCTTAGGGAAAGAGGGACATGCCCGTGCATCGCAAAATACAAATAAAATTCTGCTCTAAGGCCAGGACTTCCCATTCCCATTAGGGTCGGGCAAGTTCAGTGATGGGAGCAGAAAATATTAAGAGAACACCAAAGTCACATTTTAGATCAGTGTGTAAAAGCTTGCTGTGATAGCCCCCCTTTCCCAGTCAGTTAATTTCAGGAACAGTATAATTGATGTGCATGTCAGGGAACAGAGGGAATAGTGCATTGATCTTCACAGAGTTTCTGTCAATGGTTGATTTCTGTCTGGCTGATAGCAGCTTGCTTAATCTCAATGACAAGGGACATATCATGGTGATACAGTTGGGAAAGTTTCATCTTACAGCATTCTTTGTGAGCTGTACCTTTGAAGTTTGGTATCACTGGAGGCTGAGGCACATGGGAAGGAGGACCAGCTATACCTCAAAAGGTGCAGAGATCACACATGGACAATGACTGGAATGAATAACACTGGCCCTGTCTTCATTTCTTACAAGATACAGGAATAACTGATGTGTTCAGTTACTGTCACATGAAAGCATAACAACACCTTGAACAAAGCACACAAAGGAATCTCTGGACTGAGCACCCTGGCTTTTTCTGCTGCAGGAATCGAATTTTCAGATGGGAATACAGGAACACAGCTAATCAGAACAAGGAGCCATAAAAAGGATGCAATTAGTGAGAGTTTATTTACAGAGGTGAATGTTATGTACAAGTGTTTAACACTTAAACCCACGCTGTGTAACTGGAGTGTTTTAACTGTTGTAACCATACTGCTACACCTTGGTGCAACCCCAACATCCACATGGAGGCAGAGGTAGTCTGCTGTCTGCCATGCTCTGTTGTCTGTGATGACTATGGTAGATGTCCTCTGGAGGACTGAAACCTGGAAGGCTGTGGCCTGCTATCAGGGTCCTGCTGTGTGGCAGTGTCACCCTCCTTAGCATGTGGAACTGAAGCGCTCACAGGAAGAGGGGATTTGGATGGTCTGGACACTCCTGGAATCAGTTGGGTGGATAGCCGCTGAGTGTGCACCAGCTGATCCTCCTTCCTACAGGTGCCTGACAGCCCGGCTCCTTCTTGGGATACATGATCAGTTTGAGTGGTTCTTGAAGCCCTATTATTGTCTGGCACTGGCACTGTCAGATCCAGTGAGTGCCTGCACCAAGGAATGCATGATCTGCAGCTATACCGGACAAAAGTTTTGAAACACAGTCTGCATGGTGGCCTCCACCCAAGCTGTGTTGACTCAGTTACGTGGAGTGTTGACATGATCACCTCAGTTATAAGGTGAATGGATTCCTCCATGTAGCCTTTCAATCTGAGGACATCCCTTCCTGATTTTCCTAAGTTTTCCTTTGGTACTCCAGTAACTCAGACATGAAGAAGTTCAGAGGTTCATTATCTGACTGGGACTAAGCAGATTTCTGATCAGCAATTCTCTGAGTGCTGGCACCCTTGGACGAATCTGCCTCCGCCTGCTAAAGCACTGAGAGAGAAGACGGCATGGTGAAAAGGGAGCATTGAGCCTGCCGATGGCAATGGGGGACTTTCCCATCAAATAGTGCGGCACATACTGCTAAAAGTTTACATCATTTGGTTCTACGCTGTATTGCTGGCAAGGCAGCCTCTGATGCACATGCCCTGCAATTATTGATGCCACATTTAAAGGCTCCAGTGTTCACCAATACCTGTCATCAGCACAGAGATAGGTTACCAGAGTACGACACTGCGGCTACTCTAGAATTAAGTCCACCAAGATGCCTGTCTCTGTGATGCTCCAGCACACATATGTCCTCTACCGGCTCCGCATGAAGCAGCAGCTAAAGGATGAGCAGCCTCTGTATCTCCCAAGGTGAATCAGACTGGCGATAGATTAAAAAAAGACGGTGTGAGTAACAGATCCAGGGCCAGACGAAGGACAGAATAAAGTTTAAAAAGGTGGAATTTTGTGTTCAGAAATTTGGAATTGCACAAATGCCAGAGATTTCTCATCTCTATAGATGTGAGGGGAGAACTATTTGATTGGGTAAACAAACTGAAAGTACCTTGGTAAGTAGAGAGTGGGGAATATTTAAATAAGTATTTCCAAATTTTCAATGAAATTATGTTTCATTAATAAACAAAAACTCAGAGAAAGATCCAATTGAGTTTACTGGGGAAGCTAAGGATCATATTAGACTAAAAGAAGAGGCTCATAATGTTACAATGAATAGAAAAGATCATATAATTCTACAATGCAAAACAAGGCCATTCAACCTGTATGGTCTCCACTAACCCTCTGACAGAACATCTTACCCAGGCTCTTCCCTGTAGCCCCATGTATTTAACTCGCTAATCCCTTTAGTTTGCGCATCTTGGGTCCAAAAGGACAATTTACCGTAACTAATGCACCTAACAGGCACACCTTTGGACTGTGCAAAGAAACTAGAGCACCCGGAAGAAACCCATGCAGACATGGAGAGAATGTGCAGACTCCACACAGACAGTCACCCAAAGCTGAAATTGAATCCAGGTCCCTGGCGTTGTGAGGCAGCAGTGCTAACTACCTTGTAGCTGGATTTTCGAGCAGGGTTGAGAAAATGTGAATTGAGTCATCTGCAGCTTCTGAAATGTAAGCCTGCCATCAAATTCCATTGTCGCTGTATTTATGTCCCTGAGAGACAAATGGGTGAGGAGGATTTGGTTTTAATTGCCACAAAGCAGTATAGGAGATGTGTGGGCATGGAGGCAAATTGGTTAGAATGTCCTCCTTGGTTCTTGGGATGAAGAGCTCAGTTCCCAACATCATTATTTTGCCCCTAACCTTCACCCCTCATGCCCTCTTCATTGTTTTCATCCACCTCTATACTCCCTGTGCCCTCTGTAGGCATAACATTTTCCAGCAGTCACCGATGGATATTTTCCATTGGCAAGAGGTAGCATGTTATTTACGAGCCATGGGATTCTCCTGGGAATTTGTTGACTTTTAGTACTTTAAGTTCTCTAATATTTTTTCTCTGCTGATATTAATTACCTTTATTTGTGTTAGTGTCTTGATTATTCTCTATTTCTGTTGTATGATTTATGTTTTCTACTGTAAAAATGAACACAAAATATTTATTCAATATTTCTTTTAGTTCCCTATTCCCTGTGATAATCTCTCCTGTCTGTGCCTCTAAGATTCATTTTTACATATTTGTAATAGCTTTTACAATCTGTTTTTGTATGTTGGCTAGTTTAATCTCATATTATATTTTCTTCCATTTTATTAACTTTTTGATCACCCTTCACTGGTTTTTCAAACTCTCCCAATGTTTATTGTTAGAACCAGATTTTCCTCTCCAAATGGAGGTGGGAATAGGTTGGGAAAGGTGAAATCTTGAGGCTTTCATTAGTAAAATGAAGTTATTCTTCTTCCCAACCCCAAGCTATTTTATGTGGCTTTATCATGGGTCACGAATGCCTTGGGTTGTGAGCCCAAATGTACATCGTCTGAGGCTGGAGCTACCATTGGAAGCTCTAAAGGAAATATGGATTTCCCCCTGCCCTGTTATTTATCTCTGCTCGTGCAGGATTTGGAAGCCCTAAAGAAAATCCTGCCTCATTAGAAAGTTTGTGACCACTAGGGGTAGCCAGCTGAGGAGTTGGGAATATTGACAGATAAATACTAAATGTTTTGACACTTCAAATGTCACTACTAGATGCTGTATTGTGATGACTCAGACATGAAAAAAATAAGTTGACTTTTGTATTGCCCAACATTGTTTAAGTGTTGAGATATATTATAGTACTTTTCCCACTGGAAAATGTGCTCTTGTGCATTTATCATTGAAGATAACAATTTTTTGGACACATGCTATAATAACCTGAAGTTATTTAAATGCCCAGAGTTCCTTTAAATTGAAACAAATAACTTAAGCAGCTTTTACCTACAAAAGAAAAGCAGACACCTAATCTTTAAAGGTTTGGTTTAAAAAGATGGCTATTTGTTATTTTTCAGTTTCAGTGTAGCTGAGCTCATTATGAATGCTTGGCTGAGTTTCAAAATCTGGTAGCCATGTATCTCATCACTGACCAGGGTTCACATTTTGATCGGCAGTTTTGAGAGGTTATTAAAGGATTATCTGCCTTTAATGTGGTATGTGAATAAAGTGTTTGTTTGTTTTTGCACAGATTGACCAGTTGAAGGTATTTGAGTCTATTTTAATGGCTTTTATGAATCAGTGTTTGTTCAGTATGAAATCTGTTTGAATGATGGTTCTGTTAGATCATTTGAAGATTTTTTAATTCCACTTCAAACATCCTGGGGTCTACCCAAACGCAGACTGCTGACTCTATTGAGAGTACATGGGGACATGAATGTGGCATGGAGGGAGTATGAGAAGGAATTGAGAGGCTATTGAGGAGACTGAGGGGGCATGGAAGCAGCATTGGAATACAAGAACGTATGAAGGTGGTATGAGATGAAATAGACCAGAATTCTCTGGTCGTTTACATCAGGGGGATTATTGTCTCACCAGCAGTGCAACGCCATGTTTCCCACCCACAGTGGGTGATGTCAATGAGAATTTCCATTAAAATAGCTTGGGGTTGGGAAGGAGAGTAATTTTATTTTAGCAATGAAAGCTTCAAGATTTCAGTGTTCTCAATCCCCATTGGGAGATGAAAATCTGACTCTAACAATAAACATAAACATTGGGAGAGTTTTAAAAACTAGTAAAGGGCGATTAATAAAATGGAAGAAAATAGAATATGAGATTAAACTAACCAACAGTACAGATTGTAAAGGCGATTACAAATATATAAAAAGGTGTCTTAGAGGCACAAACAGGAAAGATTGTCACAGAGAATAGGGAACGAGAAGAAATATTGAATAAATATTTTGTGTCCATTTTCACAGTAGAAGATAAATCACACAACAGCAATAGGGAATAATCAAGAGACTAATAAAAATGAAGGTAATTAATATCAGCAGAGAAAAAATATTAGAGAAACTTAAAACACGAAAAGCCAACAAATTCCCAGGAGCTGGTGATTTATATCCAAGGGCTCTAATAGAAGTAGCTGCAGAGGTAGTGGATGCACTGGTTATAATTTTCCAGAATCTCTAATTTCTAGAATTGTTCCAGTGAATTGGAAGTTGGCAAATGTACGTCCACTATAAAAGGAAGGAGAAAGCAAACAGTGAACTACAGGCTACTGAGGCTGACAGCACTTATTAGAAAATGCAGATGTCTAATAATAAGGATGTCTTAGGAATGTACTTAGAAAAGCAAAGCTTGATCATGTGAAGTTAATGAAAAGGGAACCGTTTGTCAAATTTAAGAGGGTTCTTTGAGGGCATAACTAGTTTGGTAGATAAAGGACAGCTAGAGTGTGCTTGGATTTTTAAGAGACATTTGATAAGTTAAGGGTCCATAGTGTTAGCAATGTAGCAGTATGGATAGAGGATTGATTACATGGCACAAAGCAGAGAGTTTTCAAGTTGGCAAACAAAGTAGCTAGGATTAGTGTTGGAGCCTGAGCTAATTATAATTCTTATCAATATTATTCATATCATTTTAAAGACAGTGAAATTTGTAAAAGTTATTCTGAGGGAGTGAAATTCTACACTTGAAAAATAAGTGTTTTAATTTCAGAGAGGCTGTTCATCAAAAATTATGGGCTGCATTTTACATACTCCTGCCAGGTTTGTTTTTTCAGTAGGGGGTGAGAGGGATGTTTCCCACCACCTTCCCACCTGCCCCCCAGCTTCCTCTAATAATACAGAAAGTGGCAGACTGCACGCTATATTTAAATAGGTAACTAAGGGTCAATTAGATTTAATTTCAAGCCACTGGCCAATGGGCAGCCAACCATTAAAATTGTGAGAGAGTCAAGAAACCAGATTCACTCTCGATTTCTTGCCTCTTGAGATCTTACTGGCACCAGGTATCGGGCAAGTTAAGCTCAATGCCTGAGGCTAATTTTAATATTTAAATTCTATTGAAAATAGAATATCTTTATTACAAGAAAGCAGAGAATGCAATTGTCTGCGAGTTGCATAACACCGTAGAAGCCAGTGATGAGTGGCAGCATGTCGGGGGAGGTGGGAGGGAAAATCGGACCTGGAAGGGGCATCTTAGTGGCACAGTGTTTAGCACTGCTACTTCACGGGTTCAATTCCAGCCTGTGTGTGTGTGAAGTCTACATGTTCTCCCCATGTCTGCGTGGGTTTCCTCCAGGTGCTCTGGTTTCCTCCCACACTTCAAAGACGTGCGGGTTAGGTGGGTTGGCTATGATAAATTGACCATGTAAGAGGATTTGCAAGGTAAATACGTGGGGATATGCGAATAGGGCCTGGGTGCGATTGTGGTCGGTGCAGTAGGCATTTTATAAAAAAAGGCGGTGGAGAAGGGGGATTAGCTGCAAAGACCAGCGGCAATGACAGACAGTTCTCTATGTTCACAGAACACAGAGATTTGAGAATGCGCAATTGCGCTGTCTGCTGCAAGCTACAGGCCTCCAGTGAGCTTAATCCCTGCCCCTCCCCCTGCTAGTGGAAAACAAATCTTGCATTCTTTTTTACAGAGTGCGTAAGATTTGATTTTTAACTTACCCGAAAAACAGCACGATTTCCATTTTCATGCTCATTTGGCACTTTACATCGTTTTGATAAAATTGCCCACTCAATGTTAGGTGTGGACAGCTCGACAGGAGTGGGCTGTCCAATTTTTTTTAAAGGACAAGAAACTAATGGCGTGGGAGGGTTTCCATCTATCGGGAAACCCTTTAAAGATCAGCACCCCTCACCCCTCTGTTTCTTCCTATCTGCCGACAGCCTTAAATCCTCAGCCCCTAATCTGCCTAAATCCTCCCCGAACAAGATTTCAAACTTACCTGTCTCCAGACCCAGTTCCTCGTTACAGCCTAAACAGTATTTACTAATGCATTCTTGATGCCGCTGCGAGTGATGGAACTGCCAGGCAATCAGAATTCACGAGAAGAGGCTGTCCTTCTCAATGAGTGGTGGAAGATTCACATTGCCCTTGTACCCTGCCCATAGCGTGTTATGGCTGTGGTTGGCTGCATACCAATTTTGCTTCTGGGAGAGCAAGGCATCTGCCCCCTCACTATTCAGCCCCTTGACTTAGCACACCATAAAAACAGTTACATTTTATTTGACAAGGCTTATATTGAATCATTTTGACGTTGAGAATAATGCATAAAAAGCTGAAACTCACATCAAATCACTGATTCGGTGTTGATTGTATCTGTGAAGATTGCACCCTGTGGAGTAGCAGGAACCTAGATTTCCAGATTTTTACATTTAACTGCCCACATGTGGACATCAGAAGCTGTCAGTTTTACACAATGACGACAGCGAGTGCTGATAAATTTTGCCTCCATTGGAATCACAACTTCTGTGCTTATATCTATGGCAGGCAAACAGCAAAATGATGGACATTCCTGCAAATACCATCAGTACTGCAACTGGCTGCAGGCACAGGAGACTGTAGCACAGTTGGAATGAGACTCCCAGAACTGTACCAATCCATCTTCAGCTGAGCATTAACAAACTTCTCGTGTGTACTAGTACTGTTGGGAAATGTTGATATCACTGGGAACTGATGACAATAGTGAAATGAAGACAGATACCAGTGTGATATCACAGTAGAGGAGAGAAAGCTTACTGGTGGATGTGCAGTAATCACCTTTATTCGTAGAATATTGCCTTGAGGATTCTCCTGGTACAGAGGGGACTATACATCACAGGAGACTCCAAAGAATTACACTGTTAAATAGGAAAGCACAAATACATGTCAAATCTAAACTTATTTCTGTTGTTTCACATAGCTTATTTAGAAAAACATTTTTTCAAATTAAAACAAGATTTTGTTCTTAACAGTCCTAGCGACAGAACAAACTTACACACTCTCTGGTTTATCCGAGGACCTGTTTTAAATTTTGCTACCTATTGATTCCTGCCATTCTGCATGTTCTCCCTCCTCACGTTGTTTCAAACAAGTCTCCTTTTCTAACAATCTCTCATCAAAACTGATACAATGCCACATTCTTCCATTCTGCCTTCAAATTGAATGCATTTAAATGCCAAGCCTGAAGTGGCCTCTTTCTTTATCTTCTATCAACCTTGCCAATGTCTAGCATTTCACGTCACCTTGTAATCAGTTTAAAAAAATGTTTTACTGCAGACAAAATACTTCTTTCAGAAAGAAAATGGGAAATAAAGGCATCTTTTTATTTTTATTCAACACTTCCATTTTATTTCAAGATATTTAATCAAGACACAGAGTGATCAGTTTACACTGAAATATTTTATAGCACCACAGAAAAGTTCCATGTTGTATGGCCAGCACAAAGACACTCAGATGCCATTTCTAATCCCACTTTCCGCACATGGCCCATAGCCCTGTAGACTGTAAATTTCCACTGCACTCTCTCCAGAGCAGTTACATCCCTCCTGTAATATGGTGACCATACACAATATTCCAATTGTGGCCCCACCAATGCTTTATACAATTCAAACATTATATCCTCATTTTTATATTCTATACCTATTCTATATACCAATGAAGGAAAGCATTCCATATACTTTCTTTACAATCTTGTCTACTTAAACTGCTGCCTTTTAGACCTGTACATTTGTACACCAAGATCTCTCACTTCTCCAATCTTCTGAATATATTTCCATTTATTGTGCATTCCCCTTAACTGTTTAGCCTCCCTAAAAGCAAGACCAAACATTTCTCTATGTAAAAATCTATCTGCCACATTACCGCCCACTCCATCAATCCATTGATATCATTTTGTAGACTACTTGGCCAATCTTTGTTCCATTTGCAAATTTTCCAATTGTGCCCCCCCACATTCACATCCAAATTGTTAATATATAATGCAAAGAGCAAGGGTCCCTGCACTGAACCTTGTGGAACACCACTTGAAATAACTTTCTATTTGCAAGGGCATCCATCCACCATTATTGCTTGTTTTCTGTTACTAAGCCAACTTTTGATCCAGTTTGCCACATTACCCTATATTCTATGGGCTTTTACTTTTTGACCAATCTGCCATGTGGAAGCTTGTCAAATGCCTTGCTAAAATCCATTCATATAACACCCACTGAATTACTTTCATCAATCCTTCTTATCACTTCCTCAAAAAATTTAAACGTTTATGAGGCAAGACCTTCCTTTACAAATCCATACTGACCATCCCTGATAAGTGCATGCCTTTATACATAGTGCTATCTCTCAGCAATGATTCTACTAATTTGCCCATTACTGATGTAAGAATAACTGGCCTAAAATTGTATGATGTAGAGATGCCGGGATCAAAGGAACTGCCATACAATTTTAGTAAGAAGTCTGACAACACCGAGTTTAAATCCAACTGATTTATTTGATAGTAAACTCACAAGCTTTCGAGCAAAAGCTTGTGAGTTTACTATCAAATAAATTGGTTGGATTTAAACTCGGTGTTGTCAGACTTCTTACTAAAAGTGTACAGCAGTTCCTTTGATCCCTTTTTAAACAATGTTCTCCAGAACTTCTCCTGTATCCAGTGAGGATTGGAAAATCATCCTCAGAGCATCTGCTATCTCCTCTCTAACCTACTTCAGCAGCCTCAGAAATAATCCATCTAGCCCTGGCAACTTATCAACTTTCAAGGAAGTAATGTACCTGAAAAATTCTCTTGAAAGTTTCAGCAATCAGTTGGCATTTCATCTAACTGTATTTTTATTAATGCACAATCCCAGCATAGAATATAAACATAAGAAAATCCCATGGCTTTCTATCAAAGTAGGTTCAAAACTCCATGGGTTGGATCTGTGTGATTTTGCAATGCACAAAGCTCAGTCAGTGAAGCTCTATGCTAGAAATGGCAGTTGCAAAATCTGCCTCGTGATTTAGGATTTGTACTGTTCGTGCATACTCCACTATGTAGCTCAACAAATTGTACCATATTTTGTTTCCTAAAAAATAATCAAGCCAGTGAGTTGAAATTGGCTTTGGCAAATGTGCAAAACTAGCCTGGCTAATTGCCTCTCCCTCCTAATCAGAAGGCATATTCCCTCTTTGGTTTGACTTCCTTCCAAAGATCATTGATACGTGAGGAATAATGTACACAAGGCTCTGCCCTCTCATCCTGGCATGCAGCATCAGTCTGATGTACACATGAAGTGAAGTATCAGGAGAACACCATGTAAAGGGAACAATAATGTGACAATAATTCTAAAAGCATAAATTTTCAGTGTTCTACAACTGCTGCATTGGAAAATGGGTTTTTAAAAGTATTCATCAATTTAAACTTGCATTCTAACAAGTTCATGTTACTCATGCAAGTTTGAAAGGATTCTTCTGTTCTTAAGTTCTTGATGTCAGCCAGCATACATTTTGTAAACAAATGTTCGCCTGTCAATTACAATGACGTCAGCAGTGACCTGTGGGTCACTTCACTTCAAATTTGTTCAGCTGTTGCCTCAGTGACAGAAAATGGCTTTCCTTAGATGGGGAGAGAGCACTGAGGAATTCAATGGAGGTCATTATTAGAGAAACAAAATGGAAAAAAAAATCCGACAGGTTGGAGTAAATTTTAAGAGGAGGCAAATCAGCATCCTGTTAAATAAAAGCTCAAGATTAGCAACCTTCAGATTTCCTCCCTGTGTTTCCAATGACTGTTGAAAATGTTATAACAAGTGCATGCCAATTTTTTTCATCAGGATATATGGTTGTAACAAATTTCACAATCTCACTGTTGTAAGGCAGCTCAATTAGCATTATTGGATAGAATCATTATCAACCATTAGCCATTATCCTCATTGCAAGTATCACTGTTTTATCAGCTCTTTCAAAAAGGTCAATGACTTGTCCAAACCCATATCACTTCCGCTGTTAAACAATATTCTCAAAAAATCAACAATAATAAACAGAAAAACACAGAGGATTTAAATCAGTAACTACTTCTTATAGTCTAGACAGTTTTATTAGAGGGCCCCTGATGAGAAGGTTCCCTAAAAGGTAAAAAATAATTAAATCACAGCAATAAATCAGCTGTTCTGTTTCCAGCACCATAAATTCACTGGAAATGTGGAGGAAACCTGTTAATACGGGTCAAGAGGGTGTTGGCTGCAATGCTGGTGCAGCTGGAGCAGGAGTCAATCCCTGCATAGATAGAAGAGGGGTGAAAGAGAGACAACCATACTGTCAAAAACAACCAGAACAGTGTGGCCTGATTTTATGCTTATGCATCTAGGCAATTTAAGAACATGTATTGTAATAACATTGCTGATAATAACACCACATATTCTTCAACTCAGCCAGTGCCACTTCTCCATATTGTGATGGGAAATCTTTGTTGTCCTGTTTGTGCTACTCTGCAGAATGAAATCGGATCAGGGTGCAGGTGGGCCACTACAGCAGCTGTTATCTCAGCCCAGGGAGAAAATGATGCAGCATCCTGCTTAACACTGCGTTTTGTTAAACACAAGGAAAAATCCCCCCCTCAGGTCTAAATGCTTTTTTATTTTGGCAATGTTTTTAGTGACTGCAGGGGGAAAATAAGTTCTGCTGTGCTTTAGATACAGCATGACAATCCTTTGAAGTTTTACTGAACAGGATCTAAAACTGAAGTGTAGACATTCAGAATTGTGCTAAACGTCAAGCTGCAGGCAGAACATAGTAAAAACATACATCATTTAACACATAGCTGGCTAGGCAGGCTTCATTTGATATTCTAATTGCAATAAATCTTTACACAGTAGCTGCATCTCCTGATATGATTGTAATGTTTCTTTGTTCACTTAGTTTATTTGATTTATTGTAATTGGTTACTCATTTAGCTCAAAAGAGTACGTAAGGAGGAGCATCCGTGGTACGTTCAAGTTTTTGCATCTTTTGACCCTAACAGCAGCTTTACATTGGAGAAATGTTTTTCACTCAACATCTTTATTACTTGCTCTACTTGAAGAGGCAGGGGGCGGTGCTGTTGTGAAACCTTTCACTTCTATGTCTATCTTCGAGTGGGTGGCAAATTAAAATACACTGCTAGTACGGTTAGGCACCTTTAGTGAAAAACTTGAAATGAAGGAGTGCAAATCAAGACTTATATTCACATAGTGCCTATAGTCACTGGTATGGTGGAGGAAAGTAGCAGTTGGAGAGTTTACCATTGTTAAACAATTAAGCAATCCTTTAAGTTCAGGTCTAGAATTTAGTTTGCACTGCATTTAAAAGCAAGCCCTTAACTACTGAAAAATCCCATATTGCACACATAATGAATAGAAGGTCACCCAAAAACATACAAAGTCAAGACCAAAAGGTCATTCAAAACAGTGATACACAAAAACAGCACACAGGAATTCAAAGTAGTGCACACTAAATCCAATTTGGCTCAATCATCTATTTGGTGCCAGATCCTGTTCTCTGGAGCTTGCAATAACTGGAGGATGTACAACTTGATCAGTTGCCATTTTGCTCAACTATGCCAAAAGTCAGGCTCATAGGGGCTTTTGCTGCAAGCATGACTGTTCATGGGGGGGGGGGGGGGGGGGGGGGGAGAGAGAGAGAGAGAGTGTGGTACAAGTCAGCTAATCTTTATATTAAAAACCCGTACGCACCCCAGATTCTCCTTCTTATGTGGTTAACCCTTTGCTACACAATTCTTGCCGGATACAAATGAGTAGGGAAAGTTTTTGAGAGAGGTAGCTTCATGAGAGCAGACAACTGAAAGGCCATCACAGACAGGTGGAAATACTTAACGTTTTGGCTGAGTTCAGGCCAGCTAAGTGACTGGCAAATTTGAGCCATGGATTCTTAACCTAATACTCAACCACATTTCAACGTGAGAGCAGTCTTATTCATGAAGGAAACTCTGTATATAATTTAAGGCATTTCATGTTGCTCAGAAAATTCAAAAATTATACAATAGCTACGCTTTGTTGCGCTTCTCTGAACAAATCAATCCAGTAAGCTTTTATTACGGGGGGAGGGAAAGGGAGAAATAAAACAGCTGAACATCTGCACTATGTCAAAATAAATAAACCCATGAAAAAGCATAGTGTGAAAAAAAGCAATTTCAAAAAATGGAGTATTACTAAATTCAATTGAGCTACTGCAAGATATTATCATGAGTGGGTGAAAGGCATCAAACATCCACTTCAGAACAGTGGCACAATTATTAAAGCAACAATTTGGAACACTATGTACAATCTGCATTTTTCTAAAAATTTCATCTTTTTAAACTTCATGTGCCAAAACTTGGAGATTTCCTTTCCCTCACCCCACCCCACCATCTCCCCTCTGAGGTTGTTGCTGTGATATTGAATGTTGATTATTCTTTATTATTGATGGCTGCTTTGCCTATGACGTTACTGCACCAAATGAAATTCTGCCATGATTCACTTCAGAAAGAAAGAACAAAGTGCTTTGTATGTATTGATCAGAATGGTGGTTTTTGTGAGACAATTTAAACACATTTAAGAAATGCAGTGTATTTCTGGATAGTTTATTTTTTGATTGTATTCTTGGGGATCCTAGATCTATTATAGTGTTGCTGTTGAAAATATAATATTTTTAATTGTGATATCATACAGAAATTAATTTTCATTAGATGAGTAAAATTATATGGCTGTCAGATAATTACAGACGATAACCATAGGTTTGACTTTAACCCAACCTGCTCAATAAAAATGGGCGTTTCTTAGCTTTTCGTAACCTGACCCCTACTTGCCATTGCTCATTTTAATCTGCAGATTCTGTAGTACGTGAGGAGGCTGCTTAATGGAGGCATGCACCTTGTGAATGGATGCAACTCAGGCTCCTATTATGTTATAGGATCGGATTGCATTTTAACCAGGGCATGATCGGGGAATGAGCATAAATTTCCCAGCAGGCTGAAGCAGGTCTACAGATAGAAAAGACGCTCTTGGGTAAGTCAAACCTTTGTCTGTGGGGCTTGGAGCTTCAAGAGTGCGCCATGAGACTCCACAACCAAAGCTAGTTGTGGCCTTCCCCAGCCAAAGCTTCCCCTCCCTCTTAAAACCTTTCTGCAGGACTTCCCTGCTGGAGAACTGTGTTGGACTGGATCTCTGAGCAACCTTGCCACTTCTGCCGGCTTCAGACAGACGCCTGCTCTTGGCATGTTGGTGAAGTGAGGCTAAGCAACTGAAATACCCCAGACCTCAAACTTAGGTCAGCAACTGCAGTTCACCCATCTGAAAACTGGCAGGGTTAAAATTGAATTTCTCAGTTGTGAATAGATTTAACAAGCCATTCTTGGGATTTGTAACATTATCTAGAATTCTCATTCAGGTACTGGCATGAAGCTCAAAGTTAGGCTTGTTCAATTCTAAGCTATCAATGGGTCAGTGTCTATACAAGTGATTCATTCATCATGTCATTGCCTTGTGTAACTTGCATACCAGCTCACAACTCCAGCTGTAATTCACACAGCCTCCAATTAGAGGTACTACATTGATCGAGTGTCAATTCAGTAACGTAAGAATGAAGAGGAACCTGTCTCAGCTGAGGTATCCCTTGAACTCATTGAAGTTACAGGGATAGATCACTTTTTTTTAAATCACCAGCTTTCTGATGTAGGATTAGTAAATGTACGTAAATACTTTACAGCCTATTGTTGTCTTTCAGTCACCGTGTCAGTTCAGAACTTACAGGAAAAGCAGTTCTAATGATTCACTTTGCTTTGTTTGGCAGATAAATTGGTCACTGATGGTTATGCACACTGTTCAGGTTTGAAGTAACAGAATCAGAGAGCTGAGCAATTCTTCTGTGCACTTGCTGCCCTCCCAAGAGACTGAGCTAAGTGAGAGGGAACTGAAGACATCTGAAGCTACCAGTCATCTCCAGAAGGAATGGATATTAAATAATGATGTTTAGGTGGAACAGAGATTTAAAGACATAAACTACATTGCAGAAAAGGGAAAAGCATTCTAGCAACAGGAATGAGCCATCTTTCTTGCATAAAGGAGGGGAATGCCATGACATCTACTGAAGTGAGGACCTATCAGTGGATGCTGCACTTCTTTGCTCACCCCTGCTGGGACTGACTGTATTGGTACTTACCTGTTTGATCATCAGCCACTGCTTTTACTTTTGTGTGAGGTCCACAGCACACCTGACAAGCCCACTGCAGCAATCACTGCTGTTTTTTGCGAGGTACGCTCTCCGTCCAGCCAACCACATCAGAAGGAACATGGGATGTCGTCAAAGTTCCGAGGAGAAGGAGGCAGCCCGGCGCTCTCGGCGGATTGATCGGCACCTACGCTCAGAGAGTCAGCGCCAGCGCCGCGAGATCAAGCTCCTGCTGCTGGGGACCAGCAACTCCGGCAAGAGCACCATTGTCAAGCAGATGAAAATTATCCACAGCGGTGGCTTCAACTTGGAGGCATGCAAAGAATACAAGCCCCTCATTATCTACAATGCTATCGACTCTCTTACACGCATCATCCGCGCACTAGCTACTCTCAAAATAGAATTCCACAACCCAGACAGAGCTTATGATGCTGTCCAACTCTTCGCCCTGACTGGGCCTGCCGAGAGCAAAGGGGAAATCACACCCGAATTGTTAGGGGTAATGAAGCGCTTATGGGGTGATCCGGGCGTCCAGGAGTGTTTCTGCCGGTCCAATGAGTACCACTTGGAAGACAATGCAGCCTACTACCTGAATGATCTTGACAGAATTGCGGCGTCTGACTACATCCCCACAGTGGAGGACATTCTGCGGTCAAGAGACATGACCACCGGCATAGTGGAAAACAAGTTTACTTTCAAGGAGCTGACATTTAAAATGGTGGATGTAGGAGGGCAGCGGTCTGAACGCAAGAAATGGATTCACTGTTTTGAAGGGGTTACGGCAATAATTTTCTGCGTGGAGCTGAGCGGATATGACCTGAAATTGTATGAAGATAATCAGACAGTAAGTAAATGCTTTTTTCTTCTTGGTCAGTATGTTTTTGCATCCTTCATTTGGTAAGCGGCAAGTGCAATTCTTGCAGTCTGTTCCACAAAGTGCTAATTTTATGACCAATTATAATTTTGACATTAGTTTAATAAATAAGCAGCTCTCTAGAATAGACCAGAAATGGAGGATGAATATAATAGATTTCACTAATGCTTACTATATTTATATTTCTGATTCAAGTTTAGGTACTTTGTTATCACGATTCAATTATTAGCCATGTGAATTACTGAACTTTTTAAGTTCACAAAAATAGTTATTGCCTAATAATAGCAAAGAGTGCTCAATTGTCACAATATTGAAGGGGCTGTCTGCAGCACTGTAACTTGTGATGATTTCCTCAGTCGTCCTCAGGGTAGTCAATGTGGAGCATACAAACAATCAGAACGCTGCCACAGCATGCTCAAATTTTGCTACTTCTTCATGCAAGCTCATCAAAGGTTAAATAGTAGGTCGCAATTCTAATGAAGGTTTTGGATTTCAAAAATGCTGGCTGGAAGTTAGGTCATTTGAAGGCTGCATACTGAGACTGCGCTGTTCTTGGAATAAAAAGCTGATGCTCCCTGAACTTCATCTGAATCCTGGATTCTCACAACTGTTCCAATCCTAGTTACAATAATGCCCCAAGTTCTGCATGCACACTTTCAGAGAAAAAAAGAATAACTCTGTAAAACTCTATTCCAGGGCCTTAACAACTAATGCCCTAAATTGTGATATTTGACATTAGTTGTTTTAAGTCAGGTAAATCATTTAGTATCATTTAATATTTTTATTGTTTTTAATATATTTAAAGTATCTCTTTCAAGGTGTGCTCCATTAAAAGTCACTCTCTAAAATTAATTTGGGTTCATATTTTGCCTGAATTCAAAGCCCAATGTGCAACACTTTAACATCCCGCTTGTTAAAGAGTTAAGCAGCACACTTCGGTTTCTTATCAAATATTTCATGCACTATTTGCCAGATGAACAGAGATCACTATGAGTCAGCTGAGCTTTAGTGCAACACGTTGCAGTAACTATTGCCATGGTTACTGAAATGGAAGAGTTTGGATTAAACTGCGATCAATTTGCTATTGTGGCTATTAGAGGCCACAGACCATATTAGAAAACAAATAAACAGTTGGACTTCTCAGAGCCCCCTCCCCCTTTTGCCCTTTCCACCTTTCTCTTCTCCCCTCACCAAACACTCATCTACATGTGGCTTGTTCCAATGTGGCTGGTTGCTATAGTGCCAGTTTTTCAGGGCAGCATGGTGACAATCTCCCATTTCCCGGCAACCAGCTAATCAGCTCTTAAACCCCGGTTGCCAAATGCTGCTTCACTATCTTATATAAATTCAAGAGTCATTTGATGGGTGTCAAATCCTTTGATGACACTTTGTCCATGCAATTTGTACTGCGAACAATAAATTATCATCTGATGCAGAAGCTGTCAGTAAGCCAGCAAAATTATTGTGGCTTCAACTGGTTGCGTTCATCTATTAAATCCTCAGGTTTTTGTGATACACCATATGTACCAATACACGGTACCATACATGATCAATCTTAGCTATCCATACACTAAAAATTCTCAGGAACAGTTTAATTCAATACCTCTGCAGAGTGCAATGAATATATAAGACAGTGACTGTGAGATAGTGCAGGAAGATAGTGTTGTTAAATCCAAGAGAACTAGGAAGATAAATAATTGGAACAAAATTGAAGTATGAAAGACTGAGTTGTGTAATATTTTTCATGTTCCTAATATTCTTGGTACAATAATATAAGTTAGAAAACAGGATACTCCAGCCCACTGTATCAGTGCCAGTACTCAATTGCAATTTGTATATTTTTTTCCATTGATGTAACAAAACCAAAATAAAACAAACTTGTCCATATTATATTGGGTGTTTCAGTTCCAAATTAATTGTATGTACATTTTCACCTACACAAGGCCTGGATAATTCCAGATGACTTAGCTACGTAGCTCCGCTTGCATACATCTCATGGGAAGTTATAATAAGAGTAAAAGATAAATGGGAAATGGCTGGAATAGGTGATAATGGGAAACCAAAGACACAGTTGAAGAGAAAGAGTTTGCCGATATTTATAATGTCAGAAAAGGGACAGGGAAGACAAAGGGAAATGGGTAGAGAATCTAGGTGTGTAGAGGCTTCACAGAAGATCAATAACGTTTGCACGGATAAGTAGTCAGCAGAGAGAAATCTGGTACTAAATGTGTAAAAGAGCATAAAACAAGAAGAGATCATTCAAGTTGCATTGGCAAAGCATGTTGGGGTTTCACAACAAGCATATGTTTTACAACTGACATTTTGGATAGGGTTGCCAATCCTCCAGCATTGTCCTGAAGTCTCTAGGAATTAAAAGTTAATATCCTGTTGCTGCTACTTTTTTTTATGTTTCTTAGAACACTTTTGTTTAATAATTGTAAATATATTAAAGATCTGGCAAAAAAACAATTTCACCAAGTTGTGCAGGTAAAAGACATCATGAAATCTCCATGAATACCACCTTACTGTGGGGCATGCTTTGCCGATGGTGTTTAGAGAGGATGGGCAATATAATTGTAAGACATTAGGACAGTTGAGGATACAGATTGTGGGGCTGTGGTTGAGTTGAAGCTTGTGGAGGGCTAGTGTGGATGTTAGAGGTAAGAGTGTTTAGAGGGGATGGAAGTGAGATTTTCACAGCAGATTGGAATGGGCAGTTTTTCAAGCGACTTTGTAAAGATGGAAAAACACAGTTTTGGTAGAAGAGCAGACACTGGGTAGGAAGCTAAGCTCAGGATCAAAAAAAGACCAAAGATTCCATATTTCCTGACCCAATTTGAGATGGTAGAAGGGAACAATTGAAAGAAGCCAAAGTAACATTAACAATTTGTTTATTACTCAAGTGCTAATTAAGTCTGACTAATAATTTTTTCAGTCCTCATTCTTTGAGGAGAAATTCCCCACGTCAGTGTCCTTGGCACACACGAGAACTGTGTAGCGAGTGTTGTACATCTCCACTGATAATCCTTTTGTCCATTTTTGAATAGCGCTATTAAAAACAAAGAGCAACACAGCACGGGAAACAGGCCCTTCAGCCCAACGAGCCCACGCCGCCATCCTAACGTCCTAATGACATATCCTTGTCTTTAGGCTATGCCTATTGTTGAAGTTTCCCATATAGGGACCAATATAGGGACAATTTGTTACCCAATCAGCCTAAGAGCACATTTTTGGGATGTGGGAGGAAACCGGAGCACCCGGAGGAAACCCACGCAACCACGGGGAGAACGCGCAAACTCCCGCAGACACAGGCCCAAATCCATGTGTCAGCACAGCAACAGCGATAGTCTCTGAGCTGTCATGTTGCCCATCAGATGGTCCAGTTTAAGCATACACTGACGATGTGAAGCACTAGGCAACTCCTGAAGCAACCTCCAAGAGCAGCTCTCGCACGACATGCCGCATGCATGCCCCTTGTTGGTCAACAAGGTGGACCGAATTGCCTGCGGAAACAAATAAGACTTAATTAAACATGCTAAAAAAAAACTAAGACATTCCCGAGACGAAACTAAAAGATAGTCTACTACTATTTGGTCCTCCCGATATTCAAACAGTCCTGCTATATCCCTCTATCTGCAGACCGCTCATGTGGCTGTCCAAGAGACCCTTAAACAACCCTAGCGTGCCTGCTCCCACCACCTTATTCGGCAGTGCATTCCACATCCCCACTACCCTTTGTGTGAAAAACTGGCCTCTAATATTCGTCTTATACATAGCCCCCCTTACCCTGAGCCCGTTCTATCCATTTCTAATGGTGGAAAAAGCTTACCACCATTTACTCTATCTATACCCCTCATAATCTTATATACCTCTAAAAGATCCCCTCTCAGCCGACGTCTTTCAAGGGAAAACAATCCCAGTGTTTTCAATCTTTCCTCGTAAGACAGCCCTTCCATACCAGGCAGCATCCTGGTAAATCTCCTCTGCACTCTCTCCAGGGCCTCTACATCCTTCCTGTAGTACGGCGACCAGAACTGGACGCAGTACTCCAGATGAGGCCTAACCAACGTTCTATACACCTGCAACATCAGACTCCTACTCTTGTATTCTATACCCCTTCCTATGAAGGCTAACATACCATACGCTTTTTTTACCACATTCTCCACCTGTACTGACACCTTCAGAGACCTGTGAACCTGCACCCCCAGGTCTCTCTGCATCTCTATACTCCGGATAGTTTTACCTTTTATCCTATAACTCCCCTCTACATTATTCCGGCCAAAATGCATCACCTCGCATTGATCCGGATTAAATTCCATTTGCCATCTATCTGCCCAATCTATCAGCCTACCATGTCATGTTGTATTGCCAGGCACTGCTCCTCAGTACCCGCCAATCCAATCATCTTAGTGTCATCAGCAAATTTGCTGATCACATCACCTACCCCCTCTTCCAAGTCATTTATATACACCACAAATAGAAGGGGTCCTAGTACAGAGCCCTGTGGCACACCACTAGTGACAGACCTCCAGTTGGAAAAAGAGCCTTCCACTAATACCCGCTGTCTCCTCCTCCCAAGCCAGTTCTCAACCCATCTACATACCTGGCCCTGTATACCATGCGCCTTCACCTTTTCTATCAGCCTACCATGAGGGACCTTATCAAACGCCTTACTGAAATCCATATAGATGACATCAACAGCTTGTCCTTCATCAACCGTTTTTGTCACCTCTTCAAAAAATTCCACTAGATTCGTAAGGCACGACCTCCCCTTAACAAAGCCATGCTGCGTATCCCTGATCAGATCGCAGCGCTCCAGATGCTCATACATCCTGTCCCTGAGAATCCTCTCCATTAGCTTACCTATAACTGAAGTCAAGCTCACCGGCCTATAGTTCCCTGGGTTATCCCTCTGACCCTTTTTAAACAACGGTACTACATTTGCAATCCTCCAGTCCTCTGGGACCTCCCCTGAGTCCAAAGAGGAGACAAAGATTTGCGTCAGAGGCCCAGCAACGTCATCTCTCACCTCCCTTAGCAGCCTGGGATAAATACCATCAGGCCCCGGAGCTTTATAAGTCTTTATGCTACCTAAAAGCCCCAACACTTCTTCCCTCGTAATGATTATTTCCTTTAACGGGTCCTCAAATTCCTCAACGCCAGCATCAGACATCAGGCCCCTCTCCCGCGTGAATACCGACGCAAAGTATTCATTCAGGATCTCCCCCATCCCCTCAGGCTCTAAGCATAGATCCCCTCCTCTGTCCCTGAGAGGTCCAATCTTCCCTCTAACCATCCTTTTGCTCCTTACATAGGAGTAAAATGCCTTAGGATTTTCCTTAATCCTACCTGCCAAAGCCATTTCGTGGCCCCTTTTTGCCTTTCTGACACCCCTTTTAAGATCCCGTCTACACTCTCTATATTTTTCCAGCGCTGCCTCTGTCCCCAGTTGCCTGGATCTAACGTACGCCTCCCACTTCTTCCTGACCAAGTCTTCAACATCCCTAGTAACCCACAGTTCTCTAATCCTACCTTTCCCATCCTTCCTCCTTACCGGCATGTGTCTTTCCTGCAAAAATTTTAGCTTTCCCTTGAAAGACTCCCACATGTGCAGTGTCGACCTACCCTCGAACAGCTTATCCCAGTCGGTATCCCTAAGATCCTGCCTAATCTGGCTATATCTAGCCCTCCCCCAGTTTAACACCCTCCCCTTAGGGCAGGATTCATCTTTTTCCATTAATACCCTAAAGCAGACAGAGTTGTGGTCACTATTAGACACATGCTCTCCTACTACAACGTCAACCACCTGCCCTGGCTCATTCCCCAGAACCAGATCCAGTATAGCCCCCTCTCTAGTCGGGCTATCCACATACTGCTCCAAGGACCCTTCTAAAACACACTGTACAAATTCCTCCCCATCCGCACCTTCCGCTCTGGGCACCTTCCAATCTACCCCAGGGAAATTGAAATCTCCCATTACAACTACCCTATTCTTCCTACACTTATCTAAAATTTCCCTACATATCCCTTCTTCCACGGCCCGTGGACTGTTGGGCGGTCTGTAGTACACACCCAACATAGTAACCTCTCCCTTCCTATTCCTCAACTCCACCCATAGCGACTCAATTCCTAACTCAGCCATACCACCGTCCTTCTGCACTGCTATGATGTGATCCTTAACTAATAAAGCCACTCCCCCTTCTCTCCTCAAACCACCTCTATCATGCCTAAAACTCTTCTACCCCGAAATATTCAATTGCCAGTCCTGCCCTTCCTAGAGCCACGTCTCAATCACCGCCACCACTTCTAACTTCCTCTCGAACATTATTGCCTTCAGTTCATCTGTTTTGCCAGTCACACTCCTTGCATTAAAACACATGCACTGAAGACCCTCAGGCACTCTCTGATCCTCCCTCCGACTCTCCGGAATTACCCTGTCGCCCATCTCTCTCCCACTCCCAGTTCCCTCTATCTCCCCACCCCCCCTCCATATTAGTTTAAACCCTGCTGAAACACTCCAGCTAACCTCCCAGCTAAAATATGGGTGCCCTTCCCAGACAACTGTTCCCCATCCCTCTTGTATAGCTGCCCCTCCCTCCTGAAGACTTCCCAATGGTCTAAGAATCTGAATCCCTCCGCCCTACACCAATCCCTCAACCGCGCATTGATAGCCAAAGAAATAATAAACTTGAGGTAGATGCATCCATTGGTAACTCTGAGATAGTATTTGTTGGATATTCAGCAATAGATCAGAAATATTAAGCTGACAAAGCCCTAATGCTGCAAGTGGGACAGAGGTTGATAGAATAAACATTGCGCAAGCTTGGAGACCTTCAGAAACATCAATTACAACATTAATAAGGGCTGTTCAGCTTACAATAATACCTTTAAAAATATTTAAACTAACTTGAATTCTAATATACAATTCATTTTTTATATTCTCTGTCTCTGGCTAAGCCAGTACTTATTGCCTAGCCCAAACGCCCTTGAAAAGGTGATAGCAAGCTGTCTTTTTGAACAGCTGCAGTCCACATAGTTTATGTATACTCAGTGCTGTGGAGGGAGTTCCATGGCTTTGATCCAGTAACAGTGAAATGACAGCGATACAATTCCAAGTCAGGATGGTGTGTGACTTGGCGAGAAAATTGCAGATGGTGTGTTCCCATGCATCTGCTTGTCCTTGTCTTTCTAGATGGTAAAGATCGTAGGGTTGGAAGGTACTGTCAAAGGAGCTTTGTTGAGTTGCTTGGTGTATCTTGTATACGATACACACTGCTGCTATTGTGTCAGAGGTGGAGAGAGTGAATGTTTAACATGGTGCATGGAGTGCCAACAAAGTGAGCTGCTTTGTCCCAAGTAGTGTCAATCTTCTTGAATGTTGTAGGAGCTGCACTCATCCAGACATGTGGAGGATATTTGGACTTGTACCCTGTAAATGGTGTACAGGCCTTAGGGAATCAGGAGGTGAGTTACTCATTGCAGAATTCCCAGCCTGTGACCTGCTCTTGTCGTATTTGTATGGCTGGTGCACTTCAGTTTCTGGTCAATAGTAGCCCCCAGGATGTTGACAGTCATTTCTGATAATTTTATAAATATTTAGTATGTGTGAATTGCCACTCACTCCTTCAATGTTAGAAAGCATTAAAGGACAAATAAATTAATTTGAAATAATGATGAGCATTCAAGCAGAGTAGAGTGGTACACACTTGGGATAATTTCACTTTGGGTGCAATTGAGAAATTGGATGCAAATTTAGCTGGTTATGTTATGGCTCAAGTTTTCAATAATTTGAATCTGCATTATCACAAACATAACATCATTCATGAAGCAGCACAATCCACAAACACAATAGAAAAGATATTTTAAAAAACTTGGCATGAAAAAATATCTCTAAATATTTCTGAACAGTGGTTTTTTGGTGCAGTTTATTTAATAATAATAGAATAGAATCCCTACAGTGCAGAAGGAGGCCATTTGGCCAATCGGGTCTGTACCAACCACAATCCCATCCAGGCCCTATTCCCGTAACTCCATATATTGACCCTGCTAAATTGACAGGTGGATCAATTTAGCATGGCCAATCAATCTAACCTGCACATCTTTGGAGTGTGGGAGGAAACCGGAGCATCCAAAGGAAACCTGTGCAGACACAGGGAGAATGTGCAAACTCCACACAGACCCGAGGCCGGAATTGAACCTGGGCCCCTGGCACTGTAAGGCAGCAGTGCTAATCACTGTGCCGCCCCTAAAATTTATTACAACTAAGAACGAGTTTATCACGAAAAATAGGCTTTTTAAATAGGTAACCTTATTTTAAATCAGAACCGTTTACCAGTTTCTTTGGTGTACACTAGTCAGTTTTAGTAGATTAAATATTTTCTAGTCTGTTAGATCAAACATATCAGTACCCCATGCAATGAAGGAAACACACTTCTCAATCAGCTGTTTGAGCCAAGAATGGCTGCAAATATGCACAATTGGCTGAAACCGCCTCAATATTTCATAATGGAGATGTGGGCAGTTTTATGGGTGGGATCAGCTTTGGGTGAAATGGATTTTAAACTATTGTTAAAGATTTCAGAAACTTAATTTACTTTTGACATGATTTGATTTCAATTTTTCCAACTAGTTTGGCCAATTTTACCCAGATTGCATTGGTGAAACTAGCAGGAACTCTACTCATTTGTCAATATTAATTTGTAATTCCAAATAAACAAAAGTCAATTGCATATATTTATAAAACATATCTTGTTTACAAAAGAAACCTCAAAAATCTTTTACGAGATGGATGAAAGACAGTAAAGTAAGGTGAAAAATAGAGTTTTCTGAGAGCTGACAGGATCCACGGAGAAACTTCAGGAGGACAAGGGTACAAATATCAAAGAAGAAGATACCAACAGGGGGACAGAATGAGCAAAGACAAGGTATGCCCTGGTTAGTTTTTTTGTGGCATTGCTGGAGAACTTATGCATTAGGGTAATGAGTTGATGTAATGCTTTCAATACTTGTGAATTTAGATCTGCTTTATGGGGTGTTCGAATCATAAAATAAAATCATAGAATCATACGGTGCAGAAGAGGTGCTTTTGCCCATTGTGTCTGCATCAACATACTAGAAACACCTAAATTTCATTTAATCCCATTAATCAGCCCTTGACCCATAGCTTTGAATGTTATGGTGTGCAAAGTACTCATTTGTGGGGTTTATTTATAGGTAGACGACGTAAAGATTTGGTTAGTATACGTTCATATGGAATGTTCTTAATTGAATGCAGGTAGAAAAATCACTGGGTCTGCATCTTGCCTCTTCAGTCCAATGTTTTGAACTTTGAGCTTTCAATGTAATGTTATGATTTCCAATAACCTGTTATTGTTCTACCGACATAGCATCAATTGCTGGAAAATCTCTAAGATAGGCTTGGCTTAGTTGGAAGCATTCCTATTTTAGAATCAGTAGATTGTAGGTTCAAATCCCACTATAGATAGAGCACAGAATTCAAGCTGGCACTTCAGTGCAGTAATGAAGGAATGTTAAACTAGCAATTGTGCGGTCTATTTCTTCTACTCTTTTAAGTGGGTGTAAAGCATCCAATTGTACAATTCGAAGAGGATCAGAAAATTTATCTGATATCCTGGTCAATATTACTTCCTCATGGAAGGTCATGAGAAAGAAAATAACTTGGTAGGGCTTTATTGATTGTTGTGTTTGCTTACTTAAAATCTGGAATGATATGTCAATGGTTGTGAAGTACTTTTGGGTATTTTGAGAATGTGATAATGTATTAAATAAAATTTCTTTTATTAGATTACTTAAGATTACTAAAACATTAGTTTCATTTGCTGGACTTTGCATTGTGTTTAAGAATTTCATTAATAAGTTTTAGGGCAGTAATGTCAAATGGAATCTCCCAAGCTTCACCAGGCTATTGTGTACAATTAACAGGCACTGGTACATCTCTGGTCATGCACTGATGTAAACTAATTACAAGCTACATTTATATTTGAAATCTACAAAAGCCTAATGTTGGAATACAAGTTAACAGAGAAACAAAAAGTTTACATATAACCTATTAAAATGTTTAATTAGTTTCTAAAATATGTTCAAAATCCTTGCAATACACAAAAGTGAAAGATCTTGTTCTCTGATTTAGAGAATGTGGGTTGGAATCCGACGGCAACCAAGGATTTGGAAGTCACACTTGTGATGTGTTTTGTTAGTTATTTATTATGTGTTAACAAGAACAATTTCCTGTTGAAGGACACGTTCCACCTTGGCTTTGGCACATTCTGCCTGACATCAAGCACCTTGCCCTGCTACTAATTTGCCTGTTGCCAGATTGAATATGTAATCTGATTACCCTGACCTCCCAGTAGATATCTAAAAATCACAGTGGAAGCATTGAAAAGAATGAGGATGGGAAAATTATGATTTCAAAATGTCTCTTTGATGAATAGGGAAAATAGATTTTTAAGCCTTGGAATTACAATAAAGGTGTGCTATCACCAGTGCAGTGAGCCAGTAATATTGGCCAAGAAGCAAAAAAAAATCAGGCGCACACCCAGTTTTTTGCCTCTTATGATGTTACCAGTCCTGTTTGGTATGAAACCAATTTCAATATCTATGACCTCATTTAAATATGATTAGTGATTCCCGGACTCTATCATCTGGGCTCACTTGCCCTTACCTAATCATTGGTTGAGATCCTCATTGGCGAGAATCGTGCATGGTCCCCACAAACGGAAACCAGACATGATGGCCTCAGTGATGGCAATGGTCACCACCCCTGCAGAGCTCCCTATCCTCCCCCTCCCACATTCACGATACAAACCCATTCAGGGTCCACCCACTTGGCACTGTCCCTGGCACAGCTATAGTGCCCAGTGGGCACTGCCAAGATGGCACTACCCCGTGGACATTGTCTGGACATTTCCCCAGTCACCCAGCAATTTCACTGTCCTCCAATCCCCTGATGAGGCCATCACATCTGGTGTTCGTTGGTGGACACTAGTCGTAACTCTTGCCAGTAAGAAGCCTAACCAGTGAGAAGATTAGTGCACGAGAATCCAAGCTAGAGTATCTGGGACTCACTAATGACATGCAAATATTGCAGTCATTAATATTGCGCGAAGCCAATTTCACCGGTAAAACAAGGCCAGTACTATCAGGGGAGGTGGAGAAATCAGGCAAATTTCTGATTTTTCTGCCTTTTACCCAATTGCACTACCAGCCTTGGCAAATGACTGCTGGGACGAGGTTATAAGATCATGCCCTCAGAGCTTTTTTGTAAGACTGCATCCTTTGTCAATAAGAGCAATGTTAGGGTGTCAGATCAGAAACCCCAAGGTATATCATGAAGCCAGACTAGAACCATAGAAAATTACAGCTCAGAAACCGGCCTTTTGGCTCTTCTCATCTGTGCTGAACCATTTTTTGCCTAGTCCCATTGACCTGCACTTGGACCATATCCCTCCAAACCCCTCTCATCCATTAATCTGACCAAGTTTTTCTTAAATGTTAAAAGTGACCCCGCATTTACCACTTTATCCGACAGCTCATTCCACACTCCCACCACTCTCTGATGTAGAAGCACCCCCCCAAATTCCCTTTAAACTTTTCTCCTTTCACCCTTCGCCCATGCCCTCTGGTTTATTTTCTCGCTTTGCTTCAGTGGAAAAAACCTGCTTGCATTCACTGTATCTATGTCCATCAAAATCTTATATACCTCAATCAAATCTCCCCTCATTATTCTACACTCCAGGAAATAAAGTCCTAACTTATTCAATCTCTCTCTGTGACTCAGCTTCTCAAGTTCCGGCAACATCCTCGTGAACTTTCTCTGCCCTCTTTCAATCTTATTTACATCTTCCTGTAACTAGGTGACCAAAACTGTACACAGTACTCTAAATTTGGCCTCACCAATGCCTTTTGCAACCTTACCATAACATTCCAACTTTTATACTCGATACTCCGATTTGTAAAGGCCAATGTACCAAAAGCACACTTTATGACCCTATCGACCTGCAACGTCACTTTTAGGGAATTTCGTATCTGTATTCCCAGATCCCTCTGTTCATCTGCACTCTTCAGAGTCCTACCATTTACCCTGTACGTTCTACTTTGGTTTGTCCTTCCAAAGTGCAATACGTCACGTTTGTCTGTGTTAAATTCCATTTGCCGTTTTTCAGCCCATTTTTCTAGTTGATCCAAATCCCTCTACAAACTTTGAAAACCTTCCTTACTATCCACTATACCTCCTATCTTTATATCATTAGCAAATTTGCCGATCCAATTTACCACATTGTCTTCTATATCAATGATCTGGATGATAAACAACAATGGACCCAACATCGATCCTTGCGGCACACCACTAATCACAGGCCTCCACTCAGAGAAGCAATCCTCCACAATCACTGTTTGGCTTCTTTCATTGAGCCAGTGTCTAATCCAATTTGTACCTCCCTATTTATACCTAGCCACTGAACCTTCCTAATTAATTTCCCACGGAGGACCTTATCAAAGGCCTTGTTAAAATCCAGGTAGACAACATCCACCACCTTCCCTTCATCCACTTTCCTGGTAACCTCCCCAAAAAAACTCTAATAGATTGGTCAAACATGACCTAACCCGCACAAAGCCATGTTGACTCTCCTAATAAGTCCTGGACTATCCAAATATTTGTAGATCCTATCCCTTATCACACCTTCAATAACTTGCCCACCACCGACACCAAACTTACTGGCCTATAAATTCCTGGATTTCTTTTGAAACCTTTTTTAAACAACGGAACAGCATGAGCCACCCTCCAATCATCCGGCACCTCCTCCATAAATACTGACATTTTAAGCATGTCTACCAGGGCCCTTGTAAGTTCACTACTAGCTTCTCTCAAGGTCTGTGAGAATACTCTGTCTGATCCTGGTGATTTATCCACTCTGATTTGCCTCAAGACAGCCTGCACCTCCTCCTCTTTAATCCATAAAGGTTCTATGATCTCCCTACCTGTTTGCCCTATTTCTGTAGACTCCATGCCTGTTTCCTCAGTAAATACGGATGCAAAAAACCCATTTAATATCTACTCCATCTGTTTTGGTTCCATACACAGTCTACCACTCTAGTCTTCAAGAAGACCAATTTTATCCCTCACTATCATTTTGCTCTAACATACCTGTAGAAGCTCTTTGGATTTTCCTTCACTTTGTCTGCCAAAGCAACCTCATGTCTTCTTTCAGCCCTCCTGATTTCTATCTTAAGGAGCTTCTTGCACTTTTTATACTCCTCAAGCATCTGATCTGTTCCTTGCTGTCTGTACATTTCATACAACTCTCTCTTTCTCTTAATCAGTGTTACAATCTCCCTTGAGAACCAAGGTTCCTTATTCCTATTTACTTTGCATTTAATCCTGACAGGAACATGCAAGCTCTGCATTCTCAAAATTTCTCCTTTGAAGAGCTCCCACTTTCCATTTACTTCCTTACCAAAGAACAGCCTGTGCCAATCCGCACTTCTCAGATTCCTTCTCATTTCATCAAATTTGGCCTTTTTCCAGTTCAGAACTTCAACCCAAAGACCAGATCTATCCTTATTCATGATCAGGTTGAAACTAATGGCATTATGATCACTGGATCCAAAGTGTTCTCTCACACTCACATCCCCCTTCACTTGCCCAAACTCATTTCCCAATAGGAGATCCAATACCGTATCCTCTCTAGTTGGCACCTCTATATACTGATGTAAAAAATTCTCCTGAACACATTTTACAAACTCTACCCCGTCTAAACCTTTAACAGTATGCAAGTCCCAATCTATATGTGGAAAATTAAAATCCTCTACTACCACAGTTCTGTGTTTCTTGTAGTTGTCAGCTATATGTCTGCTGATTTGCTCCTCCAATTCTCTCTGACTATTAAGTGGTCTAATAATACAACCCCATTAATGTGGTCATATCTTTCCTGTTTCTCAACTCCACCCATAGGGCCTCTGTAGACAAGCTCTCTAAGATATCCTGTCTGAGTACCGCTGTAACAATTTCCCTGATCAACAATGCCACCACGCCACCTCCCCCACTTTTTATCCCTCTGCCTCTATCACACCTGAAACATTGGAACCCTGGAACATTGAGCTGCCAGTCCTGCCCCTCCTGTAGTCAAGTTTCACTCATGGCTATAATATTATATTTCTACGTATCAATCCACGCCTTCAGCTCACTTACCTTCCCACAATACTCCTGGCATTGAAATAGACACCCCTCAAAAGATTATTTTCACCACACTGAACCCTTACATTTGTGATTTTGCATGAACTAACCTATCTTTTTACCCCACTCTACTATCTGCTCTGGCACTCTGGTTCCCATCCCCCTGCAAGTCAAGTTTAAAGGCTCCCCAATAACACTAGCAAATCTCCCTGCAAGTATATTGGTTCCCTTATAGTTTAGGTGTAACCCGTCTCTCTTGTACAGGTCCCACCTACTCTAGAAGCGGTCCCAATGATCCAAGAATCAGAAACCCTGTCCCCTACAAGAGCTCCTCAGCCACGTGTTCATCCGCCCAAGTATTCTACTCTTCCCTCAGTGGCACATGGTACAGATAGCAATCCTGAGATTACTACCCTTGGCGTCCTGCTTTTTAACATCCTTCCAAGCTCTCTATACTTTCTCTTTAGGACCTCATCACTCTTCCTACCTATGTCATCGATACTGATGTGTACCACGACATCTGGCTGAGTACCTTCCCACTTTAGAATGCTGTGCACACGATCAGAGACATCCCTGACCTTGGCACCCGGGAGGCAACAAACCATGCGGGAGTCTCTACCCCAACTGCAGAACCTCCCTGTCTATACCGCTGACCATCGAGTCTCCTGTCACGACTGCTCTCCTCTTCTTCCTCCCACCCTTTTGTGCTGCAGAACTAGACTCAGTATCAGAGTTCTGGCTGTCGCAGCTTGTCCCAGGTAAAGCATCCTCCACAACAATATCCAATTCATTTTACCTGTTGTGGAGAGGAATGGCCACAGGGAAACCTTGCTCTGCCTGTCCTTTCACATTTCCATTCCCTCTTCTTATAGTAACCCAATTTCCTGTGCTCTGCTGCTGAGGTGTAACTACCTCCCTAAAGCTACTGTCTATATACTTCTCATTCTCCCAAATTAAACAGAGATTATCAAGCTCCTTCTCCAGTTCCCGAACATGCTTTGCTAGCAGCTGCAGCTGGATGCATCTCTTGCATGTGTTGTTGTCAGGGATGATGTTGTCAGGGATACCAGAGGTCTCCCTGATCTCTTGCATCCTGCATTCTAACATCTTTCTGGCATTTTTTTCTGGGAATAAAAATAAGAGTAAGCGTTCCGAAAAGATAAAAAACCTACTCTCGCCTCTGCCTATTCTCGCCGAAGCCCGTTGAGCCAAAGCCCTTCAGTCTTCACTCTGCTCCCTCTCACTCCATTGCCGCTCGCTGTATAGAGTGTCCTGCTGTTTATAGTACCCTTCCACCACTAGTTGGCATCAGGCACAGGTTTCCCAGTTAAAAAAACTTTTGAAAGGAAAAAAGCCCGCAAAAAAAAGTTAACTTAATAAATAAACAAGCAAACACGAGCTGCCTTACACTCAGCACAAATCTTTCCCTCTCAAACTTGCCCTGGTCGCAACAATGAGGTTGATTCCCCAGGTGAGTGACTTTTGTAGTAAAATAAAAAACTCAAACTCTCAGACTATCCCTCGACTCATTTCAGGTTTCCCAGTTAAAAAAAACTTTTGAAGGGAAAAAAAAGACCTCAACAATTTTTCTTTCTTAGCATAAATGTTTTGCCTCAGGAGCAACTCCACTAACTAGGGATCTTTTTATCAAAACAAGCTTTACTCATAACACAATTTAAATATAATGAACAAAATGAAATAGTTTAACACAACTGTTGAACAATTTTAAACATGAAAATAAATAACTCTTAATTTTTAATTTATTATCAATTCAGATCCACTCAGCAATGATTCCCTGAAAGACTTAACCCCATTTCACATATAGTTACCAAATCCAGGCATACTTGCTCTAAATTGGTTAACAACCAATGAAGCCTTCAGAAAGAGAAGTAAGAGACCTCTTCTTTTAACAGCTCTTTCTAGCAACTGAACACAGAAAGCTACTTTGTTCTCTATTACAAACGTAGCTCCATCCAATCCTAGTACCATACGATTATTGACCCTGTAGCTAACTCAACTTCCATTACTTTAATGACCATAAACATCCAGGGGTCCTTACCTTGGGTAAACAAACGCATATTATGTCTTCTGTTAAATAATCATTACATGGCTAAAATGAATAATCATGCTGCTTTGCAGCATCTGCTGCATTCCTATCAGACAAACCGACACCTTTATCAAAACTCTGAATCTTAAAACAATCCCCCTTAAATTTCAAATATATTAATACCACAGTACTACAAGCATATAGTACTTTCAATTTAAATATTGTAGCATCATATCAAGTAATGAGTTTCACCTCTCTTCTAAAAAAAGTAAAAAAAATTATACCAAACTGCAATATTCAGGGCTAATAACTGAACAACATATTTCAAGGACATAGTGGCTGATTATCTTCTAAGTACATTATTTAATGACTGTGCAACAGGTTAACTTGCAAAAGAGAAAGCAAGAGCCCTTTTGTCAGATTATTTCATTTTATTGCTTTTATCGTCAATATTTCAATATTTTGACACCATAAATGCACTCTGAATGGAAAGAAAGGAAGAACTTTCTATAATATCTTTCACTACCATAGCTCATCCCAAAGCACTTTAAAAGTACTTTATTGGCTGTAAAGTGCAGTTGCTATTGTAATGGAGGAAATGCAGGAGCCAAGTTGCATGCAACAAGTTCCCATAAACAGTAATGTGATAAAAAGCAGATATTCTATTTTTATGGTAAGGAATAAACACCAGCCAGGATACCAAGGAGAATTCCCCAATACATCCTCATTGCACTGAATGTTATATTCAATGAACTGGTTTTTCCTTATAATATTTTGCAATTCTAACATTGACTGGAAACTAAACTGGACTAACCATATAAATACTGTGGCTCCAAGAGCAATGATGTGGAGATGCTGGTGGTGGACTTGAGTACGCATAATAAGAAGTCTCACAACACAACAACAAAGTCCAAGAGGTTTATTTGGTCGCACAAGCCACAAGCTTTTGGAATACTGCCCCTTCATCAGATGAGTGGGAGTTCTGTTCACAAACGGAAATCAGAAATACAGACAATACAATTTACAAGTCAGTGTTTGGAATGCGTGTCTTTACATGTAATCAAGACTTAAAGGTACAGGCAATGTGACTGGAGAGAGGGTTGAGCACAGGTTAAAGAGAATTTATTGTCTCCAGCCATATATCAGGTTGACAATGTTAGCTGAGTTGCAAGAGTATGTACGGTTCATTTGGAATACTGCATCCAGTTCTGGCTGCCTTACTCCCGGAAGGACGTGGAGACTCTGGAGAGAGAACTCAGTAAGAATTTAGCAACACCAGTTTATAATCCAACCAATTTATTTGATAGTAAAATTACGAGCTTTCGACACTCTGTGTCTTTGTCAGGCAAATGCAGTGTTCTGGTCTGCAATAGCACACATCAGCACAGACAGTCAGAGATTGCTGATTAGAATGCGAATCCTTACATCTAACCTGCTATTGAAGTGTTAAAGTGGCTAACAATGTGTGTGAAGGGAATCCTGAGCATTGATTAGAGAATTGTGTATTTTCTCCAGACAGCACAGTAGTGAGGTTTTTTGCTAACCCAGGCAAGTTACGGGGGTTACAGATAGTGTGTCATGAAGCCAAGATCCCTGTTAAGACCGTCCTCATGTGTGCAGAACTTGGCTATCAGTCTAAGCTCAGCGATTCTGCACTGTCGTGTGTCACGAAGGCCCCTTGAAGAACATTTACCCGCAGGTCGGAGGCCGAATGCCCATGACTGCTGAAGTGTTCGCCCACAGGAAGGGAACTGTTTCGCCTGGTGATTGTTGAGCGATGCTCATTCATCCGCTGTCGTAGTGTCTGCATGGTCTCCCCAATGTACCATGCTTCGGGACATCCTTTCTTGCAACGTATTAGGTAGACAACGTTGGCAGAGTTGCAAGAGTATGTACTGTGTACCTGGTGAATGGTATCCTCACGTTTGATGATGTCGTCCATGTCTATGATCTGGCATGTCTTGTAGAGGTTGCTGTGGCAGGGTTGTGTGGTATTGTGGTCACTGTTCTCCTGAAGGTTGGGTAGTTTGCTGCGAATAATGATCTGTTTGAGGTTGTGCGGTTGTCTGAAAGCAAGAAGTGGGGGGGTGGGGATGGCCCTAGCGAGATGTTCATCATCATCAATGATATGTTGAAGACTCCGGAGAAGATGTCGTAGCTTCTCCGCTCCGGGGAAGTACTGGAAAACCAAGGGTACTCTGTCCACCGTGTCCCGTGTTTGTCTTCTGAGGAGGTCAGTGCGATTTATCGCTGTGGCACGTCGGAACTGTCGATCGATGAGTCGAACACCATATCCTGTTCTTGCAAGGGCATCCTTTAGCGTCTGGAGGTTCTGTCACGATCCTCCTCATCTGTGCAAATTCTCTGTATACGGAAGGCTTGTCCATAGGGAATGGCTTCTTTAACGTGTCTAGGGTGGAAGCTGGAGAAGTGGAGCATTGTGAGGTTGTCTGTCGGTTTGCAGTACAGTGAGGTGCTGAGGCGACCATCCTTGATGGAGATGCGTGTGTCCAAGAATGCAACTGATTCTGGAGAATAGTCCATGGTGAGTCTGATGGTGACACACTATCTGTAATCCCTGTAACTTGCCTGGGTTAGCAAAAGACCTCACTTTCTGTGCTGTCTGGAGAAAATACACAATTCTCTAACCAACGCTCAGGATTCCCTTCACACACATTGTTAGCCACTTTAACACTTGAATAGCAGGTTAGATGTAAGGATTCGCATTCTAATCAGCAATCTGTGACTGTCTGTGCTGATGTGTGCTATTGCAGACCAGAACACTGCATTTGCCTGACAAAGACACAGAGTGTCGAAAGCTCGTAATTTTACTACCAAATAAATTGGTTGGATTATAAACTGGTGTTGCTAAATTCTTACTGAGTTCTTACTATCCCAGTCCAATGCCAGCATCTGTACATCATGACTCTGGAGAGAGTGCAGAGGAGGTTTACCAGAATGCTGCCTGGTATGGAAGGTCTGAGTTACGAGGAGAGGTTGGGCAAATTGGGACTGTTTTCCTTAGAAAGATGTAGACTTAGAGGAGATCTAATAGAGGTGTACAAGATTATGAGGGGGATAGATAGAGTAAACAGGGTTAAGCTTTTTTCTAGGATGGACTCAAGTAGCACGAGGGATCATGGGCTTAGGGTGAGGGGGGTAAGGTATAATTTGGCTGCTAGAGGGAGTTTTTTCACATAGAGGGTGGTGGGGGTATGGAACACGCTGCCAAGTAAAGTGGTGGAGGCAGGTACTCTGGAGTTATTTAAGAAATACTTAGATGGGCACATGAACAGAATGAGAATGGAGGGGTATAGAAAACTGATTTAAAATAGGGATCATGAGCCTTGGGAGTTCCTGGGAAGCGTGTAAATAGATGATATTGATGTACTTGTTTTTAATCCTACAGGTGCTTTGGTCCACCTTGTTGTCTAACGAGGGGCATACACGCGATGGGTCGTGAGAGGACTGCTCTTGGACCTTTTGAGAGTATCCTACTGCTTCACATCATTAGTGTATGCTTGACCTGGACCATCTGATGGGCAACACGACAGCTCAGTGACTATCGCTGTGCTGTGCAGATACATGGATTTGGGCCTGTGTCTGTGGGAGCTTGCGCATTCTCCCCGTGCTTGCGTGGGTTTTCTCCGGGTGCTCCGGTTTCCTCCCGCATCCCAAAAATGTGCTCTTAGGCTAATTGGCAAAACAAATTCTCCCTAAATTGTCTCAAATTTGGTTTTTAATCCACAGATCTATAAACATAGACAGGGATCACGGGTAGAGGGGAAACATTGGGGAGGCGGCGCCGGCTCATTGGGCCGAAGGGCCTGTTTCCCGTGCTGTTTTGTTCTATGTTCTATGATGTAACTATTGGATGGTGTTCTCACATGAGTTGATGGCATTCTTACATGAGGTTGCTGTAACAGGGTTGTGTGGTGTCATGGTCACTGTTCCTCTGAAACTACCCAGCCTTCACCTGTAAAGACACCCATTCCAACCATTATCTTGTAAATTGAGTTTGTATCCACACATACCCTATTTGTGAATAGAGCTCCCACTCACCTGATGAAGGGGAGGTGCTGCAAAAGCTTGAGACTCGTGCTACCAAATAAACCTGTTGGACTTTAACCTAGTGTTGTGAAACTTCTTTCTGTGCTACAAGAGCAAGTCTAAAGAGGCTAAAAATCTTGTGGTGACTCACCTCTTAACAACAATCCCCCCCCATCCCGCCACAAGCCTGTCCACCATCTACAGGCCTGTGTGTGAATGTGAGGAATATTCCCCACTTTCCTGGATGGGTGCAGCTCCAACACTCAAGAAGCTCTACATCATCCAAAACAAAGCAACTCACTTGACTGTCATCCCATTCACAAACATTCACTCCCTCCATAACTGACGAACAGTTGCAGCAGTGTGTACCGTCTACAAGATGCATTGAAGGAACTCACAAAAGGCTCCTTAGATAGCACTTTCCAAACCCACAACCACTCCCATCTAAGGGCAAGGAAAACAGATACATGGGAACACAGCTCTCCACTTCTTGGAGAGTTCTTCTCCAAGCCATCTACCAACCTGACCTGGAAATACGTTGTTTCTTTTTACTGAAGCTAAGTCAAAATCCTAGAACACCCTTCCTAATAGCATTGCGTATGCATGTACACTACATAGACTGTAGCAGTTCAAGAAGTCAACTCACCAACACCTTCTCAACAACAATTAGGGATGGGCAATCAATGTTTGATTAATTAGTGATGCCGAAATCTGACAAATGAATAATAAATCTCAGTTGTCAGCACATAAATATATCAAGTGGGTGACCAACATCCTCTACAATAAAGCTGATCATTATACTAGATTTCTAAGGTTTCCAGTGATATCAGGCTCTCCTTGTATGCATGCGGCATTGAGAGCTGCATATCACCAGCACCCCGGTATTCATTAACAGGAAAGGGTTCCATTCCCTGAACAATTCAACATGCAATTATCAAAAGCATATAATGCATATTTGTGCCACATACATTCGAGTTCCCCATGATTCAACATCCTAACCCAATCCCAGGTGCTTCACATTCTTTTATTTTAATTTATTTATGGCATGTGGTGGTGACTGTGTCACATCCTTTGACACAGCATTTGTGCTCTTGTGCTGACATTCGCTTCCCAGAGAGCATGGATACAGGGAAGCTTCTAGAAACAATAATGCAGGACAAAATTGATAGTCACAAATGCAGGTTAATTAAGGAAAGCCAACAAAGGACTCTTAGATTTTGGTGTACAGGGCAAAATTTCAAAATTTGCAGCTGATGTGAAACTTGTAACCATTGTGAATTGTGAGGAGGATAAGGCAGACCTTCAAAAGGACATAGACAAATTAGTGGAATGGGCAGACAAGTAGCAGATGAAGTTCAATGTAGAAAAGTTTGATGTTTATTTATTAGTATCACAAATGGACACAGATTAACACTGCAATGAAGATACTGTGAAATTCTGTAGCCACTGTACTCCGGCGCCTGTTCGAGTACACTGAAAGAGAATTTAGCATGGTCAATACACCTAACCAGTATGTCTTTTGGACTATGGGAGGAAACCGGAGCACCCAGAGAAAACCCATACAGACAAGGGGAGAGTGTGCAGACTCTGCACAGGCAGTGACTCAAGCCGGGAATGGAACCTGGGTCCCTGGTATTGTGACGCAGAAGTGCTTACCACAGCGCTGTCCCCAAAAAAGTATGATTAAATAAATTTTGGGTACAACACAGAGAGGCAACATAAAATAAAAGATAAAATTCTAAAAGGTGGCGCAGCAGCAAAGAGATCTGATTGCATTTGTGCATAAATCATTGAAGTTGACAGGGCAGGTTAAGAGAGCAGTTAATAAAGAATACAGTATCTTAGATGTTATTAGTAGGGGCAAGGAGGTTATGTTGAGCTTGTATAAGACATTAGTTCATCTCCAGCTGTAGTGTTTCGTCCAGTTCTGGGCACTGCAATTTTGGAAAGATGTGAAGACATTGAAGATACTACATTAAAGATTCATGAAAATGGTTTGAAAGGGGGGTATTTCGGTTACTTATATAGATTGAAGAAGTAGAAACTGTTCTTAGAGAGGTCAAGATTGAGAGGAGATTTGATAAAGGTATTCAAGATCTTGAGAGGTCTGGATAAGGAAAAACTATTCCCACTCATGAAAGGATCAAGAAAGAGAGTGCAGACTTAAAGTAATTGGCAAATGAAACAAACATAACATGACGGGAAACTTTTTCATGCAGCAAGTGGTTAAGATTTGGAAAGCACTGTCTGAGTGTGATCAAGGCAGGTTCAATCGAGGCATTCAAAATGGAATTAGACAGTTATCAAAAAAAACGGGCATGATCATAGGGAGAAGACATCGGAATGGCACTAGGTGTAATGGTCATTCAGTGGTGCAGACATAACGGACTGCTCTGTAACAATTCTGTAATTCTGGCGCCAGAAGTCGCAATCAGAGGAAGATCCTCATAGTCCTCAGTGCTATAGGGGATGGTGACAGCTTCTGACATGTACTCACCAGCAGCTGAGAGACTCTAGTTCACTGAGAGTGGGATAGGGATCATAGGAAAGAGGCGGGCATGAGGGTTGGAGACAAAGACAAAGATGGGTTTCAGTGCCACCCATTCTCCCCAGACTAAGTCCCTCAATCAGGAACATAGTACCTGGTAATAGGGATTCTCTACCCATGCATCTCCCCACCACCCCCCAGCCTCCGCAACCCACACTCCGTGATGATACTAGAAAACCCAATATAGGATTTGCTGAGTGACCTTTGAAAGGCCTAGAAAAGCCTTCTGTGGCTCACATTTAACCCTAAACCATCACTGAAATATTACTGGCCAGGGACAATATGTATGAATTGGCACAATAGAACATAGAACATAGAACAATACAGCACAGAACAGGCCCTTCGGCCTTCGATGTTGTGCCGACCAAAATAAAAAGCAATGCCCCTCCAAACTAAACCATTCCCTTCTCTTCCATATACTTATCAATTAACCTCTTAAACGCCACCAAACTTGGCGCATCTACAACAGCTGCAGGCAGGGCATTCCACTCCCTAATCACTCTTTGAGTAAAGAACCTACCTCTGATATCCGTCCTATAACTCATACCCCTTAATTTAAAGTTGTGTCCCCTCGTGCTAGCTTTCTCCATCCTAGGAAAAAGGCTATCACTGTCCACCCTATCCAAACCTCTAATCATCTTATATGCTTCAATAAGATCCCCCCTTAGCCGCCTCCTTTCTAACGAAAACAACCTCAAATCCTTCAACCTCTCTTCATAGGACCTGCCCTCCATACCAGGCAACATCCTAGTAATGTTGAACTAAATTCACATTCCGCTACTGATGACCAGGAATCCTGCATCAGCTCTTCAGTCTTCCAACTTCATAGGAGAAGGTTTTGCTGCAACCTGGAGACTAACATATAGCTTTGCCTAATAATATATGGACCCTGTCGCCATGATTTTGGCCTCAGGAGACTGCATGAAATTCTGCGTGTTGAAACTGAATTATTTATAATTTAGCAATATTTGAAATGTTAAAAAGTTATTATAAAAGAGCAAAAATTTAAAGCTGCCCCCCTGGACAACGTATAGGCTTGTTAGAGTTGTGTCTGGCTATAGTTTTGAACCTTGATAACTTTATTAATTTCAACGAGCAGGATTTTGAATGGATGGATGATATCTTCTGCACAGAGATAGAAGCTGCTTCACTCTCTGTGGTAAAATAGAATCTTCGGCCAGTGTCATATTTATAATATACCTATAATGTAAATGGAGCACTTGGTAACTAAACACTGACTTGATCTCCCTTGCCAGCAGGGGCTCATTAATGCCTGTGAGCTATTTGATTCTTTTCAATTGTGCAAGAGTTCATATTAATAGTTTTCCGTCAAGCGTCTTCTACTTAGACAGGAACACACAGGGGCTTGAACCAAAATAAATTCTCACATTCAATTAAACCACTTAAATCCTATGATAATTGGACAAAGATAACACATTTTCTGGTAAAAGGATAGATGTATGGCACTGGAGACCATTTGAGTCATTGAATCCATGCCTTATTCAATGTCATTTCTGAATCTACTGTGATTTAAATCACAAAAATAAAACTCAACAAACGCTATAAGTTACCATTTGTCATGGTTGTACAGGTAGGGATATAACAAGCCCTGCAATTCTGCAAGGATTTGACCAATCACTTTAACCTATCCAATTATAAGATACTTAAAGATTTTGTGTGCCCTCTTTAAACATGACATCTCAAGATATTTTGAAGTAAGGAGATTGTTGCGTGAAAAAGAGTAACGCAAGTAAGTGCAATTTGAATAGTTGACATACTTGAAAAGTCACTCTGTCAGAGACTTGAAGGGCTAAATGGTCTGTTTCCTTCTGTGATGTGCCCTGATTCTAAAATACTTTGATCAGAGATGGTTCCTATTGCTGGTCCATCTTTGGCTGCTGGTTTCTCTGTATAACTTGAGTACAAACACAATTTCAATACTTTTCTCACATTATTTAATATACTATGCAATGAATGGTTAGAACATGGAACTTGCTAACACATGGAACCAGTTGAGAAAAATCAAATAGATACATTTCAGGTGAAAACTAGTTAAGTACACGAGGGAGAAAGGAACAGATGGATAGCTGATGAAGTTGGATGGCAGGAGGGACATGTTTCACATTATCAGCATAGAGCCATTGAGCTGAATGACCTGTTTTTGTGCTGTAAATTCTATGTATTATGTACAAGCTATTTACTTTAACTGAACAAATTCTAGTATGAGGTTTTTTTTTCCCAATAATTTTCCTGATCAAAGAGCCATTGCTTGTCACTCTCCAACACAACGAACATCCCTCCACAGCAAAAGAATCTGCAATCATTTGTGGGTTTTTATTCTTCAGTATTTTTGATGAATTCACAATTCTACGGGAATGAGGCCAAAAATGGGGGGAAAAAATAAAGAAACAAGAAAGAATTCAGAGAAATGATTTAAGATTAAGAGCAATACACTGAGCATGATCAATGACACTACAAATATCAGAAGTTTGAACTGACGGTCTAAATATAATGTTAAATGTTCAAGTAAAATATTTTTCAACATTTCTATTTGTATCACCCTAAAAAGAGGGAGTAATTCATTATTATCACTGACAGGTTGTAGAGATAGTTGATGTGAAAAATGGTCAGAAGAGCAAAATCAAAGTAACTGAAAATGCTGTAGACGGTTTACATTTGGTACACCACTTCAGAAATGGCTGGGAAGGAATTGCACCTGACACCTGAACTGGAAGAGTCCCCTCCAGTCAAAGCACATTTGTCTCTGAGGAATAGAACCATGTATGTCCAGGACAAAAAGTTATTGTTAAACTGTTCTGTCACAAATGTATAGAGATAATCTTTAAGATTGTTGTTTCATTCATGAGGGTGTCAAGCCCCTTTATCCATGCCATAAACTTTAATAAATGATTCACTGTTCTCTGTAGCTGAGAATTAAGTTCCAAAGGCTGTCTACACTTAGTGCTGCCTCGGAAAAGCAGTCAGCATAATCAAGGGACCAATGCACCCTTATATACTCTTTTCCACCTTCTTTTGTCAGGAAAAAAGATATAGAAGTCTGAAAACATGTACCAACAGACTCAAGAGTAGCTTCTTTCGAGCTGTCATCGGACTTTTGAATGGTCTTATCAAATATTTTGATCTTTCTCTTCACCCTATCTATGGCTGCAACACTATATTCTGCATCTTATCCTTTTCCCCTATGTACTTTATGATTGTATGTTTTACCTATGTAGCACACAAGAAACAATACTTTCACTGTATCCTAGTACATGTCAAAATAAATCAAATCAAATCAAATCATTGATATAGATAGGACTAAAAAGAGATTCTGCTGAGGAAGTATGAACAGTCAGGGACTAAATTAACAAGCAGAACCACAAAGGTAATAATCGCTTTATTACCCAAGCCATCGGAAGAGGTAAGTAAGACGAGAAAGTGGATGTGTGACTCAAAAAATTGTGCAGGAGAAATAGGTTTCAATACATTGGGCACTGGCATCAGTTCTGGGAAAACAAGTGTTGTGCCATTGGGCCTTCATCTGAACCATGCTGGAATCAGTGTCCTTGGCAAATCATATAACTAGGGCTAACGAGAAGGTTTTGAACTAAACAATTGGGAGGTCGGAGAAGGATTACTGCGAAGAGAGATTTGTTGAGTTAAAGAGAAAGGACAAGGCAATAATGTTGGGTGCCTATGTGGGTGTGACAGAAAAGATTGAGTGAACAATGGGTGGCACGGTGACACAGTGATAAGCGCTGCTGTCTCACAGCGCCAGGGACCTGGGTTTGATTCCCAGCTTGGGTCACTCTCTGTGCACAATCTGCATGTTCTTCCTCTGAGTGCTCCTGTTTCCTCTCTCAGTTTGAAAGATGTGCTGATTAGGTGCATTGGCCATGCTAAGTTCTCCCTCAGTTGACCCAAACAGGCGCCAGAGTGTAGCAATTAGGAGACTTTTCACAGTACCTTCATTGCAGTGTTAATGTAAGCCTACTTGTGAACTAATAAATAAACTTTCAAACTTTATAACAGTGAAATAGCAAATAAGGTTAAAAGAGAGAAAAATGCTAAAGAATTAAAGGCTACTTATCTACATGTATGTAACATTCATGACAAGACGGATAAATTGAGAGCACAAACAGAATTCAATTAGAATGATACAATAGACATCAGAGAGACATGGTTAGAAAGTGACCTTGGCGCCTGAGTATTCAAAGATATTTGACATCTTGGAAGGACAGAAAGCAAGGAAAAGTAGATGGGTGATTCTATTAATAAAGGATGAATTTTGTTCAGTATTGGGAAATGATCGTACTTCAAAGGATCAAAACATAGGATCAGTTGTAATGAGAGAAAAAATAGGAAAGGAAAAGAAGTCACTAACAGTGGCTACACTGTCGGACACAGTATAAATCAAGAAACAATTGAGACTCATAAGAAAGGCACTGCAATAATCACAGGTTACTATAACCTTTATATACATTAGACAAATCAAATTGGCAAACCTAGCCTGCAGGATGAGTTCATCAAGTGTACTCATGGCAGTTTCTACCTTCAAGAACCAGGCTATTTATATCTAATAGTATATAAGGTGATAGGATTAATTAATGGCTTCATAGTATAGGATTGTCTAGGTAAGAATGACCATAACATGACAGAATTTAGTATTTAGTTTGAGGATGAAAACTTTGGTCAGAATTGAGTGTCTTAAACTTAATTCAAAGCAATTACAAGGGCATGAAGGCAAAGTTAAGTGAAATGGAATGGAAAACCAGTCAAAATATACAGTGGTAGAAAAGCAGTGGCAGACATTTAACGATATATTTCATAATTCTCAACAAAGATATATTCCATCAAGAAAAGAAAATGCTACAAGAACAGTGCACCATCCATGGTTAACTAAAAAAATTAAGGATATCAAAGTGAAAGAAAAGTGTACAATGCTACAAAGAATGGCAGTAGCCCAGAAGATTGAAAACATTTGAGAAACCAGCAAAAGATGACTAAAGAGGGAAAAATTAGAGGTTGAGAGAAAACTAGCAAGAAGTATAAAAAGACTGTGTACAGTAGGAGTTTCTACAAATATGTAAATAGAAAAATAGTAGCTAAAATAAGGAACTCTTAGGATGTTAAATTGGGTAATTAATGAATTACAAAGAAATAGCAAAAATTTTGAAAAAGTATTTCTTATTTATCTTCACAATAGAAGACACAGCATGTATCTCAAGAATAGCAGAAAAATAAGAGGCAAAGGTAGGCAGGAGCTTAAGACAATCATGATCACTAGAAAAAAAAAAGTTCTATGAAAACTAATAGGACTAGGGGCTGACAAGGGTGAAGCATAGAATCTTTATGGAACAGAAAGAGGGCATTCAATTCATTGTGTCTGCATTGGCTCTCCAAGTGAGCATTATGACTTAATGCCATTCTCCTGCCCTTTTCTCATAACTTTGCATGTTGTTTCTATTCAAGTAATCGTCTAATGTCTTCTTGAATTCCTCCACCACACTTCCAGGCAATGCTTTCTAGACTCAAACGTCTTGCTGTGTGAAAAGCTTTTTTCTTGCATCATATTTTCTCCTTTTGCAAATCACTTTAAATCTCATTCTTGATCCTTTTACAAGCAAAAATATTTTCTCCCTACTTACTCTGCCCAGCTCCTTCATGATTCTGAGCACCTTTATCAAATCTCCTCCTAACCTCCAAGAAAAACAGTCCCAATCTATCCTCATAACTGAGTTTCTCACCCCAGAACCATTCTTCTAAACCTCTTTTGCACTCCATCTAAAGGCATTCACAATCTTCCTATAATGTGACACCCAGAACTACATGCAATACTCCAGCTGAAGCCTAATTAATGCCTTGTATAATATGTCAAAACATCCTTGCTGTTGTACTCTATGTCCCTAATAAAAAAGTCCAGGATACCGTATGCTTTATTAACTTATCGTGACACCTATTATAATTTACGCACAAATATGCTCATGTTCCCATGCTCCCGCACGCTCTTTAGAGTTATACCCCTTATTTTATATTGCCTTTCATATTCTTCCTTCCAAAATACATCAGCTTATCTGCATTGAACATCATCAGCCACCTACCTACATACTCTACTAACTTGCCTATATCCTTTTGAAGTTCTACTCTGTCCTCTTCACAGTTTACCATGCTTCCAAGTTGTGTCATTTTCAAACTTTGGAATGGTCTTCTATATGCCAAGAACCAGATTATTAATATATATATGGAAAAACAAGTGTCCCAATACCAATCCTTGGGGAACTCCACTACAAATCTTCCTCAAGCCTGAAAAATATCCATTGACCATTTTGCTCTATGTCCTATTATTCAGATTATTTTATATCCACGTTGCTACTGTCCTTTTATTCCACGACGTATAACTTTTCTCACCAGTCTGTTGTGTGATACTCTATCGAATGCCTTCTAAAATTCCACATGCACCGCATCAACAGCATTACCCTCATCGAACTTTTATGCTACCTCTTCAGAAGATCTGATGGTGTACATCCAAGAGTCTCAAAGAAAGTAACTGCAGAAATAGTAGATGCTTTGGTTGTAACCTTCTGAAAATTCAAGAAAGGTCCCAACAGGTTAAAAAACAGTAAATATCATTATTCAAGGTAGGAGGACGACAGATAGCAGGGAACTATAGACTGATGATACAAAGATATGTAAGAAACCAAGTTGTCAGGAGAATATGTCTGCAAAGATATGCAGGTAGTTAAATGAGTAGGCCATAAATTGGCAGATAGAGTATAATGTGAGGTTGTCCACTTTGGCAGGAAAACTGAATATTATAGAATCTACAATGCAGTAGGAGGCCATTTGGCCCATCAAGCCTGCACTGACAACAATCTCACCCAGGTCCTGCCCTATCCCCATGATCCCACATATTTACCCTCCTAATCCCCCTGACATTAAGGGGCAATTTATTGTGACCATTCAACCTAAACTAGAACATATTTGGTCTGTGGGAGGAAACCAGAGCATTCGAAGGAAACCCATGCAAATGTGGGAGAATGTGCAAACTCCATAGTCACTTGAGGCTGGTTCCCTGGTGCTGTGAGGCAGCATTGTTAATCACTGTGCTGCCCCTTTAAATGGAGAGTGCTGAACATGGCAGTATCAAGGAATCTGAGTTTCCTTTTACATGAATGACAGAATTAGGAAGACAAACGATGGTCTGGAGGACTCTTAGGGGTGTCTCGCTATAGAGATACAGTACATTCAGACCATACCTGGGGACCTGTGTCCAGTTTTGATCTTGCTTGCGATTGTAACAGTTCAGAGAATGTTCACTGGGCTGATTCCTGAAATGAAGAGGTTGTCTTTTGATCAATGCTTGAACAGGTTGGATCTATACTCACTGGAGTTCAGAGAAATGAGAAACAATCTTCTTGAAACAATAGCTTCTGACAGTGCTTGAAAGGGTAAGTACTGGCAGGATGTTTCCTCTGCTGGGAATCTGGAAATGAGGGCACAGTTTAAAAGTAAAGGGGCCTTCTAGTTAAACAGAGGTGAGGAGAAATTTCCTCAGAGAGAGTTGTTATTCTTCCACACAGAGACAGGATGCTGAGTCACTGGGTGGGATTCTGCACTCTCATCCATGGCAGGACCCATTACGGATGAAAATGGAAAATTCTGCATTCCAGCCATTCCCTATCAGCGGCATACAAAAATGGCAGCTATAAACAGAAATGGAAGATTTCAGTCTTTGAATATAATCAAAGTGAGGTTAGACAGCTATTTGATTAAGAAGAGAGTTGAGGTTTATTGGGGACTGGCAGGAAAATGGAATTATGATGATGTAGGCCTCATGAACACAATGACCTAGTACTGCTTCTTTTTCTTAGATCTTAAATCTTAGATCAGTTCTTAGATCAGAATTCTCCATTTAAAGGGGCAGCATAGTGATTTCTTAGAGAGATTGAATAGACTAGGCCTGGACTTGTTAGAGTTTAGAAGGCTGAGGGGGGATCTTATAGAGACATACAAGATAACAAACGGACTAGATAGGGTAGAGGTAGAGAGATTCTTCCTGCTTAGAAAGGAAAACAGAACTAGAGGGCACAGCCTCAAAATAAGGGGGGGCAGTTCAGAATGGAGTTGAGGAGGAACTTCACTCAAAGGGTGGTGAATCTCTAGAATTCTGTGCCCATTGATGTGGTGAAGGCTACCTCGTTGAATATATTTAAGTCACGGGTAGATAGATTTCTGATAGACAAGGAATTAAGGGTTATGGGGAGAAAGTGGGTAAGTGGAAATAATCCACTTCAGATCAGCCATGATGTTATTGAATGGCGGGGCAGGCTCGAAGGGCTAGATGGCCTACTCCTGCTCCTGTTTCTTATGTTCCTATTTTAGTTTCTTTTTGAGGAAATGAAGAATGGGGGAAAAGATAGAACAGTTTCTTCTAAAAACCGGGATGCACGTGTCTCATTGGAAGTTTATTCTAAGGTGACAAGTCATATGCTAAGATGTCAAAAGAAAACAAAGACTGCTGCAACATGTTCTAAGTTGAGTATCTTCAGTCAGCAGTAACATGTGCATTGAACTGCAAACCAATTATGGTTGAATTTTCCCAGCCCTGTAAAAGGTTTGCAGGGAAGACAACTGGTGAAGTAGGAGGGGAGCCACAGTGTAAGTTTCCCAGCATGGTTTGAGGATTGGATCAGTACCCTCTCCATAGAGCCAGATAGCTAGTTACACCTGTTAAGACCAGAGTTTGGCATGATTTTACGATCTCATCATTTTGCAGAGCCACATCCTCACTTCACACCTGCTGTGATCATAAGGCACCAGCTCCAGGGAAATGACATCTCAACAGAAGGTTTTGTGGGGTATGAGGGGTTCATCAGAGTTGGAGACTCCATGCTTCACTGACATTGCTATGAGCATTATAGGCTCACTGCCAATTCATCAGAAGGATTTCCTCACCAACACTATGGACCTGCTGTCCTAGATTTTACTTTTTCACTTTTGAGAAGTCCAGTAAGAGCACCTTTTCTGGTGGGACTGTCAAGGTTCCAGTGCCGTTGGCTCTCTGCTTCAACCTTCAGCGTCAAGAGTTCATCCTAAAAATGTTGTGCTGGACCTGCTGTCTATAGGTTTGAGTTTGAAATCCCCATTTTGTGCTAACATTAGAGTCCTGAAACTATTGCAAAATCCAGACCAATTGTTTCAAAATTTTACCCTCATCATTTTGAAGGCTGAGTGATTTAATGACAGGTGAGTATTAATTGCTTTATATTAATCAGTACTTCTTTCATTTTATTCTACTTTGGAAATACTGATTTATCAACACATGTAAGTCTATTGTACTGTGCATTTTGTCCAGGAGGCATTTCTTAACTTTGGGTGATCTTCAAGGCAAGCAAGAATAGGTGATAAATTCCAAACTCAACAACACCTACATCCCAAAAATAAAAATATTTATTGTTAGCATCCTCTGGTAAAACTAGAAAATATTACATCTAAGAATTAGCATTTCAATTTAGAATCATTTTGGTAACTCTTTGAATGAATAGTGCTGCTACTAGGAAATAGAATAATATTATTCAACATCCCTTTTTCTTCATTTGTGGCTCAGGAAAGTAATTCCCTGCTGCACCAGAGTGAACTTTTTTATTTTACAAACAAGCAATATTTAAGGTCTCTCTGAATACCAGTGCCAAATTGTGCTGAAATTTGTGCAATTTTTGTCCAAGGCCGTGCTTGCATGGAACTTCTATTGACTCAAGCCATACAGGAATTTTGTAACGTTCAATGACTCCTCCTGCTAGCATGTTTGGATTTCACCCAGGTCATAGAGCTGAAAGTACAGCTTGTTCACTTGGTATGTATCTACCCAAACTCGTGATGTCTTTTACCTTGATTAAAAATAAATTCAACAATAAAATTAAGCATTGCAAAAGCAGTTCTGGCAGTAACTTACTGCGTATGAACATGTGTTGTTAACCTGACCACATACCCATGGATCGCACAGACCAAAATCCAACCAAAGGGCAGTTGTGTGATTGGGATGAGGCTGGGGGTTGATTAAGAAGGTAGTGAAGCACGTGAGAATGGGCCAGATTCTCCCATCTCATTTGCAGCCGGGATTCTTCCATCTTGCTGCGGGAAACGGAGATTTGGCTGAGTGCCAAATTCTCTGAGCTTGGTGGCAGTGGCAGTGGGATGTGTACGGCTGGAGAATTTTGGCCATTAGTATTACAAAAGAATGAAAGACGGAAATAATGATAATAAAAATAAAGACAGGTGATGAAATAAACAAGCAAACAGAATAGAGAATCAAGAAGATGCAGAGAAGATCAGGAATGGAGAACGGTTTTACTTGTTTTCATAGTAATGTGTCACAATGATGAATGTGGAAAAAGCTGAAATTTTCAAACTCTAAAGCAATCCATAATTTTCTATTCTAAATACTGTCACCAGACAACAGGAGTGGAAGCGTAGACAAATTACTCTCACCCTGTCTGGTAACAGCAATTCATTCAATGCATCTTAGAGGAACGAAAATTGAACAAAATTATATATGTCTTTTTTTCAATACAAAAGATGGTTTGAAATAAAAAAAGTTGTTATCAACACTTTTTTGTTTAGAATTGACTTGAGATATATTCTTAGATACAACTGTGCTGGTCCCTCTTAAAGGTGGTCTGAGCATCTGATATTTATATATATTGCCCTATATCAGACTTTAAATAGGGTGATCCACTAATGACAGGGTGACAGACTCCCTTATGATCTGAACTGGATATTATGTCACTGCACAAGCATGAACATTTGCTGCTCCATTATTTTGAAAGATGAACTGAAACATAGAACATAGAACATAGAACATTACAGCACAGAACAGGCCCTTCGGCCCTCGATGTTGTGCCGACCAAAATAAAAAGCAATGCCCCTCCAAACTAAACGATTCCCTTCTCTTCCATATACTTATCAATTAACCTCTTAAACGCCACCAAACTTGGCGCATCTACAACAGCTGCAGGCAGGGCATTCCACTCCCTAATCACTCTTTGAGTAAAGAACCTACCTCTGATATCCGTCCTATAACTCATACCCCTTAATTTAAAGCTGTGTCCCCTCGTGCTAGCAAACAGGAAATATTTCATTTGTATACCCTTTTCAGGACTGTTGGACATCACAAAGTGCTTTGCAGCCAATGAAACACATTTTTGTTTCATTTGTGGGACATGGGCATCGCTGGCTGACTAGTATTTATTGCCCATCCCTAGCTGGGAAGTGTGGTTGCTGCTGTAATGTGGAACACTTGCAGGAGAGAGACCAGAAAGTGAAGATATAGTCAAAATGATCACTACTTAGTTCAATCTCATTAAGGAATGAAAAGTCACACACCCTGTTCCTCTAATGCACTGACTTAATACAACCATTCTTTCAAGACAATGGGTGCAATGTTCTGCTTTTTGCACAGAGTGCTGGATGAGGCAAGAAACTCAGCTGTCACAGCCTGTATTTCTTGCCAGATAATCCAACACTTGGTGCAAAGAAATCTGCAGCCATAGCCCACACCATTTTGCTGGCAGGACAAGAAAATGCTGGCAAAGCCACGAATTCCTTGTTCCAAAAGGGCACCTCGATCTCCGATTTAAAAAAAATGAACCATCTCCCCCGCACTTGCACAGAACCACCCCCCACCCACACACTCAAAGGCAACCCACTCCCCCAGCCCTCCCTAGAAGCAGTAGGGAAATCCCCTCTGTCACTCATGGACATGGGAAAACACCCAACCACTGATGTAGAGAACCCCCTCTTCTCCATGGAAGGGGCCTGAAAGTACTACCCCCTAGGAGCAGTGTCAGGATGCCATACCAGGAGGCAGTACATGGATCCACTTGTCAAGGTGTCAGGGGCAGTTCCCATGATGGAAATGGAAGGACAATGCCGGAGGTAATGCCAGGGTATACTGCTGCATCTACCTGAAATTCTAGTTCCGTGCTCCAGGCTCAGCTTTGTACCATTATTCCCTGAGATACACCTGAGGGCCAATGTGACCCTCTGGCACCCTCACCTGCAACCAATGAGAGCGCTCATGTACTCACTTCCTCCCCAAAATTATTTCCCAGTCGCAGAATCTGTCACAAGAACAGTCTCCTTCCTTGGGTTAAGGTTAAAGATGAAAATAAATGGGAGCAATGGTGGCTAATGAAGTAATTGGATGCCTTTACATAATTTGTCAATTCCACAAACCAGTCCATTTGATTTTAATACACTATCTGCCTCGTCTTCTTGCTCTGTCTAGTGGTCACCCATTATCTTCCTGCCTTTTGAGTCTTAGTCTGCAGCATGAACACCTCTCTGTACATGCTATCATGATATACTCTGCCTTGTGGTTCACAACAATATCCCCAGCCATTGCTCCAGCTTCAAAACCCAGGTTTCCAAGAGCTGCAGCTGGAGATACTTCCTGTACATATACTGGTCCTGGGCACTGTAAATGTTCCCAACTTCCCACATGGAGCAAGAGGAGCACAACATGGCTTGGAGCTCTCCTACCATGACTTATCCCTTTAAATTCAACCTTTTGGAAGATACTGAAAATCAAATAATGTCAGTTATTCTAGGGCCCTTCTTCCCTGGTCCTCGTTACTGCAGAACGTAACCCTTAAAAACTAATATACACGGAACTGCCCAAAGTATATGGCACTGAAAACAGTTATTCATCTCCAAACAGCTCCACTTGAGCCTCCTCCCATTCTTCCTTATCTAACTCTATCACTAGATCCCTCTATTCCTTAGTATTCATGTCTAAACCACCCTAAGATGCATTTTCATTTTTTTTTAACCACTCTCTGTGGCAGCAATTTCCACATTCTTGTTATTCTCCAGGTTAAGAAGTTTCTTTTGAATTTCCTATTTGATTTCTTAATGATTATCTTTTACTTGTGGGTTTGATCTTCCACACAAGTAGAAATTTGTCTATCAAAACCTTTCAGAATTTTGAAGATCACTCTTAGGTCACCTCTCACCCTTTTAAGGCGAAAGAGACCAGCCTACTCACCTTTTCCTGATGACACAGTCAATACCTGTAGCCCACTCTCTTTGTTTTAAAACACAAAGCTTAATCACAAAATAACTTCCATGGAAAACTGGATGATTAAAAAAAGTCCTGAAACATGGACTAATCATGGACTTGTATACATTTAACTAGTGACCTGCCTTGAGCCAATAAGAGATTGCAAACGTTTACTCATCTTCATAGAAAAGTTAGGGGAAAGAATCAAACTCAATTCCAGTTGCAGTACTAAAGCAGTGATCAGATTAAACAGAACTGGGTGAAACAACTCTACTGTGTACTCAGATGTGTTTCTGTGAAAGCGACCAATACGTGGCAGGAATCATTGAATCCACACATGGAATTAAAAATTACAAGATCTGGACCTGGAAAAAAAAACTAAAAAAATCAACTTGTGGAAAGTCATGTAATTATGGTACTGACATAACCTCTAGTGGTAGAAACATGATATTGTAAGACAATAGAACAGTACTGATTGGACTTGTATGTTATAAGAACCTTAACATGCTAGTTCAGATCATATCTCAAAATAATGTTCAGTTATCTATTTTTGCCTTCAGAACTCTAAAATAATAATTATTTTAAGCATAAGCAGATTTGATTGTATTTCTTTCTGAGGTTAGTCAGTCAGTTCTTTTTGACTAGATCACTATGTCAGAGTTTTAGTCATTGAGCTAGTCTAAATCCAGTCCTTGTGAGTTTAATTTCAAGATGTCTAGAATAATGGTACCTGATGATTTACTTTAGTGAAGACAAAAGGAATATAACAATTTTCTGACAATGGAATGGTATTATTAGTAGCAATAAATAAACAACAGTAAATTAATAAATATCCATAAGATATTGGAAATTGGAGAGTGGCAAATGTTGTGCCTTTGCTTAAAAAGGGATGTAGGGGAAAAGCCTGGGAACTACAAGCCAGTGAGCTCACACCTGTGGTGGGTAAATTGTCGGAAGGTATTTTGAGAGACAAGATCTACAGGCATTTAGAGATGCAAGGACTGATTAGGGACAGTCAGCATAACTTTGTGAGTGGAAAATCATGTCTCACAAATTTGGTTGAGATTTTTGAAGGGGTAACCAAGAAGGTAGATGAGGGCAGTGAAGCTGATATTGTCTACATGGACTTTAGCATGGCCTTTGACAAGGTACCGCATGGTAGGTTGTTGCACAAAGTTAAATGTCGTGGGATCGAGGGTGAGGTATTGAAGTGGATACAAAATTGGCTTCTTGACCGAAGCCAGAGAGTGGCTGTAGAGAGTGGCATACCTCAGGGATCAATGCTGGGCCCACTATTATTTGTCATTTATATTAATGATTTGGACAAGTCTATGGGGGATACAGTCAGTAAGTTTGCAGATGACATTAAGATAAGTGGCATGGTGGACAGTGAGGAAGGTTATCTTCAATTACAGCAGGATCTTGATCAATTTCACCAGTGGGCTGACGAATGGCAGATGGAGTTTAATTTAAACAAGTGTGAGGTAATGCATTTTGGTAGAATGAACCAGGGCAGGACTTACTCAGTTAATGGTAGGGTGTTGGGGAGAGTTACAGAACAAAGATCTGGGGGTGCATGTTCAAAGCTCCTTGAAAGTGAAGTCACAGATGGACAGAGTGGTGAAGAAGGCATTCGGCATACTTGGTTTCATCGATCGGAACATTGAATACCGAAGTTGGGACGTCTTGTTGAAGTTGTACAAGACATTGGTAAGGCCACACTTGGAATACTGTGTGTAATTCTAGTCACCCCATTACAGAAAGGATGTTATTAAACTAGAAAGAGTGCAGGAAAGATTTACTAGGATGCTACCGGTACTTGATAGATTGAGTTATAAGGAGAGGCTGAATAGACTGGGACTTTTTTCTCTGGAATGCAGGAGGTTGAAGGGTGACTTTACAGTGGTTATAAAATAATGAGGGGCATAGATAAGGTAGATAGTCAATATCTTTTCCCAAATGTAGGGGAGTCTAAAATTAGAGGGCATAGGTTTAAGGTGAGAGGGGAGAGATACAAAAGTATCCAGAGGGGCAATTTTTTCACACAAAGGATGGTGAGTGTCTGGAACCAGCTGCCAGAGGTAGTAATAGAGGTGGGTACAATTTTATCTTTTAAAAAGCATTTAAATAGTTATATGGATACGATGCATACAGAGGCCTATGAGCCAAATGCGGGCAATTAGGGTTAGTTTAAGGATTTTTAAAAAAGGCACATAGACAAGTTGGGCTGAAAAGCCTGTTTCCATGCTGTAAACCTCTAAGACTCTAAGACCATAAGACATAGGAGCAGAATTAGGCCACTCAGCCCATCGAGTCTTTTCCACCATTCAATCATGACTGATATTTTTCTCATCCCCATTCTCCTGCCTTTTTCCTCATCACTCCTTATCCTCTTATTAATCAAGAACCTATCTATCGCTGTCTTAAAGAAACTCAATTACCTGGCCTCCACAACCTTCTGTGGCAAAAAGTTCCACAGTTTCATCACTCTCTGAAGAAATTCCTCTTCACTTGTGTTTTAAAGGATCGTCCCTTTAGCTTGAGGTTGTGCCTTCTGGTTCTAGATTTTCCTATTAGTGGAAATATCCTCTCCACATCAACTCTATCCAGGCCTCGCAGTATTCTGTAAGTTTCGATAAGATACCCCCTCAACATTCTAAACTCCAATATGTACAGACCTAGAATCCTCAACCATTCCTCATATGACAAGCTCTTCATTCCTGGGATCATTCTTGTGAACCTCCTCTGGACCCTTTCCAAGGCTAGTACATCTTTCCTTACATGTGGGGCCCAAAACTGCTCACAATACTCCAAATGGGGTCTGACCAGAACCTTTACAGCCCCAGAAGTACATCTCTGCTCTTGTAAACTAGCCCTCTTGACATGACTGCTAACGTTGCATTTGCCTTCCAAACTGCCAACTGAACCTGCGTGTTAACCTTAAGAGAGTTAAGGTTGAGAGTCCTTGTCAAAGGACTCTCAAGTCCCTTTGTGTTTCTGGTTTCCTAAGCATTTTCCCCATTTAGAAAACAGTCTATGCCTCCATTCCTCCTTCCAAAGTGTATAACCTCACACTTTTCCACATTGTATCCATCTGCCACTTCTTTGCCCACTCTCCTAACCTGTCCAAATCCTTCTGCAGCCTCCTCCACAGCACCCCTCCTCCCCACCCTGCCACCGCTTCCTCAGTACTATATGACTCTCTACATATCTTTGTTTCATCTGCAAACTTAGCAACAGTGGCTTCAGTTCCTTCTTCCAAATCATTAATGTGAAAAGTTGCAGTCTCAGCACCGACCCTCAGGGCACACCACTCGTCACCAGCTGCCATCCTGAAAAAGATCCTTCTTGCCCACTCTCCAGTCTTTCTTCCAGTCAGTCAATCCTCTATCCATGCCAGGATCTTACTCTTAATACCATGTTATCAGTTTAATGTATATTCTAATTGTGTTAAGGAATAGTACCAGAATTCAAACTTGGCTGGAAATCTAATTAATAAGACTCATTAAAAAAATGAAATCAACATATAAAACAATATTAATCAGAGCAGCATTTTCATAACTAAGCGAGGGCAAATCTCCATATCCTGTCAAAGGTTACAATGGAAAAGGTTTGATCTAACTCAGAGATAAAAAGAGGGAATTTACAGCCTCCTCAGACATCAGTGGAGATTTCCGTTGTTGGACCCTCATTAGGCAAGGTGGTAGAGTCTGGACAGAGGGTCAAAACCACCATAAATGACTAATAATTTCAGCTCATAAGTATCAAGATCTCATATTCAACCAGATATAAGAGCCCTGGCTATTTTACCACATACACAACATTTAATGAGTTTTAATGATTACTGTTGCTTCCAAAATGGTGTCCCCAGTGCATGCATATATGTCCAGTTTGATTCCAGCACTGCCACTTTAAAGTTCAATGCTCTCTGACACCATCACCTAGACATGCACAGCTAGCCACATATTCAGGAGCAGGAAGGATGCCCCATCTCTCTCCACTCCTCAGCCTATTTAAAGGGATCATCAACTAATTTCAGGTTAGTTGCTAATTGATTTGCGCTAGTTCTTGACGTGCTTGTAGAAGTTTATGGGCTTTCCAGAGTTGTTTGAAGTTGCTTATGTCGACTGGGAGTAGTTGGATTTCACTCTGATTTCAAGTATTCTTAAGAAAACTACACCGCCAGACATGGGTGCAATACTGTCTATTCCCCAATAGCATGACAGGGAGAAAGAGCAAAGATGACACAGAGCATGACAAGCTAATGGAAGTGGATGATGAAGAAGGGAAAAGGATTCTCAGTGAGAGGCCATATCTGCTTCGGATGTTCAAGAAAAAACTTGCAACTGAACTTCAATAAAGAACAGTATGCAAAATCTGCACATTACTAAGAATGTCTTCTCTAAATTCTGCCACCTGCTGCAGCCACAGCTGCAATCTCAGAGCAGAATGAAAATAGCACTGCCAGTGGCTATGTAAGTGATTGTGGATTAACTTTTTGTACATCTGCATCTTTGCAGACTAGAGCAGATGATGTTAACAGTGTCTCCCACTTTGCTAACAACTACTTCACAAGGGAAATTACTGAGGTTCTGTATTCCATGAGACCTAAAATAATTTCATTCTCACCTACCAGAAAGAAGCAGGTGAAGTGAATTTTTGATTTTGTAAGAATGGTAGGGTTTCTTGTGATGCAGGGTACCTGCATGCCATAAACATTTAAATTAGCAAACAGCATGAAAATTGTGTGTTCACATTGGAAGCAACAGATAACAGGTTAATCGCACATCGCAAATCACCATTTCCATTTCTGGAGATTATTAAGCCTTCAGAATTTATACATTACTAAATTTGAGGGAAAACTGAGTATTATTAAAAAAAGTTTGTTCATTTATGTCCTGAGATTAATTAAGTGAATTATCTATTTCCTGGGACTTTCATTTTTGGCTGTTAACAATCCAGCAGGTTTTTGTAAATTCAGATTGCTAAATTTCTAAGTTTTGTTTTCCAATTTTGGTTCTATTGTTTTCAAATAATGTGGTATGAATTTAATAGGCTTTACCCACAATAGGCTTTCAACAATACGGCTTAAAAGAGCAATTGTTTTATTGTGTATCGTTGCATCAAAATACTCATTGCTGCTGCCATTTGGAGTAGGACCTAAAATCATTTTATGATGACAATGAACATCAAATGAAATTGATCTGAAAATGGGACAAAATTAAATTATTTAAAAGGCTCATCATTGTCTCAATTCAGTCTTGAAGAGAGCCATCCTATTAAAAATTACTGTATATGTTTTGTGATGTAATTTATTTGTATCAGTTATCTTCCTACCCTTGGCTACCTATTAGCAGCAACAATGGCTCTACTGGTCAGGTCACTTTATATTCATGGTCACAATACTCCATTTTTAGATGCCCAGTTCCAGGTACAAAAAGGAAATGAGGGAAGGTGACCACCAGATTTCTACTGGCCTGGCTGCACCCCAGAATCCAAGTGGGCGAGGGACTGACAATGGAAATATCCATTCACCTTGGGCAGGAATTTCCAGTCTCACTTGAGTGAGGCCATAAAATCCTGCTTGCGTGCATCATGATAATTCTGAAGCTTCCCTGAGGGAAGCACAAAGCACACTGTAGATTGTAAAACACACACAGGCAAGAGAGTCCGATTTGAACTTTCTGTCTTAGTTTCTTCTGATAATTCCAGCTGAACGCCTCTTTGAGGGGAACAGCAGCTAGAAAGTCCCACAGTTGGTGACCATTTCTGCTGGGACAGAGATTTTAGCCCCGCAGTCAGGCTGGCTTGTAAGCTCCAGTTTGGGTTTGGAACCATGCCAGAGGCCATGCCTGCACTTGGATGATAATGATGACCTGAAATTCTAAATCCAGGAGGCTCAGGTCAGATCAGATCTGCTGCTGTTCATATGAACTATCCTGTGTGCTTTGTTCCCCAGTCCAGACAGAGATGAATATCAAGACAACTGTTCCCCCATCAATGTCAAGCATTCCATCCATGAATCATCTATTCCTTTCCTGATTTAATAATGATACATGACTTTGATGCTGTTTTCTGACAGCTTCTCTATTGAATCAGATAAGTCAGAATTTAATGGCGCATTACTTGATCCGGTCTTTCTTTATTAGAAAATAAATTTTGGGATTTTCATGTCATTATCACCATATTTCCACTGTATAAACTCATTCAATTTTGTGACAGGAAAATTGGGTAGAAATCATTTCTTATGTTTTTTTTTCTACCTGTCCTTATATACCTCTGCTCCCATGGCTAATAATCCCAGTAAGGACGATCCAGTAGCATTAAGAGAGGTGCTGCAAAGAGATGTGTGATCGTCATGAGGATTGTTGAGTTATAAAAAGATGCTTTCTCTGCCAAGATGGTTTTAGAGGGCTCTGCAGCATGCTGCAGATCTTGTAGCATTATAGTTAAGTAGCCCTTCATGCTTCCATTGCGATATGTCCTCAGAAAGGTTCACATATGACCCATATTGCTTACTGAAAACATAAAAAGGACCTGGACTTTGAATGCTGGCAAAAATACCTTGGCTTTGCTAGAGGAAGAGGCACATGGAAAAGTTTATCATGCTTATTACCTGATTCCCACAATGGGTTTCCATCAGACAGCACCTCATCACTGAATTCTTCTCTTTCCAAATAATGTGCTTCTCCCAAATGGCTACACGTGCATTTCTTTCACATATTTTTCTGTTTTTAGGTTTACCACAGGACCTGTGTTATGAGGTGATTGGTTGCTGATATTATACAGATGTTTACGAAATTGATGTGGGCCTCCTCTTATAGCAGTTTGCTTTTGGCAGATAGCTAATGTTGGCTAATCTCTGCAGTATATGTTCCAAGTGTTAACTCCAATGGTCTACTGGATTCAAAGCTAGAAGGCCTGGGATTTGCCACCTTCCTTAGAAATGTCAATGTCAATGGAAAACCAGGTAACAGCATTATCCTGGCTGATGAATATGTATTGCCCTTGATCATGATCTAATTGATATCTGGCATTGGCCCATTGAGTCTGAAATTGTAGCATAAATTGTGGCTGCCATGGTCTGAACAGAAGTCTAAAGGATACTGTCTACTCCCTCATTTTCCCATCAGAACTGCAGTCTTGATTTGATTTGATTTGATTTATTGTCACAGGTCTTAGTGAAGTGAAAAGTATTGTCTGCTATACAGACAAAGCATACCATACATAGAGAAGGAAAGGAAACAACGCAGAATGTCGTGTTACAGTCATAGCTAAGGTGTAGAAAAAGATCAACTTAATGTGAGGGAAATCCATTCAAAAATCTGATGGCAGCAAGGAAGAAGCTGTTCTTGAGTCAGTTGGTATGTAACCTCAAGCTTTTGTGTCTTCTTCCCGATGGAAGAAGGGGCGCATGGGGTTCTTAATTATGCTGGCTGCTTTTCTGAGGCAGCGGGAAATGTAGACAATATCAATGGATGGAAGGCTAGTTTGAGTGAAAAACTGGGTTTCATTCATGACCCTTTATAGTTTCTTGCAGTCTTGAACAGAGCAGCAGCCATACCAAGCTGTGATACAACCAGAAAGGATGGTTTTTGTGGTGCATCTGTAAAAGTGGTTAAGAGTCGTAACAGACACACCAAATTTCCTTAATCTTCTGAGAAAGTGGAGGCAATAGTGGACTTTCTTAACAATAGTGTCAGCATGGAGGGACCAGGACAAGTTCTGATGATCTAGACACCTAAAAACTTGAAGCTCACGACCATTTCTACTTTGTCCTATTGATATAGACAGGGGCATATCCTTCTCTCTGCTTCATGAAGTGATGACTATCTCTTTAGTTTTGTTGACATTGAGGGAGAGATTTTTATTGTCGCACCAGTTCACCAGATTATCTGTCTCTTTCCTCTAGTGTGTCTTATCATTGTTTGAGATCTGACCCACGCTGGTGGCATCATCAGCAAAATTGAAAATTGGAGAGGAATTTGGCCACACAGTCATAGGCGCACACAGAGTATAGCAAGGGGTTGAGGACACACCTCATGGGGCATCGGTGATGGGGATGATCATGCAGGCATTGTTGCTATCCTTACTGATTGTAGTCTATGGTTAGGAAGTTCAGGATCCAGTCACAGAGGGAGGAACTGAGCACCAGACCACGGAGTTTGGAGATGAATTTCACAGGAATAATGGTGCTGAATAATAGTCAATAAATAGGAGTCTGACATAAGTGTCTTGGTCATCTACGTATCCCAGGGTTGCATGCAAGGCCGGGGAGATGGTATCTGCTGGGGACCTGTTGCAGTAGTATGCGAACTGTAGTGGATCCAGGCAACTGGGAGGCTGGAATTGATTCATGCCATGACTAACCTTTCAAAGCATTTCATAATGATGAATATCAGAGCCACTGGATGGTAGTCATTAAGGCCTGGCTTTTCTTTGGTACCGGAATGACAGTCATCTTCTTGAAGCAGATTGTTGTAAAGAGAGGTTGAAGATGTCTGCTAATAACCCCTGCCAGCTGGTCCACGTACAATCTGAGTGCTTGTCCAGTACCCCATCCAGGCCAGTCGCTTTCTGTGGGTGACCTTCGAGGAGGCTGCTCTGACATCTGCAATGGTGACCTCGGATATGGGTTCATCCGAGGCTCCCAGGTGGAGGGCTTTTCCATCCTATCCGGGTGTCTGCTCTTCTGTGGAGGGTGAGGTATCAGTTACTTGCTCCCTGATCATTTTTTAGATTATGAAACTGTCATAATCCCCTGCGCCAAAATTGTATCCTCTCCCCACCAGCCTTCAATTGGCTCTGAGATGGGGGGCAGGGAAGATTCATTCCAGGTGCCTGCCTCCCCCATTAGCAATTTCATGGTGGGGTGGGCAGGGCCTCAGAGAGGAAGCCTGCCCTTGCACCATTTAAGGTCCTTAAGTGGGCATTTAATGGCAGCTCATCTTTACCCATCTAGCCTCAATTTTTGGTGAATGTATGGCAGTTCATGTATACATAAATGAACATAGTTGCATCTCAAGTGGGAAGTGGGGGAGTGGATGGTGCCTCAATCAGAACCCCTCTGCTAATAGGAGCACCTTTCCCTAAAGGTCAAGTGACCTTTGATCTCCCTCTTCCTGGCAGCCTATCCAGTATCAGGGACCCAGATTTGATTCCTAGCTTGGATCACTTTGTGTGGCATTTGCTCATTCTTCCCATATCTGCATGGGTTTCCTCCAGGTGCTCCCACATTCTGAAAGACGTAAAGATTAGTTACATTGACCGAACCAGTATGGCAACCAGGCGAATCTCACGTTAACTTCATTGCAGTGTTAATGTAAATAGTTGTGACTAATAAATAATTTTCTTAACCTTCGAGACTCCAATCATCTCTTTCACCAATCTTCAGGTGTTCTCTACACTCCCTGCCGTGAGACCTTTGCCACTTGTCTGTCCTCTGATTCCCAGGACTTAATTCCAGGCAGCTGTCTTCTTGCTTGAGGGATTGGAAAGCTGCTGACCAATTGAGTTACTTGCAAGTGATGGATGAAGTCTTCTGTCAATCAATGCACACGAGGACATAATTTGGCACTGGGGCTGCTGGAGTAGGTGGGTATGTGTTCCCCGCTGTTTTTGCAGTGCATCTTGTAGATGGTACACATGACTGCCACTGTGTGTCAGTGGTGGTAGAGGGTAATTGGCAAACACTCCAGATAGATTATACATATTTCACAGGGAATGTAGGCTAATCAGTACTCCCATGGTACACAAATGAGGAAACATAACTTTCCAAACCATTGCCTGTATAAAAGCACATGGAATTGCAGCAATTTGTGCTGTACACAGTATGCAGACAGTCTTATAGAACAGTTCCTCCTGTAATCTATACTTTAAACAGAAGTGGATTAATGTGCAATAAAGTGATGGCAATTCTGAATATAAAATTGCACACTGGTACACGAAATGCTTGTCTTGGCCTTTTGGCTAAGATCAAGTGTAGTATCAACATGCTGTGCTTGGCTGAAGTCATTGAGGTACATTTTAGCTTCATTTGAAGCAATTTTTAAAAGCGGCATCTCGGCCTTTTGGCTAACTTGCAAATGAAATCAAGTCTTGCAGGAGGAGCCATGCCTACTCCAATCAGCTTCGATCATATAGATCAAGCCCAGGATAGATTAGAACATCCTGTCTTGTCAACTTGGATCGAGAATGTCTCAACTGGTTGAGACTCTGAATTGGACTTGATTGGGTTGAATTGGAATAAAAACAAAAAAAACTTTAAAAAATGCTATTTCTGTGTAATTCACATTTTATACCTTGTTTGAGAGCTGATGAAACCCACCCACTTGAGGTAAGCACATTTGAATATAGCAACTTCAGAAATCTAATGACTTTCAGCTACTTTCATTCTACTTATTCAGAACAAACCAATGGTTCTATCTAACCTGTGGAGGTAACTGAGTTCCCTGTGACATATTTCATTTCACATATTGTCCCTGTCAGGCAGGGAGGAAAAGGTCGAGTAAGAGAGCCTTGGTGTACGAAAAAAGTTGATTTGCTGGTTAAGAAGAAAAAGGAGGCTTATGTCAGGATGAGGCTTGAAGGCTCAGTTAGTGCAATGGATAGCTATAGATTAGCCAGGAAGGAGCTAAAAAGTGAATTGAGGAGAGCTAAGAGGGGACACGAGAAGATGTTGGCTGATAGGATTAAGGAGAATCCTAAAGCTTTCTTTCGATATGTTAAGAATAGAAGATTGGTTAGGGCAAGATTAGGGCCAGTCATAGACAGCAGTGGGAAGTTGTGCGTGGAGCCTGAAGAGATTGGTGAGGCACTGAATAAATATTTCTCTTCGGTATTCACGCAGAGTGCTGGAAATGTAGCTTTGGAGAACACTGAGGTACAGGGTTGCAAATTGGGAAGTATTGTAGTAGATAGGGAGGATGTGCTAGAAATTCTCGAGGGTTTGAAGTTGGATAAGTCCCCTGGGCCGGACGGGATTTACCCTAGGATTCTCTGGGAGGCAAGAGAGGAGATTGCAGAGCCTCTGGCTCTGATCTTCAGGTCGTCGTTGGTTACGGGTGTGGTTCCGGAGGACTGGAGGATAGCGAATGTGGTCCCATTGTTCAAGAAGGGGAAGAGAGACCTTCCAGGGAATTATAGGCCAGTGAGTCTTACTTCTGTTGTGGGCAAAGTATTGGAGAGAATTATTAGGGATAGGATTTATAGTTATTTAGAGAGAAATGAATTGATTGGGGATAGTCAGCATGGTTTCGTGAAGGGTAGGTCATGCCTTACTAACCTCATTGAGTTTTTTGAGAAAGTGACCAGAGAGGTGGATGGGGGTAAGGCGGTTGATGTAGTATATATGGACTTTAGTAAGGCGTTTGATAAGGTGGCCCATGGAAGACTTCTACAGAAAATGCAGATGTGTGGAATAGAGGGTGATTTAGCTAATTGGATTAGGAATTGGCTGGCAGATAGAAGACAGAGGGTGGTGGTTGATGGGAGATATTCATCGTGGAGTTCGGTGACCAGTGGTGTGCCTCAGGGGTCTGTTTTGGGGCCCCTGCTGTTTGTAATTTTTATAAATGATCTGGATGAGGGTATTGAGGGATGGATCAGTAATTTGCAGATGACACTAAAGTCGGTGGAGTGGTAGATAGTGAAGAGGGGTGTTATAGTTTACAGAGTGACTTGGACAAGTTGCAGAGCTGGGCCGAGAGGTGGCAAATGGAGTTTAATGTGGAAAAGTGTGAGGTAATGCACTTTGGCAGGAACAATAAATGTGTAGAGTATAGGGCTAATGGTAGGGCTCTTAATAGTGTTGAGGAACAGAAGGATCTTGGTGTATGTGTCAATAGATCCCTGAAAGTAGGCAGTCAAGTGGATAAAGTTGTTAAGAAGGCATATGGAGTCTTAGCTTTTATTGGTAGGGGGATTGAATTTAGGAGCCGCAGCATCATGTTGCAACTGTACAACACTCTAGTGCGGCCGCACTTGGAGTATTGTGTGCAGTTCTGGTCCCCACATTATAAGAAAGATGTGGAGGCATTGGAGAGGGTACAGAGGAGGTTTACCAGGATGTTGCCTGGTATGGAGGGCAGGTCCTATGAAGAGAGGTTGAAGGATTTGAGGTTGTTTTCGTTAGAAAGGAGGCGGCTAAGAGGGGATCTTATTGAAGCATATAAGATGATTAGAGGTTTAGATAGGGTGGACAGTGATAGCCTTTTTCCTAGGATGGAGAAAGCTAGCACGAGGGGACACAGCTTTAAATTAAGGGGTATGAGTTATAGGACGGATATCAGAGGTAGGTTCTTTACTCAAAGAGTGATTAGGGAGTGGAATGCCCTGCCTGCAGCTGTTGTAGATGCGCCAAGTTTGGTGGCGTTTAAGAGGTTAATTGATAAGTATATGGAAGAGAAGGGAATCGTTTAGTTTGGAGGGGCATTGCGTTTTATTTTGGTTGGCACAACATCGAAGGCCGAAGGGCCTGTTCTGTGCTGTAATGTTCTATGTTCTATGTTCTATATTAACAGCTTAAACTTCAATTCCAAGTAATTTAAATGATTCAAATTACTTCCTAAAGTATTAGGCATTGTTTTCCTTCGGAAAAACATTATATGTTGTTCAATTATTGAATTATACATAGTCAAAAGGATCGACTTTCATACAGTTAGCATGCAAATTTTGCATCTCAATAATTAATAAAAAGTGTCTGAATTTATAAGTTTTGAAATTATTTTTACTTAGAGTGAAACAAAACACATACTCCATCTTCTGTTCCCAGGAGATATTGCAAATGAATGTCCCTGGTAGACAGTTAGATGGATTGTACGTACATGTGCTAGAGCACAAGAGCAGAAATTCTGAAGTATGTTATGAAAGCTGACTAGACCCCAACAGTTTTGTTTATTCTGGCATTACTGTGAGGAGAAGGTGTTACACTCCAGATGACACATTAGGAAGCTTTTATCAAAACAAACTTTATTTAACAGTATGGTTTAACTATGAATTAGCTTAACTTTTAACCAACTGAACAATACTTAAGCATGCCATGATACAGTTCTTAAATGTTAACTTCTCTCTTTTCAAATCAGTTAGCAAATACCCAGGTTTACATGCTTGATAACAGTGCTAGAGCATTTGAACATCTCTGGAGAGACAGATACACCTGTTTTCTAACAGCCCCAAACAGCAGCCTCCAGAGAGAGAGAGAGAGAGAGAGAGAAAGATGCCTCTTGTTTTTTTTCAGAAACTGGACTGTTTTAAAATTAAAGAGAACTTTGTGTTTTCCCTGCAAGCTTAGCTCCGCCCATTCATATGACTGTCTCTGTCAATCAACCTAATGAAACTCCTGCTCTGAAACGCCAGAAGAAAAACCAAATTAAACAAAAATGCATTAACTTCGGATTAAAACTAACACATCTTTAGATAAAATCAATCATTGGCCTGCAATGTGAGCTGCCTAATGCAGACAAATTGGCACCACATAAAACAAAGCTGACTTTTAAACACGTCCCTCTCAAGAAACAGGGTAGAAATACATTTCTCAATGGCACAGTATCATCACAAGTTTTAAAGATTTGTTTTCATGCTTCATTTTTAAAGTAATTGATAGTTGCTTTTGACAGTTTTATTAAATTGGAAATATATTTTTCAATTGATACACATATTTGTTTTTTCTGGGTTTCAATATTTGAAATCCAAAAGAATGTGTGTCTGGACACACTGATACTATGTCTGATCAAAATACAAGACAATCCATTAATTTAAATGGTACATTCATATACTTGCTGGGTTAGCTATAGTATAAATTTTGATTCTTGCACCTATTTCACTTTCCCCGATAACACTTCAATCATAAAAAGTTGCACAATAAGTTTGAAAGGTCAGACTAAAAGCAAATGAAGCGCAAAGAATTTATTACGAGAAGGATGGAATTGGATAGTACAAAGCTGTGCTAATCCCATGTCGAACCTTAGTTGCCTCATACAAAGTACCATGTGCAGGTTTGTCATCATATTATAAAAAGGAATATAGAGGCAATGGAGAGAATGCAGAGATTACTAACATCAGAAAAAATTGGCAGCCTTGAAAAAAGACTCAGAACTGACCTAATAGAGATTTTAAAATTATGAAAGATTTTGATAAGAATGGGCACAGAGAATGTTTCCATTATGGAAATAGCATTTGGATCAAAATCCTGGAACTCCCTGCCTAACAGTGCTCTGGGTTTACCTACCAGGCATGGCTTGCAGCAGTTCAAGGTGACTCAGTACCACTTTCTCAAAGACAGTTAGGGATAGGCAACATATGCTGGTGTAGCGAGCGATGTGCGCATCCTGTGATGGAAAAAAGAAAAGCTAAAGCTATCAATGTCAGATAGTCACCAAGAAATCCAACAAGAAATTCAAAAGAAACTCCTTCACCCAAAGTATATTAAGAATTTGGAATTCACTATCATAAGAAGTGATCGTTGTAAATGTATTGCAAATTTTTAAGGAGAAACTAGACCTGAATACAGAAGAGAAGTGAATAGACGGTTATGATGGTCGATTTAATTAAGAGGAGACTCAAGTAGAACATAAACACCAGCACCAATTGGCTGGGCTGAATGGCCTATTTCTGTGCTTTGTATCCTACACATTCGGCCGCAATGATGGCCTAGGTTCGCCAACCTCGTCTGCAGCTGGGAATCTCCGGTCCTGCTGCTGTGAATGGAAATTTGGCTGGGTGCCAATTTCTCCATTCTCGTTGGCACTGGTGGTGGCATGAACGGCTGGAGAATTCAGACATTAAATCTGAGTTGCAATGGTCTGAATTTATATGGTGTGGTTTTCATATTATTGTTTTAGGAATTAAGGTTTTGTAAATTAAAGTGTTTCATGAGTGATATGAGCATCTGATGGTAAGCTCTACCTCAATAAACACAAACATGTCAATACTTTATTCATAAACAGAATTCTCATGTTTCAGAAAAATCAGACTTACTGCTAAATGTTATGCCTCAAACTGATTTTAACTTTGGACTTATTGAGGTAGTTAATCAGAAAGTATACCTAAGCACCACACAGAAATCTTTAGGGCCGGTTGAAAAAGGGCGAAACAGAAGGCAACAGCGCAACAAACAGCCAGAGCTTCTGTCATACAGAAGGAGGTCGCCAGAAAGCAAGGATTTTTTCTGAAGTTCAGAGGTTGAGAGAAAGTCAAATTTTCTGAACCAGAAACAATCTTACAGCAAATACTATTTTTATATTTTGTTGGAATTTTATATTTCTTAACACTATGTTACTAGTGTCTTTTCAAGGAATATTTTTAAAAATTCATTTAGGAGATGTGGTTGCCAAGAGCTAAGCCAGCATTTATTGTCTATCCCTAATTGCCAATGGGAAGATAGTGGTGAACTGGCTTCTTGAATGGCTGCAGGCCCTGGGGTAATAGGTATACCCACAGTACTGTTAGAATTTTGAAAAAAAATGAAGGATTGGCGCTATATTTCTAAATCAGGATGTTGAGTGACTTGAAGGGGAACCTCCAGGTGGGATGTTTCCATGTATCTGATATCCTTGTCCTTCTGGATAATAGTGGTCGTGGATTGGAACATGCTGCCTAAAGAATCTTGGTGAATTCTTGAAATGCATATTGTAGATGGTACAAACTGCCGGTACTGTTCATTGGTGGAGGAGAGTCTGAATGTTTGTGGAAGGGGTAGCAATCAGACAATGTTTTGTCCTGGATAATGTCAAACTTCTTCAACATTGTTGGAGCTGCACTCATCCAGGAAAGGGTAAGAGTATTTCTCTGACTTGTGCCTTGTAAATGGTGGAGAGAGTTTGGGGAGACTCTTGTAAGTTACTGTTCTTGTAGCCACAATATTTATATAGCTATTTCAGTTTCTGCTCTGGTCAATAGTAATCCCAGGATGCTGATATTGGGAATCTAACGATAGTAACTCCATTTAAAGTCAAGGGTGATGGCTAGATGGTAATCACTTGCCAGTTCTGTGACGCAAATTTTATTTTCTAATTGCTAGCCCAAGCCTAGATATTGTCCAGTTACATTTGGACATGAGCTGTTTCAGTATTTGAGGAGTCACAAATGGTGCTGAACACTCTGTGTAGACATCAATGAACATCCCAACTTCTGATCATATGATGGAAGGAATATCACTGATGAAGCAGCTGAAGGTGGTTGAGCCTAGGTCACTACGCTGAGGAACACCTGCAGTGATTTTCTGGAACTGAGACGTTTGATCTTTGGCTACGACAACCAGCTTCCTTTGTATCAGGTATGACTCCATGCAACAGAGAATCTTTCCCCAGATTTTCATCGACTCCAGTTTTGCTAGATTTCCTTGATGCCATAATCGGTCAAATACTGCCTTTATGGCAAAGGTAGTCACTCTCACCTCAGCTCTGGAGTTCAGCCTTTTTGTTCATGTTTGAGCGAAGTCTGTAATGAGGTCAGGAGCTGAATGATTCTGCTGGAATCCAAACTGAGCAGCAGTGAGTAGGTTATTATACAGTAAGTGCCTTCTGATAGCAATGTTGATGGCCTCTTCTATCACTTTACTGATGATTGAGAGTCGACTGATAGGCTGGTAATTGACTGGTTTGGATTTGTCTTGCTTGTACACACGACATACCTGAGCAATTTTCTACATTGCTGGGTAGATGCCAGTATTGTAGTTCTTCTGAGTTAGTTTGTCTAGGGGCGTGGCAAGTTCTGGAGCACCAACCTTCAGGACCATTGTTGGAACATTGTCAGAGTCCACAGTCTTTGCATTATCTAGTGCCTTTAACCATGCCTTGATACTATATTGGGTGAATTGAATTGGACCTGTTGGTGTTCAACATGGATACTAATTCATTAGCTGAAGAGGCATGATATCTGGTAATCAGCAGGAAGTTTCCTTGCCCATATTTGACCTGGTGCCATGAGACCTCATGTGGTCTGGAGTCAATGCTGAAGATTCCCAAAGCCAATTTCTTCACAACTGTAAATTACTGTATATGTCTCTGCTGGGTCTGTATTTGTGGTGGTACAGGATCTACCCAGCAATAGTGATGTCAGGGAAATTGCAAGTATAACTCCATCAGAATGACTTTGTTAGGCAGTTGCTTGACTAAATAGAATTAGAGAATGGGAGTGTAAAAAGATGGCTCAACATAAAGAGAGAAGAAATCCTGTTAAAACTGAATTAAAATGTCTGTTCAGCAACGCACGCAATGTTCAGACTAAATCAGAAAAGTGGAAGGTAGTCATACATTGCTGCAAGGAACCAGACATACTAGTGATTACTGAGCCATGGCCACGGATAAATTAGGACTGGGAACTAACATTGCACAATGTAACATTTAGAAAAAGATTGAAGGAAAATTTCCTGGCATTATGTAATGGCAATAGAAAAAGGGATGCACCTATCAGCAAGATAAGAATGGAATCCATATGAATAAAGATAAAAGAAAATTAAGGATCAATCATACTATCAAACGAAGGGGGTATTTCCCAGCTCCATCACATAGCTCATGGGAATTCTGATGCCCACTGAATGAGACAAGAGCCAAAAACTGGGATTCACCCAACCCACTCCTTTGACCCCAATCAGCAGAGGGGCAAATGACCAATAGACCTGTCTTTGACTGCCCCTCTTCCCCACCGCTTCAGGGTCCTACGCACCAGGTCCACATGGTTCACTACCAGCACCAAAGCCCACCAAGTGCATTTCCTGCTGGGAAGGAGAGTGCATGATGGGAGACCACTGAAATGGGCCATCCAGCTCAATAATTATGTTACAATTAGTGGTTTGCAAAATTGAATGCATCTCAAGTACCCCCATTGTAACCACAATGTTTACGCAAAAGAGAAAGTAAAAAGCACTTGGCTCTTTTGAAGTTGTCTGCAGCTATTTGTCATCACAGGAACAATGGGGGTACTTGAGATATATTCAAGCATGAAGAGAAAGGAAAATAAGCCATTAAACTGTCAATCAAATGACAGTTTAAAAAACTGGATTGAAATTGAATGGAAACAAAAGGGCGGCACAGTGGTCGTACTGTTACCTTGCAGTGCCAGGGATCCAGGTTCAATTCTGACCTCGGGTGTTTGCATGTTCTCTCCATGTCTGTGTGGTGCTCCAGTTTCCTCCCACAGTTCAAAAATGTGCAGATTAGATTGATTGGCAATGGTAAATTGCCCCTTAGTGTCAGAGGAACTAGCTAGGGTAAATACACAGGCTTACAGCGATAGGACCTGCATGGAATTGTGTGACCAGCATCTGGAGAGATGTAATGAAAATCCACAGAGATTATATCGAATGGCATTTACCACTTGGTTTCAGAAAATGATGTGCCTGACCGCATTTCACCTGTTGATTTACATGGACAGTATACTTATGGAGAACATTAAAAGATACTTTGTAATTTGTGTAATCCTTTTAATTTTGTGTACACATCTAAACATATAGTGGGAGTGAGAGTAGTATGTTATTGTTAATCTTTTCTTGTTTAATATGTGTTCTATTCTTTTGTAAAAAGTTAATTGTCAGCCCTGTGGCTCTGATCATTTATGTCTCTGATCAAAAAATTAAAGTTACAGTCCATCGAATCATGGTTCCATTCTTAGACTTGACTGTCCAGTAATAGAGTCATAGAGGTTTACAGCATGAAAACAGGCCCTTTGGTCCAACTTGTTCATGCCATCCTTTTTTTTTAAGCTGCTAAGCTGATCCCAATTGCCTGCATTTAGCCCATATCCCTTTATACCCATCTTACCCATGTAACTGTTTTTTTGTATGCTTTTTAAAAAGTAAACTGCCTCTATTACTATCTCTGGCAGCTGGTTGCAGACACTCCACCCTCTATGTGAAAAAATTGTCCCTCTGGACACTTTTGTATCTCTCCTTTCTCACCTTAAACTTATGCCCTCTAAATTTTAGCTTTGGGAAAATATGCTGACTATCTAATCTATGCCCATCATTATTTTATAGATCTCTATAAGATCACTCCTAAGTCTCCTAACACTCCAGCGAAAAATAGTCTCAATGTATCCAGCCTCTCTTTATAACTCAAATCTTCAGTTCCAGTAGCATCCTAGTAAATCTTTTTGCATTCTTTCGAGTTTAATAACATCCTTTTTATAATAGGGTGACCAGAACTATACACAATTTCAAGTAATATCAACTGGGATCATAGCACAATCAATAGATAATATTGTGATCCCTGGTCCCCTGTTAAGTTGTATAAAGTCAAATCTGGGTTAGATGTCAGGAGATGGTTTTTTTCCCAGAGAATGACAAACCTCCAAAATAGAATGCCATCTTGTATGCTTGGCGCAAACTCTTTGAATTGCTTCAACTGAGAGCTGGACCATTTCTATCTAAGATTGAGGTACAAGGAATTGAAGTCAGAGTGATCTCCCGAATTGGATGAGAGAGGAATTCCTCACATTTCTTTTCTCAATTTGCCTGGAAGTTTTACTTGCCATATTGCTTCTGCTAGGAGATGGAGAACATTGTGAGACACAAGATATCAGAGTTGTGAGGAACAGGGCAGATAGATTGGAGTGTCTTTTCCTGTCTGCCACTGTTTGTATGTAGCTGTCCAAGCAGACTAGGCAGTCAACCAGCCGATAATCAGCCAGCCTCTACTTCTGACATGAGCCTTGCTGTTTCAGCTGCGAGAATCAATAATTCAAAAGAAATGAACTTCAAAATTTTCTTTTGCTGTTAATTAAATATGCAGTATGCCAAATTGAAAAGCTGTCATCTGCTTCTGTGCTTTCCTAATGCATGATTTATATCATTATTAAAAATATATTTTAGAACAATTTTGCTCTTTGTTTCTAGTACTATTTCAGTGCTGTTTTTGTCACTTTGGGCAACAGAATGGAGATTTCACTTGATCTCACTGACACGAAAGTTGCCATTTATTGTTTTGATAACTGTCCACATGAATCACAAAAGCTACATTCTTACGGTCTGCACCTTTGCCTATTGTGTTTATTTAATATCACTGCAAACAAGACAAAGTGAATGAGTGAAAACAACAAGACAAAGTGAATGAGTGAAAACAACAATCCAATGCAGACATCCCAGCTGTGCATTTAATTATCTTTCAACTGACTGCTGACATTCCTGATTAGTGTTCCCTTTCCCTGAGGAGCCCATATCCACATCCTGTCAAGCAGAACAGTGCTGAAAATTTAGGCTTCGTTTGCTGTTCCTGTGATGAGCATGTGCGGAAACAGCAGAGCCAGGGCTGTGATTTGCCAATGGCGCTATTGTGATTGCCATCAAAATCTGTTTCAGTCACTGTATTCTCTCAGAACAAAACTGAATAGTGATAAGAGCAAGCAGTTGCTGAGGTGCTAATTGAAATCTTCTTGAATTCAAGATTCAGCTGACAGTCAGTCATAATATGGATAGATATTATTTGTCTGATTGATAAAAAGTAGGGATGACAACATATTTAATATTATTGGAGTGAGAGTCCGAATTGTATTGATAATACACTGCAACAACATTAGAAAGGCATCCAGATATAATTTCCCCTAAAACACCCATTTGGGCATTGTAGTGTAGATTTTACTTGCCACACATGTATAGGAATAGCATCTCAAGAAATAAAAGTCAAATTTTATCAATCGGCATGTGAATGGTTGGTTTGACTCCTCTGAGATTGCCGTCAAGGAGCTGAGTGATTTTCAGTCTGTACTTAAGCAATTTACATGAGTAGTGCCAATATGATAACTATTGCCAGAGGTTAGAGAGCAACTGAAGGTTCATAAGGTGTACAAATATATATTTTATATGCACAAATCTCTCAAAGTTCTGCTTTGGAAATTCTTAAATAGTAAGGTAAGTTTCCAATAATATCTGACTGACCAAAAATGGAAATAAATTAATTGCCAAAAATATGAAGTTTTTACCAAAAAAGGTATCTGTAAATATGTAACATACATACATATCTCTCCTACAGCATATACTTACTGTTGATATAAACCTTACTCACTGCACCACAATATTTGAGCCCTTCTATGTTGATGTATTTATGGCAGATTCTATTGGCATATCATAACATAATTGTGTCCAACTCCTCGCATCTCCATTGACTGCACAAGTTCAAAATCAATTGTCAATTAAGTACCATTGACATGCAGTATGTTTACAAAGCCAACGTGAGCAGCAAGATCTTACAGATAGCACTGCGATAACAATCAAATTATCTGTATCAGAGGTGTTGTTTGAGGGATAAAATTGAATAGGACATGGAGAAGAATCCTTTTGCTATTCTCTGAAATAATGCCATGGAGTATTTTATATTCACCTGAGTGGGCGCATGACACCTTTGGCTGTGCCGTACTCTCTCAAAACTGCACTGAGCATCAGCCTAGATTTTGGGCTTAAGTCTCCAGAACAGGAACTGAGATCATGACTTTCTGACACAGAGACTGCTACTCACTGTGCCAACACAAGCGCTAAGGTTTTTCAAATATGTGTTTAATTTATTGCCATTATTATTCTCATATTCATTGAAGATTAATCTGCCTACCTCTGTCCCATTAATTTGACTAATAAAAATAGCACTGCTGTCATCACTTCTGTCAAGGGTCTCAGCCTTTGCTTCAACACTTGAGATTGCTCTAATTTTGGCAATTTTTATTAAAATGGTTGAATTAAATTAAAATGACATAATTCCCAGGCTTTTTCCCCACTGCTAATTTTCCTCTTCTCCAAGTAGTAATATTTCTTAGTCCATCATTCCTGCTTCCCATTAGAGCCACAGAATCAATCTCTGCAGCATTATTCCCCCCACAGTTTTGTTTGACTATCTCCTCCTAAAATCTTGTAAAAAATACTGTGTCTCATCATTGCCTCATACCACCAATAATTTCTAAAAATGCCAACTATTTCTTCTAACCTGAAATGTAACAAGGTTTAAATAAGAATATTTTTAAAAATTCCACAATAACTATTAAATAAACCCACTGAATTATTTTTCTCTATTTTAATTCTTTAAATAAAAATTTTATTTTGGCCCAGAACTGTATCGGTAGAACTGATTTTTAACTCATCCTGCTCATTGGAAGACAAGATCGGATGCAACATGGGGATTACAACCCAGCCGATATTGAGCAGGGTGTAAAACTGGTGTTGTAACCCAATTTTACAGATTCCTGCCCAGTTAATTAGATTATAATTACTCCTCCACCACTAAATAGCTGAAGGCAAATTTTATAGTCTGTGCATGTACATTACATATACCATCAGAGGATGCATCAGCTCAACAGCTTTTCTCATCTTCCAGCAGCTAATGTTTTAATATAATTAATCAACATTGTTGAAGGAATCCCAGATAAAGCAGCTGGGAAATTGCTTATCCCAGCAATTTCCAATATAAAGATGTCCATGTAAATTTTTCAATAAAAATAACAACTTATATTAAATAACATAATAAAATGTCCAAGGTACTTCACAGATATTTATGAAGGTAAATATGACAGAAAACATGAGGGGAAATTAGATTTTTATGAAACCTTTATATAGCTACAGGGCAAGAGTTGTGTCATTATATTGTTATAATATCAGATTAGAAACCCCAAAGTATGTTATGAAGCCTGACTAGACTGCCACCCTTTTTCTATTTGGCTTTTGTGTGGACAAGCTCTTTCACTCCATGTAACATACTAGAAAGCTTTTATCGAAACAAACTTGATTTAACAATACAGTTTAACAATTAAAAATGAATTAGCTTATCATTTACCAATTGAATAATACTTAAAGACAACGTTATACAGTTCTTAAATGCTTACCTATCTCTAGTAATCCAAATTCAAGCAATATTCCTCTTAGAGACTTTAACTCCTCTTTAAAATCAGTTAGCAAAACACACAGGCTTAACTACACATATCGTTAACAGTCCTAGAACTTTTGAACAGCTTTGGAGAGAGAGAGAGGGGGAGACAGAGACAGACCTATTTCTTCTAGCAGGTCCCAAACAGCAGCCTCCAGAGAGAGAGACAGAATGTAAGCTTAGCTCTTCTCTTTAAGTACAATACTTCGTCAGTCAACCTAATTAAAATCTTATCCTGATACCTCAGAGGGAAAAAAGAATCAAATAAATCAAAATGTATTCACTCAAATTAAAATAAAAACATCCCTAACTAAAATCAATTATTACCCTACATTCTCTACACGTGAGTTACCTAGTTTGCAGACACATCAACACCATATAAAACACAGCTGAACATTTTAAACATACCCCTCAGAAGAAACATGATTTCAATACATTTTTTAAAGGAACAGTCTCATTGCCGTATTCCCAGGAAATACATGACTTACCTAAATTGACTTTACACTGAAACAGTGCTATGTGCTAATTTGCATCACATCTGGGTTACATTTTCCCAAACTCTATGTAGCTGATTAATATAGCTCTGACCCCATACAAAAGATATTAAGTTCCCTGCAATTACATCAGTTCTAATTCAAGGTTTTTTGAGTAACTTTTAAAAAATCTTTCCTTAACGAAACCTACAGAATTTCCTATTTTTTTAATGCTTTATTATGGCATCAGAATCTTTTCACAGTTGTATTTTCTTAAATATGTGATACTTAGTGTGTATAATTGATTGCTTTATGGTTTTAAACATTAGCTCATCATATGATCAACAGCACAGAGACAGGCTCTTCAGCCCAAACTGATCCATATCAACCAAAATGCCCATCTAAGCTAACCCTATTTGCCTGCATTTATAGAATCATAAAATCTATGGCATAGGGACAAGTTGAAGAACATCAATAAAATAGAGAAGGATTTGAAGATGTTAAAGTTTGGGCTGAGCAATACTTGTTTCTTGAGCATTACTTAGGGTTCCAATTGGCTCATCATCTATCATCTCCAGGGCTCATTGACAGGACTGTGATGAAATAGTCTCTACTTGCCTGGATGACTGCAGTGCCAGAAACGCTCAAAAAGTTCAACACCATCCAAGACAAAGCACCTCATCCACCATTCACGTCCCTTCTCATTGACACACAGTGGCAACATTGTGTGTCATCTGCAAAATGCACTGCCATAACTCACCAAGGCTCCTTCAAAAGCACCTTCCAAACATAAGAAAATAAGAACATAAGAAATAGGAGCAGGAGTAGGCCATCTAGCTGCTCAAGCCTGCCCCGCCATTCAATAAGATCATGGCTGATCTGAAAGTGGTTCAATTCCACTTAATTGCCTGCTCTCCACAACCCTTAATTCCCTTATTCATTAGAAATCTATTTACCTGTGCCTTAAACATATTCAACGAGATAGCCTCCACCACTTCAATGGGCAGAGAATACAGAAATTCTCTGAGAGGAGTTCCTCCTCAACTCTGTTCTAAAATGACTCTTCCTCATTTTGAGGCTGTGCCCTTGCGTTCTTGTTTCCTTTCTAAGTGGAAAGGATCTCTCTGCCTCTAACCTATCTAGCCCCTTCATTATCTTATATGTCTCTATAAGATCTCCTCTCAGCCTTCTAAACTCCAAGAGTACAGGCCCAATCTACTCAATCTCTACTCATAAGCTAACCCCCTCATCTCTGGTATTGACTTGGTGAACTTTCTCTGCACTCCCTCCAAGGCCAATATATCCTTTTGTAAATAAGGGGACCAAAACTGCACACAGTACTCCAGTTGCAGCCTCACCAGTAACCTTATACAACTGCAGCAAGACCTCCCTACTTTTATATTCCATCCCCCTTGTGATAAAGGCCAACATTCCATTTGCCTTCTTGATTATCTGCTGCACCTGCAGACTGAGTTTTTGCAATTCATGCACAAGGACATCCAGGTCCCTCTGCACAGTAGCATGTTGTAATTTCTCACCATTTAAATAATAATCCATTTTACTATTATTCCTTCCAAAGTGGATAACCTCACACTTGCCAACGTTATACTCCATCTGCCAGATCCTCACCCACTCACTCAGCCTATCCAAATCTCTCTGCAGACTTTCCGCGTCATCCGTGCAATTTGCTTTCCTACTCATCTTTGTGTCATCAGCAAACTTTGTACCCTACATTCGGTCTCCTCCTCCAGATCGTCTATATATATGGTAAACAGTTGAGGCCCCAACACCGATCCCTGCAGCACATCACTAGTCACCAACTGCCAATCAGAAAAGCACCCATTTATTCCAACTCTCTGCTTCCTGTTAGATAGCCAATCCTCAATCCATGCTAACACTTTACCCCCAACTCTGTGTACCTTAATCTTCTGCATCAAGCTTTTGTGAGGTACCTTATCGAACGCCTTCTGGAAATCCAAAAACACCATATCCACCGGTTCCCCTCTGCCAACTGCACTCGTTACATCTTCATAAAAATCCAGAAAATTTGTCAAACACGTCTTTCCCTTCATGAATCCATGTTGCGTCTACTTGATTGAACATTCTTTTCCAGGTGTCCTGCTATTTCTTCTTTAATGATGGATTCAAGCATTTTCCCAACTACAGACATTAAGCTATCTAGCCTGTAGTTACCTGCCTTTTGTCTAGTTCCTTTTTTAAACAGCATAATATTAGCTGTTTTCCAATCCGCTGGCACTTCCCCAGAGTCCAGCGAATTTTGATAAATTACTACTAACACATCTGCTATTACTTCTGCCATTTCTTTCAGTACCCTGGAATGCATTCCATCCAGGCCTGGGGACGTATCTACCTTTAGTCCCATTAGTCTACCAAGCACTATCTTTTAGTAATAGTAATCATTTTAAGGGCCTCACCCCCTACAGTCCTACAACCGTTAATATTTGGTAAGCTATTTGTGTCCTCTACCGTGAAGACCGACGCAAAAAATATGTTTAAGGTCACGGCTATTTCCTCGTTTCCCATTAACTTCCCCTTCTCATCTTCTAAGGGCCCAACATTTATTTTAGCCACTCTTTTCTTTTTTATATATTTGTAAGAACTTTTACTATCAGTTTTAATATTTTGCGCTAGTTTAGTTTCATAATCTATCTTTCCTTTCTTAGGAGATAAGACTTCTATCATCTTGAAGGACAAGGGCAACAGATGCATATAGACACCACTGTTTCCAAGTTCCCCTTCAAACTATCTACCATCCTAAATTGGAACAATATTGCATTCTATCACTGTCACTGGGTCAAACCCTGGTATACATTTCCTAGTAGCACTGTGGGTATCCCTACATTATGTGAACTGCATTAGCTCACCACTACCTTCTTATATGAATAATTGGGGATGAGAAATAAATGCTGGACTAACCAGCAGCACCCAAATGCCATGATAGAATAAGTAAAAAATTGAGATTTGTGGTGTGAAACAAAGCAGACCACAGGTCACAGTGGTAAAAGATTTATCACATGTGCATGTATCAACCCCATCAATCTATCTGCCACATATGCATCTACCTCATGACAAGTGTTATACGAGTGATGACCACACAGTTATTGTGACAAAGCAATCCTATTTTCAGTCTGAGAAGATTCCCCCATGTGTGTTACACTACCATAGCGCTAAATGGGACAGATTCAGAACTGTTCTAGCAGCTCAAAACTGGGCATCCATAAAACACCATGGGCCATCAGCAATTGCAGAATTGTAGTCAACCACAATCAGTAACCCTATGTACCTCATTTGACCATTAAAATCAATCCAGAGAATCAATTGTCATTCAATGAAGAGCACAAGAGAGAACGTCAACAGTAGCACCAGACCCACCAGGAATAGTGAGCATTACAATTTAGACAGAGTTAAGCCATCCCACAACAAACAGATCAAATCACAGCTCTGCAGTACAGCCACATAAAATCATGAATAGTGGTGGATAATTAAACAACAATAGAAGGAGCTTCCAAAAATCCCCATCTGCAGTGATGGGGGTGCCCAGCACGTCAGTGCAAAAGACAAGACTAAAGCATTTTCAAGCATCTTCAGTCAGGGAGATGCTGAGTGGATGATTAATCTTGGCCCTCTCCTGAGCTCCCTGCATCACAGATGCCAGTCTTCAGCCAATTCAATTCACTTCATGTTTTATCAAATATTAGCTGCAGTCAACAGACGCTACAGGCCCTGAGATCATCCCAGCTACAGTACCAAAGACTTATTCTTCAAAATCAATGCATACCCAGCGAAGCTGTTCCAGTACAGATACAACAGGGGGTAGAAAATTGTCAAGGTACATTCTGTTTACAAAAAGCAGGAGAGACCTATTCCAGCCAATTACTGCTCCATCAATCTACTCTCAATCATGAGTAAAGTGATGGAAGGTGTCACTGACAGTGCTATCAAGTGGCATTTACTCAGCAATAACTTACACACCAAAATGTTCAATTTGGATTCTGTTAAAGCAGTCAGCCCCTCACCTCACTGCAGCCTTGGTCCAAACATGAACAGAAGAACTAAACTCATGAAATGAGGTGATAGTGATTGCCCTTGGCATCAGGGCACATTTGATTGAGTGCAGCAACAAGGAGCCAGAGCAGGATGAGATGACCATGGTTCTAAGATTTATTCCCCTGGCTTCTTCCAGACTTATGCTGGAAATACAGGCAATATCTCTCAGTTTGCAGTGCAGTTTTACATAAGGGAGATCAAAGAGAGTATTATTCAATCCCTCTTGCCAGGGAGAAGCATGAGGTCATGGAGTCATTGACTGCATCCATATTGTTGACTGCACTTCACTCTGCCACGTACCTGAATCAAAGACATTGCATTGAAAATGGAGCTGGTCATACAAAGCACACCATGTGGGCCAGTGCACAATATCCTGACAGCAGTCATGATGCCTTAATTCTGTAGTAGCCTGATATACCCATTTTATTTTAAGCACCATGGCAAACGAAAGAGGGGTTACTGAATGACAAGTGCTAGCTGCCAACATCATGGCTCATGGCACTGGTCCACAACCCATGTATATTTCTGCAGCATGCACAATATGAAAGTCATAAAAAAACTTGATGGAGCAGACCATCACTGCCGAAGCAAATATTACTTTGGACTGCAGTGGAGGATATGTTTGTGTGGTGTCTGTACATACTCTCCTTGTCTGCCAAGTGCTCCGGTTTCCTCAAACAGTCCAAAGCTATGCAGGCTAGGTGAACTGGCCAAGCTAAATTACCCATTTAGTATCCAAAGGCGTGTAGGTTAAGTGAATTAGCCATGTGAGGGGCTAGGGACTACAGTGGAGGAGGTGATGTGTGCCTGAGTAAGATGCTGTTTCAGAGAGTCGGTGCAGACTCAATTAGCCAAACAGTCTCCTTCTGTAGTATAAGGATTCTATGGTTCTACAGACAGCTGAGTGGGTCTTAAGATTTGTGGAATGTCTTGCATGCTTCACAACTTTGTCAGCATGAGAACACAGCCATTACCATCAGCTATCAATTGAGAAGTTGAGCAGCAGGGATATGAGGGAGTTGCACTAGAAGCCCCCTTCTACACGGTCTATACATGAAAAACTAAGTGCCACAACTAGTTACCTCAACCCTAAATTCCCATTTACCAATAGTCCCAACAATGCTTAGTTGCCCTCTGTCACCGAACATCATGTCCTCTTGATCATAATGAATAAAAGACTACACATGGGCCTAACTTTCCAGCTGTTCACATAGGCAGGGTCTTCTGGTCGTACTGATAATGCACCCCCAATGTGGGTTTCAGGACGGTACAGAATGGAGTGAATGGGAAATCGCATTGGTAGGGCCAAAAAAATCCTACTGGCTCCCAACAGAGAGCCAGTTTCTTTTGAGAAAAACACCACGGAAAGGACAAACAATCCTGCCCATAATACACATTTCAAACCAAATTTATGAATTAAATCATGCTGACTTGCATAAAAATTAACCCAATTCCAGATGTGTTGTGGTAGATTGTGTAATGGAACTGTGTGCAAGCTGCAAGATGTGAGTATGAAGCTTTCATATCAGCTATGTGTCCTGATTGATAGAGGTTGTTGACAGGTGAATGTTGGGGGTCTTTTAAATTTAATGTGATTGGACTAGTAATGGAGTTTGGAAAATTTGATGATATATTCACCAATCCTGATCCCTTATGTAAAGTCATTAAACTTCATGTGGGATTGCTTTCAGGTCCTTGGAGCTGAACTCCTGACATTGTAAAGATTCTGAGTACAGTGTGAAGGACAATGCAGGAGGAAGCCATTTGGCCTATTGATTCTGCACCAACTCTCTGACAGAGTGCTTACCCAGGCCCTCTTCCCAACCATACCCCCCCCCCCCATAACCCCACAAATTTTACCATAGCTATTCAATCTTACTGACACAGTTTAGCATGGCCAAGCACCTAACCCGCACATCTTTCGGACTGTGGGAGGAAAACAGAGCAAACCCACACAGACATGAGAAGAATATGCAAACTCCATACAATCACCCAAGGCAGGAATTGAACCCGGTCCCTGGCGCTGTGAGGCAGGGTGCTAGCCACTGTGCCACCGTGCCTCTCCCTCATCGTGTATTGGCGAGTATCCTGCCTTTATGGGGATGCAGCTCATCTCCACTCTTTTCACAACCAAGAACTTTGGTTATCCACTGTTGATTTTTGCAGTTTTCTCAGCACTTCCAGCAACAACAATGCACCTCCCCTTTAAGAGATGCAGGCTACTGTCAAGTAGTGTAGGAGAGAAACAGCACTGGCTGCAAGCAAAATTCATTTTAATGAGCAAACAACAAAGTTGGCAGACTGCCTGTATTACACTGAAAGGCCATGGGGTAATCACACATCACGACTGCTTCGCTTGATTTTGCAGCTATCCAATTTGGCTCCCAGCGCAACTTCCATCCTTTCTTCAAGCTCTGCATTATTACACCTGGCTGCTATGCTAATAAGATCCTCTTGAGAATCTTATTTTGATAACTATTAAGAATTACCTCCCACTATAGCACTCATTAACTTGATTACTGTGTTGGAGATGCTGTCTCAACTTAGCACTCTTCCTTATAGTGACTAAACTTAATTTCTTCTTAACTTCAAGTGCCTCATTCAAATTACTTGTTAATTCAATGCTTTTAAGCACAAGAGAGATGAATCCTGTTTTGATTAAGTTGCTTGAATATTTGTGCCCAAATAAATTCAGTGTAATAAGAGAAGACTATATTCCTGCTTTAATCATGCATCTTTTTTTTCACTGAGAAATACAAGTAAGTGAAAAATAGAGTCCCTGTTTATTTAGTCTACATAAGCAACTTGATAGAAAGAAAACACTTATATATGATTAGTTCATTTAATTCTAACATCAGAATATATATTTTCCATTTTGGTATTCATTCATTTAATTGTTTTGTCGGTCTATCAGGGATTCAAATATAAGGATAATTACAAAAATGAAAAAAGTTTTTAAAAAATGTCCATAACCAAAACTACTAAAGACAAACTTGTAACAAAAACAGAAAATGATGGAAAATCTCAGCAGGTCTGAAGCTCTGATGAAGGGTCATCCAGACTCGAAACATTGGCTCTATTCTCTCTCAAAAAATGCTGTCGGACCTGCTGAGATTTTCCAGTATTTTCTGTTTTTGTTTTAGATTCCAGCATCTGCAGCATTTTGCTTTTAATATAATGATGAACTTGTGGTTAAAGTTTATGTGAAAATTAAATCTGGGTCTATTGTGCTATGCTTTTAAGAATTAATAGAATAAATGGATGTCCGAACTTAATTACAAAATAACACAGAACTCTTCCTTGGCACTATGCTTTTTTTGCTGATGTACTGATTCTGCACAGTGCTATGCACTCAGCCAAGAACTCAGGATAATTGAGCATCTGAATTACAATTTACAATCTGAGCCAGAAATTCAGATGTGACATGGCCATGGGTTTGTTTGTACATTATTTTTAAATATTTCAACACCCAGTCAGCTGCATCAAATGATCCTGTTAATTTTCACACTGTGCCCAAATGACATTAAAACACAATGTCATCATTGTTAAATAATGGTGCATTAAATACATTTGATCAGCTCAGTAGTCATGCTCACTGCTTTCTCTTTTTGTGACTGAGATTTGTAGATTTCCTTACAAATGATTTCATGATATTGTCAAATATTTTGGTTTGAATTGTTCATCTTATTGCTGTACTAACAAGTTTAAATTTCCATTTTGCCTTCACTAGGTCAGTTTCTGTCAATTTGTTTTTTTAATAGTTGTGTTGGTGCTGTTTTCATGTCTTAGCTCTCTTTGGTATTATAACTAAGCTTCATCTCATCTTTTTAATTTAAATGCTTCACTCAAATCACCTGTTAATTTAATGCTTTTGGACTCAAGAAAGACAACTCCTGTTTTGATTAAGTTGCCTCATTTGAACAAGAACATAAGAAATTGGAGGAGGAGTAGTCTAGGCTATCTAGCCCTTCAAGCATGCCCCACCATTCAACAAGATCATGGCTAATCTGAAGTGGATCATTTCCACTTACCCACCTGCTCCCCATCACCCTTAATTCCCTTATCAAAAATCTACCTACCTGTGACTTAAACAATGATTGAATAATTTGAATGTCTTGTGTCCGAAGTTATTTCAAGTCAGTGAGGGCCAGATTCCAGCTTTATTCATGAGCCTAATTTTTTCACTAAAAGTTATAATTAAGTGCAAAATGTAGCTTACATTTCTTTAGGAACTAAATCTTTTAAGTGGGATGAAAACACTTTGGGGGTGATCTTACTCACTCATCCCGTGGGTCAATCAGCAAGGCAAGGTTGGGAGAGAGGCAAAAAAAATAAAATTGGGTTCATGCCTGGTTTTCGCCTCTCGTGATGTACCCAGCACTAGAACAAAGAACAAAACAGCACAGGAAACAGGCCCTTCGGCCTAATGAGCCCGCACTGCCACCCCGATGTTCCCACCTCTACCCGCGATCCCTGTCCATGTTTATAGATCTATGGATTAAAAACCAAAGTTGAGACAATTTAGGGAGAATTTGTTTTGCCAATTAGCCTAAGAGCACATCTTTGGGATGTGGGAGGAAACCGGAGCACCCGGAGAAAACCCACGCAAGCACGGGGAGAATGCGCAAACTCCCACAGACACAGGCCCAAATCCATGTATCTGCACAGCACAGCGATAGTCACTGAGTTGTCGTGTTGCCCATCAAATGGTCCAGGTCAAGCGTACACTAACGACGTGAAGCACTAGGATACTCTCGAAAAAAATCCAAGAGCAGCCCTCTCACGACCCATCGCGTGTATGCCCCTCGTTAGACAACAAGGTGGACCAAAGCACCTGTAGGATAAAAACAAGCACATCAATATCATCATCTATTTACACACTTCCCAGGGACTCCCAAGGCTCATGATCCCTATTTTAAATCAGTTTTCTATACCCCTCCATTCCCATTCTGTTCATGTGCCCATCTAAGTATTTCTTAAATAACTCCAGAGTACCTGCCTCCACCACTTTACTTGGCAGAGCACTCCATACCCCCACCACCCTCTGTGTGAAAAAACTCCCTCTAGCATCCAAATTATACCTTACCCCCCTCACCCTAAGCCCGTGACCCCTCGTGCTATTTGAGTCCATCCTAGGAAAAAGCTTAACCCTGTTTACTCTATCTATCCCCTTCAAAATCTTGTACACCTCTATTAGATCTCCTCTAAGTCTACGTCTTTCTAAGGAAAACAGTCCCAATTTGCCTAACCTCTCCTCGTAACTCAGACCTTCCATACCAGGCAGCATCCTGGTAAACCTCCTCTGCACTCTCTCCAGACTCTCCACGTCCTTCCGGTAGTAAGGCGACCAGAACTGGACGCAGTATTCCAAATGAGGTCTAACCAACGTTTTATACAACTGCAACATTAAAGGCCAGCTCTTGTACTCTATACCCTTTCCTATAAAGGCTAGCATACTATATGCTTTCTTCACAACCTTCTCCACTTGCTCTGCCACCTTCAGAGACTTGTTCACCTGCACCCCCAGGTCCCTCTGCGTTTCTATACTCTTAATAGGTCTACCTTTTATCATATACCTGCCCCCTACATTCTTTCTCCCGAAATGCATCACCTCATATTTATCAGGATTGAATTCCATCTGCTATCTGTCTGCCCAAGCTACCAGCCTATTTTGCAGCAGTATCAGTTTCGTGTGGAAGACGATTTCAATATTCATGACATGATCACCATGTCATTGGTGAATCCCAGACGCTATTGTCTGGAGAGAAAAAAACTGATGTTTCAAGTCCAGACAAGTCTTTATCAAAGGGTTGTCTGGACTCAAAACACTAGCTCTTTTCTCTCCTTACAGACCTGCTGAGATCTTCCAGCATTTTCTCTGTTGGTTTCAGATTCCAGCATCTACAGCAATTTTCTTTTTATTACACATTGCTATTATCTGGGTTCACTTGTCTTTACCCGCTCATGAGTCAAGGTCCTCGCCGGCAAGGGTTATTTTTGCACTCACCAACGGCGACTAGCTAGACACAATGGTCTTCCCAGTGGGACCCTTCATTGAAGCCTCTGGATGGACAGGGAGGGCCCCTTGGGCAGTGTTAGTTTGGCACTGCCAGGCTGGCACAGTGGCACTGCCCACAAGACACCCTACTCAAGGAGACAGACCTGTCCATGATATTGGGGGAGCTCCATCCCCCCATGATATAGGGGAGGACCGGGGAATGGGGGAACTCTGGGAGTGGGAGTGAAGGAGATCTCCCAGTATACTATGCACACTATGCGTACTCAGTACACTGGGAGATCAGGACACATGCTCATTTGAGCCCCTCTAGTTGGCTTCACAAGTGAGAATAGGCTCTTCCCCTCCCCCTACTTGTGAGAATCATATCTTGGCTCTGATGGCATCTGGTAGTTTGCCCCAAAAAAAAAATCTGTGCAATTCTCTCCCATTTTCATGCTTGTTCAGCAGTCAGAATTTTGGGGGGAAGAGCTCCTCACATATTGAGAATGCTACTTTGCATGTAATATGATCCCACAAATAACAGCTAGTTTGTTTTTGAGATGTCTCAAATGGGGTAAGGGAATGGAGCTGTGTGGATAGTGCTTTTGGGGATCTGTCCATCTCTACAAAGACATTGCAGATGCTGCAACAATGAATGAATGAACACCGTTCAACAATCACCAGGTCGGAGTGTTCCCTTTCAATCATGGGCATTCAGCCTCGGATCTTCAGCTAAGCGTTCTCCAAGGCAGCCTTCGTGACACACGACAACTCAGGGTCACTGAGCAGAAACTGATAGTCAAGTTCCACACACGAGAACAACCTCAATCAGGATCTTGGGTTCATGTCATACTATCAATAACCCCCACGACTTGCTCTCTCCACTCACGTTATCTGTACCTTTAAGGCTTGATTACCTGTAAAGACTCACATTCCAACCATTATTTTGTAAATTGAGTTCGTGTCTTTATATTGCCTTGTTTGTCAACATAAGTCCTCACTCACCTAAAAAGTAGCTTGAGGCTCCAAAAGCTAGTGCTGCGAAATAAATCTGTTGGACTTTAACCTGGTGTTGTGAGACTTATTAGTCTCTACAAATGAAGGAGTATTCAGATAACTTTCTCTGCTCAGTCAGCAAGCCTCTTTTTTTCACGCAGTGATCACTGACAATTCACTGAGGCTGGTGTCTGATTAATCCCATATTCAACATAGGTCTCCTGTGAAGCTCAGTGTACAAAACAACAATATAACTTAATGCTGCAGCAACATCCATTGGTCACTGAAATCTTGGTGCTTTTCTACTGTGTCTGGTTCTGTAACTTTGCTCTCTGAAGGATGTGTATGTTGTTAGTAGGCAGGGATGATGTTCTTAATTCAACCCAAGAAGATTATGTAGTGTTCAATTCCTTTCAGGACAGAAAATTCTTAGTTGTCATAAAGGTCAAATACCTTAAATTTATTTCATACCATAATGTACTTGAATCACATTGTTATTGTCAGTATTCAAGTTCTACCACTTTTAATGGTCTTGGTACAATTTTACACTTTTAACTAAGAAACCTAGTTCTAGGACTAAATTCTCTTACTATAAGACATTGCAAAATGAGCAAGAAAAGCCCAGCTAAGTCAGCATGTAGCAAATGGTTAACAGAAAGAAAGTTTTGGATGGCAAGGTGGTACAGTAATTAGCACTGCTGCCTCACAGCGCCAGGGACCTGGTTCAATTCCTGGCTTGGGTCATTGTCTGTGTGTGGAGTCTGCATGTTCTCCCTGTGTCTGTGTAGGTTTCCTCCGGGTGCTCTGGTTCCTTCCCACAGTCCAAAGATGTGCTGGTTAGGTGCATTGGCCGTGCTAAATTCTCCCTCAGTGTACCCAAACAAGCACTGCAATGTGGCGACTAGGGGATTTTCACAGTGGTTTAATTGCAATGTTAATGTAAGCCAACATGTGATGCTAATAAGCAAACCTTAAACTTGAAAACTAATGATTTGTCTAGTTTACTGTTCCAAACTATTCATGCATCTTTCTTCCGAATATAAATTTATCTGCGCCTTGTTTCAAATCTGTTTTCCATTCCACCACCCTGATGATAATATGTTTCACAATCTTATCACCCTTTTACTGCAAGAAATTGTATCTATTTTATGCTGACACTTGTAGTGAATATCGCAAGATATGAGTACTTTGGTGCCCTTCCACCCTCAGTTGCAGAGGTATAAATAAAGTTAGATCAATAATGATTGTCTGCAGTTGAGTATGTGTTAGTCTTATTGAGTACGATACACAATTGAAAAATGACCACAAGCTAGGATGAAATTGTCTTTTACATTTCATTTGAGAAATTAAGGGCTGAAACATTTTGGAACTCCTGAAGTTGACTTTGAGCAAGCTATTTTAAATATTACTTCAAGTACAGGCGGCATGGTTGCACAATGCTTAGCACTGCTGCCTCACAATACCAGTGATGTGGGTTCAATTCTGGTCTAGAGTACTGCATGTATGAGATTGCATGTTAGCCCCATGTGTGTGTGGGTTTTCTCCAGGTGCTCCGATTTCCTCTCAGTCTGAAGAGCATGTTAGGTGGATTGGCTATGGTAAAATTCCCTTTATTGTTCTAAGATGTGTCGGTTAGATGGTTCAGCCATGGTTAATATGTGAGGATGCAGACATGGGATAGAACATAGAACATTACAGCGCAGAACAGGCCCTTCGGCCTTCAATGTTGCGCCGACCAATTATGAAAAAAGCAATGACCCTCCAAACTAAACCATTCCCTTCTCTTCCATAAACTTATAAACTAACCTCTTAAACGCCACCAAACTTGGCGCATCTACAACTGCCGCAGGCAGGGCATTCCACTCCCTAACCACCCTATGGGTAAAGAACCTACCTCTGATATCCGTCCTATAACTATCACCCCTTAATTTAAAGCTGTGTCCCCTCGTGCTAGTTTTCTCCATCCTAGGAAAAAGGCTATCACTGTCCACCCTATCTAAACCTCTAATCATCTTATATGTTTCGATTAGGTCTCCTTTTAGCCGCCTCCTTTCTAACGAAAACAACCTCAAATCCCTCAGCCTCTCTTCATAAGACCTGCCCTCCATACCAGGCAACATCCTGGTAAACATCCTCTGTACCCTCTCCAATGCCTCCACATCTTTCTTATAATGTGGGGACCAGAACTGCACACAATACTCCAAGTGCGGCCACACTAGAGTTTTGTACAGTTGCAACATGACATTGTGGCTCCGAAATTCAATCCCCCTACCAATAAAAGCTAAGGATGGGGAAGAGTATCTGGCTAAGATACTCTGTCAGAGAGTTGGTGCAGACACGATAGGCCAAATAACCTCCTTCTGCACTGCAGGACTCTTATGGATGTGCACAGTGCCTTCAGCAAGTCAGTACAGTACATAATTTTTTTTAAACACTAACGGCATGTTAAGATACAATAGGGGAATTAACCCCCTAAAGAGAACTGTTTGGTTACAAACAGAAGTTACACATTTAGCAGAAAATGAATAAAATAGATGAGGATAATATAAATATTATTTTCACCATAATAGGGCCAGATGCTTTTCAGTGGTATCTAACCAATGTTCCATATGAGACCACAGTGTTGAGAATCCCTCAGAAATTAATGAGATTCTGGATTCATATTATGGCACAACTAAATGAGATTGCACTGAAGTTGCACTCTGTAAAAATAGGAATTGCCAAATGTGACTGTGGCAGGTCACATTCTCAATTAAAGAAACTCTCTCATCACTGTGGATATGGCTCAAACTTAGAAGTTAGCATGTGCTTAAGAGGCCTGAAAAACAATAAAATCCAGGCAAGTTTTCAAGCAAAGGCTATTATGGAAGGAGGTCTGCAATTAGGTTACATTAATGAAGAAAGGGATAGTTGAAAATTGCAAAGAGGGTTATTTCCTTAAGCCACAGGGGGCATCCACCGGGTTTCAGTGAGATCAACTCCACTGCATCCAAGTTCACTGTCTGAAACATAGATGCTGTCTTTGCCAAGATAGCCACCGACTGTTCAAACACCCTCATTTGCAGTCAAAGTGCCATGACTGTGGGAAAGTCAGTCATATCCAGACAGCATACAGGAGTGAAAGAAACACTGTTGATTGTGATAATGTTCCAGATCTCAAGCCATGCACCAGGTCAAGACTATGGTGGACCTGAAACTAGTCCAGGTGTCTGCCCATTTGGTAGATGAAGAGTTATTGGACTCAGAGGCAAGCAAAATAACACTTGGGAGATGAGAATATTAAAGCTGAAAATAAAATTCTAGCTCCCCCAGTACAAATGAAAGTCAGAAATTCACAGCTTACTTCACTCATTAAAGCAGCTGCAGCCACTTCTGTTATCCTGGAAGGAGAATACAAGGAGTCTCTAAGTCACATTACTTAATGCAAAACTGGTGTGAAATTGACTCATGTTCCCATAACAGTATTCCAGTGCTAGGTCAGATTAGTGTTAGGATAGAGTACAATGAAACATCCAATTACTTGCCATTGGTCATAGCAGAAGGGAACAAAGGCTCCCTGATGAAAAGGCGCTAGTTTAAGACTCAAGTTATTTACTGTAAGGATCAGTGAGAAAATATCTGACATTGTGAAAATACTAAGACAGCACAAAATAGTCTTTGAGCAAAGAGGACAAAATAATAAAATTAGACAGCACAAGGTCAAAGTCAAGATAAAGGACAATGTATAGCAAACATTTTACCAGGTTAGGCCAGTGCTTCCTGCCTCAGAAGTAGTAAGAGCTGGATAGATTGGAAAGAACAAGGACAATTAAGAACATGAAGAACTAGAGCAATAGGAAGGTGAAGAGCAATGAGTAATGAACAGTTGTGGACTGCACCAATTGTGATGGTATTAAAAGCAGATACGCCCATTTAGAGTTGTGGAGATTGATACTCACCAACTACCGACCATTGAAGATTTGTTTCTAATGTAGCCAATGGAAAGGTGTTCTGGAACATAGATTTGTCAAATGCATATTTCCAGTTCGAATTAACTTATAAAAGCAAGGAAATGCTTATCATTCATTCACACAAAAGGTTGCACGAGTCCTAAAATTTACAATTTGGGGTGTATGCTCTTGTTGTGTTCCAGGGTATCATGGATTAGGTAGAACATGGGATGAAAGGAGAGTGCTGCTTTTTAGATAACAGTATAATTATCGATAAGACAAAGAAGGGGTTCATTGTAGATCAACTTAACCATATGGCATCAAAGCTAAAAAGCACTGTTATCAAGTGTAACATAGCTGGTTCATCAAATAAATGGTGAAGGTATCCGCCCAAAGCATAATGTTGAGGGGATTTTGAAAGCAGAGACCAGAAAATAAAGAACTTAGAACACTCATAAGGATAATTGTGTATTATTAATCTCTGACATAGCTAATAATTTTACTCCACTCAATCAACTACTTAAAGATGGAATACATTGCAAATGGTCTTTGGAATGTCAGAAAGTTTTTGAAGAAGTAAAGAAGTACTGACTAGCGATACTTTTGTGACACAGTGCCACTACACGATCATACGTGATTCAATAAAAGGAGTACCATCTCTTCTGACAGCACAGCTTCACAGATGTACATTGATTTTGATGGTCCACTAGTATATTAAATATTGTAAGTCAGCAGATCATTAAAATACAAATTTTAATGACTGATGTGGATACTGAGCCATTTCTAGGTGAAACAGGTGATTTACTTGTACCTCTTTCAACTTAGTGTACTGTATTTTCTGCTCACAATGCGGCTTCCTCTCCAATGAGGAACCAAATGCAGACTAGAAAACCACTTTGCAGAACACCACACCTCTGCTCAATCTGCAATCATGACTCTCAACCTTCCAGTAGCTTCTCACTTCAAATCACCATATTTCTCTCACGCTCTCATTTCTGACCTTGAACTGCTGCAACATTCTAATGAAGCCCAACACAAGCTAGAAGAACAGCACCTCATTTTCTCATGAGGAACTTTACAGGTGTCTCGACTCAAAATGGAGTTCAACAACTTCAGATCATGAAGTCTGTTCTCCATTATGACTCCCCCTGCCACTACGCCTTTGCTTTCAGATGGAGCAGACTTTTATTGTGCTATTTGCATCAACTCTTGACCAAACTTTTGTTTCTTTATCAATACTGTTACCACTCCCTTTGCTTTTTGTTTCATGACAGCTTTGGTATTTAATTTCTCCCTACCCTATAATCTACCTTGACTTTCCCATTTACTACACCTGACCATCCCCAGTGCTACCCTCCTAACTTCTTTCGAAAGTATAAAACCCATTGCATTTCTATCTCTGTTCAGTCTCAAAGAAGTGTGATATTGGTCACAACATGCTAATTCTATCTCTTTCTCCACAGATGCTGTCAGACTGAGTTATTTCAGCATTTTCTAAATTTGATTTCATTTCTCACTGCCACATGACCTGTAAATTACTTTACAGGCATAAATGATATGCCAATGTCTGCCAAAAAATTAGTGCAGAAACTTGCAAGGATGTGGTGCTCAGTATTAATTATGCCATAAATGGCTGGTCAAAGAGTGTGATGATGAGAAATTGCAGCGTATTTCACACATAAAAATAAATTTAATGTAAATAAAAACTGTTTCCTATGAGGTTGAAGACTCATTATTCTTTCAAGGCTTAGAGACAGATTATTGGAGGAACTTCATTAAGAGCATACATGGATAATCCATTTGAAAGCAGTAGCAAGAAATTATTTTAAGTATCCAAAAGTAGATGCTATTGAAGGTTAGTGACAAGTTGAAAAGTGTGTCTTCGAGTGAGAAATGATCCAGCTAAGATTTCTTTCCATTCATATCAAACACAAGAAAACAGTAGGAGCTAATATATTTCAATTTATTTGAAGGGGAAGGGAAAGAGTACCTTGTTTTGCCACAGCTATAGAAAGTGGATAAACATTGAATGTATACAAGTGTCAAAACTAATAATGCCTTGAGAAGTTGGTTTGCAATTTATGGGTTGCCAGTCATGTTGATGTCAGATAATGGTCTACAGTTTATGTCAGTAGGGTTTGCAATGTTTCGGTAAGAATGAAGTTAATTGTACTCTAATAGCATCCAGCATTGAATGGTGCTGCAGAAAGAAGTGTAAAGCAATTTTCATGTTTCTCTTCGATATAAGTTAGACAATTTTCCACTCTCTTTCAGAAGAGCCTCACAGTCCACAAAAAATTACTCGCCTCTGTTTTTAAAAACGTTCTACTAGGACACTGTTTAGTTTGTTTAAGCCAGACGCCAATAGCAAAAGAAAAGAAAAGCAAGACAAAGAGAAATGAGCAGGCAGAAAGTTCAGAGAGTTCATTGCTGGTCAGAAGGTCATGGTGAAAAATCACTGAGATAATAAAGTGAAGTCCTTATTTTTGTAAATCATTTGCTTGAATGTCAAAATGTGCCAAAAAAAAAGGAGAGCAGGAGAAATATTATATGATCCAAGTTGCAAGCCAAAAATAAAGCAAAAGTCAAAAAGAAAAATAACTTTTGCTTGGATTACAGAATTCTCCATAGAGCAAAGTGAGTCAGGGTCTTGATTGATTAAATCAATCAATACCACAGTCTCAAACATTAATTGGAGTTGGTTGTCAAAATTCAGGTTTGGCAGTCAGATGTTGAGGGAGCAAAGTCAAGCAAATGGGAATGGAAAAAGAATTCAAAAAAGAATGATTATGTTTTTATTAAATATAAAATAGTTTTAAGCAAAACATTATTTTTACCTGAAAATTACTCTGGCAATAATCGGTCATGTATGTTTTAGTTGTGATTACAGTAAAACAAGTCTAGAACATCAGGACAGGAGTAGGCCATTCAGCCAACTCCACCATTGGTATTTAGAAATGTTAATTTCTATCTTTAAACCTACTCAATGACTGAGCTTCCACAGTCCTCTGGGGGGTAGAGAATTCCTAAGATTTACAATCCTAAGTTTAAAAAAAGTCTCCTCATCTTGGTCCTAAATGGCTTCGCCCTAAGGGGTGACATGGTGGTTAGCTCTGCTGCCTCACAGCACTAGGAACCTGGGTTCAATTCCTAGCCTTGGGTCACTGTCTGTGAGTCTGCACATTCTTATAATGTCTGCACGGGTTTCCTCCAAATGCTCTGGTTTCCTCCCACAGTCCAAAAGACTTGCTGGTTAGGTGGATTGGCCTTGCTAAATGCTCCCTCAATATCCCTGAATAGACGCCGGAATATAGCGGCTAGGGGATTTTCACATTAACTTCATTGCAGTTTTAACGTAAGCCTATTTGTGACACTAATAAATAAATTTTAAACTTTATCTTGAAATTGTATTCCCCGGTTCTAGATTTCCCAACCCAGGGAAGCATCTTAACTGTATCTACCCTGTACATTCCTTTGAGTATTTTATAGATTTCAAAAAGATCACCTCTTATTCTATAGGATGTTTGAGAATACAAGCGCAGGTTCTCCAATCACTCTTTATATGACAGTTCCACCATCCCATGAACAACTGGTGAACCCTTATTGCACTTACTGCCCAGCAATATCATTTTTTAAGGGCAATAAGGGATGGGCAATAATGCTCATTTGCCTAACCAATGATGCTCACATCCTAAGAATTAATAAAAATGGGATAAAAATAACACACAGTATTCCAAGTACGGTCTAATCAAGGTTCTATGCAATGGAAGTAAGACTTTGCTATTCCTGTATTCAAATCCTCATGTTAGCTTTCAGTGACTTACTGCTAAGGACATTCAGGTCCCTTTGCACATCTACATACTCTAATCTCTTGCCACTCTGCGCATCTGATCCCCTTATGAAATTGGAGGACCCCCCATTTTTCTACACTATATTCCATCTGCCATATTGTTGCCCACTCATTAAGTCTGTCCAAATCTTCTTGAAGCTATTTTGCATCTTCCTCACAACACACACTCCCACCTTAGTATGCAGCCCACCTGTTAAATGTTTAGATTCTGCTGACATTGGTTTAAGTATATTACATTCTGGGAACTTGTCTATATGTAGCATTTTAATATATAAGCTATTTGTTTTGTAAATGGAAAGGAGTGTAGTATGTTGTAAGATCTAAATATTTTATTATATTGCTTTCTCTGACTTCCCCCCCACCTCCGCCTCATTGGTGAGATTTAACTAAAATTGGATCAGTTAAGCATGTGTTAGTGTTACACAGTGCAATACACAACAATGTATTTAATTTCAAACTGTATCACCTAAAGCTTAGCCCCTACACATGTCACAAGTATTTGGCAGTATCTAAATTCTCCACATCCAAGAAAATTTTGAAGATCTCTATTAAGTTCCCCCTCTTCTTTCCTCTTCAGAAGTAAACTCTAGGATATCATAGAACATAGAACATAGAACATTACAGCACAGAACAGGCCCTTCGGCCTTCGATGTTGTGCCGACCAATATAAAAAGCAATGCCCCTCCAAAACTAAACCATTCCCTTCTCTTCCATATACTTATCAACTAACCTCTTAAACGCCACCAAACTTGGCGCATCTACAACTGCTGCAGGCAGGGCATTCCACTCCCGAACCACCCTTTGGGTAAAAGAACCTACCTCTGATATCCGTCCTATAACTATCACCCCTTAATTTAAAGCTGTGTCCCCTCGTGCTAGCTTTCTCCATCCTAGGAAAAAGGCTATCACTGTCCACCCTATATAAACCTCTAATCATCTTATATGTTTCGATAAGGTCCCCTCTTAGCCGCCTCCTTTCTAACGAAAACAACCTCAAATCCCTTAGCCTCTCTTCATAAGATCTGCCCTCCATACCAGGCAACATCCTGGTAACATCAGTGATGTTGCCTGTTAACATACCAGGCAACATCACTTCAGAATGAACAAAAAATGAAATGTGGAAATAAGAATACAGGTCTGAACAGTTTTTATTTCCTTCTGGGACTTTTTTCTTAGTAAGTCAGACCTATAATTTCAGGAAACAATACGTTGTCTCTTTACTCCAAAAATAATTCTGTATCCTTCTCATTATAAGGGCAACAAAATTAAACGCTCAGTTGACACCCAATTGATTTCTAAATGTGAAAAACTGATTGTACAAATGGGAGGGTGGGGAGGAGAGTATGCCATTGGACTTAGCAGGGCCTTTATGATATGGCTGTACTGCTATCCAACAAAAACAAACCTGTTTTTGTTACATGACAGCATAAATAATTGCACAGTTAAAAGGGTGCAACAAGGGTGTACGTACACCATTAATAAAACATTCCTAACATGAGTATCTTATGTTCTTGTGTTCTCACCACAGGGCCCAATAAACCTGTGTGAAATATTTGTATTTCATGAAATCAAATCTGACAACTTAACCTATACGATACTACAGAATAAACACAATAATATAAATATTTGGCTTCAGGGAATTATTTTAATCAGGGACAGAGTCCCAGGACTTTAATTACAACATTTGTAGCTTTGACCTCATTTGAATTTCTGCAAAAAAAAACGTAATGATTAAGGAAAATAAAATGATTAAAGGATTTGAAAGAGCCTTTTGAGCTACAACATCAGTCAGGTAACGAGAACAAAGGGCTGAATTAAATTTCCACTATATTTACTAGCAAATCTATGTTAGCAGATTTTAATAATTATGGTTGGCAAATTTGGACAGCAAACTGATTACATTGATAAGGCTGTGTTACAATTCACACTAAATCTGTGGAAGAAACATTTCTTTGCAAAAAGTGGCTGCCAGTGTAAGAATCACTTTTGCTTCATTTTACCTTCCTCCAATCTCATCCCTTTACAATGGAAGCCATATGCCTCTCAACCAAAAACTGCAAATCTCTAAAGCAATGACTGTTTCCATTGTTCCACAAATCCATTTTCATCTGTACATGAGATGTTCAAATCACAATTATTTAGTGAGGTTTTTCCAACAATTAAAATAGACTATTACATTTTTTTACTGAGACTCTTAATTTGATACTTAGTTAACTGAGTCTCAATCAAAGTCTTAGTTGAAACATGTTGTTGAGAGTAGGGAATGGCCTTTTATTGCTTGGAGATCCTGGGATGCTGAGTTAAATCTCAATTGGTTGTATTTTATCCTAGAGGGGATTCCCTATATTGTGTAGCTCTGTTCTATTATTCTGTGGAGGAGGATGTGCACCACAGTGCTATGTGCTCATGGCTTTATCCTGTTATCTTGAGATTCCCCCATTCTTTCTGGTGTCCTTTCGTTATCTGTAAAAAAGGAGACACCGATTACAATTACAGTGATCGATAATCTGAACCATCCATAGGAATGTTTGTTGGTCTTTTCTGTATATGTGGAGTATTGATCAGTCTGTATTTTACTTGATTTTAGGGATTTATTGTGTCTGATGGTAAAATGGAAAATGGAAACATTCAATAAAAAATTCATTAAAAAAAGAGAAAGGTAATAAGGTCAAAGAAACCGTGACTATTTTCATTAATTAATCATACCTCCCTCAAGAAATGTATTCCATCGTACCCCTAACACATTTACACAATTAGCTTCAAAAATCCTCAAAATTAGCTCATAACTGTTTTCATCTTTGTATGAAAAAGCACTGTCTTATGTTTCTTTTGTTCAGCTTCTGCGTTTGTAACTTTTTAACAAATGCCCTTTAGGGAAGGAAATCTGTTATCCTTAACTGGTCAGGCTTACATGTGACTCCAGATCTACAGCAGTGTCATTTATTCTTAACTGACCTCTGAATTGGAGGCAAGTTAGGAATGGGCAATAAATGTTGGCTGCCAGCAATGCTGACATCCCTCAAATAAATTTTTAAAAACTTGTATCCGCTGTATTTGAACACTTCATAATGAAAAATTTGTAAGTACAAATTCTATTTTTTTATCGTTCTAACTCATTTTTAAAAGGTGCATTAGAACATGCTAAAATAAAAAAAGTATGTTGCAAATGCTTAATCATGCTTAGCAATTCTTGCAAAGCTTTGGAATATTTCAAGTTTTATGTCTTAAGTTTCTTTCGTTCAGCTTCTCCATTTTTAACTTTTTAACAAATGTCCTTTAGGAATGTGGGCATTGCTGGCTGGATCAGCATTTATCCCTTGTTGCCCTCGAGGCATTGGTGAGCTGCCTTCTTGAACCATGCAGTCTCTGAGGTATAGGTACACCTACAGTTCTGCTAGGGAGGGAGTTCCAGGATTTTGGCCCAGCGACAGTGAAGGAACGGTGATATATTTCCAAGTCAGGATGGTAAGTGACTTGCATGGGAATGGTCGTGATTCCAGGTATCTGCTGCTCTCTTCCTTCTAGATGGGAGTGGTTGTCGGTTTGGAAGGTGTTACCTAAGAAATCTTAGTTAGTTCCTGAAGTGCTTGAAAATGAAAGGTATCTAACAATCTGCACTGGAAAATGAAGAGCACAATGCCAGTTATTGAGGGTGAAGCCATAGATTTAATGTTAAACTAGAAAATACCACATTGTGAGAAGTTGGGCAGAGAAATATTGAACAGTGGGTCATCCCAAATAAAAGTGTAAATAGCATTCAAGTGTGCAAATCTCTTCAGAAGATTTGAGTAGATTATTCAAAAAGTGTGAAAGTTTACTACAAACGTCAATATTTCCTCCCGAACTGTGTCCAACTGACATTGCCGTTAAACACTCCAACAATGCTCTATTTCAATCTCTACTACATTCTGCACCCTTTCATTTCATTTTCCCTTCTGTACTCTATGAATGATATGTTTTGTCTGTATAGTGCGCAAGAAATAATAGGCACAGGATGTGAACATTTGCATGGGCCTATGAACAAACAGTAAGTGGTACACAAAGATGGCTATTCTGATGCAACTGACATTTTGATCTCTGGTACAATTGGAGACTGCATTCACATGCTTGGCAATCTCAATCTACTGCTTTAATTTTGCCCTTATGGTGATCCTTTCCTGTACCTCTTACAATATAATCACCAAGCCTGTGCAAAAACAATAGATTTTCCTCTTCTCCCTGAGGTACACTGTCTGTGGAAGATACAAATAGAACTGGAAGCCTATCATAAATCTTTACTCAAACTGTTTCTCATCAGGGTTACACTGATGGATAGTAGCACAATTTTGATGTTATTTTGGCAATGAATTCACTACTGAGGAAATACAACTCGTTATATTTAGTTGCAAACTTTAAAGACAGCTTTGAGAATGTACTACGTAAGGAGGAAACATAGATTGAATGCTCCATTGGCCGGTTGAGTTTATAATGCAGCCAACACTTGGAACAAGGATGAGCAAAAGACAAAACTAATGAGCTCTCTTTGATACATCATTGGATAGTTTATGCCCTATCATTTTGTCTAGCATGTACAGGATTTGTGATTAAATGCTCAACTACGAATTAATGAATAAATGGGTCATAAGTATGAACATAATTGGGTCTCATGTCTAGGATTGAATCTGGGAAGGATGGCCTCAAAGATTATAAGCCATACCCACTTCATTTCCAGTACCCTGCTTGTGCTCGAAAAACTGCAGAAAGGCAAGCTAACAATTCTTAAAGATACATTACTAGAAAACTCCTTGCCTTACACTGAAGAGAAATGTGAACATAAGGCTAGAGAAATAGATGTGAAAACATGAGTTTCACATATGCCAGCATGATGGCACATGTGGTTAGCACTGTTGCCTCAGTGCCAGGGATCTAGGTTTGATTCCCAGTTTGGGCCATTGTCTGTATGGAGTTTACATGTTCTCCCTTTGTCTGCATAGGTTTCCTCTGGGTGCTCCAATTTCTTCCCACTGTCTGAAAGATGTGCTGGTTAGGTGTATTGGCCATAATAAATTCTTCCTCGATATACTTAAACAGGTGCCAGAATGTGGCAACTAGGAATTTTCACAGTACCTTCATTGCAATGTTAATGTTAGTCTACCTGTGACTAATAAATAAAAACTTAAACATTTGATTGGGGTAAAAGAGGAATCAAAGACTGGGCAGTCAGTCTTTTTCCCCTAATTCAGGTATAGCACAGTATTAAATATCAAACAAAATTTCTATTAGTTGCACATTTCCATTATTCCTGCACATAACATTTCTGTCTATTGTTTATATGTACGATTCAATCGGAAATCAAACATAAAGGGCCTAAAAGCCAACAACTCTTGACTCAGAAGCAATATTTTTCATAAATCCCTCTCTGAAGAGCTTAACTTTGCATTCAAATTTGCCCTAATGCGTACTTATTTTACTTTAAACCAAAGATAAAATGTCATTATTGACCCAAATCCTTTTCGAATCACTCTATTGCAAAAACTCCAGTAGTCCTTAAGGATCTGGATTTCCCTTGCAAAAAACGCTCACTTCCAGATAGCTTAGTGATAGCATGTGAAGGGATTTAAAACAAGGGAAATCATTTCTGTTTCTGTTACAGAAGAGGAAGAAAGGCTAAATGAGAGGGAGAGAGACTGAAGGATCATGGATCAGAGCTGCATTACTCATTCTGGATGTATTTTTCTGAATATACCATGTTCTGTTCACCCAGTAATTTGTACACAGAGGACACGATGTGCATGAAGATTAGTCACACATCTAACAGCACTTCAAACAGACAAGAGGATTTGTGTTTGCATTTAGCTGAGCCAGGAGTCATTAAAGCTCTGCCGAATCAAAATGCAGTATGTGGGGAAGTGGAAGTTATGTTGATTGCATCTGTCACAACATTCCACAATCCCCACACCTGTCTCTTATTAGAATCTCATTTTGTCAGGCTCCATTATATGGACCTTCCTTGATCTTATTTTGGAATGAAGCACTTGAACCAATATCTTTGAAAGCCTGGGAGTTCTTCCTGCTGCTACCTATCTTCTAAGGCTACTTGTTCTGTTATTCTTCTATCACAAAAAGCACGTGGCCATTTCAGCATTTTAAATAAGAACATAAGAAATAGGAGCAGGAGTAAGCCATCTAGCCCTTCGAGCCTGCCCGGCCATTCAATAAGATCATGGTTGATCTGAAGTGAATCAGTTCCACTTTCCCGCTTTCTCCCCATAACTGTTAATTCCCTTGTCTATTAGAAATCTATCTACCCGTGACTTAAATATATTCAATGAGGTAGCCTCCACCACTTCAATGGGCAGAGTATTGCAGAGATTCACCACCCTTTGAGTGAAGAAGTTCCTTCTCAACTCCGTTCTAAACTCCCCTCCCCCACTTATTTTGAGGCTGTGCCTTCTAGTTCTGCTATCCTTTCTACATGGGAAGAATCTCTCTACCCCTACCCTGTCTAGACCCTTCATTATCTTGTAAGTCTCTATAAGATCCCCCCTCAGCTTTCTAAACTCTAACAAGTACAGACCCAGTCTATTCAATCTCTCTTCATATACTAACCTCCTCATCTCTGGTATCACCCTGGTGAACCTTCTCTGTACTCCCTCCAAGGCTAATATATCCTTTCACAAATATGGGGACCAAAACTGCACACACTACTCCAGTTGCAACCTCACCAGTGCCATGCACAGTTGCAACAAGACTTCCCCTGCTTTTATATTCTATGCCCCTCGCTATAAAGGCCAACATTCCATTTGCCTTCCTGATCACTTACTGCACCTGCAGATTGGGTTTTTGCAATTCGTGCACAAGAACCCCCCGGTCCCTCTGCACTGTAGCATACTGCAGCTTTTCACCCTTTAAGTAATAATGTCTCCTACTATTATTTCTACCAAAGTGGATAACCTCACATTTGCTAACATTATACTCCATCTACCAGGTCCTTGCCCACTCATTCAGCCCATCCAGCAAAACATCCTTTCAGTATATGGACATGGTGATAACCTATCAGAAATCAGGCTACTGTTCCAAGCCCACCACACAGCTAAGTCCCCCAACAAAAAAAAATGTTCAAGGTAAGCTCACATAGTTGGTACAAATTCCAAACCCACTTCCTAGTTCTCCAAATGCTTCCAAATTAATTGTACACACATCCCTTACCAATGTGGCTTTAACTAACCCATTTCTGCACACATTAGGAAATACAGTTGCATTGTGAAATATGCTTTGGGATGTTCTGAGGACCTGAACGGTATTTAATAAATGCACTTTTGATTTGAATGTGACGTGAATAGGTGAAACTAACAACTTAACAAATGGATCATAAACTAGTTCAGGTGAGTCAGACACTTGCAAGGACATTTTTGGGATGTAGGAATAGGGCAAGGATGTACAAGGCTGTTAAAAGTGATCAGAAAGAGGCTTATGAGAGATCTGTTAGCCAGACATTAAGTGCTTTTGGACTGATTCATGTAAACAAAATACACTACATTTACCTTAACCATTCCAGGTAGCTATAGAAATCCATCTGTTTTCCAAACATGTTATATAACAGAAATCAATAAAGCTCGAGCTCTAGTCATGGGAAGAGAAAGGACTACTATTTATCATTACTCTGTTTCTGCAGTTTTTTTTGGTTAGTAAACTGACACTTGTCTTTCTCTGTACACTCACATCCCTTCACATTCACACAATAATCAGTCAAAGCTAAATATTGCAAATGTAGAAAATCTGCAACTAGAAAACACTGGAAAAGTCGGAGTAAAGAAGGAAATAACTTTAGCCATTGCCTTTTATCAAAACTGGAAGATTTTTAGAAACAGTAAGAAGTCTCACAACACCAGGTTAAAGTCCAACAGGTTTATTTGGTAACAAAATAGACTTGTTGGACTTTAACTTTGTTTTGTGAGACTTCTTACTGTGTTTACCTCAGTCCAACGCTGGCATTTCCATTTCGGATATTTAGAAAGACAGAAAGGGGAAAGGCTGCAAATATAAATCAAATATTCAAAATAAGGCCAAATAATTAGGTGGCATACAGGAAGTTTTGTATAACAGAAGCTATGTGAATAATAACTGCAGGAGACAAAAAAAGGACATGCATAACATTAGGAAAGTTGCAACTAATAAAATGGAAACAAAATGTGAAAGACTGTTGAAATGGATCAGGTTCCACTGACTTCAGAGGAAAAAGACAATTCAACCTCTTCAGCTGAATTTAATGGCCAAGCCCTGGCCATCATCTGAAAAGCCAGTAATAAACAAGCTGCAACTATTTTCAGAAACTCCAAAAGGATTAAAGATCAATCAGGTAGTCAATTGTCCACTATAAAAAGTCTCACAGCACCTGGTTAAGTTGAACAGGTTTATTTGGAGTCACAAGCTTTCGCAGCACTGCTCCTTTCTCAGGTGCATGAAGAGGTGGGTTCACAAACACGGCATATATAGACAGAGACACAATTGCAAGATAGTGGTTGGAATGCGAGTCTTTACAGGTAGAGACAATGCAAGTGGAGAGAGGGATAATCACAGCTTAAAGAGATGTGAATTGTCTCAAGCCAGAGTAGTTAGTCGATTTTTGCAAACCCAGGCCAAATGGTGGGGGTTACATGTCATGTGAAATGAACCCAAGATCTCGATTGAGGCCATCCTCATGTGTGCAGAACTTGGCATTATCTTCTGTCTTGAAGGTCACCTTGGAGAATGCTTACTCAAAGATCAGAGGCTGAATGTTCCCCAATCCAGTGATAACCATCTATCCATTGTTGTAGCATCTGCATGGTCTCGCTGATGCACCATACTTTGGGACATCCTTTCCTGCAGTGCATGAGATAAACAACTTTGGCCGAATTGCATGAGCATGTATCATGTACCTGGTGGATGGTGTTGTTACGTGAGATGATGGCATCCATGTCAATGATCTGGCATATGTGCAGAGGTTGCCATGGCAAGGCTGTGTGGTGTTGTGCTTGCTGTTCTCCTGAAGGCTAGGTAGATCGCTGCAGACAATGATCTGTTTGAGGTCGTGTGGTTGTTTGAAGGCAAGTGGTGGTGGTGTGGGGATGACCTTGGCAAGATGTTCATCTTCAGCAATGACATGTTGAAGGTTCCAAAGATGATTTCATAGTTTCTCCACTCTAGAGAAGTATTGAATGACAAAGAGTACTCTATCAGTCATGTCTCGTGTTTGTCTTCCGAGGTGGTCAGTGCGGTTTTTAGCTGTGGCGCATCAGAACTGGAGATCAGTGAGTAAAGCGCCATATCCCATTTTTATGAGGGCATCTTTCAGTGTCTGCAGGTGTCTGGTGTGTTCCTTATCTGAGCAGATCTTATGTATACGGAGGCCTTGTTGTAGGGAATGACTTCTTTAACGTATTTAGGTTGGAAGCTGGAGAAGTGGAGCATTATGAATGAGGTTAACTGTGGGCTTATGGTAGAGTGAAGTGCTGAAGTGATTGTTCTTGTTGTCCACCATCACAGCTCCTAAAAACGTAAAGGATCCTCTTCCAAGAATTGCCACTTAATCAGGGGGCCAACAATTGAATGTTAGCTACTAATGGGACAGCAGCAGGCCTTGGAATGCTGGAGTCCTAGCAAAACAAGGGACTGTATCAGGCTTGCTAGGGCAGTCAGGCAGGCCACAGAGAGGGTGGGATGTTGTGAAGAAAGGGTGGTTCTTACTGCAGGGGTCAAGGTAGTCCTCCCTAGTCATACGGTGCTTAATCAGGATGGCTCTGTCCTGAACTCATAGGGAGTTCATCAGGATATACTTGGAAGCTTCCCCACGTGGCATATGGTAACTGAACCCCCCCACTGCACAATCCCCACTAATGGCAGAAGACTAGTAATAAGTGCTAATTAGCACTTGAGGACCTCTATTGGTCTCCAGGCAGGATGGCTGTCCTTCATCCTCTTACCTCCAATATATTCAGGGGAGGGGTGAAACTAATGAAGGTGACAGACACTCCACCGCATGCCTTCCCATTCATTTTTATGCCCCTCCCTACCTCCCACTGGTTCAAAATTAAATTTCACTCCATGAGTGTAGACCCCTTCCATCAGCAGTTAAATGAAGGATCCTAACCTCAAGTCCAAATCCACTCCTTGCAGGCTCCAGACATACTTGTACACCCATCAGCACATACTGCTGGAGAGTACCTTAACCGCATCTTCTCTGTATCAGAATTTTTATCTTTCTTTCTACCAATTTATTAATTGTAGAAACACATAAATCAGTTGTAATTGGTAACTATTTTATGAAGCTGAAATTTTATCTAATGAAGTACTAACATAGGAATTTGTGTACAGCAAAGAGTGCAGCAGGTTTTCCTCTAATCTCTATCAGATGCAGTGAGTCAGAGATTATGATCGCCATGATGTGGATAAGAGACATAAACCTACAAGAACTGGAAGTGACCTGCTTTCTGGATGCTCCATGTGGGACACAGGATTTTTACTTCAAATCTTGGATAGTACAGTGACACATTTGCTTCACAGTGCTGCCTCACAGTGTCAGGGACCCAGGTTCAATTCTGCCCTTGATTGACTCTGTATGGTTTGCATGTTCTCCCCATGTCTGTGTGGGTTTCTTCCAGGTGCTCTGGTTTCCTCTCAGTCCAAAAATGTGCTGGTTATGCAGATTGACCATGTTAAATTGCCCCTTAATGTTCAAAAATGAGTAGGTTAGATGGATTAGACCTGATAAATTCAATGAGTCACAAAGATAGAGTGAGTGGGCCTGAATAATATGCTTTTTCAGAGAGTTGGTACAGACTCAAAGGGCTGAATGCCTGCTCTATTAGGATTCTATGATCCTGGCAGAAGTTTGAGGCTTGTAAATTTCACAGAATAAATTAAATGAACTTAAAAGTCAATTTGCTTGAAAGAACTCTAGAAATTTGGTCGACCTATGATGGTCATGACACAGTGATCTTCCACAGTGGCATTCTATATTTATGCAAGACTGTCACGTAATGTTTGAAACACGTTCCCTCATTTGGCAATATGTTTTGCAAAAGCTGGTGACATTTTTGACATCTTATCAATGTTGCCTCACTTGATGTTAATTGATTTAGACATTCAAAACTTCAATACTGATAATACATTAGCGTTCCCTGGAATATCTGATGGAATAATTACACCTTTGAAACTTAAAACTTCCCCTTAGACCCGCAGGATAACAACAATTGAATAGGCCAAAGGCTGTGTAAAGATTGTCAATTTAATAGAACTGATATCAGTTCACCAAATTAGCACACACAAACATAAGACATTGACCGGCAGGGAAAGACTAGCTGGCCCATCAATATCATGATAGCTGGAGCAACAAGACAAAACACACTTGCCTTCCTTCCCCCTCCCATCCACTTGCAGTAAGTGGTAAGAAGCAGTAAATCAGAGAGAAAAACAAAAACAATAAGACAAAAAGTAATCTGAAAATTCCTCTCCAATCCGCTGAGATGGGCCCAGGAGATCACTTGGATAAAGTGCTATCAGTAAAGCCACTTATCTTCATAGCAATGCAATCTCTCGTGTCCTGGTAAAGAACTCTGGAAAGTCTGCAGAGATTCAGAACCACTGCACAGCCAGGAATATATTCTGGATGTTCACTTAGTCTTTCAGAGTACCAAGAAGTGTCAAACAACACGTTTCCCCATAGTACGCATAGAATCTATTGTGGCAATAGCTGATTGTTAAAACCACTTGTCGTAAAACCGTCAGAACTGTTTTCGTCTTCATTTAGAAATTTAGTGATTTCTCGGATAGTTAAAAATAAAGAAACCTCTGAGTATGTTTAAGTATATAAATGTGTGTACAAGAAGTCCTTTTTAAATTTTTTTTATTTACATAGGGCATCACTGGACTGGTTTGCACCCAAACATGAAAAGCTCCAAGTCACAAAGTAGTACAAATGTTTCACAAAATCCCAACTAAGTCGCTCTTTCTCTCTTTTAAAAAATGGTGCTCTGGGCCACCCCTGGATACAGTCGGTATCAATCAAGGCTCCAAAATCCTTCCCCTATATCCTTTGGTTGAGTAAACACTGGTTTAGGGGGCAGGCAGCTAATAACTCAGCCTAAGCTGATTTTCTTAGTTCCTCTCAGAATGGATGTTCTGCCAGGGCATGGTGAATTATCAGCAGGTTCACATTGTTGTGCACTCCATTGAATATCTGCATTGAAATATAAGAAATTTCAAATACAATTTTCACTGGCTGTGAACACAGGCAAACAGTTCTCCCAATTACCTCCTCTTGCAACTCATGGCTGAAATCTGCCATTCTTGAGATGCCTTTTCTTTTACTTCTGTTCAAGAGATTGGCCAATTGCATTCCAACTTTGGCAACAAGTTTCTTTGAAATGGTTGTATGTGTAGAACTGATTTGGAACAAAATTGGAGAGGAACGCAATTCTTTTCCGAGAACCCTGGGGAGAGATGGGGGAGGGGGGAGTTTCCTCCTGAATTCTTCACGATTGCAATGGCAATGGGTGCACAACCCCATAAGTGCTGGAAAACAAGAATATCGCTTCCCTATCATGAAAGCAAGGTTTGTGATTAATTTTCAAAATACGGGAACCAGGCGAAGGGAACCCACTTGAAGTTAACAGGTAAGTGTAGTCCTTAGGGGGAAAGGGACATGGCCAGGCAGTATGCTGGCATTACCACAGTGTCAGAGGGAAGTGCTGGGTTGGTGGGACTTCAGTTGGGGAGGTCCATGCAAGGTAAGATACAAGTTGAGGCATTAAGGGAGGACTGGCAACCAAAATCACCATGATTTCCTGCTGCTTCTACTGGCTGGAACATTACCTCTTGCTTCCTGCCAGATTTTGCTTTCAGGTAAAATCCACCCTGTGCTCATATTCAGCTCTTGCAGCCTCATTCCAAAATTTTAATTTCTCTAAATATCATCTAGAGATTATCAAAATGAATCACAGCATTGTTTAAAGACCAGGCTTTCTCTGCTGAACACATAAGGAATTGTACAGCATAGTTTCAAATACTAGAAACCAGAGTGGGTTGACTCAATACAGTCAGATGATACCACTTCTTTTCTTTCCACCTCAGAAGGAACGCTTATAATTGTTTGAATGTTCAATCCAACCTCCTCATAACAAACAGATCTTATATAGCCAACTGAAGTAAAACTTTGAATGAAATCCAATTCCAATACACAAACTCACTGCCTGGCAGATGAAATTCAAGCATTCAGCCTGATGAATCAGTTTGGCTGTTGATTTTTGAATTAAACCAATTGCAATGGTTCAATTTTTAATCCTTTAAAAATAATGCTTTAAAAATATTTTTTTATATATTAAATCAATTTGCTCAGAACATAACTGATTTATTTGCACTTTGATTCAGTCTGAACCTATTGGAAAAACTGAAGATATGATAGTTCTTTCCAAGAGTCAAATTTAAATGTTGTGCCTGGCCAGTTTGTTTAAAATGCTGCTGCTTGTTCAAAAGGAAGTATCTTTTGGCAGGGCTGGTGGAACAGTAACGAATGAGGAAGGATCATCATCAGAAGTGAGATGAGCAGCAAACTAACTTAGGAAAGGTGTTCAAGCAAACAAAAAAGGCTCAGAAGCAAGGAGTTGGGAACTGATAGCAGGAAGCCCCAAAATAAATTTGACTTTGCAGAGGAAGGTAACAGAAGCAATTGATGCAATCTGAAGTCCCACACAATGCAGGAAAATGTTTAATTAGTTCATAAGAATTCTCAAAGTTGGCTCAGCTAGATGAAGATACTGTTCTCCATGCACATCCGGGAAGAAGAATACAAGCATGACTCATAGTGTTAATTCTCATGCTGTCTTGTCTGTCTCCTTAACCAGATAGCAGGAACTGTCTTATTCACAGGAAGTTCTAGAAACAAAAATACACCATTTAACTTGGACATACTATAAGAACTCAAATTGCATGGCTCTATTAGTCACAATGGAGAGGTATTTAAGTGGTATCTGACCTGCAAATCTGATAACAATGGTATACATATAAGTACATGGCTGATCAGAAGTACACTTGCAAGTCACATTTTTTTTTTAAACTCTGCATCTTCTTGATGCCCAGGAACATTAATGGTTGGACTGAAGTAGGGATGGGGATGAACTAATAGTTGATTAACCATTGGCTGTGTGCTGGTGGTTTGCATATCCACTTCTGCTTCACTTACTGTCACCGGGGGCTTCCTCATCCATGTTTTGCAGGCTCTGGTTTCTGTCTTTGTCAGATTGTAAGGTCGTTCAGAGTGCAGCAGATCACTTCTGTGGGTTAAACTGCAGAAAGCATCAAGAGACTCCCAGATTATTGTGAGCAGTCTCTGTCTTATCAAATTCATGTCAGCCTTACATAATTCCAGAGTCTTTGTAGCTGTTTCACATGATTTCCCTTTCAAACATTGCGTTGAACTTGGATCATATCATGATGGCTATTAGGTTGGCCATTAACTATGTCAATACTCAAATAAGCCACATTACTGATGACCAAAAACCTCATGTGGTATGCCTCTTTCTTGACATTTGGACATATTGCTGTGGAAATTTTTTCTGAATACTAACTTTTACTGTGCTAGTCTGCTTATCCCACTATATACGAAAGTGAAAGTCTTTCATTAAAACCACTTTGCTTTAACTAACTACATGTCAATCTTCTATTTGACAACTGATATCAACACCCATTACAGTCTTAAAATCTTTTCTATTTCTTAAATTGTAATTGTAAAGTTTCCACGGCCTTCTCATTATATCTTTCTTATATTGAAGTGATTTCTTCATTCATCACCAAGATTTCTTCTCCTCTCCTAACATTTCCTGTAGAATTTCCCTGGCCAACTTGGTATCAGTTGTTGATTTTGTGGAAGTTAAAATGTCAAGGTCAGACTGATATCATCAAATGTCATATTTTGCATTTTACAGAAGATTGGTTTTGCCCAGCTACTAAAACACAAGGGTTCAATGGTCAACGTGAATGTAACGGTCAGCTGGAGGACAGTACCACTTTGCACGACCTTTTCAAACATATCAGACACTGGAGGTTAAAACTGGCTTTTGAGAGTTACTAATAATGGACATCTGAAATTAAAAACATGAATACAGAATAGAAACACATTGTGCCATCAGCATCTCTAAGGGAAAACAAATATTAATATTTCAGCTGCAGGCCATTAACCATAAATGGAAGCTGAAAAGAAAGTAAAATGACTTTGAACTGAATGAAAGAGAGAAATTCAAATAATAATGAAGATATGAAGAATATCAGGGTCAACTTCAATAACCACCCCTAAAACAAGGGCATCACGATCGAGACACACAATCAATCTGCACTCAGACTGCAATCCAGGCAGCACGCCAACTTCTATTCAAATGATTTCAGTAGCCAGCATCCAGCTACCCACTCTGTTGATTGGCTGGACTTGGCTAATATTGTGCGATGTTAATACCATTTAATCTAGTTTGCATCTCTTAAAGCAGGGAAGGGAAGGGGTGAAATGGGATGCATTATGGCTGTAAGATGCTGACAGTTGTGCAGAACAAAATCTCACCTGTGAATCAGTGAAGAATGGCACAACATGTGAAACAGTAGACTTCAAACATTCTCATGCACCAGCCTGAGGGCCTTGATGGAGGAGAAGGAAAGTAGGAGAGATATGTGTATCTGCAGAGGACCATGGGACCATCCAGTCAATTGCACAGAAGACCATGCAAGCTTACTTTGTGAGGATTAAACCTGAAAGTCCATGAGTGGTTTCCCAAAGGTGCTGGCTGCCTTGATGGTAAAAGCACCATCTGTCCTCATCAATAGCACCTCAGCCTCATCCAATGGTGTGTGCTCTTTCTCCAATCGCAACTCAGCAGTGCTGTTCAGGCAGCTAAGCTATTGGCCCTTGTTTGGCAATCATGATATGGAGATGCTGGTGTTGGACTATGGTAAAAACAGAAAGAAGTCTCACAACACTAGCTTAAAATCCAATAGATTTATTTCTTTTGTCAGGTGGGTGGGAGTTCTGATCACAAACAGGACACAAAGACACAAACTCAATTTACATGAATGATGAGTGGAATGAGCATTAAATACAAGTTAAAAGAACATGTATTGTTTCCAAACAGAAAAGTTAGTGAGATTTTGCAAGTCCAGGCAAATCATGGAAGTTACAGATAGTGTGACATGAACCCAAGATCCCATTTGAGGCCGTCCTCATGTGCACGCACTTGACTGGCAGTCTCTCCTCAGTGACTCTGTGCTGTCATGTGTCGTGAAGCTGCCTTGGAGAATGCTTACCTGAAAATCAGAGGCCAAATGCTCATGACCGCTGAAGTGCTCCCCAACAGGAAGAGATAATAGTCTTGCCTGATGATTGTTCAGCGGTATTCATTCATCCGTTGTCATAGTGTCTGCATGGTCTCCCCAGTATACCTTGCCTCGGGACATCCTTTCCTGCAGCGTATCAGGTAGACAACAATGGCCAAGTTGCAAGTCTATGTACCGTGTACCTGGTGGATGGTCCAGGCATCTGTGTTGATGATCTGGTATGTCTTAGAGGTTGCTGTGGCAGGGCTGTGTGGATTATGGTCACTATTCTCGTGAAGACTGGGTAGTTTGCTGCGACAACAGTCTGTTTAAGGTTGTACGGTTGTTTGAAGGCAAGAAGTTGGAGTTTAACCCTGATAAATGTAAGATGATTCATTTTGGTAGGACAAACTTGAATGCAGATTACAGTCAACAACAGGGTTCTGAGGAATATGGAGAAACAGAGAGATCTTGGAGTTCATATCCACAGATCTCTGAAGGTTGCCACTCAAGTGGATAGAGCCATGAAGAAAGCTAATAGCATGTTGGCATTTATTAACAGGGGGTTTGAGTTTAAGAGTCGTGGGGTTATGCTGCAACTATACCAGATGTTGGTGAGACCACATTTGGAATATTGTATTCAGTTCTGGTCACCTCACTATAAGAAGTATGTGGAAGCATTGGAGAGAGTGCAGAGGAGATTTATCAGGACACTGCCTGGTTTGAAGGGCAAGTCTTATGAGGAAAGGTTGAGGGAACTGGGGCTTTTCTCTTTGGAGTGGAGGAGGATGAGAGGCAACTTATTAGAGGTTTATAAGATGATGAGAGGGATTGACAGAGTGGACGTGCAGAGACTATTTCCTCCAGTAAATATGGCTGTTACTAGGCAGCATAATTATAAGATTCATGGTGGGAGATACAGGAGGGATGTCCAGGGTAGATTCTTTACTCAGAGTGGTTAGGATGTGGAATAGACTGCCTACTGTGAAAGTGGAGTCAGACACTTTAGGAACTTTCAAGCAGTTATTGGACAGGCATGTGGAGCACACCAGAACGATAAGGAGAGGATAGCTTGATCTTGGGATTGGACATAGCTCAGCACAACATTGAGGGCCCAAGGGCCTGTACTGTGCTGTAATGTTCTGTGTTCCAAGTAGGCTCCTGTTTTGCTAGCAGCTGTTGGGGGCTGGTAGCCATTCTTAATAGAGACAATAGTCCTAGTGACAGCTAATCATTTAACTGCTGTTGACAAGATACAACCTAGGTTTCGCTGATCGATAAAATGAGTTTGTCTCCCACTTTTGGACCCAGTGGCAGGACTGTTGCTGCAAGCATTATATTCAGTCCAATGTGTATTTTCATTTTCTTTGAACATTTTTATTTATTGTATAATATTAGAAATGGAAAAAGGGCTGTTTGACATTACAGGATTATTGGAGTTGGAAAGTCATGTAATGAAACCAGAATTGACAGTTCCATCTTCAGAGTGTGTAAAAGCACTCAGAGTCTCAAACTGGGATCACTGACATGGCTAAGCAGGCATATGTTACCTGTAATTTTTGCAAGAAGAAAGATTGGTTGCTGGAACAGAGCTGTGTGTGACATCTCAGTGGGAACATAGAGTTCCATAGAGGTGAATCATAGCATGGTTAGAGCACAAAAGGAATCATTCAGACCTGAGTATCTATAATGGCTGTCTGCAATAGCAACTCAGTTAATTCCACTCCCCAATCCTATCCCTGTAGCCCTGCAATTTTTTTCTCTAACATTTATCCTCTAATTCCATTTTGAAAACTAAGACTTGCCTCCACCACACTCTTAGGCGGTGCATCCTAATCATCTGCTGCATTAACAGGTCTTTCCTCATGTCCTCTTTGGCTCTTTTGCACTCACCTTAAATAGTTGGCCTCTGGTTCTCAATCCTTCCACCAGTGGGAACAGTTTCTCACTATCTACTCTGTCCAGACCGCTCAAGATTTTGAGCGCTTCTATCAACTCCTTTTGATCTTATCTAAGGAGAACAGACCCATTAGTTGTCCAATTTATTCAAACATCCTTAACTTTGCAATCATTTTTGTACCCTCTTTAATGACTTCACATCCTTCCTGTAGTGTGGTGCTCAGAATTGGACATGATGGGCAGAATATTTTGAGAAAAATTCTGTGTCAAACAGGCGGGAGAATGGGAGGTTTTCTTACCCGTTTTTCCAGCAAGCTGAGGTTTGTGAATTTATGACACACTGTGCTATCCAGAGACCATAGTCTGATTCCTGCCATTAAGGGGAGTGGGCGGAGCCTATTCACACTCGACAGTTAGGGACACTATCAAGCATGCGTCCTGATCTCCCAGTATACTGTGTACCATAGTCATGTCCCTCTGTCTTGATGCATAAATTCCCTTTTGGGTTCCAAATCTATCTGACCGCACATTTGACCACCCTTTTTCCTACTTACATGCCTACAGATGCCTTTTCAATTCTCTTTTATGTAGTTGTCAATCTCTCCTCATACTGTTTGTTTCTCTCATTGCTTCGCTTCTGAGTAACAAGTTAGAAATCCACTTGTTCGTACACATGATACACATTGCAACATCCAAATATATATATATGAAAGACTTGGGATTGTCTAACCTGCTTTACGTACTTAAAGCCAATCTGCCTCCAATGGAAAATGCCCCAGGTTGTTACGTTGTATACGCAGATTTCAAGACTTCTCAGAATTGCTATTACATTGTGTCTAATGAGACAGTCCATGTGACTAATATAATATAATAGATCTGTTAACTATTCTAACATTGCACTACAATGATTTACTGCAGAGCTCTACTGGATACTAGGATGCTTATGTAGAAATTCACATTTACAATCTAAATTAACAGTACAGTGTATTGATTTTGTTTTGAAGCTCCTGAGCACAGTGAATATCATTTTCAAAGCTTTCGTTCCAATAGAGAATGATGATGCTGACATATCTAGCTGAGATGCTTGTAATTTGCACACAAAATTTCACATTATGAACATCAATGTTTTGAGATTTGATTTGAGATTATGAACTGTGGTACTTAATGTGGCACAAGGCAGCAAAAATATCACAAAAGTTTCCAGGATTGAGTTCAAACTGTGTAGAAATAAACCCCTTAGTTTAGCTGTGTTGTTGAATTACTAAGGTCAGAGATAAAGGATGTCAAGAAATTAGAGTGATCGATCAATATTACAGAAATTTGCCTTTCCAATGACTCCATGCTCTCATTGAATAGATTCCATCAATTATGAAAGGCATTTCAAGATTATGTCAGACAGTATCCGTCACTGCAAAGAATGTTAGATTATCTACAGATTTTTTTTATTCTTCATGCCAAAATAAGCACTGTAGTTTTCAAGAATTCACCTGAAATATTAAAAAATAAGAGGGACTCTCTCAAGGTTACTTCCTTAGATGAAAGATGTCAAAAAGGACATGAGGATTAAAAAAATGGTTTTGACGAAATGGTAGGGGGAGTGGAATTTGCACAGGATGTGACTCATCATCCCACTGTCTGCCAATGAACAGGGAAAGCATTGTCACAAGATAATTTGTTCCTCCAGTACCCAATTCTCACAGCACACAGGCAGCTTATGTGAAATGATATTCAGCATACAGAAAACAAAGGGCAGGCAAAAAAAACTCACCAAGACTGCCTTTCACATAAACTTCCATTATAAAACAAATCCACCAAAATTTACTGAAATTCTGAACAAATATAAAGAATTTTGTGAATCCCAAACCTTCTCATGATTCTCTGCAAATTGAAAAGTTGTTTTCATTTGGATAAGCCCGTGAGAAGTAATAATTATGAATTAAGAGTTTAACATTTTCTAATTTCTGGAAGTTGTTGTCACCGACAGGAATCATAAAGGGTACAGTGACAGCCTGTTAACTCATAAGTAGAGCAACTGCAGGTTGGCACCACAGTTAACTCGCTACAGAAAGGAAATGAAATCTGGAAACTTCTAACTTGTATTCTCCAGTGCAGTACTGAGGAAGTGCTGCATTGTCAGGTTTTTGGCTTTCAACTGAAACATTTAAACCAAGGGCAAATCTGCTCTTGTAAGTCGGTGTAAAAAATAGCATGGTACCATTTTGAATAGAGTCCTTGATACTCAAAATTGATACTTAACCTTCAGCTAACATCAATTAAACAGGGGCAGGGTGGGGAGGGAAGTGGGGGTCTAGGAATTGATGATGTAGCTGACCTATATCACCATAACTGTAAGAAACTACATTTAAGAGTCATAATGTTTTATAGTGCAGAAAGAGTCCCTTTGTCCCTTCATGACTGCACCAATCATTAACCACTCTATCTATTCTAATCCATTTTTCAGCACTTGGTCTGTAACCTTGTATGGTTATTTTACTCAACAGGATTTTTGGGTAGTAGACTAGAGTGAGATGGAAATGCACAAACTAGCATAATAAACAGAATTTTGCAGCCCATGGTGGGAGGCTGGGAGGTGGAGGAGCCAATAAAATATCAGGGTGCCACATTGGGATGGCTCCCTGAAGGAATCATATTGTGAGGCACTTTCCCAAAAGTGAAATCAGGTATGCCATGGCTGCCTGCTACAAGGTATTGGGCAGCTAATTCACAAAGACCCTATTAATGGCCATTTTATGGAGTCACCAGCATTTTGCAATGGCGGAACAAAATGCTCCACAGCTTTGGATAACCATTAAAGATTCAAGCTTCAAGGCCTAAAGAAGGGGCTATGGGTGTGGGAGGCAGGCTCCATGACTTCAACTATCTTCCAACAGGGTTTCCCTCCAGTCCTCGTCTCTCTGAATTTTTCTTTTTGTTTTCCTTATCTGTTGTAGGTTTGAGGTGTCCTGCCCTGCCTCAACAGTAACTACCGTCATTGTAGGAAACCTGCTCAGGTTTCGTAATCAATGGCCTGGGGGCTAAGTTGGCAGCATCAGAAACCCGGCTTTAATTGGATGGTGAACCAGCAGGCAACCAAGTAAAGGCCACCTGCAATAAAATTGCTGAGCCAGGCCTCCTGCAGGTAACTCCAAGCTTAGGACCTGCTTTGAATCCTAACGCAGGGTCCCAAAGGCTGCGGTAAAATTCAGGCCAATGTCTTGGCTAAAACACGAATAAACAAAATTAATTTTGTTTAAATCTCTTAATAAACTCAAATGAAAATCGGAACACATTTTTCTTGAGGAAATGTGTAACTGATCAATGCGCTAGAAATGTAGCCTCCAGCTTTGAAACAGTAGGAACGCTTATGCTTCATGAATTCCTTTTGAAAGCAACTTATAAATCACATTTGTCACAAAACAAAGGATACTGTGATATTAGACCAACTGCGAGATAAAATAAAGATTTAGTCATAAAAATAAAGAAACTTTAGAGGCCTGACACTGAGAATAACTTATAAACTGCAAAGATAAAAATAAATTCCTGCAAAGTTGAAAAGAAATGATAAAAGATGGAAATGTAGAGGAGGTCAGTGAGCAATAGAAATGAAATAGGTTACTTTTTCAGGTTGGATCATTAGTCAGAACTGCGGTTGAAAGGCTCCACTCAAAATCTTAACCTGTCTATCTCTTTCTTTTTAAAGTGCATTATTAGAGACAGCTATGAATGTTGATTATAATGCAAAGCTTAGAACATAGAACATAGAACACTACAGCACAAACAGGGCCTTCAGCCCACAAGTTGTGCCAAACACATCAAAACCTACCCAGCCATAGACCTATCTATAACCCCCAATCCCATTGGATCCCATATACTCATCCAGAAGTCTTTTAAAAGACCCCAGCGAGTTTGCCTCGACCACCACCGACGGCAACCGATTCCATTCACTCACCATCCTCTGAGTGAAAAACTTTCCCCTAGCATCCCCTCTGTAGTTGCTTCCCTGCACCTTAAATCTGTGCCCTCTCGTCGCGACCATTTCAGCCCTGGGAAATAGTCTCTGAGAGTCCACCCTATCTATTCCTCTCAACATCTTGTAAAACTCTATCAGGTCGGTGCTTCTTTAAATACAATCTTTTTTTGTAATCTTCCATTAAGTTTCATGTTAATGGCATTGTCTATATTCTTAATAGTCAATCTGACAGCAGTGAACTTCAAAAATCACAGAATTTTTACAATGTAGAAGAAGTCCATTCAGCCCATCATGTCTGCACTGATTCTCTGAATAAGCAATTTACTTTGTGCCATTCTCTTGCTGTCTCTCCATAACCCTGCACATTCTTCTTTTTTCAATGTCTCAATTGATTCTGCCTTTACCACACTGTCAGACAGTGTGGTTAAGATTCCAGATCTTAATCACTTGCTGTGTGAATAAGTTTTGTTCTGATATCACTTCTTTTGTTAATTACTTTAAATCTGTGCTGTCTCATTTTCCATCCTTTCATGAGTGGTAACAGTTTCTCTCTATCTATCAAATATCCTCTCAGCTCAATTAATATTTATCAGGAAAAGCAAGGGTCCCAACATTGACCCCCAGGGGACTGTACTACAAATTCTTCTCCAGCCTGAAACATCCATTAACCATTAATTGCTGTTTCCTGTCACTCAACATATTTGTATCTATATTGATACTATCCCTTTTATGACAAGAACTATAACTTTGCTCATATCTGTCGTGTGGCCTTTTTAAAGTCTATGTACACCACATCAATAGCATTGCCCTCCTCAACCGTCTTTGTTACCTCTTCAGAAATTTCAGCAAGTTAGTTGAACATTCTTTCAACATTAAAAAATCTATACTTACTTTCCCTAAATAAACCTGGACTTATCCATGTAATTATTAATTTTGTCCCAAATTATTGTTTCTCAGTTTCCTCATCACCAAAATTAAATTGAGTATCCTTTGGTTAATGGGCTTGTCTTTACACCCTTTGTTGAACAAGGTGGAATATTTACAATTCTCTGGCATCATACCTGAATTTAAAGAAAACTAAAAATTATGGCCGGTGTCTCTGCAATTTCCACTCTCAATTCCCTGTCTTCTTGGGTGCAATTCATCTGGTCCTGTTGCTTTAACTTAATTGATGATTCCATAATTCATTTCCCCAATTTGTAATAATTGTCACAGTAAGTGATTCAGCTTAATTTTCTTCCAAGTGTCCACAGCAAAGGTCATACTGTGTCTCTAATGCTATTATAACTAGAGTGCAGAATATTTGTGGTCTACTTAACCTTCAAATTGTAGCTGCTGTTCATACCATACACAAACTACTTGCTCCAAAACTCAAAGCTCAATCACATAACCTTTAGCTACTTTAAGCAACTTTATTTAAAATATTGCTACATGGTAGTTCACATAGAAATAAACAGCGTGTTAGGATATGGAAGTGGGGAGACTGACCTACAATCTTTGTTAGTTTCCAGTATTAGTTGAATGCCAATTGTGACCTACTTAAAATAAATATAATTGCTGGGGTTAAAATGACACTAATAATTTCAAATGGAAAATTTAGGAGCTTTGGTCTGAATAGACAAAGGCAATATTGTAGAAATTAATGCTTCTCAATGAGAGAATCCCTACAAATAATTCAAAACCTATTCTCTCCACCACCTCTCAACTCAAATGAGGGCTAGTTAACCTCATGAATACCGGTGTTACAGTGCTGTGTTCCAATACAGGAATAAAAGACCAATTCCCTGATTCTGTTATCAGTAGAATTCCTGAATTAGAACATCTTTACTTACTGGAGAATTTCAATGCAAGAGTGGGCCTGTACAATGATGTATGGCCCTGCTGCCTGTGATATCTTGGTATGTGTCATGCTCCAGTACACTATGAACTTTCAGACAGTGCTTGTAAAATTTTAGACACAGTTTGTTAAAATGAACACTGCCAAACAAATGGTATGTGGCATCCTGAGCAAGACAGTCCCAAGTCTGAAACAAATATCTAATTGATTATGGACATTCATTGGCAGCTGGGAACTTAACACATCCCTTTATTTAAAATGGACCATCGACAACAGAACTACAATTTTTGGCTGAAAGTGTGTGCTCATGTCACTGGCCGTATTTGATCTTTATATCTAAAGTGTGCAAAGTATCACTGAATTTTATGTCCTAATTTCCTCTAAGTAGACTCTTTTGAAGAACTGATTTGACAACAGGAATGTCCAAAAGGTCTCACAAACTCAAGTAAGGAATGGAAGTTAGCAAGACTTCCAGTACTGATTGACAGCTGTGTAGGATTGGAACCATCTGTAACATCCTCCTTTTTGTGGTAAATTAGCATGCCTATTCTTATGGTCCAGGATTACACAGGGAAAATAGGCAAATTACAGAGGCACCATGGAACCAAAAGCTCTGAGGGGAAAAAACAACATTTCAGGAGGAAAGTTAAAAAAAAAATTCTGCAAAGATAAGTAGATGCATTCCTCAATGAACCATCAAATATGGTTTCAAAAAAATGAATTAAATAAAAATACACTTAAAAACAGCCACTTAAAATAAGCAAAGGAACAGTGCCAAAAAGTATGCAACATGATTTTGAAAATTGGAAATTGAATTGTTTGACGTGATATATTCCGCCACAGCTGCCAAAATAATAAGTATTATTTGTGTGTAAATTATGGGATGTTGGCTCTATATACCATAACAAAAAGCTGCAATAAAATGCAAGTTAACTAAAAAAACTTGGCAAGGTATTTCAAAGTTGCATTATCGGACTAAAATTGATAAATGAGCGAAATATGATATAGTATTAGTAATGGTAATTAAAGATTTGGTCAAATAGGTTTTAAGAAAGCTTTGAAAGGACCAGAGAGTGAGCCCGGGTATTACGACCAGATGGAAGGGGAAAAGTGCTAGGCTCTATTCAAACTCTTCGACTGGTCGCAACAAAGATTTAAGATTCTTGTTTTACAGGTTATGTCTTTTCCATCTCAGAATGAATTTTACTGTGTGAGCTGTGAGCAATAAAGAGCTATCAAACAAGATTTTCTTGCGTGAAAGAAAGGGGAATTTATTAACCACTATACCAGAAAGAAGTAATAAACATGCCTTCAGCCCTCATGCAGGCATCAGGATATGCGCACATGCACATCAGAAATAAGACAGGTCGAGACAAGAATTTTTTTTAAAGTCAAGTTTTTTTTGATTGTCCTTGAGGCATGGATTTTATACATTGTGATCATTTTTTTGTTTCTTGGATGCAGTCAGATGTTGAAGATGTTGGAATTATTAAGAGGTCTTGATTAGCTAGTAAGTTTCTGGTAGAGTTAGCTACTCAGCCAAGTAACAGACTTACTCCAAAAGAGGGAGAGAGAGAAACCCTCAGCTTGTTTCCTCTGCTGACAGCTTTTTTGACACGATCAGTGTCACTTGCAATCCCTCTCTCTTTTTCAACTGGTAGGCAGCCTTGTCATGAAATACTTCATCCACTGTGCATTTCCAAGAGGTTTGCATGTGTCTGACAGTTGCAACCATTGTTTTAATATACAGTACTTTGCATTTTTAATGTCTGCTCCCAAGGGAGTTCCGAGTTTCAATGAGTGTCTAGATTATAGGAAATGTGCCTCTCTCCATACTCCCCTGCAGCCGATTTGCTAGTTTCTCACCAGAATGCAGGCATGCATTTTCAAATGGTTTGCTCTGTTAAATTGCAAAATTTCCAGTCAATTGAAAAATCATATTTTCAAATATGAGGCTGATAGGTTGGGGGCAGGAATTACAGCTCTTAGAACCCAGATGGTTGAAGTCACAACCATCAATGGTGGAGTTAGGATATAGAGAATGAATTTTAAATTTGACCTGTTGCCATTTGGGACGAAGCCCAAGGCTGATCAGCAAGCAAAGGCATGCTGGGTGATCAGGACTCACTAGAGTTAGGACTTTGGCAACTTAAGTTACAGTGAAGTAAATTTTATGGAGGGTGAGAGATTGGCTAAGAAAGCATTGAGATATATTGAAGTCTGGAAAATAAAGTGCATGATGCACGTTTCAGCAGTGGATAATTAAGCTGGGGTGGAGTTGGGTAATATTGCAGATGTGGCTATAAATGATCACATAGAACACCATCGTTACAAACGGTATGGTCCATTCTGAGACAGTGATCAGGGAAATGGAGAGAGATGAAATTAGTGATGAGGGGAGTTCATGTCAGAGCCTGAAGATAATGGTTTTTACTTCTCAATGCTTTATTGAAGGAAATTGTGACTCCTATTGAAATTAACATTTGACAAGTAGGTTGACAACACAGAGGCAGTGAAGATTCAACAGCAGTTATAAATCCAACTTAGTTCTCACTTCAAATCGAGACTGATTAAACAAACTCCATATAATGTGAATTCTGTGTAATAAACTATGCTACATAATGTAGTGTTGGAAGAAGCTAAGAACACTTTCACACAAGTAGCTAAACAAGTACTGTAGCTGAAGGTTCTTTGCAGTTTCCATAACAACTAGATGTCTGAGCAGTGAAGCAAATCACATTATAATATGCAGAGACCACTCATTCCCAGTAGCATTACTGCAAGCTGGATGAATTCTCAGTCTCAGCTGAAAAAGGGAGAAGAATTGGTATCTTAACAGCTTGTGTGAACTGTGGTTCAGCTATTAGTCACAAGATGTCACACTGCTAATGCCATCACTGAGATTATACTCCTGTGAAATGGACACATTGACTTCACACAAGTGTAGTTAGGATGGATGTTAATTGTTTCTTCTTTCCTATAATTTTGGCACAGCTCACTCTTGTATCACTTCCAGGAAAATGGATTGCTCTGGTGACCTAGTCCTCTACATTTCACATTGAGGATGGAGATAGAACAGACAGTGCTGCAACTTGTCCTGTTTCTTCAATTCCATCATGCCAAGTGATTCAGCAACAAAGTATTGCAATGTTTTAAAATTGCTTTAGAATGGACATAGAGAAGGTTTTCCAGGCAATTATCAGGATAAGGGACTTCAGTCATGAGGAAAGATTCAAAAAGTCAGGATTTTTCTCCTTGGAATAGAGAAGATTAAGGTTAACCTCATAGAGGTTTCCAAGATGATGATCTATTTTGATACTGCAGAGTAACAATTTCCTCTGGCAAGTGGGTTAATATAAGGAGGTCATGTGCATTTGTATAGTGCTTTCCACAACCACAGATGTCTCAAAATGTTTTACAGCTAATGAAGAATTTCGTTGTAATGTAGGAAATGTGATAGCTAATTTGCACACAGCAAACTGTCTCAAATAGCAATGTGGTTACCACGAAATGTGTTTTTGTGATGAGGATACAAGGATAAATATTTGTGAGGTCACCCAGATATCTCATCTTTTACACAGGACATTGGGATATATGATTTAGAGGCAGTAATAGGCCATTAGGGCCTTAAGGACCTGTTCTATGAGTCAATAAAGTCTGGTTGTTGTCTCAACTCCTCCTTCATGTCTGTCCCTCCTAATTCTTGACTCCCTTGTCTATCAAAAGTCTATTTAACTTAGCCTTGAATGAATTCAATAACCCAGATTTCATTATTTTCTGGGGGAAGACAATTCCACAAACTAATAACCATTTGAGGGGAGAAAATTATCCTTATCTCTATATTAAAAGGGAATTAGATCTCTTATTCTTCCTGTGCCCTAGTTCTCATCTCCCACACAAAAATACATTCCCTGGTATCTACCACATCAAGTCCCCTCAGCATGTTTAATTCTTCTAAACTCAAATGGATATAAGGCCCAATCTGTTCAACCTCTCTTCATAGAAAAAGCCCATCATCCCAGAAATGCTTTGAGTGAACCTTCCTTGAACTGCTTCTAATGCAATTAAATACCCTTTCAAAATAATGCCAACAGATCTCTTACATCCACCCAAGCAGATAAAGAGGATCATGGTTTAATGTTTCATCCAAACATTGGCACCTCTGACAGTGCAGCTTTCCCACAGTACTAAACTGGAGTTTCAGCATTGATTTTTATGCTCAGTACTAGAACTTGAATCCAGGTGACTGAGAGGCGAGAGTGCTACCAACTCAGCCACTGCCAGTACATACACACGTTCAAAAATCATTGGCAAAAGATCCAGACACACCTTTTTAAAAAATTCCAAATCATCAGGGTCTGGAATGTTGTATCTGAAAAAGCGATCAACCAGATTCCATAAATAAATTTTGATAGGAAATAGAAGGTACTTGAAGAGAATGAATTTACAAAATTATATAAAAAAGGTGGGGATGCAACATTCTTTCACAAATCCAGCACAGGCATAATTGGACAAATGGTTTTCTCAGGTTTGTATCAATCTAACATTGGGGATTTTCAGCCATGGCTAGTTTCAGTACTGCATTTAACTGAAGCCTGTGATTTCTTTGTTGCGACTGTCACTGCTGAATTACAGGGACTGTTCGGTGTTGCATACTCACGTACTTGTTTATTGCTGTTAGCTTTTCATTTTGCTGGTGTCTGGTTTGTTTTATTTAATGAGTCTATTTATAAGGCGTGTGTGAAAAATAATAAGACCTGAACCACAGGGGACAGGGGTAACTGCCAAACTACAAGAACATAGAAACTGAATTTAAAACAACTTCTTGCTAAATATTTAGGAAGAATTATTAATCCAAGTATCATAGATTATTGAATATAGATCAAGATAAGATAATACACAGCAAGAAGAACATAAGGACATCTCAATATCACTCTGCTGGGTCCTAAGCTTAAAAATATACGGTTTGTTTTATAATTTGTTTGTGTTGGCAAATTGCTGAGTAGATTTTGTTCATTGGGAATCTTGTGAATTTAGCTTGTTCAATGCAGGTCTAGATTTAAACATAACAAAGAGCAAAGAAAATTATAGCACAGGAATAGGCCATTCAGCCCACCAAGACTGCACCGACCATGCTGCCCAACTGAACTAAAACCCCCTAATCTTTCCGGGATATCCCTGTATTCCTATCCTAGTCATGTACTTGTCACGATGCCCCTTAAAAATCACTACCATATCCACTTCAACTACCTCTCCCAGCAACGAGTTCCAGACACCCAGTACTCTCAATGTAAAACATCTGCCTCATATATTTCCTTTAAACCTTGCCCCTCGCACCTTGAATCTATGTCCCATAGTAATTGACTCTTCCACCTGGGAAAAAACTTCTGACTATCCACTCTGTCCATGCCTCTCAATTTTGAAGACTTCTATTAAGTCTCTCCTCAACCTCTGTCATTCCAGTGAGAATAAATCAAGTTTCTCCAACCTCTCCTCATAGCTGATACCCTCCATACCAGGCAACATCTTGGTAAATCTTTTCTGTACCCTCTCCAAAGCCTCAACATCTTTCTGGTAGTGTGACAACCAGAATTGAAAACTATATTCCAAATGCGGCCTAAAGTTGTATAAAGCTGCAACAAGACTTGTCCATTTTTCAACTCAATACGCTGGCCAACGAAGGTAAGCATGCCATATACCTTCTTGACCACCTTCTTCACCTGCATTGCCACTTTCAGAGACCTGTACACCCAGATCCCTTTGCTTATCAATACTCTTAAGGATTCTGCCAATTACTGGATATTTCCTATCTGTATTAGACCTTCCAAAATGCATTACCTCACATTTGTTTGGATTAAACTCCATATGAATGAGGTTCTTGCTTGCTTTGGCTGTCTGTCTGTTTTGATGTTCACTCAAAAACTTTTGACCTCATGCTAACTATTTGAAAGGTCATTTGATGAAACAAAAGCTCTCTCGCTCCTTTTGCTGCTGTTGTTTTGCAAGTATCTGCATGGGAAACAAACAACTAGGAGAGATTCAGACTGTCAAAAACATAATGCAATGTGATGATTAGAGAATTACAGAAAAAAGGTGGAGATATAGCATTCTTTCACAAAACCAGCACAGGCACTAAGAGACAAATGGTTTCCTCAGGTTTCTACAAATCTAATGTTGGTGAGTTTCAGCTGTGACTAGTTTCAGGACTTCATTTAACTGAAGCTTGTGACTTCAGCAAAATGAAAGCTAACAGCGATAAACAAGTGTTACTATGCAACATCCAACAGTAGAACCAGTCCCTGGAATTCAACACTGACAACCACAATAAAGAAGTCACAGACTACCTCAGATATACTTGGCTAATCCTTTTATAAAAATATTCCAGTGGTAGCTCTAGTTTCAATGAAACATTCAAAATACCATGAAAACAAGTGTTTATTTTCTGTTTCTGCAATTCTCAATCATGGAAGTGTATTGGGAACTCAGGCAGCAGGTGGAAATGGTGAGGAGAATGTTGGCCAGAGGGACTTGCTGGTCCCTGTGGACCTTTCCATGCAGGAAGCTACACCTTTGGCAGCCTAGGGGGCAGGAGGGCAGAGCCAGATGCCATGAGGCAAGGGAGACAGCAGCAGGAATGAGCAGGGGCAGAAGTGCAGGATCTAAGTTGCAGTGGGTAAGTGCCAAGACAATTCCCTCTGATGGTGGCTGTAGAGAACCAGGAAAGAAAATCGGAGCAGCATACAGCTGGTGGAGATCTTGGCCATTCAGCTGAATAGCGTCCCTGAGTTCAAAAGCTCCAAGGAGAGGAAGAGTCATTTCATGTCTAGGGGCCAAGTTCAGCTGGTCATGGGAAATTAGCAGTAAGAACTCCATTAACTCAATCTGCTACCTGGCTGATTAGAGGTTGGAGGTTAAGCTTGCAACAGTCTGCTGGTGAAACAGCAATGTTGGTTGCAAATGTTCTCTTGTAAATAGAATGTTTCTCAAAGTTCAGCTTTTGCATTAATGTTCATATTGATGTAATGCCAGTGGAATGAAGATTTGTGAAGTTCTTGAATCATACGTAACTGAAGAACTTGAAAATGAGGATGAGAAGTTTAAAGTTGAAGTATTGCTTTAACCAGGATAAAATGTGCCAGTGAAAGTGGGTAAATGGAATTTAGTTTGACTTAGAGTTAGAGTACAAATAGCTGAGTTTGGAGATACTTAACTTTCTGCAGGGTAAAATATGGAAGGTCAGGCAAGATCGTATAATTGAAATGGTATAATGATAAGAAAGACATGAATGAGTGTTTTAGCAGCAGGCTGAGGCAAGGATGGAAAAAGGCAATGATACAGAAGTGGAAATAGGTTCTTATTAAAGAGCACAGATATACAATTGGAAATTCATCTTGTTGCGAAATATGACATGAAGGGTGCAAACAGCCTGCTTCAGCTTCAATCAGTTGCCAGGGAATGGGATGGAGACAGTGGCTATCTATGACATAATTGTAGCATTGGGCTTCTCAACAATTCATAGAATCACAGCACTGTTACAGTGCAGGAGGAGAACATTCAGCCATCATGTCTCCAGTGGCTCTCCGAATAAACGTTTCACTTCATGCCATTCTCCTTGTAACCCTACATGTTTTTTCTTTTCAGTAAATAAACATCTAATTCTGCCTTGAATGCCTCAATTGAACCTGCCTCCTTAACAGTCCTGAGTTAACCACACAAGTAGAAAGAGTGGTAAAGAAGGCAAATGACAAAGAACATAGAACATTACAGCGCAGTACAGGCCCTTCAGCCCTCGATGTTGCGCCGGCCAGTGGACCCTCTAACCTAAACTATTCCAATATCATCCATATGCCTATCCACCGAACATTTGAATGACCCCAAAGTAGGCGAGTCCACAACTGCTGCAGGCAGGGCATTCCACGCCCTCACCACCCTCTGTGTAAAGAACCTGCCTCTGACATCCGTCCTATAACTACCACCTCTTAATTTAAAGTTATGTCCCCTCGTGTTGGTCATCACCATCCGAGGAAAAAGGCTCTCACTATCCACCCTATCCAATCCCTTGATCATCTTATACGCCTCAATTAGGTCACCGCGTAACCTTCTTCTCTCTAATGAAAATAACCTCAGGTCCTCAGCCTTTCCTCATAAGGCCTTCCCACCATACCAGGCAACATCCTGGTAAACCTCCTCTGCACCCTTTCCAATGCTTCCACATCTTTCTTATAATGCGGCGACCAGAACTGTACGCAATACTCCAAGTGCGGCCGCACCAGAGTTTTGTACAGTTGTAACATAACCTCACGGCTCCTAAATTCAATCCCTCTACCAATAAAAGCTAACACACCGTACGCCTTCTTAACAACTTTATCAACCTGGGTGCCAACTTTCAAAGAGCTATGTACTTGTACCCCAAGATCCCTCTGCTCGACAACACTATTAAGGGTCCTTCCATTAGCCCTATATTTCATATGCCTGTTATTCCTACCAAAGTGAATCACCTCACACTTATCCGTATTGAATTCCATTTGCCACCTCACGGCCCAGCTCTGCAACCTATCTACGTCCCTCTGCAAACTGTAACATCCATCCTCGCTGTCTACAACTCCCCCCACTTTGGTATCGTCAGCAAATTTACTAATCCAACCCTCTACACCCTCATCTAGGTCATTTATAAAAATGACAAACAGCAGTGGCCCCAAAACAGATCCTTGAGGTACACCACTTGTAACTGCACTCCAGGTTGAATATTTCCCATCAACCACCACTCTCTGTCTTCTATCAGCTAACCAATTCCTAATCCAAACTGCTAAATCACCTTCAATCCCATGTATCTGAACTTTCTGCAGTAGCCTACCATGAGGAACCTGATCAAACGCTTTGCTAAAATCCATATACACTACATCAACTGCCTTACCCTTATCTACCTCTTTGGTCACCTCCTCAAAAAACTCAATAAGGTTTGTGAGGCACGACCTACCCTTCACAAAACCGTGCTGACTATCCCTAATCAATTTATTCCTCTCTAGATGCTTATAAATCCTATCCCTTATAATTCTTTCCAAGACCTTGCCCACAACAGAAGTCAGGCTCACCGGTCTATAATTTCCAGGATGGTCCCTACTCCCCTTTTTGAACAAAGGGACAACATTTGCCATCCTCCAGTCTTCTGGCACTATACCTGTAGCCAACGACGACATGAAGATCAAAGCCAAAGGCTCTGCAATCTCCTCTCTAGCCTCCCAGAGAATCCTAGGGTAAATCCCATCTGGACCAGGGGACTTATCAATTTTCATACCCAGTATTTTCATACATGCTGGCTTTTATTGGTTGGAGCATTGAATAGTAGAGTCAGGATGTCATGTTATAGCTTCATAAAACTTTGGTTTGGCCGCACTTAGAGTATTATGTTCAATTCTGGTCGCCATGTTACAGGAAGGATGTGGAGGCTTTGGAGACGGTATAGAAGAGGTTTGCCAGGATGCTGCCTGGATTAGAGGGTATGAGCAATAAGGGGAGACTGGACAAATTAGGGTTGTTCTGTCTGTAGCTGCAGAAGCTGAGGGGAGATCTGATAGAAATCTATAAAATTATGAGAGGCATAGTTGAAATTGACAGAATTTTTTTCCCAGAATTGAAATGTCAAAAACGAGGGGGCATGCATTTAAGATGAGAGATTCAAAGAGGATGTGAAGGGCAAGATTTTTTTTCCCCACAGGGAGTAGTGGGCATCAAGAATACACTGCCAGGGGTGGTAATGGAGGCAGATACGATAGGAGCATTTAAGGGCTTTTAGATGCAAACATAATATGTAAGGAATAAACAGATATAGACTGAGGAGGGGATTAGTTTAATTTGGTGTCAATTCTTGAGGCAGAATGAACGTTTGAGCATACATGTATAATGGATAAAATGCTGAAATCCCTCTGAAAGTACTGTCAGCTAAATAAGTTTTCTGATGCAAAAGTACTCCTGATGGATAATTTCCCACTTAACGGGTTTCTTTTCCTTTAACAGAATTCTGTTTCATCTAGATTAACAATGCAAAGTGAGACTCAGATTGTAAACAACGGTAACTACATAGCTTTGTTTTAGCTTTTAATTTAATTAATGAGGTGATTCGCCATTTTCTATTTTTGTACCTCGGTATATCTTTGACATTAAGTCAAAATGTCAGGTTATCAGGTTTACCAATGTGACCAAAACCAAACCTTAGTATCAAAATTAATTTGAAAATCTTGGAGGACACATATGTGGAAGGTGCTCATGTTAATGATAACGACAAATTTATTTGTGGCTTTCCACTATAAAGATGTTTCTTTCTCTGATTCTGATTTAATTTACAACATGTATGAATTTTTTAAAAACTGCAAAACCATAAAAGATAAGGGAGGAGGCAAGAAGATTGAGATGAGGAACTTCCTGACTTTGCACACCCATCACTTTCAGAAATGCCCAGTCTGCTTGTTTTCAATCTATGGAGTCAGGGGCATGATAAAGTTTAAAGTTTATACTTATTAGTGTCATAAGTAGGTTTACATTAACACCGCAATTAAGTGGCTTAATTGTCAATTAGTCGACATATTCCAGTGCCTGTTCGGTATACTGAGGGAGAATTTAGCATGGCCAATGTACCTAACCAGCACGTCTTTCGGACTGTGGGAGTAAACCAGAGCACCCAGAAGCAACCCACACAGACACGGAGGGACATGAAAATTTCACAAAGATCCAAACCAGGAATCGAACCCGGGCCACTGACACTGTCTGGTGGCAGTTGTAAGCATTGTATCACCCAAACGTGGGCAGAAAAGGTGGTGGTATATGGGCTGGTCTCTGTTTACTTGGATATCAGTCCTCATTGTAATAATGAATGTTAAACCTCAAATGTCTCAACTTTCACAACCTTATGCTCACTCCCTGCCCCCCATACTCCTTCATATCACCCAATGGCTCTAATGTATCCTCCACATTCACAATTACACTCTCTCAATTATTCACAACCACTACTATTCACTATAGGCAGACTTCAGATGTCATGTTTTTGAAATAAACATGAAAAAATTAAAGTTTTAACAATGGAATATAGCTGCCAATGAAACACACCTCATACCGAAAAGAACTTCCAGGGCCATTCAAAAATAATTAAATTTTCTCAGGTGGTCAGTTGTAAAAACAAATGTCTATACATTGATCTGTAAATAAAACTCTTAAAGCTGTCAATCAAACTGTCTGTACAACCCTCCCCCAGAGCTAAATGGTCCAAGAGCTTCTGAAATTCAGCCAAGCATTCATAATGGCCCCAGCTATCTAAAAAACCCATGGAAATGCAAACATGGAGCATGAAACGTGCAAAAAAAGGCTAGATAGTTTTAAAATTATACAAACTGCAGATGGCTCGTCAATCAAAGCAGTCTAGGATCACAGCAAGATTTTCTGGTCTTCCTCACCAGCTGTATATTACCAGGCCAAAGTTGACCCTGCAGTGGGTACCCTGGCAGCAGTATGGGTCAGCCAAGCAAATTAGCACTGATTTTGGCAGGGCCAGAAGATCTGACTGGTGGCCAATGGCAAGCGGTCTTCTCTGCAGGAAAAGCTAGTAATGTGAGAGAGAGGCTAAGAAATTCCAATCCAAGACTCTGCTACTGAAAAGTGAAGTTGTGTCTAAATTTAAAGCACTTTGGGAATTTAAATCTCTTTGCATCATGACAGTTAAGAGTTCTCGAATATTGTTTTCTTTAATTTTGAATACATAATAGTACTTTACACAATGGCAAAGGTACTGCACTGCACAATCAATCCAATCTACCTTTGAAAGTAATAGCATTTATGATTAATCATTGCAGTAAAAACACATCTAAAACCATCATCAGTGGTGGTGGTCCCTCAAAATTAAGGATGAGGTCTGTCAGGCTTGATGAGTCTTCAGATGACTGAGGAGCCAAATGCTAGAACTACAGGTATTCCACAGTAAGGGCATGTTGTTGCATGGGGGAGTAGAACTCATAGCCCTGGGTCAGCTTTCCTCTCCTTTCTCTGTCACCACCTGGCTACCAGGTCACTGAGTTTCAAAGCAACTTGCATCTTAATGGACCAAGTGGAGCCATGCTTAGCAGTCTGCAGCCTTCTCCTCCTAGTCAGCAATGTTAATGCCTCCATGATTTAAGATGGCCTTGAGCTTATGCTTATAGCTTTTCTTTTGGCTGCTATTAGACTGCTGGTCAGAGAGCTGGAAAAGGAGAATCTGCCTAGGAGGTGCTTTCCAAGCATCCAAACTCAATGACCCATTCATTAGAGTTGATTCCGCAGGAGCAGGGTTCAATGCTGATAGATGCAGCATCATGGTCCAACTATTTAAATCAAATGAATAGTTTTTGTTTGCATTTAAAAACCTGATAAAAACCTCACTGTTTCTGTTATTGGTTTCCCACTGGGGACTAAGGTCCTCTTCGATTCACAACTCCTTTGAGGGGCTTTGAACAATAGAACATAGAACAATACAGCACAAACAGGCTATAAAAATAAACAATGTATAAATAAAGAAGGGACCAGACTATAGAAAAATTGTTAGGGTAAGATTAACCGCCCAATCCCTCACTGGAGAATGCAAGGAAGGGTATGCTATGTGCAGACAGGATGCCACACCATTATCGTGTATCAGCAATAATTGCCTGAAAAGGGAATGCTTGCACGAATCCCAGAAGTTGGTCCATGCTCCATTTTACAGGGTTTCCGTTCAGACTGCCTTTTCGAAAATCTAGGCCAGGAACTTCACATCATTAAAGATGCTGAAAATTATTGGACACTGAATAAAATTAAATGTTCTGTTGAATAGCACTAGATCCAATATTTGGATAAGGATCTGAAGCTCCTCCAATTGGTCATCAAGTCTATCTAATGGTACACAGCTAAATCATATAGGTTAACAAAGTGCAAGACTTGATCTCTAATCGGGGGGGTTTAAACTGATTCGGGGGGGGATGGGAACCTGAATTGTTGCGCTAGTATACAGGAGGATGTGTATAGGGAGGTTACGGACAAGGTTTCTAGGTCGCAGCAGTATAGTGGCAAACGGGAGGTGGTTTGAAGTGTGTATAGTTTAATGCGAAGAGCATACGCAATAAGGTGGATGAACTTGCAGCCTGGATTGGTGCTTGGGACTTCGATGTTGTGGCCATTTCAGAGACGTGGATAGGGCAGGGGCAGGAATGGTTGTTGTAGGTTCCGGGGTTCAGATGTTTCAGTCAGAGCAGAGGTGGTGGTAGAAGAGGGGGAGGAGTGGCATTGTTAGTTAAGGACAGCATTACGGTGGCAGAAAAGACGTTTGATGTGGACTTGTCTGCTGAGGTAGTGTGGGCTGAGATTAGAAACAAGAAAGGAGAGGTCACACTGTTGGGAGTTTTTTATAGGCCTCCAAAAAGTTCCAGAGAAGTAGAGGAAGGGATTGCAAAGTTGATCCTGGATAGGTGTGAAAGTAACAGGGTAGTTGTAATGGGGGACTTTAACTTTTCTAATATCGATTGGAAAAGCTATAGTTCAAGTACGTTAGAGGGATCAGTTTTTGTTCAATGTGTGCAGGAAGGTTTCATGACTCAGTACGTAGATAGGCCAACAAGAGGTGAGGCTATATTGGATTTGGTATTGGGTAATGAACCAGACCAGGTGTTAGGCTTGGAGGTGGGTGAGCACTTTGGTGATAGTGACCACAATTCGGTTACGTTTACCTTAGTGATGGAAAGGGATGGGCACGTACCAAATAACAGTAGTTATAGCTGGGGGAAAGGTAATTATGAGGCTATTAGGAGAGATTTAGGATGCATAGGGTGGAGCAGGAAATTGCAGGGGCTGGAGACATCTGAAATGTGGAGCATATTTAAGGAACAGCTTCTGCATGTCCTTAATGAATATGTACCTGCCAGGCAGGGAGGAAGTGGTCGAGTGAGGGAACCATGGTGTACTAGGGAAGTTGAATCTCTGGTGAAGAGGAAGAAGGAGGCTTATATAATGATGAGACGTGAAGGCTCAGTTAGGGCAATGAGAGCTATAAATCAGCCAGGAAGGAGCTAAAGAGGGAGTTGAGAAGAGCTAGAAGAGGACATGAGAAGAAAACTTTGGCGGATAGGATTAAGGAGAATCCTAAAGCTTTTTACAGGTATATAAATAATAAAAGATTGGTTAGGGCAAGATTAGGGCCAGTCAGAGATAGCAGTGGGAAGTTGTGCGTGGAGCCTGAGGAGATAGGAGAGACACTGAATGAGTATTTTTCGTCAGTATTCACGCAGGAGAAGACAATGTTGTCAGGGAGAATACTGCGATACTAGGTTGTAGACTGGGCAGGATTGAGGTTCATAAGGAGGAGGTGTTAGCGAATCTTGAGGGTATGAAAATTGATAAGTCCCCTGGGCCAGATGGGATTTACCCCAGGATTCTCTGGGAGGCTAGAGAGGAGATTGCAGAGCCTTTGGCTTTGATCTTCATGTCGTCGTTAGCTACAGGTATAGTGCCGGAAGACTGGAGGATGGCAAATGTTGTCCCTTTGTTCAAAAAGGGGAGTAGGGACCATCCTGGAAATTATAGACCGGTGAGCCTGACTTCTGTTGTGGGCAAGGTCTTGGAAAGAATTATAAGGGATAGGATTTATAAGCATCTAGAGAGGAATAAATTGATTAGGGATAGTCAGCACGGTTTTGTGAAGGGTAGGTCGTGCCTCACAAACCTTATTGAGTTTTTTGAGGAGGTGACCAAAGAGGTAGATAAGGGTAAGGCAGTTGATGTAGTGTATATGGATTTTAGCAAAGCGTTTGATAAGGTTCCCCATGGTAGGCTACTGCAGAAAGTTCAGATGCATGGGATTGAAGGTGATTTAGCAGTTTGGATTAGGAATTGGTTAGCTGATAGAAGACAGAGAGTGGTGGTTGATGGGAAATATTCAACCTGGAGTGCAGTTACAAGTGGTGTACCTCAAGGATCTGTTTTAGGGCCACTGCTGTTTGTCATTTTTATAAATGACCTAGATGAGGGTGTAGAGGGTTGGATTAGTAAATTTGCTGACGATACCAAAGTGGGGGGAGTTGTAGACAGCGAGGATGGATGTTACAGTTTGCAGAGGGACATAGATAGGTTGCAGAGCTGGGCCGTGAGGTGGCAAATGGAATTCAATACGGATGAGTGTGAGGTGATTCACTTTGGTAGGAATAACAGGCATATGAAATATAGGGCTAATGGAAGGACCCTTAATAGTGTTGTCGAGCAGAGGGATCTTGGGGTACAAGTACATAGCTCTTTGAAAGTTGGCACCCAGGTTGATAAAGTTGTTAAGAAGGCGTACGGTGTGTTAGCTTTTATTGGTAGAGGGATTGAATTTAGGAGCCGTGAGGTTATGTTACAACTGTACAAAACTCTGGTGCGGCCGCACTTGGAGTATTGCGTACAGTTCTGGTCGCCGCATTATAAGAAAGATGTGGAAGCATTGGAAAGGGTGCAGAGGAGGTTTACCAGGATGTTGCCTGGTATGGTGGGAAGGCCTTATGAGGAAAGGCTGAGGGACCTGAGGTTATTTTCATTAGAGAGAAGAAGGTTACGCGGTGACCTAATTGAGGCGTATAAGATGATCAAGGGATTGGATAGGGTGGATAGTGAGAGCCTTTTTCCTCGGATGGTGATGACCAACACGAGGGGACATAACTTTAAATTAAGAGGTGGTAGTTATAGGACGGATGTCAGAGGCAGGTTCTTTACACAGAGGGTGGTGAGGGCGTGGGATGCCCTGCCTGCAGCAGTTGTGGACTCGCCTACTTTGGGGTCATTCAAATGTTCGGTGGATAGGCATATGGATGATATTGGAATAGTTTAGGTTAGAGGGTCCACTGGCCGGCGCAACATCGAGGGCTGAAGGGCCTGTACTGCGCTGTAATGTTCTATGTTCTATGTTCCATATAATAGGCTGAGCTGTTGATGTCAGCAATGATGACAATAGAGGTACAATATGTAGCCTCAGAGCCCCCAAGTTAGATGAACAATATTTCTGATTATTAGCATTGCTGGTGTTGCATCTGTATATATAAGACTCGAAATGATCAGGCTGTCCAAACCATCTGTGCTGAAGTAACTAAGGCTTACATAAGAATGACAGCTGTTTAGATAATACAATGGTGGGACTATTGCACATGCAACCGTACCCCAGCAAGTCTCCAATTCCAAAACAGAAGATCAAGAAGTTTTATCAAGAAAATGTAAATCAAATTGTTATTATAAATGGTGGAAAGTATAAAGCAAAAACAAAATACCAGTAATTTAAATTCAGTGACATAAAGCTCTAGTTTTTGACAATTTATTTCCCCTCATTACTGTAGAAATGTCATTACTGTTTAATTTCTTCATTCTGGGGGTGATTATGTCACCAAAATAAATTTATGCACATTCTGAAGTTGGTCAAAGCTATTATAGTCCAAAACCTTCATAGTTGTTCCAGCAGGCTGCTATTCTAACTATCATGATCTCATCTCAGCAGGTTTTACAAGCATCTTTAAAAAAGAATGAGTTAGAATTGTCCTTGAAACTTAGCAAGAAAACATGCATAAGACAGACTTAGCACAAGACACACTAGATGATTACAGACTTCTTCAGTTTAAACTCAGGAGAGGTAAGGAACACATTAATTGCCCCTCTGTCAAGCTTCACATAAGATTTAGTCTAGTAGGATCAGGAAAGCAACATTCAATGTAAAGGACAATAAAATGGGCAGCTAAAGAGGACAGCTCCTAGAGTGGACTAACAGTTAACCCTCAAAATGTGCATTGATTATTTCTTAAAAGGGGTGAAATTTAACTTCACCAGTCACACGAAACAGGTTCTTAGTGAACGGGCAACCGATTTTCTCACCGCATCCAATCTTTTTTCCACTGAAGCTCACACAACAATAGGGTTAAACTCCTTTTGGAGACTAATTTCCTACTCTCACTGTTGATTTTACATGGTTTGAAATTAAAAACCTTAGCAATATTTTCCAAGTCAATGGAAAATAAAAACTGGTAATATATGAAAGAGGCTGTGGATTTACTGTTTTGTGCTGCTGACACAGACTAAATTCACCCACAAGGATTGAAAAGATAAATATGAGACCCAGGTTGACAGCTTAGGCTTCTCCATAACTGAACAGTTTGACAACACTCCTTGTTTAAGTTCACAATGTAACATTCCCACCTGGGCTAAATATAAAAGGAGACATTAAAAAAAGAAAAGTAATTGCACATTCCCATACAAATTCATCTATGGTTTTCTACCCTTCAAATTGCCTTCCAAGCAAATACTGCAAAAAACTGATTATAAAAACAGTTCACTGAGAGGCTGTCAGAGATTGTGACACATTACTTTAATATCTAACACAGAATGAAATTGTGATTAAGACTGGTATATGTGTACAATTTGCCATCAGTAATTAAACCACTTTTAAAGCCCTGACAATAAGAAATATATATATAACCTGAAGATAAGCACATCAAACTAGTTTTGATCCTTATTGTCCTTAAAATTCAGAGTGATATAATCCGAAGCACCCCATCTTAGTTCTATGTAATGTACTCTTTAGCTCATTCAGATACCACGGGTAGAATTTTTGTGGAGTCAGACCCACAATTAGCTTCCAATTCCAGAAACTTTTGAAAATGGCAGGCAGAACCTAGATGCAGAAATCACACTCTTACTTCCTTGGATCCCATTTCTTTTCAGCAGGGAAAAAGAGGTGGGGTATGTGTTCCAGACAGGAAACCTGAACTTAGCAAGATTATTTGAAATTTGTGTCGAGTTCAAACAGACCCCATTTTGCCATTTCGAGGGTCTCAACCCGCATAGTATTAGTCACAAATTTATGGAGCAGACAAACATTTCTGAAGGCTGGATAAGGTCTGTTTATTTTTCAAGATCTCAAGTTATTTAAATCCCTTGCTCTTTAAAGATGAAGTTTTCAACTGAAGTTAAAAAATATCTTCTTCTGGATTGCTTTAATTGATAGGTCATCAGGTATAAGTTATAAAAAAATCCATTATGACCCATTTTTGTGGTTTCAATTGAGTTCTTTGCTGACATTTCCCAAAGGCTATATTACAGCTCAATTCTTTTGAATGCTTGACTGAGCTTCAAAAACTAAGAAAGTGGATTGGAATTTACTTTACCAGGAGTGTTTTTGGAAAGGAGTACTAAAATAAGACAGGCAGCTAGTCCACAACATGTCCTCACCAAGGGAAAAGGAAGGAACTGAATTGGCATGCTGGTGTAATAGGAACTGTATTGGTGTTTGGGAGTGACAGCGCCAGGGGGACTAACAGCTTCTAAAATAATTGGGAAAAGTCCCAGAGAATAGAGGTAAACCTTCTAACCATCTAATCTTTCTACTCTCCTTCTCGTGCCAACTACAATCTGCTTCCGAAATCAGTGGGCTCAACTCTATTCTGCCAAACCAGTACCAGCATTAAATCGCACATATTTAGAGACATAACACAGGCAATTCTCCCAGCATACTGCACTGTTGTAGGATGTTCCAGCATCATCCAGCATGGAGCTGAAAACAATAGGAAAATCTTCATTTCTACATTATTAGTGAGCCCAGAACTGAAGTCTCCAGGCCCGCTAGCATCTCCTTAGGCAATGCCAACCATAAATTCAGAAAATCAGAAAAGCAGAAAATCATGTTTAAAAAATAGGCAGAGTTACTCCTGTTTTCATGTGAACTGAAGGCTTAGAACTATTTTGGGATCATCATGGCCAACATCTATTTTCACCAGTTTGGAAATATGAGCTCCTTCGTCTCAATTTCAGTGGGAGAGGGGACTGGCGACAGGGGGAGAGGCAGTGCAGACAAAGTAAAGAACACTTGAATAGTATCATACATTTCTTTCTTGCATTTCAATCAGTTTGGTATAGAGCTTAAGGAAGAAGTGCCATGATAAGCAAAGATCTGTCAGCTACTCAGTTGCAAGCTGCTCTTCACAAGCAAAATCAAAATAGACATTTATCGCATCAAAAACAATTTCTAACACATGAGAAAAGTGGGTTTGGGTCAGGCGTGAAGAAGAAGTTTCAAAATTTCAAACTTGACCCTAACCTGGTCTTGAATCTGTCCATTTCCAGTTTTAATGGAAGTCAGTTGGAGTAAGGGCAGGGCAACCAATGCAACTTCAGGAGATGAGTCAGCCATTGAAAGATTTTAAAGGATGCTGCGTGTCTCCATTTTATGCAAACTTGCTGTTTTTAAACTCATGTTGGTTAGGTTTCCCTGGCCTTGTAAAACCTCACAGATAAAAGTAGGTAATAAGGCTTGGATAAGATGTGAATTTGCAGCATTTGGTGTTTGCCCAGGAATAATTTCTCCTCGATCCATAGGCTTACCAGTAAATCACAGCTCTTACAGCCCCACAACCATCAATTCTCTTAACCATGCACTCCCTCCTGCTGCAATTACCATCTCCCCTGACCACGCTCTACTCCTAGGACTCTTTCCTCCCACCCTATTCCCCCACTATTCCAAACACATACCTTGGTAAATATCAGTGCTATTGTTCCTCATCACAAGAATAATTGATAAGCACAGGAGAAACTGAAATGGGCAGTTCTCATCTTGTATTCATGACTCAATTAATTAAGCCTCATTCACCAATTCAGAGTCACATATCTGCTTACGGGATTAGAACAGGCTGCTCGTTCAGGAACGTTCAATTATTATATTTACACCACAGAGTACATTGTTCAGCCTAAAATATAACACCATAGGTAAGCCTATGGATCGAGGAGAAATTATTGGAACAGTTAAGAAATTTTTATAAACTTTATGTAAATATAATTGAATTTGTAAAACGTATAAACCCCCTGAAAAATGTCTTCATCTACATGTTGCATGAGGTAATGCAATAAACAGTAATCTTCCATAATCATCTATCCCACTGTCAATGAATAGAAAATCTAAGCCAATTATAGCTATTGCAGCAGTTACAATTATATCATAGGTTTGGGATTTTCAAAAGATATATGCAAAGAATAAGAGGATTCCTCCTGCTCCTATAGAAAGCAGTAAAGAATGGAACTGGAAGGATATGTTTTCTAATATCCTTAGGGGTGAAGAAGGTCAGTTTGCTGTGCAAGATTTAGATAAAGCAGGAAGAGAGGCAGAGAGCAACAGACCTGTGAAAGAAACAGACCGGGGAGCAGATAAAGAAAGTCTGAAGAGCAAGGTCTACAGCAATGATCTTCAGGAAGAAGTCCAGCAGTGCCCTGAGTTTGAAAACAAAAGTAAACAATGACTTTGCAAAAAAGCCACAAGTTGGCTGGTGAAGATGCTGCTTAAGATTTGAATAAAAACTAGAGAGTTTACTAAACATTAAAAATATTAACCATTAATAAACAAATAACAAGTGCTGTAGAGTCTTATGTTTTAATTTAAATCATGGTTATTACCACTAGTAAGGTGTATTAAGTATGCTATCGATATTAGTAAGATTTTGTATTAACGGTAATGTTTATTAGTATTGGTAAAGCAGAAGGGAAGAGGATGATGCATATACAGTTTCATTTCATTTTTAACTGGTGAGGTTTATTGTATTAATAAGAAGTACGTTGATTGATGGTGAAAAGAGATATTATTTTACAGATCATTAAGAAATAAATAATTTGCTAATTGGAGGATGGCAGGAAGGAGTGCGAGCTGAACAGGGCACAAAAAGCAGCTGACGGAATGGGACATAGACAGAGTTTCAAACGTGATGTCAGGAATATAAAGTAATGTCAACATAGGATGAAGTTGATGAGGAATTCTGTTTTCTACTCACCAGTTTATAATGAATAGTCTGTAAATAAAGGTAAGATAGAGCAGCTCGGCGACGTGCATTCCACATCCTGTGATATGTTGTAGGTACTTCTCTTGGCCAAAACAACCACATGTGCAGGCACATTTCTAGCTGAAGTCTACTTAATGTCTTGTATAAGTTCAGCATAATCTCCTTGCTGTTGTACTTTTGCTTCTACTACTAACGCCAGAATTCTATAAGATTTATTAGCTGCTCTCTCCACCTGTCCTGCCACTTTCAATGATCGATGCACATATATCCATAGGTCTTGCTCCCATTTGAGAATTTTACTCTTATTTTACGTTGTCTCTCCATGTTCTTCCCATCAAATGCATCACCCATACTTTTCCACACTGCACGTTATCTGCCCATTCCACCAACTTGTCCATTTTTCTTTGAAGTTCAACACAGTTTATAATACTTCCAGGCTTTGTATCATCCACAAACTTTGAAACTGTGCCCTGCACACCAAGATTTCGATCAATAATATATCAGGAGAAACAATACGGACTCCTGGGGAATACCACTATAAACCTTCCTCCAACCCAAAAAAATATTCATTTACCATTAGTCTCTGCAGTGGTAAAGGATTCAATGGTTAAGAGGACAGAAAAACCAATGAGTCCAAGATGATATGTTGCCACCCTAGTACAAAATCAAGGATGTCACTGAGTGGTTATAGATCATTTTCATGGGGGAGGGCAAACAGCAGAGGTCCTGGTCCATTTCAATAGCAACAACAGGTAGAAAGAGGGTGTGAAATCCTGAAAGCAAATTTTAGAGAACTGCTCTTATTTCCAACATTCCTATATAATCTTTATCAGAACAATTTAAACGAAATTGCTTCTGTGGAAAGGAAGAAACCACCTCACAAAATAATTTGGTTGGAGATTTTCAACAGAAGATCAAACAAAACCAGGAGCTGTTAGGAATAAAATACTTTCTGAAGTAATGTGGAGGACAGCTCATGATGGGCAGCCAACACTAATGGGAAATTCTAGTCAGTCCAATATAATTAGGTACATCAGGTAGTTTAAAGCAAAAATTGGGAAATATAATGCATAATTCATTCACCAACCGCTCCAGGTTTTGGACACTGGGATTTGTTACACATTACCTGTATTTGCACGGAATAATCTAATAAATAACAGCCAACAGGGCTTTATGAATGAAAACCTGATGAACCTTCTTGAGCAAAGAACAAAGTATAGCACAGGAACAGGCCCACTAGCCCACCAAGCCTGCGCTGGTCACATTGTTCAACCCAGATCAAATGCCTGTATTGCTTCTATTTCCTGCCTGTTCATGTCACTATCCAGATAAGTCTTAAATGTCACTAACATGATTGCCTCAAACACCTCATTTGGCAGCGCATTCCAATCTCCCATCATACTCTGTGGGAAAAACTTTCCTTTATTGAATCTTTCCCTTAACATAACCTTAACATATAACACTATAGCACAAACAGACCCTTCGGCCCACAAGTTGCGCCAATCATATCCATACCTAACAGACCATAGAACTAACTATAACTCCCAATCACATTAAATCCCACCTACTCATCCAGAAGTCTTTTAAAAGACCCCAGCGAGTTCGCCTCTACCACCACCGATGGCAGCCAATTCCTCTCACTCACCACCCTCTGAGTTAAAACTTACCCCTACATCTCCTCTGTACTTGCTCCCAGCACCTTAAACCTGTGTCCCCTTGAGGTGACCATTTCAGCCTGGGAAATAGCCTCTGGGAGTCCATCCCTAGCTATGCCCCTCAACATTTTATAAACCTCTATCAGGCCACCTCTCAACCTTCATCTCTCCAGGGAGAACAGACCCAGCTCCCTCAACTTATCTCCATAAGGCATGCTTCCCAATCCAGGCAACATCCTTGTAAATCTCCTTTGCATCTTCTCAATAGCTTCCACATCCTTCCTGTAGTGAGGTGACCAGAACTGCACACAACATTCCAAGTGGGGTCTGATAAGGGTTTTATAAAGTTGCAGCATTACCTCCCGACTCCAAACTCAATCCCTCGATTAATAAAGGCCAGTACAGCATATGCCTTCTTAACCTTGAACTCTTCCCAGGGCAGTCATTGTCATTTCTGCCCTGGGAAAAAGCTGTTCACCTTATCTATGCCCTTCATAATTTTATAAACTTCCATCAGGTCGTCCCTCAGCCTCTGTACTTCCAGAGAGAACAATCCAGTTTATTTAATCTTTCCTCATAGCTAATAACCTCCATATCAGGCAACATCCTGGTAAACCTCCACGTCCTTCTAGTAGTGTGGTAACCAGAATTGGACATAATATTCCAAATGTTGCCTAACCAACATTTTATTTAACTAACATTCGCTAACTTTTATACTCGATGCCCTGGCTGATGAAGCCAAATGAATTTAGATTTCTGTAAAACTTTCAATGAAGTTCATCATTTAATTTTGCTGCTGAAGCAGATTGTAATGAGAATGCCAGATAAGACTTGATTGTGGATAAAGAATTGACCTTTGGGAAAGGAAATCATCAATGACTATCTTTTAGTGGAGTGTTGTCAGGATTGGGTCAGAAGATGGTGGCGTTGAAATGTCAGTTAGGTGCTTGAATTACTTTTGCTCCTAAACTTCAATCATAACAAATGCAGAATCCAATCCCAATAGGGGCAGCATGGTGGCACAATGGGTTAGCACTGCTGCCTCACAGCACCAGGGACCTGCGTTCAATTCCCAACTTGGATGACCATCTGTGTGGAGTTTGCACATTCTGCCTGTGTGTCTGCAAGCGTTTCTTCCGGGTGCTCCGATTGCCTCACACAGTCTGAAAGAGGTGCTGGTTAGGTGCATTGACCCCGAATGTGGTGACTAGAGGAATTTCACAGTAACTTCGTTGCATGTTAATGTAAGCCTTACTTGTGACTAATAAGTAAATAAACTTTAAATAATGCAATAGATCAAGAAAATTGGTCTGTTGAGATGGACTCACAAAAGGAGAGATAAAATGTGCAATTGAGCAAAATAGAGGATGAAGAATAGAATACAAGCAAAAGTAAATTAAGAGAGAAAAATGGATTAGCTAATTTAAGTGCTCAAAAAAAGAAAATAGTCCAGTTCAGCACTTCAGTAAAATGACAGATCAAACGATGGAGCAGCGAGGGAGATTTCAAGATACAATCATTAAATTATGGATTCACAATGTAAACTGTAGCAGTTCAAGAAGGAAGCCCATCATTAACTTCATAACAGCAACTAGGGATGGGAAGGAAGCCATGCAATTCCATCTGTTTGTGCCAAACATAATAAGTGCCAGATTTGCCAGTAACAAACACATCCCAGTAATTCATTTTTAAAATTACATTATGACTTGGGGAAAGGTAAGGAGCTCTATATTAAAGACAAACTGAGTTCAGGAAAAACAGATAATTATAAAATGGTTTAGAAAGGAAGTAAAAAAAGTGATTTGCAAGAAAAGTATGAAAAACTGTACATTCAGGAAAATAGAAGGGCTTTTCTGAGCACAAAAATAAAACAGCAGTCGAATAATGAATGGGAACACCTGTATCTGAGAGCGGCAATGGCCAAGATGCTAGAAGTTATTTTACATTAGTATCTAAGAGAGACATTGAAGTGCAATTACTGATGAAAAATAAACTTTTAAAAAGTTAATGGATTTTTAAAGTAGAAAAGATATTAGATCAGAACAATACATATTCTAAAATGTTGAAGATTTTAAGAGGGTTAATTGTGAAAGACCATTTCCCCTGGCAGGTGGATTGGTAACTCGGGGATACAGGTTGAAAATTATCAGTGCAAGAATGAAAATGGCAGGTAACATTTCACACATTAATAGCTTCTGTAGTAAAGTTTGAGTGAAGTGGAGGTAAAATTGAAAGGAAGGACACAAAGGAATATAGTGAAAGGACAAAGATATACCATTAGATTGCTTCAGTTGAAGAGATAGCATCTGCAGGGGAACAATGGTACTTACTTCAGTGCTGTTACTTCTGTGATTTTATGTAATGGCACTGATGTAGATATTTGACCCAGGGTTTAAGGACAAGGATAATCCAAGTGGCTTGCTTCATCTGAAAGTGCCTAAAATTTATAATGCCTTTCATATCCTCAAGATGCTCAAAGTGCTTTAGAGATAATTAATAGGTTTTGAAATGTAGCTATTGTTTCACAAACACGGCATTGTTAATGCCTACTTTTTGTACCACTTTGCCCATCTTCAAGATGTCCTCTTCTAATGTGGACAGGGTGGATACAGCTACAGGTTCACCCCAGTTATCTGTCTCTGATAGAATTATGCATTTTATTTTCCAATAGGAGAAAGTAGCAAGTTAGAACATGAGAAATAAACTCTGTGAAGAGGATGGAATGAGTATATTTATAGAGATTGACTGTGAGGGTTGGGTGTATGAAAGCAATAGGATCGATGCAACACTGAATTGTGGCAATTCGGATGGAGAATTGATGAAGTGCCTTGAAGATAAGGGACTGTGTGACAAGGTCGATTGGTCTTGGGAGTGCATTTCAGGGGAATACTCAGAAAACAGAGTGTGATGGTTGATGCCTGAAAGCAGCATACCATTCACCTTTCCTCACTTAATACGTTGAGATCATTAACATTTTCTGAATTCTGTAGCCCACAGGTTCAGCTGCTTCCATTGACTTTGTCAACAAGGATACTCTTTTTCTCCCATCTTGCCCTCAGAAAACAGCAGAGAGAACATTCTTCTTAGGTCTTCCTTCACTGTCTCCACAAATCTTCACTAATAAACCTTCCTGCAAGCATTCTGACCTCTGCTGGAGTCTGTTTAAATAGAAATCCTTCTTTGGCAAAAGGAATGAGATAGACAATCTGGTGAAATGATACAATGACAATAATCTCTCCCTCAATGTCAACAAAATGAAGGAGATTGTCATCGACTTCAGAAATGTGAGTGGAGAATATGCCCCCTGTCTACATCAATGGGGACAAATTCAACATGATCGAGAGCTTCAAGTTTTTAGGTGTCCAGATCATCAACAATCTGGTCTGCCATGCTGACACTATAGTTAAAAAAGCCATCAACTCCTCTGTTTTCTCAAAAGACCAAGGAAATTTGGCATGTCAGCTACGACTCTCACCAACTTTTATAGATGCAAAGCAACTAGCATAATCAAGGATCCCACACACCCTGTACATTCTCTCTTCCACCTTCTTCCTTCAGGAAGAAGATATAAAAGTCTGAGGTCACATAACAACCAACTCAAGAACAGCTTCTTCCCTGTAGACTTTTGAATGGACCTACCTCTCATTAAGTTGATCTCTCTCTACACCTTAGTTATCACGGTAACATACATTCTGCACTCTCTTCTCTCCTTCTCTATGAACGGTATGTTTTGTCTTTGTATCATGCAAAAAATAATATTTTTCACTGTATACTAATACGTGTGGCAATAAATTAAATCAAATCAAATGCAGGTTGTCACCATATTCGAATTCTGTGATTGAGCTAAGAACCCAAAAATGGGATGTGAATGTTCGGATGATGTTAAAAAGTGTTACGACAAAGCTCACTTAATGGGCTCCTGACTAATACCAATGGCCCCACTTCATCTAAGTCTGTTCACATAATTTCTGCTTAACAAGTCTTCAGGCAGTAAAACAGCGAAAAAAATCCCATCAGAAACTATTGTATAAATTCATATAATTTACACAAGTGGTATCCGACAATAAATTTTTTTTAGTTTCATTTCATCCTGCACCATTGACAGGGTTAAAATGAAAGCCACTGACTACGATTACTTATCTCTTTAAAAGGTTAAATAACATATATGATCATAGATATTTTTATGTGGTTAGAATTACCTGGCAAAAAGATCAATCTCATAATAAAATTAAGAGATCAGCAACAGTTGCATGAGAAGGACAACGTACTCAAAGAGTCTCATAACTTCCAAATTCCAACCCAGAAGCAGCAACTTCATGAAGCTGAGCTGGAGACCCAAGGAGTACATTTCAATAATAAAATAATTAAGCTGCAGTACACACATATTGCAGAAATGATTTTCTTGCATCTACATTACTGTTACATTTATTTCATAAAAGGTCAAAAAAACTTTCTCATAACCTGAAATTGGTTTTATGGTCAATCTGTGTAATACGGTTCAGGACTCATTTAAAATAAGCTATTTTGAAATCAATAACAAAATAAATTGGTGGTTTCAATAACAGGCAACGGATCCGCAATATCAATTTTACACCCCATCATCAAATTTAAAATCAACTGCAAGACGATAGCTACTCTTATCACTTCAACGAATGGCATCCACTGGTATATTTCCATTAGATAATAATGTTTTATTACAGATGGAGTAGGAGAATTTCCTATTTTTTTTGAATCCTGTTTTTAATTTCCATTGAACTGTTGCATTAGGCAAACGAAGCCTTGGTGTAATGTCCGAAGGACAGCACCTCTGTCAGCACTGAAATCTATGAGTGCACGGTAGAGTATCAAATTCAGTGACAATATAAATCCTGGAGTAGAATTTGACTCATAAATTTATGTTTCAGAGGTGACAATGTTATCAATTCAGTGAAGTTGTCAAAGAATAGAATTCCAGAGATGTGTATAATAGGCAGCAGACTTGCCATGATGAGAACCATACGGGTGGGATCAGACCAGAAAAGAGATGCACAACTTAAAACATCTTTCATATCTCTGTAATAACAACACTTACACGTTATCTGAAATCAGGAATTATGCTATTATCTTTAACTTTCTTCCATTTTGTTATGACCAGATGGGAATGGTGAATTGATTTCCCTCTATTCAACTTATAGGTTGGTCACAAGGGTTTAAATTTCTTTCTTATTTGCCTTTTCCAAATTAGACTATATTGAACTATTAAAGCTGTGAAGTGATGAGAACCAATCCAACAAGGTTTTCTTCATTCAAAGAGTGAGTAAATATATTAATAATAGAAATGCGATGTCAAGCATTCAGGCTTCACAGTCATTAGGGACACACACACACACGCACACAAAAACACAATGCGTTCAATTATCAGAAATTAGGGCAGTTAAAGTTGAACAAAAAAGTAAAAGAATATCCTATGAAATGTCTTTTGATTGTTCTTGAAACATAGATTTTAAACATGGTGGCCAATTTAGGTTAGGTTTCTTGGATATGGTCAACTGTAGATGTTGTTGCAATTATCATGAGATCTTGATTTACTGGTAGGTTTCTGATAGTCGGCTCCAGAGTTGACTTTTTGAAACAGGCAACATGCTTATTCCAGAACAGACACAGAGAGCAATCCTCAACACCTCTACTTCCTCAGGAGACTAAGGAAATTTGACATGTCTGCTACAACTTTCACCAACTTTTACAGATGCACCATAGGAAGCATCCTTTCTGGTTGTATCTTTCCAAGACCGCAAGAAACTACAAAGGGTTGTGAACAAAGCCTAGTGCATCACTCAAACCAACCTCCATCCATTGACACTGCATATACTGACTGCTGTCTCAGAAAAGAATCCAACATAATTAAGGAGCCCATGCATCCCAGACATACTCTCTTCCACTTTCTTCCATTGGGAAAAAGATACAAAAGTCTGAGGTCACATACTAATTGGCTCAAAAAACAGCTACCATCAGACTTTTGAACGGACCTACCTCACATTAAGTTGATCTTTCTCTGTACTCTAGCTATGACTATAACGCTACATTCTGGACTCTTTTCTTTCCTTATCTATGTACAGTAAGCTTTGTCTGTACAATGCACAAGAAACAATACTCTTCACTGTAAAATAATGTGACAATAATAAATTAAATCAATTCAGTTGCAAGTTGAAAAATCATATTCTCAAAAATAAAGGAGCATAGCCTCATAATAATTTGTTTTGAATAATATGCAAGTTAATTAAATCTTATTAAATTTAAGTATTATCAATTGTTGAACTGTACTTTCTTGATATTAAATACTGAGGCAGGCATGCTAGAAATGTCTTTTCTTTGTCAAATGCTGTCTGCATTACATTTTTGCCCGTTGTAATTCTAGTCACTAATCGTCATGAATTATTGTAATTAACTTTGATTTCAATTACAATTTTCAAACACAAAGATAAATTGAATGTACCACTTGTTAGCAAGTTGTAGCACCATCTCAGGCTTGAGAATACATTTCATTTGATTTTACTATTAACAACAAAGTCTGCAGCAAATCACAGAAGTTGTAGCTAACAACATCATAATGTAACTTCAATTTATAGAGTACTGAAACTCAAACTTGCTCACGTACAATTCACTATATTCACATTCCCTACTGAGATCACTGGCTCTCAAACGTGAAATGAAAGGATTCACAATCTGACAGGCTGTGACATGAGAACTCCTTTAATGGCTGTGAACGTTTTTCTGCCAGCTGATAAGTGATTAATCCTACATGGTAAAAATGTTTAATTGGCTCCTACAACTCATATCATGAGGTGAAGTTTGTTAAGGTTCAGGTCAGAAACTCCAAAGTTGTTTTATAAGGAGCCTGCCTGGATCATAAGTTTCACATCTTGAATTTGGTTAGGATAGTTATGATAGATTTCACTTCAACTATGTTCCAAATGACTTATTAAGGAGCTTTTATCAAACAAAGTTTCTTTAAGAATATAGTTAACCCAAATGGTATGAAAATCAGCAAGAATGCTCATCAATTACAAACAAGAAATAAAACTACCATTATAATGTATAACCCTTAAACATTAAACTAATCCCATAGATAAAAGACTCTTCAAACACATAGGGTTAACACAGCGAAGATTAATGCTCACATGACACTGGACTTAAGACCTTTGGATGAAATCTGCAGTTCTCTGGATAGACTCAGAACAGCTCGAAGCTGAAACAGCTCTCCAAACCACCAAGGACTCCAGGCAAGCCACACAGCCAATTTCTCCCTTCAGAAAAGCAAAACTCTGCTTTCAGCTAACCAGCAGAATTTCCAAAACCAGCGAGAGAAAATGAGAGATCTCTTTTTGACTTGATGCCTCTTCTAAATCTAACACACAAACTGAACAGTGATAATGAGAATCCAACTGGATGTCTGCTGCAGGCTATCTGGAGCAGGGTTTCTTGACTCAACAGTAAGAGATCAACTGCCAAACCAAAAGTCTCGTTATACAGATGCATAGAAATTCTGCCATTCATTTTGTTCATGGCTGATCATCAAATTCATTATCCTGATCCTACCTTCTCCCCATACCCCTTGATCCCTTTAGCACCAAGAACTATATCTAATTTCTTCTTGAAATCACATGTTTTCACCTCAGCTACATTCTATGGAAGTGAATTCCACACATTCACCTCAGTCCTTAAAGGTTAATCCCTTATCCTCAGACTATGACCTCTTGTTCGAGATGCCCCAACCAGCAGGAATATTCTTTCTAAATCCACTCTGTCTAATCATGTCAGAGTTTTCTAAGTTTCTATGAGATCCCCTTCCATTCTGCCAAGCTCCAAGGAATACAATCCCAACTGACTTAATTTCTTCTTATGATAGTAAAATTATCTCGACTTCATTCCCTAGCACGGACATTACTCCTCAGATAAGAACACCAAAAACTGCACACAATACTCTAGGTATGGCCTCATCACACGCTGGACAATTGCAGTAAAGTATCCCTATTCCTGTACTCAAGTCTTTTTGCTTTGAAGCCAAAATATCATTTGGCTTCTTTACTGCCTGCTGCACCTTGATGCTTACTTTCAAACACTGATGCATAAGGACACCAACATCTCACTGAGCATCTACCTCTCTCAATTTACACCCATTCAAATAATAAACTGCCTTCTTATTATTGATATCGAAATGGATGACTTCACATTTATCCACATTATACTGAATCTACTATACAGCCTATCCAAATCATGCTGAAGCATCTCTGCATCATCCTCACAGCTCATCCTCTCACCAACTTTGTATCAATTGTAAATTTGGATGTAGTACATTTAGTTTCCTTTCCAAATGAATATATAATGTGAACTGATCTCTGTATTACCCCACTAATCTCTGCCTGCCAATCAGAAAAAGACTCATTAATGCCAACTCTTTGTTTCCTATCTGGTAACCAGCTTTCTATCCATCTCCAAACACTACTCACAATCACATCCACTTTACATTGTGGCTTTTTAAAGTTGAGGCTTTGTTGAAAGCCTTCTGAAAGTCTAAATAAACCACATCCACCAGTTCTCCTTGGTCAACTCTACTAATTACATCCTCAAAGAATTCCGTTAGATTCGTCAAACATCATTTTCCTTTTGTAAATCCATGCTGTTTTTGTCTAATACTGAGCTATGAAATTCTTAATTACAGACTCCAAAAGCTTTCTCAGTAGTCGTTAGACTCATTGGTCTATAACTCCCTGTTTTCTCTCTACCTCCCTTTTTGATTAGCTGGTTTGTAGGGACTAGTCTAATGTCCAAAAATTTTGGAAAATGACCAAGAGGTCTACTATTTCCAGGACCACTTCCTTCAATACTCTGGGGTAAAGAATATCAAGCCCTGGGAATTTATCCATCTTCAATCCCATCAATTTCCCCAAAACCATTTCTGTACTAAAACTGATTTCCTTCAACTCCTCACTAAAACTTGCTTCTCTCAGAATTTTTATTCATGTCTTCCTTTGTGAAAACAGAAGCAAAGTATAAATTTAGTTCCTCAACCATTTCCTTGTTTCCCCTTATGAATTCTCCCATTTCTGACTGTAGGGGGCTTACATTTGTTTTTGTCAATCTTTTTCTCTTCATATTCATATAAAAATTTTCACAGTCAGTTCTTATGTTCTCCACTAGTTTACTTTCAGACTATATTTTCCCCTTAATCAATCCCTTGGTTCTCCTTTGCTGAATTTCAAAATACTCCCAGTCCTCAAGTCTATTGCTTTTTCTTGCCAATTTGTACGCTTCTTCTTTGAATCTAATATTATCTCTAATTTTCCTTATAAGCCATGGTTTGGCTACAGTTCCCTTACCACTCTTGTGAGAAACAGGAATAAACAATTTCTGAAATTCATCTATATGTTCTTTAAATGCCTGTTATTTCCTGTCTATTGTCCTTCTTTTCAGTAATATTTTCCAGTCCATCATACCCAATTCATGTCTCAAACCATCATCATTATTTTTATTGAGATTGAAAACCTGGTGGCAGAATCAACTATATCACTATCCACCTTGACAAAGAATTCTAGTATAAACTTGATGTCGCAATTTCATTTTAGGTTGGAACAGCTTTTTTTTGCCTTGTGTAACATGTATACAATACAATACGGAATATGTTAAATGTTAGGAACATATTAGATATTGAGAAAATGTCAAACTAGACGTACCCTTTATCAATATAATGCCTCAAGGAGATGCCAGTGTTGGACTGGGGTGGGCACAGAAAGAAGTCTCACAACACCTGGTTAAAGTCCAACAGGTGATAAAGGAGGAGTGCTCTGAATGCTCGTGCTTTCAAATAACCTGTTGGACTTTAACTGGTGTTGTGAGACTTTTTACTTAACCTGAACACATTCATAGCCTTAATACGTATTCCAACTTTATTATTCTATATCTACGAACCACTTCCCAGAATTCATCTAATATCACTCCCACCTATTTAGTTCTCTCACGCGCCCCCCCCCACACTCCCTCTCTCTCATTCCCCCTCCCTCCCCCCCTTCTCTCCCTCACACTCACTCTCATACAGTGTCCCATCACTCACTTAGATCCCTGTGGCCCCTACTCCTGCTGCCTTGTGCTCTAATTTGGCAGCTCTGGATTGCCAGGTCCCACTCCATGATACCTGTGCTTCCCTGTGCATTTTTAACTGGTATCTGATTTTATTCTTCAAGTTGTTCACATTACCTTAAAAGCTAATAAGGGATATGGAAAATAGGCAAATGTATAAAATTAGGTCGCAGATCAGTCATGATCCTGTTGAATGACAGAACGGGCTTGAGGAGAGAAATGGCCAAATGCAGGCAATTGGGACTAGCTGAATTGAAGGAAGCTTATCACTAATCCAGAGTAAAGGACATTCTTCCAGGCTGCAAATATTAGGATGCTATTTTCCCATTTCTATTATTAATCTTTTGTGTGCGAGACCCAGTACCAAGCATAAGGGATCAAACTCTAAGGTCACATCAAAGATCATCTCAAGTTTTTTAAGAACATTAAATCAATAGGAGTTAATCTTAACATAAGGCCAAAAGCCTGAACCCCCACATCCACCTGCACTTCTGGCACAACAAGGATATGGTGGGGTCAAATCTGTGCCACAAGCCTGAAGTAATATGCAGATGGTGCAATATCTTAAACTGAAGTTCTTTTGTTTTATTACAAGCTGTAATTGTATGAGTACGTTCCCAAATATTACCCTATGTCCTCTCATCAATATTTATTTACTAAATATCTGGGCTCCACAGATAGCAGGACTTTTTTCAACTGGGGAAATCTTAGCATCAGAAAGAAAAGTTGTATTGTTAAAAACAAAGTCGCTAAGTTGCAAACATCTAAAAAAGGACCATTTCAGAATATCAAACTGTTGACACAGTTGCTCAAAAGATAACAGGGTAGTGCTATCAACCACTTTCCCCAGTCCAGAGAGATCTTTATCCCTCCAGATATCAAAACTATGGTCTATGAGACCTGGCGGCAAATCTGAATTATCCTGAATTGGAGAACGAGCGAAAGTTAAATTAGATCTCCCCTCCAACTCACGGACCATCTTCCAAGCCTTCAGAGTGTTAATAACTCTAATGAGTGATTAGGGAGTGGAATGCCCTGCCTGCAGCTGTTGTAGATGCGCCAAGTTTGGTGGCGTTTAAGAGGTTAGTTGATAAGTATATGGACGAGAAGGTAATGGTTTAGTTAGGAGGGGCATTGCTTTTTATTTTGGTCGGCACAACATCGAAGGCCGAAGGGCCTGTTCTGTGCTGTATTGTTCTATGTTCTAACAGTAGGGTTATCACACTTCTTGAAAACCACCGTAGGCTTCATAAGAAATAAAGTGATTGCAAGGAGTGCAGGACTGATCAGTTTTAATATCAAGCTGTATGAAGGAGGGGGTCCCCCTAACTTATTCACATGTAAATCTAAGGTGAGAAGCTAACCAATACATCTTAACATCTGGCATCCTAACCCTACTTTAGAGCCTGGAAACTTGGCCAATTTTAAACAAGGCTGAATTTTTTTCTAAACGAAAGAACTAAACACAAATTTATTTATTGACCTCAGCAGACAACAGGATAGGTAGCATTTGTAAAAGATAAAGTAGCCTAGGCAATACATTCATCTTAGTCAAGACAATTCTACTCAACCAGGAAATCGGTCAAGATGACCAATGATGTAAATTCAATTGAATAATAATGGAGGAAAGTTTGCCTTGTAGAACTGTCAAAAACCAGGGGTAATACAAACGCCTACATGAGTAAACTGCTTGCCCACTTCTATGCAGTAGCTTTGCTCATTTTAATCATAATTGCACAAAGAATAGTGGTGAAAATGTCCACCAGAATTTAAGGCAAGAAAAATGATATAAATTGCACATCACTAATTCCATTAAACCTACACAACACACTCCTTAAGTACATTATAAGATATATTTCATTAAGGATAAATGAATGTTCCTTGGTAATCAGGATATCAAACAAAAATTTTCAATCATGAACACTCATGATTGGCCCTATCAATGTGACAACTCATGTAATAGGATCAATTAAGAAGTGGACTACAGGACTAAAGTTGCCATAGTCCTGGATGACCATAGGCTGCTCTTCCCTTTGAAGGGAGAGCTGACTGGTGATGGCTTAATATGAGGTTCACTGCACCTCATCTGGGGGCAAGGTTGAGAAAGTGGGCGTTCAAGAATATCCTCAGTTGGTATGGGAATTGAACTCACAGTGTTGGCTTTGCTCTGCATCACAAACTAGTTACCCTGCCAACTAGAAGTTTGATGAGGACTTGTCTGTTGAGGTAGTATGGGCTGAGATTAGAAACAGGAGAGGAGAGGTCACCCTGTTGGGAGTCTTTTATAGACCTCCTAAAAGTTCTAGAGAGGTAGAGGAAAGGACTGCAAAGTCAATCCTGGACAGGAGTGAAAGTAATAGGGTAATTGTTATGGGGGACTTTAACTTTACTAATATTGATTGGAATAGCTATAGCTCTAGCTCGTTAGAGGGGTCAGTTTTTGTACAAAGTGTGCAGGAAGGTTTTTTGACTCAGTATGTAGATAGGCCAACTAGAGGTGAGGCTACATTGGATTTGGTGCTGGGCAATGAGCCAGACCAGGTGTTAGACTTGGAAGTTGGTGAACATTTTGGTGATAGTGACCACAATTTGGTTATGTTCACCTTAGTGATGGATAGGGATAGGCATGAAGCTGGGGGCAGTAGTTATAGCTGGGGGAATGGTAATTATGAGGCCATTAGGAGGGAATTAGGGTGCATAGGTTGGACTAGGAAACTACAGGGACTGGGAACATCTGAAATGTGGAGCTTATTCAAGGAGCAGCTACTGCGAGTCCTTGATAAGTATGTCCCTGTCAGGCAAGGAGGAAATGGTCGAGTAAGGGAGCCATGGTGTACTAAAAAAGTTAATTCGCTGGTTAAAAGGAAAAAGGAGGCTTATGTCAGGATGAGGCTTGAAGGCTCAGTTAGTGCACTGGATAGCTATAGATTAGCCAGGAGGGAGCTAAAGAGTGAGTTGAGGAGAGCTAAAAGGGGACACGAGAAGACTTTGGCTGATAGGATCAAGGAGAATCCTAAAGCTTTCTTTAGATATGTTAAGAATAGAAGATTGGTTAGAGCAAGATTAGGGCCAGTCAGAGACAGCAGTGGGAAGTTGTGCGTGGAGCCTGAAGAGATTGGAGAGGCATTGAACAAATATTTCTCTTCGGTATTCACGCAGGGAGATGTAAATGTAGTTGTGGAGAACACTGGGATACAGGGTTGCAAACTGGAAAGTATTGAAGTAGATAAGGAGGATGTGCTAGATATTCTTGAGGGTTTGAAGTTAGATAAGTCCCCTTGGCCGGACAGGATTTACCCTAGGATTCTCTGGGAGGCAAGAGAGGCGATTGCAGAGCCTCTGGCTCTGATCTTCAGGTCGTCGTTGGTTACGGGTATAGTTCCGGAAGACTGGAGGATAGAGAATGTGGTCCCATTGTTCAAGAAGGGGAAGAGAGACTTTCCAGGGAATTATAGGCCGGTGAGTCTTACTTCTGTTGTGGGCAAAGTATTGGAGAGAATTATTAGGGATAGGATTTATAGTTATTTAGAGAGAAATGAATTGATTGGGGATAGTCAGCATGGTTTTGTGAAGGGTAGGTCGTGCCTTACTAACCTATTGAGTTTTTTGAAAAAGTGACCAAAGAGGTGGATGGGGGTAAGGCGGTTGATGTGGTATATATGGACTTTAGTAAGGCGTTTGATAAGGTGGCCCATGGAAGACTTCTGCAGAAAATGCAGATGTATGGGATAGAGGGTGATTTAGCTAATTGGATTAGGAATTGGCTAGCAGATAGAAGACAGAGGGTGGTGGTTGATGGAAATTATTCATCGTGGAGTTCGGTTACAAGTGGTGTACCTCAGGGATCTGTTTTGGGGCCCCTGCTGTTTGTAATTTTTATAAATGATCTGGATGAGGGTATTGAAGGATGGATTAGTAAATTTGCGATGACACCAAAGTCGGAGGAGTGGTAGATAGTGAAGAGGGGTGTTATAGTTTGCAGAGAGACTTGGACAAGTTGCAGAGCTGGGCTGAGAGGTGGCAAATGGAGTTTAACGTGGAAAAGTGTGAGGTAATGCACTTTGGCAGGAATAATAAATGTGTAGAGTATAGGGCTAATGGTAGGATTCTTAATAGTGTTGATGAACAGAGGGATCTTGGTGTATTTGTGCATAGATCCCTGAAGTAGGCAGTCAAGTCGATAAGGTTGTTAAGAAGGCATAGGAGTCTTAGCTTTTATTGGTAGGGGGATTGAATTTTGGAGCCGCAACGTCATGTTGCAACTGTACAAAACTCTAGTGCGGCCGCACTTGGAGTATTGGGTGCAGTTCTGGTCCCCACATTATAAGAAAGATGTGGAGGCATTGGAGAGGGTACAGAGGAGGTTTACCAGGATTTTGCCTGGTATGGAGGGCAGGTCTTATGAAGAGAGGCTGAGGGATTTGAGGTTGTTTTCGTTAGAAAGAAGGCGGCTAAGAGGAGACCTTATTGAAACATATAAGATGATTAGAGGTTTAGATAGGGTGGACAGTGATAGCCTTTTTCCTAGGATGGAGAAAGCTAGCACGAGGGGACACAGCTTTAAATTAAGGGGTGATAGTTATTGGACGGATATCAGAGGTAGGTTCTTTACCCATCGGGTGGTTAGGGAGTGGAATGCCCTGCCTGCGGCAGTTGTAGATGCGCCAAGTTTGGTGGCGTTTAAGAGGTTAGTTGATAAGTTTATGGAAGAGAAGGGAATAGTTTAGTTTGGAGGGTCATTGCTTTTTTTTTCATAATTGGTCGGCGCAACATTGAAGGCCGAAGGGCCTGTTCTGCGCTGTAATGTTCTATGTTCTAACAGTGCTAACTGACTCCCAATTACAGGTGATACATTCAATGATTAACAAGGATTGACAAAGAACTGTAAAATATGACTCTAAATAGGACGGTGGACAAAATTTGCCTCAGGATATCAAGATCTCACAGAAATTCCTTTATTAATGTGACAACTCAGTTGACAAATCAATTAAGAGATGAAATTACAGGAGATAAGGATGAATGAACGTCCTTGGACTCTTCAGGATATCAGGAAAGAATTCACTAGCATAACCACTCATAGGACTGCCCCTATCAATGTGATAAATCACATAACAGGATCAACTGAGAGATGCAATCCCAGAGATTATATTTAAGAATTAATGACAACAAACTGCAAATTATGACTCAAAACAGGATAGTCACTGAAATTCACCTCAAAGCGAAGTCACAGGATTGCCCCCACCAATATGAAAAAAGCAGGAACATAATCAATAGGAGGAAATAATTACAGGGAGGTACAGTCTAGGATTAACAAGCAGCAGCTGCGAATCACAATTCTGAATCATTGCTTTTCATGAATTCTAAAACAGCCGTGCTTCAGTAATATTGCCAAAAATACGGATCCTTCGAGGGTGACCATTTGGACAGAAAGATCATGAATTTCAAAAGCCTTCAAATGCTTTCTGTGGTCAGAAGCTTTTTTGTGTTTTTGTTGCACTGCCACCAAGAAGTCCTTGACAAACAAGACATTCGTCCCATTATAGAGCCAAGTCCCACTACACTTGCCAGCCTCCAAACTTTCAGGTGGTCCCTGAAGCTGTGAAAGCCAATGATAATAGGCCAGGGCCATTGGTTGCCGCTGGACCTCAAAGATAGGGTACGATGCACGCCTTCAAACTTGACCTGCTTTGCCTTTATATTGAAATTAACAGATTGTGACAGTCAGCCTTCAAAAATTAAACAAGGAGCCTGCCTTAAGCTCCCTCTGGAAAACCAATCACACGGATATTTTTCTTCCATCCCAATTTTCTAGATCCATCAGGATATCTGACGTATCATGCAGCTGATTCTCTAAGATTTGCAGCCAAGCATCGATTGAAGAAACAGCTTTAAGGATTTTATCTTCCACTTCCCTGAGCCTCTTGCCGGTATTCTACAGTTCATCTGAGTCACATTAATATGCTGAATCAAAACACTGAGTTTATCATCTATAACTTTCATAACATTTATATTCATTTCCTGCAGCACCTTCGAGAACACCAATCCCAAAGTCTGCTCCCAATCAAGTCGCCATGTTCAGGGTCCTCTGACTGCTCCTTTTTATTAAGGATTTTCCTGACACTCAAACAAAGAACAAAGAGCAACACAGCACGGGAAACAGGCCCTTCGGTCCAACGAGCCCACGCCGCCGTTCTAACGTCTTAATGACATATCCATGACTTTAGGCTATGCCTATTGTGGAAGATTCCCATATCGGGACCAATATAGGGACAATTTGTTACCCAATCAGCCTAAGAGCACATTTTTGGGATGTGGGAGGAAACCAGAGCACCCGGAGAAAACCCTTGGCATTCCATTATCAATGCTCCCTCAGAAATATTCTAAGGACATAGCATAGAATATACATTCTAGAATAAAGCGACTGAGCTGTGCATCAAGGTAAAAAAATGATTGAAAAACAAGCAGCGCCAGGCTTTCCAAAAATACCACTATTCCCTCACTCGCTTCAAGTGACCCCAACCAATGAAACCTTGTTCTTAACTACCACAGCAGTACAAAACGTAGATTTCCTCTCAAAAGCACATGAGCCCTTTACAATACTTCTTTGCACCTGAATTGAGCAATTATCTCAGTGGAGAAAATATTTTCCAATCTTTTAACAGCAACTTATCCTTCACAACAGTCCACTTTTAAATCAAAATATCTGATTATTTGTTTTTTTGCTAGCTCTAAATGCCTACTTTGCCATATTATTTACTTTACTTAGTTAAAATTATTGGATAATTGGATACTGTTAATACAAACTTGTTTTGGCATTAATTAGGAAAGAGTGCATTGTGTATAATTTCAATACTTGAATAACAGATCACAAAGAAAAATATGGCATCACTTCTTTATTTTATTCATTAGTTCATTAGATGGTTTTAATTAAAAATCTTTCTTTATCTGCTGCATTCTTTTCTAAATCGTTAGATACCACTTTGCTTGCACACATTCAAAAAAGCTTCCTGCTGAGTTTTTTGATTAATTTCTTTGCTGTCTAAGAAGCTCTGCCTGTGATGTTAACCTTCCCTCTGTCAATGAAGGTCAAGCTATGAAAGAAAATTGGAAACACTGAGCTGGTAGCTATCGTCTGTAAGCAAATTATCTCCACTGGCATACTGCTCTGACAAAACAGAGTGTGGTGGTTATAGACTGTTTAGTTTAAGTTATCCATGAATAACATTTGCAATATTATTTTTTAAAGTTGAATGACATTTCTTAAAGTATTGTGAGAAATGTTTTTATTTTTATACGGTCTAATACAAGAAGATTTCGCACATTAAAAAAAGATCTCAGCAGATGTCCAATGTTTGCCACAGTTGGCTTACTGTTCAAAAGGAGTAACGGAAAGAAACGAACAGAAGATTTACTGGCGAGATGGATGGAGTACTCATTCTCCTGACAGTCAATTCATAGTGATATTTCTGTCCTCTTTACCTAAATTGCAGCATGACACTAGAAAATGATGGAAGTAAGACAAAATAATTCGGCATACTCATTACCTTTACCAGAGAGCAGAATTACAACCAGTTGATAATATAATTTTACTTTCTTGCTCATTTAGTTAGGTAAATGCATCGCTTCATTGATTCAATTTGAGAAATAGAAGTTCTACAGCATTTTGTAAATATTCGCCACCCCTCCTCCTCCCCCGCCCCCCCCACACACACACACACACACAATGAAATGAGCATCATTGCCAAAGCCAGCATTTATTATAAATCTCTAATTGTTCCTGAGAAAGTGGTGATGAGTTGCTTTCTTCAACTGCTGGAGTTCACGAAGTGTAGGTACATCACTTTGCTTTAGGAAAGGTAGATTCAAGATATTCAACCAATGATAGTGAAGGAATGACAATATTATGCTAAGTCAGAATAGCGTGCGAATTGAGAGGGAACTTACAGATTGTGGTGCCGCAATGTGACTGCTGCCATTGACCTTTAGGATGGCAATCATGAGTTTTGAAGGTGCTGCCAAAGTAGTCTTAGTGAGTTGCTGCAGTGCATCTTGTAAATGGTACACACGGTTGGTCACGTCAAGCATAAATCTTTAAGGTGCGATCATGCAGGTTGCTTTGTCCTGGATAGTACTGAGTTTCATCAGTGTTGTTGGAGCTGCATTCATCTGGCAAATGGAGAGTATTCCATCCTGACTGAGCCTTGTTAACAAACAGATTAGTGCTGAGTAAGTATTGTGAGATAGTATTGTTGATTACTTTGCTGATGATAAAATGTAGACTGATTGCGGGGGGCAGTAATTGGCTGGATTGAATCCATTCTGCTTTTTGTGAGCAGGATATACCTGGACAATCTTCTACTCTGTCAAATAGATGTGAGTATGTTTGCTGTAAAGTCTGGGAAGAAGCATGGCCTGTACTGAAGCACAAGTCTTCAGCACAATAGCTGAGATGTTGAGAAGATCAAATCTTTGCTGTTCCCAGTGCCTTCAGCTGTTTCTTCACAGCCTGAATCAAATTAGCTGATTACTGGCATCAATAATTATGAGACCTCAGGAGGAGGAAACCTGGATGGATAAGATAATGTTTGCAAGTAGTTCAGCCTTGTAACTGCAGATGTTTGTGCAGCCTCCACTTCCAGTTAGTTGTTTAATTGTACACTGTAATTTATAACTGGATCTGGCAAGACTGCAAAGCTTTGATCCGCACCCATTGGTTGTGAAATTACTTAGCTCTGTTAGTGTGCTGCTTCTGTTGTTTGCATGAATGCAGCCATGTTGTAGTTTCACCATTCACTCTTAGGTGAATTCAGTGCTGTTCCTGACATGCTCTTCTACACTCCTCGTTGAACCAAGATTAATTCCTAGCTTGATGGTAATGGTAGAGTGATGGATATGCCAAACCATGTGGTCACAGATTGTGGCTGCTGACTGATGGTTTATGATGTCTGATAGATATCAGTTTTTAGTTGCTGTATTGGTTCAGAATATTCAGGATGGCAGTGCCGCACAACACAATGGACAGTATCCTCAATACTTGTGACAGGCTCACCACAGTAAATATGCTTTCCAGAACTTAGCCAGCTGGGTGAGCAGTGGTGTTGCAGAGCCATATCTTGGTACTAGATATTAAACCTTCTCCCTCTTCGTGACCCCAGACAGAGTATTGAGTATGTTCTGCGCCCTTGCTATCCTCAGTGCTTCTTCCATGTGGTGTTCAATGTTGAAGAGTACTGATTCATCAGTTAAAAGTAGTAGTAATCAGCAAGAGGATTCCTTACCCATGTTTGACCTGATGCCGTGGGAGGTGATGGTAGTATAATGTCACTGGACTGGTCATCCAGAGGCCAAGGCTAATGTTCTGGGGACACACATTCAAATCCCACCACAGCAGCTGACAGAATTTAAATTCAATTAATAAAGTCTGAAATGATAGTGGTGATGAAAGCATGATCACTTTTAAGAACCCATCTGGTTCAGTTATGTTCTGAAGAAAATCTGCCATTCTTACCTGGTCTGGCCTGTTGCAACTCCAGATCCACAGCAATGTGACTGACACACAATTACCATATGAAATGCCTACCAAGTCAACCAATTCAAATGCAAATAGGGTTGGGCAATAAATACTGACATTGTCAGCGATGCCCACGTGCCATGCAAGAATAAAATTTTAAAAGTGAAACTTCATGGTCCGGATCCCAAACCCACTTTCGTCTGCCACCAGCACCGTTCACCCTATTCTGTCAATGGGACAGGACATATCCAGAAATTATGATGGAGAAGTCTGATTATAAGGTATATGATTTTATGAGTATAAAATAGCATAGCAGGCATGATGGGCCAAATGGCTTACTCCTGCTGTTATTTTTTATGATCTTATGAGTATGCCTTTGTACGTGGAATAGCTTTCCCAGTTTGGCACAGGTCCTCAGATGTAAATAAGGATAACTGACTAAGTCAATGCTGGATTGTCCGTCAACTGTTTGTGTGGCAGTTAAATACAACTAACTGGCTTGCCAGCCCATTTTAAAAGGCAGTTAAGAATCAAAACTGTGGGCCTGAAATCAAATGCAGGTCAGACCAGGTAAGAACAGTAGACTTCCTTCCCTAAAGGACCTGGTTACCATTACTGAAACTAACTTTTTATTCCAGAATTATTAATTGATTTAGATTCCATCAGCTGCTATGATGGGATGTGAATCAGTGCCTCAGGAATATTAGCCAAGGCCTCTCGATTACTAGTTCAGCAACATTATCATGATACTACATCCATTATGGGCAGCATGGTGGCACAGTTGTTAGCATTGCTGCCTCACAGCACCAGGGATCCGGATTCAATTTCAGCCTCGGCTCACTGTCTGCATGGTATTCCTCCAGGTGCTCCGGTTTCCTCCCACAGTTCAAAGATGTGCAGGTTAGGTTGATTGGCCATGCTAAATTGACCCTACTAAATTGAATTAGCAGGGTAAATATGTGGGGTTATGGGAATAGGCCTGGAACTGTAATTGGTGCAGACTCAGTAGGCCGAATGGCTTCCTTTTGCACCATAGGAATGCTATGATCCATTGGTTTTCTTTATCTATCCTATCACTTATACCCTCAAAATGTGCTTAACAGATTTATGAAGTACAATTTCTCCTTCGCTAAAGCATGCTGACTCTTCCAAAACATTGTGATTTTCATGTGGTCTGTTTCCATGTCCTTAATAATAGATTTTAGCATTTTCCCTTCTGTTAATGACAGTTTAACAAGCCCTTAGTTCCTTAAACTGTGTCTATTTTTTTTAACAAATCATAAAGGGCGGATGTTGAAATCTAGATTAGTTAAATGATAAGACTAAGGGATCATGAACTGTGGTTAAAGTCCTAATCAATGTAGATAATTATGACCAGTGGAGTACTGAAGGAACAGCACTGAAGAATGCTGTTCACAATTTTGATAGGTGGTCTTGATGAATAGAGTGAAAGCAGAATATCAGCAAGATTTTCTGTGAGAATCAAGCTATTAAAGCCTGTGGTGCAGGATACAAAATATGTTGAAAAGAATAAAAGGGATGAGGTCAATCTGAAAGAAATTTGGTGATGCCTGACTCTGATGTGCCAGTGCATACTCGGAGGGCCAAAAGGGCCTTTTCTGTGCTGTATGGATCTATGATTTTATGATTCCATTTCCTTTTTCACTCCTTTCCTGAACTGTGAGATTACATTGAATCAGGACAGAAAGTGAACGGATCAATTTCTAAACTGTGCTGAGTTGCTACACTTTGGATATTACATTTAGGTTTAATGTCTCAATCTGCTTTGGATGAAGAGATTAGCTGTCTTGCTTTCCGAGCCTGAAAAATCCACACTTGAAGAATAACCACCTTAGCAAAGTAAATTGGAACCCAGAGGACTACATTCAGCAGGACTCAGCACATTCAAAAAAGGAGAGAAATTGAATGAAAATTGAAGGGAAAACAGTAAAATGGACTGTAATGTACCCAGTCTGTGGATAAGCACAACATTAGACAACACTCTGAATCAAGAGGCGGTCTCACATTAGAACCCACAAAGGTGACTGAGATAAATTAGATTTAATTACAATCTTTGTGACTTGCACCACTTTATAATTGCTGGTTATCATTTTCGTGTTATCTCTCAAGGCATGGGTTCGTGTTTCTGAATTTTCTTCTCCCCTCCCCTGCATAAACTCAAATGTTATTCCTCAGAAATTTCAAAGTTCAAAAAATTTGCTTAGTTATTCTGAGATTTCAGTCAGATTGTAACTGTCTTAAAACAAAGTTATCCATTCAACGGCAAATCATCTCTTTACATTATACATACGTACAATGTGACTTGGCTGCAAAAATTTCGCAGATTATATGAATGCAAAAAGTCTAGGATCACTTTTCGGAGATCATTACAATCCGAATAAAACTCATGTAAAGCTAAGATTTACAAAGTGTGCTGCAATGGACTGGAAACATAATTATTAGTCTGTTGTAATGATGCAAGAGAGCCTACTAATATTGTCATTGTTTACTAATATTAACATTTAATCCTATTCAGACATCAGTCAGAAAAAAGGATGCCTTCTCATAATTTTAATAGTGTATTTTCCATAAGCTTTGCTCAATCATTGCTATGTCAGTAAGATTAATGCCAGAAAATTTTGATAGAAATAGTGCAATGTGAGTGTAATTCTGGAAAGAAGGATAAGACATTGCGTAGGAACAAAACAGTTTCTTGCAACTTTATCACGCAAGTATAAGGATACATCAAAGCAGTCCCTGAAATTTTACTCTAAACACCCAGGCAAATAACCAGAGCTTTCATGTCCCGAGAATAGTTGTTTGTCCCAAAAGTGATGAGCTCAAGATTACAAAGGGATGATTACTGTTCTTCATATCTGCCCTCCATCTCCAATTTATACCATTCTTCATAAGGACACCCTTAGCATAGGAGTGGCCTGACCTTTAATCATGCTTCACTGGGCAATGTGCTTCATCCTCCCTGCATTCCTGCAGTTTTATGGAAATAAGCCCATTAATATGGATGCCTTGAACCTCATTCTTTAGGTACACATCTGCAATGCTGTACCTTCCATTTGCCCAAAAATGGGCATGTCCAAATTTCTGGATCATGATCTGTTGTAAGTACGTATTTAGGATCTTGTGGCTAAGTAAATAGAGTTCTTTGAGGAGGTAACAAGAAATTTAGATAAAGGAGAACCAGTGGGCATGATTTATTTAGATTTCCAGAAGGCCTTTGACAAGATGCTGCATAGGAGACTGGTAAATAAGTTAAGTGCAAGATCCCGGCATGGATGGAGGATTGGCTGACTGATGAGCAGAACACTGCATTTGCCTGACAAAGACACAGTGTCGAAAGCTCGCAAATTTACTATCAAATAAATCGGTTGGATTTAAAATTGGTGTTGCTAAATTCTTACAGAGTTCTTACTACCCCAGTTCAACGCTGGCATCTCTACATCATGACTGACAATAGACAGAGAGTGGAGATAACAAGGTCTTTTTTGGGATGGCAGCTGGTGATTAGTCGTGTGCCTTGGGGTCAGTGCTGGGACCACAACTTTTCATAATATACAATAAAGATTTGGAGGAAGGAACTGAAGACACTGTTACTAAGTTTGCATATGATACACATATGTAGAGGGACCGGTAGTATTGAGGAAGCAAGGGGCCTGGAGAAGGACTTAGACAGGTTAGCAGACGAGGCAAAGAAGTGGCAGATGGAATACAATGTGGAAAAGTGAGAGGTTATGCACTTTGGAAGGAGGAATGGAGGCATAGACTATTTTCCACAATGGAAATCAGGAACACAAAGGGACTTAGGAGTTATTGCTCAAGACTCTCCTCAAGTTCAGTCGACAGTTAGGAAGGCAAATGCAATGTTAGCATTCATGTTGAAAGGGCTAGAACACAAGAACAAGGATGTACTTCTGAGGCTGTATAAGGCTCTGGTCAGACCCCATTTAGAGTATTGTGAGCAGCTTTGCACTCATATCTAAGGAAGGATGTGCTGGCCTTGGAAAGAATCCAGAAGACATTCACAAGAATGATCCCTGGAACAAAAAGCTTGTCGTATGAGGAATGGTTGAAGATTCAGGATCTGTACTCGGAGTTTAGAAGGATGAGGGGGATCTTATTGAAACTTACACAATACTGCAAGGCCTGGATAGAGTGGCTATGGAGAGGATGTTTCCACTAGTAGGAAAAACTAGAATCAGAGGACACAACCTCAAGCTAAAGGAATGATCCTTTAAAACACAGAGGAGGAGGAATTTCTTCAGTCAGGGAGTGGTGAATCTGTGGAACTCTGCTGCAGAAGTCTGTGGAGGCCAGGTCATGGAGTGTCTTCAAGACAGAGATAGGTAAGTTCTTGATTAATAAGGGGATCGGGGTTATGGGGAAAAGGCAGGAGTATAGGGATTTGAAAAATATCAGCCATGATTGAATGGCAGAGCAGACTCATTGGGCCAAGTAGCCTAATTCTGTTTCTATGTCTTATGATCTAATGACAGCATTTTGGCCTTTAAGCCAGAGGCTCTGGGTTCAAGTCCCACTCCAGGACTTGATGACCATGTAGATGCATTCATAATTTGGCTAGGCCACCCAATAGCCCGCAGGCAGTGGGAGAAGGCATATGTAAAGACATTTTGGATAGGCGCAGAAAGAATAGAGTTGTTATAGTGGGAGATTTTAACCTCCCTGGGATGGACTAGAAGGTACCTGGAGCTGAAGATTTGGACGGGGAGGAATTTGTAAAACGTGTACTGGAAAGATCATTGGAGCAGTATGTAGCTAGTTCGACTAGAGAGGGGGTTATATTGCATTTAGTTCTGAGTAATGAGCCAGGGCAGGTGGTTGAGTTTGCAGTAGGAGAACACGTGGCTAACAATGACTACAATTCTGTCTACTTTAGGATACAAATGGAAAAGGATGCTTGTTGCCCTAGGGGGAGGCTGCTGAATTGGGGGAAGGCTAACTACAGTTGGATTCGGCAGGAACTTATGGAAACTCATTGGGAACATTGTTTGAGGGCAAGTTCAGGTTCAGCATGTGGGATTCTTTCAAGGGAATACTGAAAACGTTGCAGGAAAAATATGTGCTGACTAAGAGGAAGGATAGGAAAGGTAGGATTAGAGAGCTGTGGATTACTAGGGATATTCAGGACTTGGTTAGGAAGAAAAGACAGGCATATGTTAGGTCAAAGGAATTGGGAATGGAGAGAGCTCTGGAGGAGTATAGACAGAGTAGGAGGGAGCTCAAACGGGGAGTTAGAAGGGCAACAAGGGGGCATGAAATGGTTTTGGCAGATAGGATAAAGGAAAATCCAAAGGCTTTTTACTCCTATGTTAGGGATAAAAGGATGGTTAGAGGAAAAATTGGTCCTCTTAGGGACAGAGGAGGGGAACTGTGCTTAGAGTCCAAGGAAATGGGGGAGATCCTGAATAAATACTTTGCGTCAGTATTCACGAAGGAGAGGGGCTTGTTGATTTAGGCCTGTACCTGTGGGAGTTTGCGCATTCTCCCTGTTTTCTCCGGGGGCTCCAGTTTCCTCCCACACCCCAAAGATGTGCTCTTAGGCTGATTGGCAAACCAAATTCTCCCTAAATTATCTCATTAATTTGATTCCAATGCAGATTTCTATAAACATAGACAGGAATCATAGGTGGAAGTGGGAACGTCGAGATGGCGGCGCGGGCTCGTTGGGCTGTTTCCTTACTCTGTTGTTCCTTATTATCAGCATGTAAATCTTTCCAATACAACTGGTAGTAAGTGATAAGAATGAGTGTGTTTCCTGGTCAGTTAAACTGCTGAAGGCAATGGGAAGACCAAGAATAATCATGGATCAATCCAAAAGAAGTCAAAATTATCAATATCACAGTACCAAATACAAATCAGGTAGCTTTGCTTTGATTGTTAAGGTCATCACACACTGCATAAGATTGACAATCGCTATTACATACGCTTATGACATGCTTTTCTAACAAGGTTGTTGCTCAAGGTTAAATGCTCGTTCTAGCCTCACTGCATTATAACTTTATTGTAAAGCAATATAATCATAGTTAAATGAATTACTTAGAAATAACATGCCTGAAAATATTTGATTCATAATATCAGGAGTGCTTTCCAGTGTTGATTCCACTAAAAATGTATTCCACTAAAAATCATTCATACAAGGGAGAGATGGCTGCAGGTACAAGCTTAGACTACATTGCTAGTGTCTGCCTGCTCATATCTGTAGGAAACTCAGGAATGCAACTGTTTGTGGGAGAGAATTCTCTTCCTCCCGACTCCATTCTCTCACAGTCTTTTGCCTTGTAAAGGAGTGACTAGATGTTCTATATCATATAAGATAATAAATGCATCACAGTAACCTAGTATAATCAGGCCTCCAGTTTTTCTGGCAGGTGTGCCTTTTTCCAGCTAGATACAGCATGGAAATTTGGCTTTAACATATTCTTCCTTTGTTAACAATGTCCTTATCATTGAGCTGTTAACAGTGTGAATTTGATCCTAACCTTGTTCTGCTAAATTGCCAGCTGTTTGCTTCAGTTATAGAATGTTCAACTTAATTATAGTTCTGAGATTTGATCACCCAAATAAACAACTTCAAGGGCTTCTCAAGTATAATTGTTTACAAGACAGTACCCAGTGCAAGGGTTTTCTTTCCTATGTTTATTGATTTGTTTGATGTTCATCTGTTTGCTATATTACCTAGCATTGGATAGTCTCCTATTCAAAAAAAATGCTAACTTTGAATCAAGTAAGTAAACAGTCATAGGGAACAGAATGATTGAAAACTCCTTCAATTGACAGTGGAAAAATAATTAATTGCCTTTCAATTACGTTTCTGGTTCTCTCTTCTCTCTCCTTTTCTGAAGATTAAATCACACAGATGTAAATTTTATCAACAGAAACTGTTCTGCAATATCTCACCCACGTGGCCCTTCTTTGTGTATGAGCATGAACAGCCAGCATCAGCAAGATATTGAACTTTAAGGGGCTTTACAACCAACAGGACCACAATCTCATCTCATGCCTGTGAAGCTTTGCCTGTTTGAAGCATATATTAAATAGTTGTGCTTTCCACAATTTTCTGTTCACTAACATTAAATTTCTCTCAGGTATTTTATGGATACTCTGATAAAATCAGCCATTGAATATTTAGCTGGAACGTCAACCAACTGAATAAATCTCTTTGCCAGTTAAGTGCTAATTTGAGATATTTTAGTAATGGTTATGCAAGTATATTGAGAAGAGTACTCAAGCACTGCGAGTGCTTCCAGAAACAACTTGCATTTATATAGTGTCTTTAACATAATAAGATGTTGTAAGGCACTTCACAAGAGTGTTTTCAAGCTGAAGATTATTGGAGTGTGGGGTACACCACCAGAAACAGTGCTAGAAAGAGAATCATATCCTACGATTTAAGACGCAACATTTGGAAAAGGAAAATTAGGGGGGATAGTGATAAGCCATTGTTCTTTCAGAGACACAAAGAGCTGTGATGGGCAAATTCATCTTATTCAAACTATGGAAGAAAACTGTTTATCTATGAACCTGCAAACAATTTTGTCTTCAACTTGGTTAGTAGATTTTCACAGGGTTTATTAAAAAAGCATCGATACCATCCCTTTCAAATACATGAAATGCTCCAAATTAAAATAAGACGAACAGAGCAGAAGACTGGCTACAGCATGCATTCTCTCAAATACTGATTGGCTCCCTGCTGAACACGGAGGCAGCCACTCAGCCTTATGTTAAAATTGCATGGTTAAGATGGCAGAACCCCTACAACTGAGAAACAATGCAAATCACTTTAAGCTCCAAATGTCTCCAATTTGGAGACTGCCATTTGTTTTTTAACTTTTGCTCTGTTCAAAAACAAAATAAAATCAATTGTAGATTGAGTTTACAATAAGATAAGCTTGCATTTACATATTTTCATGACTATCAGACATCTCAAAACACTTCATAGCCAACAAGGTACCATATTAACAGCAAACAAATTCATAGATTTTTATCAGAACTGTATGTTTTATTGATGACTTAATATTCCAGCTCTGCATTTATCGTCACTGGCTTGATTGCATATTGATTAACAAATTGTTATTTCCCTTATGCTGATCTCAGAGATCACTGATAATTCAATTGTTATCAGACTGTTTTACCAGTATTTGTCCTAGTGAATCCCAGGGATGACAGAAAGGAGATGTACCATTGATACAGCAGCAAGTAATTAACAGCAACCACCTGGCTGTTCAGCATCATTTGTTTTCTGTCTGCCTGCAGAGTGAAATTTGGCCCAAAGTTATAAATTATCTGCACACATACAGAGGGATTATGAACAGAAACTCGTTGGAAGCACTCCCTGTGGGTCACAATGACAACTTTCAAAATCTATAAGCTGGTGAAAGATAGCAGCTTACACTTGTTCTGACAGCAAGTCTTGCAGTATCCTAGAATTTTCAACAAGCATGCCTGGCATATGTAATGATCAAGAGTGTCCTTTACGACTAAAGGAAATCCAAATGCTCTTCCATGACTGTGAAATTAGGCAGAAATATTCACATGATATAATAATTTAATAATTGTTATTTCATGTCATATAAGTGACATTTCAACAAATTATCAAAATACCTCTATAATAAACTATAAACAAATGTAATGATGTACAGATTATCAAGGGATTATTAAAACAGATCACGTTTTCATATTTGGAAGAGAAACAGACTTGTTAGGCCGAAGGGCCATTTCTGCGTTATACAACTCTATAACTATGACTCTATGAGAAGCATCATCTAAAGCCCATTCACCCGAAACTTTACCGTCCTTCCCGTTACAGAATTGGCGAAGATGAGGGGGTGGACAATAGCAACGTCTGTTGCTTCGGGCAGGATTTTATGGTTTCAGGACAAGCGAGGCCATAAAATCCCATCCATTATCTGTGCACCCATTGACTCCAATGTTTCACCCTTCACTGTCTCTCTAATCACCACCAAGATCTCTGCACGACTCCAATTCTGCAGTATTCATCATTTTAAGGAGATGTTATGGCAGGTGCTCGGACACAAAAGTAGATTTAAGGAGTACATACAAATATACGAATTAGAAACAGGAGTCAGCCACTTGATGCATCGAGCCTGGTCCACCATTCAAAAAGATTATGACCGATCTGGTTGTAACCTCAACCTTTACATTCCTGCCTACCCCCAAAAACTTCCACCCTCTCATTAATCAAGAATCTATTTAGCTCTGCCTTTTGTGAGTGAGTTCCAGTCAATCCAAGAGAAAATTCTCATCTCTGCCTTAAACGAGCAACTCCTTATTTTTAAACAGTGACCCCCACATCCCCCTCAACTCTAGACTCTTCAACGAGATGAAACATCCTCTTCACATCCATTCTGTCAAGACCCCTCAGGATCTTAAAGATTTTGATCAAGTCGCCTCTTACTTTTCGATACAGCAGTGAATTCAAACCTAACTTCTCTAACCTTTCCTTGTAAGCCAACCTGCCCATTTTTGATATTAGGCTAGCAAATCCTCTCTAAACTGTTCTAATGCATGTACATCTTTCCTTAAATAAGGAAACCAATACTGTACACACAGGTGTCATAAAGCTGCCATCAGTGGTGGTAGAAGTGAACTCACTGGGGTCTTTTAAGAGACTTCTAGATGAGTACATGGGATCTAATGGGATTGGGAGTTGTAGATAGCTCTATGGCCTGGTAGATATGGATATGATTGGAGCAACTTGTGGGCCGAAGGACCTGTTTATGTGGTAGTGTTCTATGTTTTATAAAGGAAGAGAGGGACGGTTAAGAGGGGAATTAATGAGCTTAGGGTTCAAGCAGCTAGAGACATGGCCACCAATAATGAAGCAAAGAAAGTCTGCTCAAGATCTCATTACAGTCTTGATCCAAATACTGAATTCAAAGATAAGTTGAGAGCAACGCTCCTTGATAGAGGCACTACTTCTGGATTCAAAAAAACCTCATCAAAATTACATCGATGGGAATAAAAGGAGAAAGCCTCCACTGGTTTGGAGTAGTGTTTAGCACAAAAAAAGATAGTTGTGGTTGTTGGAGGCCAATCATCACAGCCAAAGAATATTCTTTTCTCAAGCTAATCTCCTATGCTCATCACCTCAGCTGTTTTATCAACTATTTTCTCTTCATCATAAAATCAGACATGGAGATATTTGCCAGTGTCTAGTGGCACTCACACCTCCTCAGTTGCTGAAACAGTCTATGTCTACATGCAGTATGCTCTGGACAACATCCAACCCTGGGCTGATTAGTGGCAAGTGATAATCATACAACAAGTGCTAGGTTAATGACCATCTCCAATAAGAGATAATGTAACCATTTGCCATTATCCTGACCATCAACATCCTGAAGGATACCAAAGAGCAGAAATGTAATTGGACCAGCCATATAAAACATATTCCTCCCAAGGGGAATTTGATAGTGGGCCCAAAAATCAGTTTTACACCAGCACAAATTTACAGCAGGATCTTCTGCTGGTGCAGTCATGGCAAATTGGGAAATCCACTGGAGATTGATGTGAAATTCATTTACATCCCACGTATGGGATGCAGCTGAAGGTCTGACCATTCACAGCTGATTCTCCCACAACACCAGTGGGAAAACATGTTTATGTGAAATATATTTGGAACAAGATGGCATGCAGATGTCAGAACTCACCCGAATCATGCCTGGAATTGCCCCTGGAGTGCAGGATGAAGCCTGGATTCCTGAACACCACAGCAAAGGGTTGGGGGGAGCATCTCCAGCTAGACCTTCCAGATTCTGTCCTGGAGGGATCTATCTTCCAAGCTCAGAGTGCTCTCAAAGATCATTTTCAGGAGGTCTATCTTCTTTCCTCACTACTGAGTCATACTGACAAGTTTTCAACATGATGTCCGGATCAGAAGACAGATTACATGCCATTTGACCTGCCCCATTGTGGAATGTAGTGCAAAACAGCTGGTTGCATAATCAATGACATCAGGGACAAAAGATTTGACATGTTTACTCACCAGCCTCCATAGCAGGAAATACTCTACGTTCCCACCCCTGTCAGAAGACATGGTCCCTAGATTTCACCCATGAATTTTGTGGCTAGAAGAGAAAGACAAAGATTGAGAATTTTTTGCAACCCATTTCTGAATTCTCAATATCTGCCCAGTATCTACAAGGTACAAGTTGTGGGTGTAACAGAACCAGGCCCCCACCAACACTTGCCTGGATGACTGCGAACCCAACAACACAAAAGTATAACACCATGTCAAAAAGCACTTGATCAGCAGTCCATCCACCTTAAATATTAACCCTCTCCGTTGCTGACATACAGTGGTAGCAATATCTGCCATCTACAAGATGCACTTCAGAAACATGCCAGTTTTCCTTCAATAGCATGCCAAACACATCACCTCTACTGCCTAGAAGAAACTGTGCTGGCACCATATGGTAACACCATCACCTATAAGGTTCCTCTTCAAGTCACACACCATCCTGACTTGCGGCTACATCACCATGCCTTCATTGTCACTCAGCCAAAATCCTGGAACATACTCCCTATCAGCATTGTGGGTGCACACACATGGGCTGTAGTAGTTCAAGAAGGTGGCTCATCATCACAATCTCAATGGTAATTAAGAATAGCAATAAATGCTGATCGTGTAAGCAATAAATCATAGAATTCCTACAGTGCTGAAGGAGGCCATTCGGTCCAGAGTCGACATCAACCCTCTAACACACATCTTATTCAAGACCCTATCCCCATAACTCGACATATTTACCCTACTAATCACCCTAACCTACAAATCTTGACACACTAAGGAGCAATTTAACATGGCCAATCCAACTAACTTATGCATCTTCGAACCTTAATGATCAGATCCCACAGAAAAGAAAATCACAAAGAGGCAGCTTTTCCTCATCAATTTTGGGCCATTGATATGGGGCAATTAGGGATCATATTAAATTCCTGAATTCCAGAGATAATTTTGATTATACCTCAGAGAGGACAGTAATACCATGGTGTATAATATTTAAAAATTCCTACGGCAGTACGAAAAAAACGCTTGAACAAAGGAATGCACAGTCATTTGCATAGCACTCTGCCTTTCTTTATTTTTATTTTCCTTGCCTCTAGCTTTACCGTCAATGCTGATTTCACTCAGAGCTCTGGAACAGAGTGCAAACTCCCTCTGGTTATAACATGATAGTTAAGCAAGACTTGTCTTTCTTTGGTTGGATCTTAATTCTGATACCAGTGAGAAAAGACCAGCTGTGATCCTAATGGAAATTTACTGGTACTAACAAGGTGTTGCTGTATTAAAGGTCAGGATGTCTCACTATGATAAAATCAGGGTTGGTCTTATTTTGATAATGGTATGCAGAGTTAGTGCTCTTGTCACCTCCACAAAAACAAACTGATCCAGTCTTGCTGTGCTTGTATTAGCATCAAGCCAGACCTTGGCTTGCTCTGATGATTTCTGGGTGATTCAGGTTGTCCTAGCAGCATGGTCAAGCTGCATCAAGACTGGTTGTGACGACTACTTGCAAGGATATTTTCTCGGTGCAATCCCTTGGACGTGTCTTGTATTCAGCTCGTCTCAGTTAACAAGACTTGCAAAAGACAACATGCAGTTAAAATCATTCTTTATTTGACTAACATATATTGGGAGAGAAATAGTCAGAGGATTCAGTTTCTTTCTGACGTTACATCACATGAGCACAACAGATATACATTTCTGAAGATTCGATCCTCCTGCCCAACCTATCATCCAAGCTGGATAGTCCAATTACATTAATGCACTTCATGTATTTTGGCCAATAGCATTCCACCTTCCAGCTGAATTAGGAATTGATTGGTCAACCGAACCCAGAGGTTCTTTCTCCCCTCACCCACCTTGGCTAGAAACCTTACCTAACACATCGTATAGGTTCAAGGGTCGCTACTACCATGTGTAGTCCTGGGAACGATAAGAGAATCATCTTTCTTGTCTGCTTTCTGTCCCCATATCAGTGAAAGCTGAACATGTCTATTCATTGCAACTAAACTGTTCTATTCATTTTCAAAAACCTCGGTAGCATATTACTGCCTGGCCAGTCTCTGATAATAAGGTAAATGCTCCATGCTTTATTGTTCCAAAAGAATGCAGTCTGTCTAATTAAACTTATTCTCATTATGCTGGAGGCTAAATGGCTTGTTGGCCAAAGAAAGTATAAAAATACAGTTTAAATCTTTCATACTTGTTCTAAAATTATAGATGTGCTTATACAGACAATACCTTTGTTTAATATATAACAGTGGCATATTGTGATACCTTTGATAAATGAGGCACACTGTGGTCCCTATTTTAAACTAATCAACTTTGTTTTAATAATCTTCAAAAAGCAGGAGTTTCCGTATCCCCTGCTACCCAACTGAACAAGGTTGAAGCTACTCGTGTAGATAGTGGGATCACATTACAACTCTCTGAAATAGTGCTTTGGCTTAGGCAAAGTCTGTCTTTAATGTGAGACAAGGCTGAGATTTGCTGTAACAATGGTTATTCTCATAGACATACCATTTCTTTCTAAAATGTATAATAGTCACATTTCTAAAACATACATTCGTATTTCACTTCAAAATATCTTTTGCACAAGATCCCATGATAATAATTTGACGAAGAGCAGAAATCTCTGAATTCCCAGCCAACATTTATCTTTCAACAACATCAGAAAAAAATTTTTTTGATTTTGAATTTAGTTTTTGGAGCAAACAAGGTTTGCCCATTCCATTCTGAGCATTGGCTTTGTAATTTAGAACAAGGTGGTCAGGGAGTTCCTCATTAATAGGTTGCAATAATCCTTAGTTACAGTCTCAAATGAACTTGCGTACAATGCATACAATGTACCTGTTCATGATAATCATAGACTTACAGTTTTATAGCACAGCAACAGGCCTTTTGAGCACCTATTTTAATCCCATTTTCCAGCACTTGGTCTGTAGTTTTCTATGCTAATGGTGTTTTAAGTACTCATCTAAATGCTTATTTATTGGTGTGAGGGTTTCCACCTCTAGCAGCCTTTCAGACACTGAGTTCTAGATTCCTACCAGCCTCTGAATGGTGAAAAGGTTTTTTTTCCTCAAATCCCCTCTAAATCTCTTGATTCTTATCTTAAATCTATGCCCCCTCCTTATTGATCCCTCTACTAAGAGGAACAGTTTCTTCCTATTTATATGCCTTATAATTTTGTACACCTCAGTCAGGTCCCTCCTCAGCCTTCTCTGGTCCAAGGGAAAGCAACCCCAGCCTAAACAGCCTCTTTTCATTGCTTTAATGTTCTAGCTCAGGCAATAGTCTGGTGAATTTTCTCTGCACCCTTTCTGGTGCAATCACACCCTTTTAGAACAATAAACAAAGAACAAAGAACAAAACAGCACGGGAAACAGGCCCTTCAGCTCAATGAGCCCGTGCCGCCACCCCGATGTTCCCATCTCTACCCGTGATCCCTGTCCATGATTATAGATCTATGGATTAAAAACCAAATTTGAGACAATTTAGGGAGAATTTGTTTTGCCAATTAGCCTAAGAGCATATCTTTGGGATGTGGGAGGAAACCGGAGCACTTGGAGAAAACCCACGCAAGCACGGGGAGAATGTGCAAACTCCCACCGACACAGGCCCAAATCCATGTATCTGCACAGCACAGCGATAGTCACTGAGCTGTCGTGTTGCCCACCAAATGGTCCAGGTCAAGCTTACATTAACGATGTGAAGCACTAGGATACTCTCGAAAAAGATCCAAGAGCAGCCCTCTCACGACCCATCACGTGTATGCCCCTCGTTAGACAACAAGGTGGACCAAAGACCTGTAGGATAAAAACAAATACATCAATATCATCATCTATTTACACACTTCCCAGGGACTCCCAAGGCTCATGATCCCTATTTAAATCAGTTTTCTATACCCCTCCATTCCCATTCTGTTCATGTGCCCATCTAAGTATTTCTTAAATAACTCCAGAGTACCTGCCTCCACCACTTTACTTGGCAGCGCATTCCATACCCCCACCACCCTCTGTGTGAAAAAACTCTCTCTAGCATCCAAATTATACCTTACCCCCCCTCACCCTAAGCCCGTGACTCCTTGTGCTATTCAAGTCCATCCTAGGAAAAAGCTTAACCCTGTTTACTCTATCTATACCCCTCATAATCTTGTACACCTCTATTAGATCTCCTCGAAGTCTACGTCTTTCTAAGGAAAACAGTCCCAATTTGCCTAACCTCTCCTCGTAACTCAGACCTTCCATACCAGGCAGCATCCTGGTAAACCTCCTCTGCACTCTCTCCAGAGGCTCCACGTCCTTCCGGTAGTAAGGTGATCAGAACTCGACGCAGTATTCCAAATGAGGTCTTACCAACATTTATACAACTGCAACATTAAAGGCCAGCTCTTGTACTCTATACCCCTTCCTATAAAGGCTAACATACTATATGCTTTCTTCACAATCTTCTCCACTTGCTCTGCCACCTTCAGAGACTTGTTCACCTGCACCCCAGGTCCCTCTGCGTTTCTATACTCTTAATAGGTCTACCCTTTATCATATACCTCCCCCCTACATTCTTTCTCCCGAAATGCATCACCTCACATTTACCAGGATTGAATTCCATCTGCCATCTGTCTGCCCAAGCTACCAGCCTATGTCCTGCTGCATCACCTGACAATGCTCCTCACTATCTGCAAGTCCAGCCACCTTTGTATCGTCTGCAAACTTGCTGGTCACTCCACTTACTCCCTCTTCCAAGAGATTTATATATATATTACAAATAGTGTGACAAACAGAACTATACATAGTACCATAGCTGTGGCCTGTATTTTATACAGTTCCATCAAAATCTTCCTGTTCTCATATTCTATGCCTCGGCTAATAAATGCAAGTATCTCATATGACTTCTTAACCACCTTATCAATCTATCCTGCTGCCTTCCGGTATCTTTAGACATGTAACTCAAGATCCCTGTATTCTCTGTACTTTCCAGCATCCTGCCATTCATTGTGTATTCCCTGCCTTGTTAGTTCTCCCAAAGTGCATCACTTTATACTTTTCAAGGTTAACTTCTAGTTGCCACTGTTTTCCCCAGCACCAGTACCTGTGGTACACCAGTGAACACAGGCTCCTGTCTTAAAACTACCTTCGACCATCACCTCTGCCTCCTACCATTAAACCAATTTTGGATCTACTTTGCCCTGGGTCCTATGGGCTATTACCTTCTTGATCAGTCTCCAATATGGAAATTTAACATATATTAATTCAGTTTCTGCAGTAATACCTTCAAAATCACAGATTAGCGAAGTAAACCAGTCAGCATATCTTCCAAGAGAAACCAGATTTTCAGGATACCTACTATAACCCAGACCCTGGATAAGGGCATTATTCTGTTCATGAGCTTTACACTGATTAGCATTCCAGGAGATTAGTGATTTGTCTTTTGGACAAAAGAAGATGCCTACCAAGTATTCTGGATACAAAGCTACTTGTTCAGTGTAATGTGGATAGAAAGGCACCACACAAATACGAATATTTCATCCAAAAGAGAAGAGTTGGATTAAATGTTTCAGTTCAGATAATGACATTCCTCAAGAATCACACAAACAATAGAATTAAATTAAATGTATTCAATCAGTAGTTAACCATAGCTTTCTGACGAACTCATTCAGATTTCCTGCTGAAATCTGGTAGTGTACGCTGTTCACATTAGGTTGCGGTATTATGCAAGCATATTGTAATAATATGTAGAGAGTAACAACTGTAAGCTGGTTATGAACATTTATCTTGTAAAATCCTGCTGAAGTAACTAACTGATTCCTACATCGCAGAAAAAAGCTAGGGGGCTATTATGCTAGACTTACGTGACTGGATATGACTTGGAAATCAATTTTTGATTTCAATTTTTGTTTTACAAAACGTAAATGCACAAGCATTTAGATTTGAGCAGAAATCATCCATTGGCTATGGTTGATCTTTTCTATAATTTCTTAATAGCTTCACACTTAAAATTATTCAGTGATTCATAAATTGCTATTGCATCAGTTTTCATTGTTTTCACCCTCAAGCATTCATGCATGTTATGCATCTTAACTGCTAGCCAATATTCTTTATTAAGAATCCTAATATGTACAGGTCGGACCTGTATCCATTGGATTTTTAAAGACTGAGAAGTGATCTTAAGAAACACAAAAGATGCTGAGGAGAATTGGAAGGATAGATGCTGAAAGGATGCTTCCTCTTGTTGAAGAAACTAAAACGAGGGGATACCGCTTAGAGATAAGGTGTCTCGCACTTGAGATGGAGATGAGGAGAATTTATTTTCTTCAAGTATAATTAGTAGATGGAATTATATTCCCCAGAGAGCAGTGAAGGCAAGATCATTGAGCATATTTAAGACTGGGTTAGACAGATTCTTGATTGACAAGGGAGTCATAGGATACACATAGGAAATAGAAGCAGGAGCAGGCCATCTACCCTTCGAACCTGCTCCACCATTCATTATGAACATGGCTGATTATCAAATTCCGTACAGTGATCCCACCTTCTGCCCATATCACTTGGGTCCTTTAGTGCCAAGAGCTATATCTAATTCCTTCTTGAAATCACACATTTTGGCCTCAACTGCCTTCACCCTCTGGGTGAAGAAATTTCTCCTCACTTCAGTCCTAAAAAAGATTATCCCTTATCTTCAAACTATGACCCCCTAGTTCTGAACTCTCCACCATCAGGAACATCTTTTCCAAATCAATCCCGTCTAATCCTGTTCGAATTTTATGAGTGTTTATGAAATCCACTCTCACTCTTCCAATGAATATACTCCTAACCGACTTTGTCTCTCCTCATATGACAATTCTGCCATCCCAGGAATCAGCATGGTAAACCTTTGTTGCAGTTCCTCTTTAGTAAGGGCATTAGATAAGGACACCAAAATTGCACACAATATCCCAGCTGTGGCCTCACCAATGTCCTAAACAATTGCAGTACGGCTACATGTAATTTACATGTTCATGTGTAACAAGGAATATTTCAGGAGATCCTTGCAAACATGGTGTAGAGAGTGCTCTGGGGACCAGTCCTGCTGTTCTTTGCCCCATTAGAGAAATACAATTCTTTGAAAGGATAGTTAGCATTGCTCCAGGGATCCAAGTTCGATTCTGGTCTTGAGTTACAGTGGAGTTTGCACAAGTTTCCTTTGGATGCTCTATTTTCCTCATCCTGTCCAAAGATGTGTGGGTTACATGGATTAGCTGTGGTAAATGCATTGGGTGGTGGGGATAGGGCAAGGGAATGGGACTAAGTAGTATGCTTTTTTGGAGGATCAGTACAGCCTCAATGAACCAAATGGCTTCCTTCTAAAACCATAGAGATCCTATGCAAGATTTTCTCTTCCCACTGCATTGATCCATTGGGAAAGTCACAATCACTTCTCCATTCGTGCCTTTGTCTAAATTATTCAGGTCCTGATTGTATTATTGGAACCTCATTTGTATAATGAGAGGAGGATTCTGAATTTTGGCAAATGGCTTTCAGCTTTTTTTAAATTCTCTCTCGGGACGTGGGCATCGCTGACATGGCCAACATTCATTGCCCATTGTTAATTGGGCTTGAGGGATGGCACGGTGATTTGCACTGCTATCTCACAATGCCAGGGACCCAGTACAATTCCAGCCTTGGGTGACTGTGTGGAATTTGCACATTCTCCCCATGTCTGCATGAGTTTCCTTCAGTTGCTCTGGTTTCCTCTTACAGTATAAAGATGTGCAGATTAGGCAGATTGGCCATGGTAAATTGCCCCCGAGTGTCAGGGGGATTTGCAAGGTAAACGAGTGGGGTTACGGGGATAAAATCTGGCTGGGATTGTTGTTAATGCAGACTCGATGGGCTGAATAGTCTCCATCAACACTATAAGAATTCTATTCTATGTCTTGCTGGGCCATTTCAGAGAGTAGTTAAGAATAGTCAACCACATTATTATTGGTCTGGAGTCATGTATAGGCCAGATTTGGTATGGACAGCAGATTTCCTTCCATTAAGGGCATTAGTGAAACAGAGTTCAAAATAAATCAATGTTATTGTCATGGTCACTATTACTGAGTCTAATTTAATATTCCATAGTTATCAACTGAAGTTAAGCTCCACCAGCTACCATGGCGTGATTTAAACTTATGCACCCAGACTATTAGCTTGGACCTCTGGATTACGGGTCTAATGACAGTGTCTCTATGCCACGTGTGGCAAAAACAGCTTTGTATTTGAAATGTCTGCAGTCAACTTTCTAGAGATTGAATTTTCCATTTCTAGTTCAATGTCACATAGCTGGTTATTCATCACTTGCATAAGACATGAACATGTTAAGCATGTGACTAAAATTAGGACTCTTCTAGAGCAGCAACAGAAAATAAGTGAGATTGTGTTCACATTTCCAAAGCCATTGCACAGAATTGGAAACTGATTGGAGAAATATATCTCAAGCATGTATCACAATGTCTCCGGCTTTGCTCTGATTCCTTCCTCCAGGGAAATGAGTGGCCAAAAGCATCAGACATGGCAGGCACTCAAGTGCTTGCTCACCCTGACCAGTGGGCTGTACATTCAATCAGACTGCTTAAATGGGATGGAGCAAAGTCTCACTTTTAGTTGTTCAAGGCTATCTGAAGAATAGCAAAATGCTCTATAGCTCTTGACTAACAGTGAAGTGCAGATGGGCCTTGAGACTGGAGATGGTGAAAAGTAAAGTAAAAATAAAGACACTGCTCAATTCGTTCCCATTCCTGCCCCACTTTTTCCTTCCCTGCTTCCTGTGTTGGTGGGCAAATACACCACTGCAGTCTTAAAGGAGTCTGCATACACTCCAAAGTCCAGAGCACGTGGCCATGAGAAGTCAGAACAGGGGAACAATAGCCTGCTTCCAGTTCTGCTGGAACCTCATAGGAGCAAAAAAGATGTTGTAGTTTCACAAGGGAAATCATTTTACAGTCTAGAATTTTATCACTTTTACTGTTCATCATTAGTACTGTTTCAAACACTTCTAGTTCCCATTGTTGCCTGCCATCTACTATCAAATGACCTTTAGCCTGGAGGAACAATAAAATAGCAAGAATAGAAGGTGAGTAGAGTGCATTCTGGAGTCTAAGGCAGCTGTGTACAGCAGTCCATAGGCTGGATTTATAGTAGATTCAATATTGATGTGCCAGATGACTGCATTGATTACCAGCTAAATCATGCTTGAATGAATTTGTCCTGTCTATCACTGGCAATCTTATTTTGTGACTGCAGATACTTTGGCCACAACGGGCCCCACCTGCTCCCGCTGCTGTTACTGCTTCTCTTCTTCAGCCTTCTCTGAAAATGCAGATCAGTCCTCACAATCCTCCTCATGCAGCTCCAGTCCCCTCTGCTCTACTATACCATGCAAGATGAAGGAGATCACTATCATTCAGGACACTCTGGCTGATGCGTATTGATGGATACATCACATTTCTTCAAGCACCTGAAATCACACCTTCAAAATCCTGATTTTCCCAATTACAATTCTTGTGTTCATATTGCTTTTGTTATATTCCCTGTGTGTTCCTATTGGGGTTTTTCTCACAGGAGTCAGTAGTCACCTCTTCGAGGGTAGCTCTTGCCATCAAGAAGCCATCTGCTGATTCAACTTGCAGGTGAAACTGTGACAGACTTGAATGGCACAGAATGGAGGTATCTTGACAATTCCAGGATTCTTGGCCAGACATGCATGAAAATTTTCTGGAGGTTACGTATCTGGATCAGGGGTTTGATGGCCTGCCCATGCTTCCTACCAAAAATGGGCAGGTTTGGGGTAGGTAGAAATCAGGTTCAAGATTTAAGATTTTAATTCCCCATCCAACCAAACACACTTGGATTTTGGGAGTTAAAGTTACAGCCAAGGAATACGATGAGACAAAATAACAAAGGGCAAAGGTATGTGCGAGAGTAAGGAGTGAAGATTTCCTTCTGTTTAAATATGAACTGACTAGGCTCCAAATAAAGCAAAAACAATGCAAGAGATATATTACTTTGCAGGTTGTTCCATCTCAAATAGGTAGACACACAAAAATAATGCAACCCTTGCCAGATGTGAAATGATCTTATTCACAGTCTCAATCAGAAGTATGCTGATTTCCGTTGCTCCCTTTCAGTTCTGGGCAGGGATAATTCCATTGCAGTAGCCTGCTCAATTGATAAGTATTGATGGTTGGTCTGAGGGCACTTTGATTGAAGATGTGTGCTGGTCCATGGCTGTTTCCCTGTACTTGTGGAAATATAGTCAGAGCATCAGATCCGAGTGGCCTTTCATTCTGACTTGTGTCATTAGAGGAAAGGTGACATAGCAAACATTGCATTGTTATGTGGGAGGTACACTTGTGCAAAAGGGTGCGAGATTCTATACATTGTGCCAGAGGGATTAGACAGAATGAAATTCAGGGTGCTGTGACTATGATTAATATATGGTAAAAAGAGTTCTTGTATAGGAGGCAGCAGGTGTCAGCAACAGCCCCGCCATGAAGCTAAAGCCTCCTGAGGCATGCTTCTTAGTAATGTCCAGAAAGTTCATCCTTTGCTTCTATGTGCTATCAGATGGAATTCTGTGCTCACCCGCTCTTTCCTATAGAGCTATAGATTTTTGAGGAGAAGATATCTATGGTTTCTGCTCTTGTTGCTCATCTTGCTCCCTATTGCATGTCCAAGTAAGAGCTGCATAACCAATTCCATGCTGCTGAGATGACACAGTAAGACAACACCAGTTTTAAATCCAACCAATTTATTTGACAGTAAACTCACAAGCTTTTGGCTTTATAGCCTTCTTCAGGCGAATGAGGTGTTCTGGTCTGCAATAGCATACATATGAGGACAGTCGGTTGGATTTAAAACTGGTGTTGTCAGACCTCTTATTGAGTTTACCCCAGTCCAACACTGGCATCTGTACATGCTGAGAAGACAAACAATCAAAAATGTTCAAGGCAGTAGACATGATCTTCAAAGTCTCAGAATTTAACTTTAAAGAAATGAAAGCACACTCTCAGATCTAATGCTGTGAACAAAAATGTTGCAGCTGGACAAAGAAATAGCTGTCATGTTCCAGTACTGAAAGGCTTTTGAGCCTGTCATTTGCTCAGTCCCATTAATCCCCTTGTCCTTTCTACTCATTGAACCTGGTAAGGTTCAGATAAGTTAGGAAATCCCCATGATGGCAGTTAAAGCCCAAATCTTAAGTGCAATCAGTTCTGTTTTAATACATCTTATTCAGTTGTGTTTTAGCATATGTTAATCACAGACCTGTTTGTCCAATGGAGGTTTTCCATGTACAAGTTAAATGTGGAATTTGAGGGTTCCTACCAATGTCCCAACATGCTGACATTTGTTGCTTCTTTTACCTTCAGTATATGCACATTGTAGATTAAAATTCAGTCTATACCCTAAAAATGACTCACAAATGTTTGATAATTATGATTGAAGACAAAGTCAGTTATATTTCTAAATTTCAAGCTTTTTCATATTCTGCACCAACAAACACTGCTCACAACAGCAATTTTGAACATATGGCTAAAAGTTAAGTTAAGGTAAATCAGATAGATCTTCTTTTATTGAATAATAATGAGTTGTAAATCAAATTAAAAATGAATCACTGAAGCAAATGTCATTAATGAGTTCATGAGACAACTGAATATGAATATTGAGAAAAAGAGATTAAGGGATGCGGTGAAAATGGTAAGTCTGGATCATGACTGTCAAATTGTGTCCAGCTTGTTGGATTTAATCACATTTTCCAATACATAAATTCTCCACACTTCAAAATAAAATTAATTTGTGATGTCCATCAGCACAATTGTTAATGAAAACACTTTTTGCTATTAAGTCATGCTGCTATCCAATCTTTTATCAAACTGACATAAAATATTTAATTATAGAAATCTGGCATCTGAATTATATGAAAATGCGCCAAAAGACACCCACACAACGAGCTGTTCAAGTCAGCAGGTGCGAATTCAGCAATCTGTTCCATCATTTCATTTCAGAGGTCACTAATCTTCTAGATGCAGCAACTAGGACCTTGCAGAAGGTGTAGGCAAGTTTTACAGGAGTCATGTCAAATATGAGGGATGTCAGTAATGCAGAGAAGGTAGAGAAGCTGGGATTGTTCTCCTGAGAGCAGAAAAGGACAAGATTCAAATAGACGTTTAGGAGCTCTAGAATGTATTCAGTGATTGGCCTTCATAACTTTTTGTGGTAGAGAATTCCACAGTTTCATTACCCTCTGAGTGAAGAAATAGCCTACTCTATATCTTCCAAACACTGGAGGTTCATTCCTGCATCCAACCCTGTCAGTCAGAATTTATATGGTTCACTGAGATCTCAGTAAATACAGACATAGTTGACCCAATCTCACCTCATTTGATAATCTTGCCATCCCAGGAATCAGTCTGATGATCCTTTGTTACTCTCCCCCTATGGCAAGTATATCTTTTCTTAGATAAAGAGATGAAAACTGCACACAATACTCCTGGTGCAGACTCACCAAGGCCCTAAATGGTAGCAGTAAGACATACCTTGCTTCCATACACAAATCCTCTTGCAAAGGCGGCCAACATACCAATTGTCTTCTTAGCTGTTTGCTGCACGTGTATGCTTGCTTTCAAATTTTGGATCTGCTCAGTTTATAACTCATTTACTGCCATTAAAAAAAAGAGCCATTGAAGGCAAGACAATTTTATTAATTGTGGAAGAATTATATATCCTAAACACAAGGTAAGTTGTCTGAAGTGTATTAGAAGAATAATGTTTTTTTTAAATTAATACTTAATAGCTTAACAAATTAATTATCAGCTGTTACAAGAGAGTTCATTTACAGCTAACATTTTTACTGAAATATTTTTTATCTGGTAATAAGAAATGCATAACAATACGGTTTAAATTAAATTGTCCACACAATTACAGCCCTTACATGGCAAACAGTCCACCATTGCTCACATGCTCCAATGGGTTGTTTTTTTTTAATTTCCCAACATACTTTCCAACTATCCCCAGCTACGTGACTATTCCTTTAAATTCTCATGAACTCAGTCATGAACATGGCTCAATGTTCATGAGCCATGAACATTGCTCAATCTGAACATGGGCTCCCACCCGAGCTCTGCATGACAACCAAAACAGTCAACATTTTCTGTTCTTCAAGTGCAGAATTGGCTGCCTCTATATCCCTTGTTCTCTGTCTTTCAGGTGGTTGCTGACCACATAAAACCAATTGCTGGCTACAGGTTTGTGACAAAACCTTTAACCTGATCTCATAAATGTTTTCCTCCCCATGGCAGCGTGAAACACAAAATCTTCTCAGTGACATATCGATGAATCATCTTAGTTAGGACTGATGTGTTTGAATATTTTAATTTCCACATATATAAAAATTCATGTGCAGTATATATGTTACAATCACAGCTGATGTTAATACTGGACAGGTCAGATCGCAGCAAAAACCTGGCTTGATAGATCTTAATTTCTTTTTCAGAGGCTGTGAAGGAAAGTTACTAAACAAATTCACAGGAGTCTATTGATGAATTTTAACACAAATAATAAAATATTTATTAAAATAAAAAAACCGGTATTACATCAGATAAAGTTTGGAAGGATGTCAAACACAAGAGGAAGTTTCAATTTCTCAATATTCCCTGTAATCAGCAATACCTTTACAGATACATAAAGTACAGAAGGGTTACCATTAGCTTGATACAAAGTCTCCTTATTTGGAACCGACAAACGTGCAAACAGATTTCTTCTGGGAATTCTTCAGCATCTGCTTGATGCCTCTCAGCCAACTCCCCAACACACCCCAAAATAACCATATTTTAAACTCATTGTTTTGGTAGCAATATCACTAAACTGATCACGTTATTGAATCCTAAAGCTGACTATTCAGTTAACTACTGTCCCCCTAGCCCCTCAGAGAGCTAAAAAAAAATCCCCATTTTTACTCAGGGGGACACAGTAATGGTATTGTCACTGGACTAGTAATCCAGAGATCCAGTGCTGTGCTCTGGGGAGCTGGGTTCAAATCTTACCTTGGCAGGTCGCAAAATTAGAATTCAATAAAAATCTGGAATTGAAGGTCTAATGATGATCATGAAAACATTGTTGATTATCATAAAAAATCTATCTAATTCCCTTACCTACTCTACACATGACTCCAGATCCACAGCAATGACAATTAAATATCAGTCACTTCAAGGGCAATTAGGGATGGGTAATAAATGTTAGCCCAGCCAGCAAAGCACACAGGTAGACGTCTTGAAGCACACAGTCCAAGAATGAATAACAAAAAAAACTCCTTGGCATGTACTGTCTTTCTCTATCAAAGAACAAAGAACAAAACAGCACAGGAAACAGGCCCTTTGGCCCAACGAGCCCGTGCCGCGACCAAAATGTTCCCATCTCTGCCCGTGATCCCTGTCTATGATTATAGATCTGTGGATTAAAAACCAAATTTGAGACAATTTAGGGAGAATTTGTTTTGCCAATTAGCCTAAGAGCATATCTTTGGGATGTGGGAGGAAACCGGAGCACCTGGAGAAAACCCACGCAAGCACAGGGAGAATGCGCAAACTCCCACAGTCACAGGCCCAAATCCATGTATCTGCACAGCACAGAGATAGTCACTGAGCTGTCGTGTTGCCCATCAAATGGTCCAGATCATGCGTACACTAACAATGTGAAGCACTAGGATACTCTCAAAATCCAAGAGCAGCCCTCTCACAACCCATCGCGTGTATGCCCCTTGTCAGACAACAAGGCAGACCAAAGCACCTGTAGGATAAAAACAAGCACATCAATATCATCATCTATTTACATACTTCCCAGGGACACACAAGGCTCATGATCCCTATTTTAAATCAGTTTTCTATACCCCTCCATTCCCATTCTGTTCATGTGCCCATCTAAGTATTTCTTAAATAACTCCAGAGTGCCTGCCCCCACCACTTTACTTGGCAGCGCATTCCATATCCCCACCATCCTCTGCGTGAAAAAAAACTCTCTAGCATCCAAATTATACTTTAACCCCCTCACCCTAAGCCCGTGACCCCTCGTGTTATTTGAGTCCATCCTAGGAAAAAGCTTAACCCTGTTTACTCTATCTATACCCCTCATAATCTTGTACACCTCTATTAGATCTCCTCTAAGTCTACGTCTTTCTAAGGAAAACAACCCCAATTTGCCTAACCTCTCCTCGTAACTCAGACCTTCCATACCAGGCAGCATCCTGGTAAACCTCCTCTGCACTCTCTCCAGAGTTTCCAGAGCATTGTCAGGCGATGCAGCAGGACATAGACTGGTAGCTTGGGCAGATAGATGGCAAATGGAATTCAATCCTGATAAATGTGAGGTGATGCATTTTGAGAGAAAGAATGTAGTGGGGAGGTATACCATAAAGGGTAGACCTATTAAGAGTATAGAAATGCAGAGGGACCTCGGGGTGCAGGTGAACAAGTCTCTGAAGATGGCAAGCAAGTGGAGAAGATTGTGAAGAAAGCATATAGTATGCTAGCCTTTATAGGAAGGGGTGTAGAGTACAACAGCTGGTCTTTAATGTTGCAGTTGTATAAAACACTGGTTAGACCTCATTTGGAATACTGCGTCCAGTTCTGGTCGCCTTACTACCGGAAGGATGTGGAAACTCTGGAGAGAGTGCAGAGGAGGTTTACCTTTCAGCCACAAGTCCAGTTAATCTTTCAGCCACAAGTCCAGTTAGCCTGCTAGCCAACAAGATTTATAAAACAACTAGAAATGAAGCTGAAACCATTTCATCTTTCATAGCACACATACATATTCAACTTAACAATTATCCAAGCTCCTAATAACAGACAAGGACAAGTTTAACAAAAGTTGCACCTTATTTATTGCCACTTACAGTAAACTCTGACTCAATGTAATGAGCCTATAACAGGCTATTAAATATTAAGAACAGGAAACACACTTAATGCATCCGTTTATAAATGCCAGTAAATTATAGCATTACAACCTCTTGGAGAAGTTCCCCTGCACTGTAAATTTGACTACCATCCAAAGGCCTTAAAAATAGCTGCATTTATGAAAAATGCACATGAATACAGATCATGTCGAGGTCAAAACTGCTTTGAACGTCTGTTTTATTTGTTGTACAGAAACTTTTTTCATCTAAATTATAAAACCCTTATCAGACCCCACTTGGAGTACTGTGTGCAGTTCTGGTCGCCTCACTATAGGAAGGGTGTGGAAGCTATTGAGAGGCTGCAGAGGAGATTTACAAGGATGTTGCCTGGATTGGGGGGCATGCCTTATGAAGATAGGTTGAGAGAGCTAAGTCTCTTCTCCCTGGAGAGACGAAGGTTGAGAGGCGACCTGATAGAGGTTTATAAGATGTTGAGAGGAATAGATAGGGTGGATTCTCGGAGGCTATTTCCCAGAGCTGAAATGGTCGCTACAAGAGGACACAGGTTTAAGGTGCTGGTGGGCAAGTACAGAGGAGATGTTAGAGATAAGTTTTTCATTCAGAGGGTGGTGAGTGAATGGAATTGGCTGCCATCAGTGGTGATGGAGGCAAACTCGCTGGGGTCTTTTAAGAGACTTCTGGATGAGTACATGGGATTTAATGGGATTGGAAGTTACAGATAGTTCTATGGCCTGGTAGGTGTAGATATGATCAGCACAACTTATGGGCCGAAGGGCCTGTTTGTGCTGTAGTGTTCTATGTTCTAAATTCCTATAAGATCAGGAAGAGAGTAGGGAGATGAAACTGCACAAAGCCGAATCATGAGCTAGGTTTAATAATCTCAATTTTATTTATAGCACATAGAATACTACAGCACAAATAGGCCCTTTGGCCCACAAGTTGCGCTGATCATGCCCATACCTACTAAGCCATAGAACTATCTGTAATTCCCAATCCCATTTAATCCTAATCCTTCTGCAGCAAGACAGTTCCGATCCACAAGGCCAAAGCCCCTTGGATCACATGATCTCTCACCTTCTCAAGAAGTCTTGCATGGGGGAACTTATCAAACATCTTGCTGAAATCCATGTAAACCACATCCACCACTCTTCCTTCGTCAATGTGTTCAGTCACATTTTCAAAGAACTCCACTAGGCTTGTAAGGCATGACCTGCCCTTGACAAACCGTGTTGACTATTTCTGATCAAGCTAAACTTCTCTGAATGCTCATAAATCCTGTCCCTCAGGATCCTGTCCATCAACTTAACAACCACTGAGGTCAGACTCACCAGTAGGTAATTTCACAGCCTATCCCTGTTCCCTTTTTTGAAAATAGGAACCATATCTGCAATCCTCCAGAACCTCTCCCTTCTCCATTGATGATGCAAAAATCATCGCCAGGGGCTCTGCAATCACTTCCCTCATCTCCCACAGTAACCTGGGGTACATCCCATGTTAGGGTTACAAATCTTTGAAAGTAACATTATGAAGCAAATACAGTTCTGCAAAATTTATTAAGAATACATCATATGTTAGTTACTTTAGTCTGGATCACTTAAATTAAGTCCAAGGCCCAAAATCAGGAGTACATTAGGCCAATTGTTCAGATGCAAAGTAGTTCCCTTGCACTGTCCTGAGAATTTCTACATCAAGGTTTCTAAAAAGCAATAATTTGTATTATTAGGATCCTTGCTATGATGCCCCCAAACAGTTGGATTTAATTGTTAAGGAATGAATGGTCCAATAATACTGTGGCAGATAATACCAGATTGTTTCAAGATATTATATTACGCATGGATATAAACATAATATCTATAATATACCACAAATAATAAAATCACATATCAACATGATCAGATAGTATGAAGCTTGAATCAAAACCTAAAATAATAGTACTGTGAACTGGAGTAAGCTGATGTTTAAGCAGAATTAATGCATAATAAACAGATCTCTATATTCAATTAAAATGAAAATTGAAATGCTGGAAACAATAAATTTTAAAAACATGAATCTTATCATAATGAAGAAATGTGACATTCTGCAGATATGAAATTAGCTTTGCAGGGCAAAGAAAATTTTTCAGGAGCAATGTAAAATTGGTATGCTGTTAAAAGCTCAGTTATGCCTCATTTAACAAACTGAATTTTTTTCAAGGGGTTTGCAGTCAGACTAATAAACACATAAAAATAAGCTCTCAGCAGTTTGATTCCTAATTGACTGAATCTGGAGGAATTTCAACACTACATTCTATGGAGAAGCTTAGGGTCACTTCTGGGTGTCTGCTCTGCATTAAACTGTGCCTAAAACATTTCTGTGTTCCAGAAATGCAGACACTTTCAGAGAAGAAATGATGGTAAATGCTAACAGTTTCACCTTTATTCTTACCACTAAATCTGGGCCATTGAGGGACACATTTCTTCATTCAGATGTGGTCCTACTTGCAAAATTTCTGTTGCTAAACTATAAAATTTGGCTTGTACCTATGCTGAAAAGACAGTACAGCACACATCTTGCATTATTTAAATGTTAAGCTGCTTAATTTTGAAACAAACAGTATAAAATATATCATGAAGTTGGCCAGAAGTACACGCTTTATGGGAACTCTAATTCTCAATAGCTGCCAAATCCTTACAAAGTAGGTATATTGGCAAATGGGTTCAAAGTTTTGAATAATGAATACTTATTTGTAATATCTATGCACTTAAAATGGCCTTAAAATAACTCATTCATTCTATTTGTGTTCACAGTTCAGCTTGAATTGGTAATACAAAGATTTGTGAACCTGTCAGGATACCGTATTTCAAATAGGTTTTTTTAAAAAATGTTTCCTTCTTCCAGAGAGTACAAAATTGTACAGAAAGGATTAAAATCCAGTTGGGATAAATTGGCTAACCTCCAAAAAAAATGGCCATGGAGATTTTGATTCACGATTAACTTGGACCCACTCATTTTGTTGCAGCAAGCACAATAAATTGCTGCTTGTTCTCTTAAAAGATTGTTGCACATTGCTAGCTCTCTCCATAATGCTCATTAGCTGCAAGCATCAGCAAGGGGCCTGACATTCCAGGGGACTCACTCTATTTAAAGAAAGCCTCTAACAGGGTAGGTGCATTAAGTGATGGAATTTGTTTTCAAAAGTTAATGTGGCTATGAGGTGAATGTGGGAGTGTGCGCATCAAGATTTTCAGAAAATGGCCTTCAGGTATGAGTACAAGATTTGAAAAACAGAAAAGGTGTCCTGTCTATCCAGAAAGGGCAGGAAGTTCTCCAGAAAGGTATCAGGACGTGATGGGAAGAAGAGGCTGTGAAGGTCATGCCAGAGGTGTTGTTCAAGGGCATGAATGCCCAAGTGGCATATCCTATGAACTGCACAGATAGCTTTATCCACTGATTAATTCCCTACATTGCCATCCCTGCTACCATTTTTTATTAATCAGTTACCTACCCTTCAGTTCACCTTCACGCACTTAGCACCATTGCAAAACACTATGTATTGACAGCAGTTTACCACAACAGCCAGATCATCCAGACCCATTGCAGGTCACTTGCACATTTCCTGCAAGAAAGAGCTAAACGTGAAAAAGTAGGCAGATGCAATGAACTGGTGGAGGAAAAGTACAGGTGTGATACTGAATGTTTAAAAGCTCATGCAAAAACAGTACTATGCTGCAACAGGAAGGGGCATTTCTGAAGCTGCAGCCATTTATCTATAAATAACAAGGATATCTCCATACTGAATTCTCCTTCTCTCATCCCACTTCTCCCTCATCACACAATCTTTTCTGATGCATGTGTTATAGATGGCATAAGCATGCACTTCTTAGTTTCGCCTCACCATAGTTCAAACCTCGCTGTTTTTTCATTCCAGACAACCTTCCTAATCAGAGAAGGAAGAGATAGTTTGCAGTAGAAATGTAGAGGTACCATCATACAATCTGGTGGCAGCAGCACAGTGGTTATCACTGCTGCCTTACAGCGCCAGGGACCAAGGTTTGATTCTCTTGGTCTATGCGAGTTTGCACATTCTTCCCATGTCTGCTTGGGTTTCTCCAGGCGCTCTGATTTCCTTCCAAAAGACATGGTTAGGTGTGGTTAAAAATGGTTAGGTACATTGGCCTTGCTGAATTCTCCCTCTGTATACCCAAACCCACTGGAATATGGTGACTACAGAATTTTCACAGTAACTTTTTCTGCAATGCAATGTAAGCCAACTTGTGACTAATAAACTTTACTAGCTAACTAACAATCTGTCACTGTCTGCCATTAGCTCAAAGCCAGACAGAAGGGTTATTATAGAAGTTAGGATTAAAGTAGGACATGGCAAGACATCAAATAGGAATGCACATGTGCAAGGATGGAAGAAAAGGGTAGTGTAGTTGCCAGCTTGTCAGAAGACAAGATCACAAACTCATCCTGCTGTTCAGGAATCAGATGAGGACTGTGATGAGCCAGAATACAAAAGAAATCTCACAGACACACTGGAAAGTTTGTCAGAAAGCATGTCAAGGAGGATTCCACGACAAAGTTGACACAAGACCTTTTGCAAAATCTGAAGCCCATTCATTCCATGTCATGGATAGGAGGGGAGTCGGGAGTCAATTTAAAAAGCCCCGATTTCCTCACTCTCTACTGGTCTGTAAATTCAGATTTTCCCCTTTAAATGGTGGCATATATTTTTGGAATGTTCCAATCCTTTATTAATGACTTGCACAACAAACTTGAGGCTAGATGAAAATAAAAGAATATTTTGTTTGTGTATTTCTATTCACACACAGGTACGTGTATGCAAGAGGAGTTTCTCAACATCCAACCTCTCTTTTTCACTCATACAATAAATGGGGGACAACGGAAAAGGAAGTGTGTTTCAGGCACAACCACAATAAAAATACAAGTATTGGTTTTACATGTGTTCAGAACCATAAGTCAATTGGAATGTTTCTTCCGAGGGGAGGTTGCTGACAGTAGAATGTTCTGTCCTCTGGGAGAAGACACACAAATGAACTAACCTGGAGGCACAAAAGTTCCAAAGTTTCACCAATTGGCAGGTTTGACAAGAGTCTAAGTTCTTTCTGCTACCACTGGCTTGATGGTAGACAGCACAGGCTCTTGCTCTGTTCACTTTGGAAGTCAAATACGAATCGCCGAAGTTCTGTTCCAACAGACAAGATCCCAGCGAAGCTTAGAGTGGCCATGTGACGTAACTCCTCGATGTCGGACACAGGGTGCGAATCCCAAAGACTGGAATCTAGGTGTTTGATTGGATTCTGGATTCCTTTTGTTTTTGGAAACGGGTGTCTGGTTAATTTAACTGATGTTCTCTTTGTCGAAACTATTTTGTTATGGCTGCTAATGCTTTGGCCATTAGCACCACTATGAGAGATATCAACTTGCAAAGGTTTTACCTTGTTAAGAATTAACTGGACCAAACTCCTCATCCCTGTGGCCATTATTATCTTGAATCTGCTACAAGGCATCAAGTGACTGGCTAAACCACGTGTCAGCTCAGCAATTCTCTTTTTTAATAACGGTACCGAAAAAAAAACTTTAAAATAGTCCTGTTTAAATGTTATATATTTTTATTTTATCACTCACATCTCAACAATGACATATGGGCAGTCACCTCCATCAGTATGCACATGAAACCATAATGGGGTGTCTGTTGGCTGATGCCAAAGCTTGCATTACAGCATAAAAATCTTCGTGGGTCTGAGAACTGTCAAAAAATCTCAGAATGCTGCATTGAGCTCAGAGCTCCTATTCCTGCACTGGGTATCACTGTTCAAAGGGCCATCACAGCAGTCTTTCAATTTGTTCTGAAAAAGATCAGTAGGATTGCTGATGTGCTGCCCCCAGACAACACTAGTAGCTTCACAGAGTACAAACTAGAGCTGTCCTCTAGCAGGATAATAGTATTTCTGACCTTACTCCATCAGTGACTTTGCATGTTAGCTAGCTAATCCAGACTGCTGCTGTCCAGGCTGAGATAGTGTTCTGTGAAGCTAAGCCCTCCAGACTCTAAGAGGCTTAAAGTTACCCACAATGGGCATCTACAACCTCCACATCTCCCAATGACAGCCCTATGCTGCAGTGACTGGGGAAGTATCTTGTAGAGCACCAAGAAAACAGGTACGAAAGTTGATTATTTTTTTTCATTCATGATGACATAGTGGCATAATGGAGCAGCAGGGTAACACAGTGGTTAGCACTGCTGCCTTAGATCTAGGTGACTGTGTGTGGCGTTTGCATATTCTCCTCATGTCTATGTGGGTTTCCTACAGGTTCTCTGGTTTCCTCCCACTGTCTGAAGTTGTGCAGATTAGGTGGACTGGCCATGTTAATTTGCCTTAGTGTTTCAAAATGTGTAGGTTAGATGGATTAGCCACGATAATTGTATGTGGATGTAGCGAAAGGATAGAGGAAAGGGCATAGGTAAGACAGTCTGTCAGAGAGTCAGTGCAGACTTGGTGGGCAAGATGCCCCTCTCTACTGTGAATGGGGAGGTGTAGCTGAAGGTACCGGTATTGCCCACAAACTATTTATGAAATAAAGGGTCTGTTTGTGCTAGATCTTCCCATCCTCACATTCTTGCATTTACTCCTCTTCCTGCTATTCAACATCTCATCTGAGAGATGGTGGTAAGGACTATTCCAGCATATGCAAGATACCACCATAAAACTTAATAAGTCATCGTTAGACCTCTTTGACAGAAGATGGTGGGAGACAGTATGTCCAGGATGCATGGGATTACGTTGGCTGCTTTCCTGAGGCAGCAGGAAGTGTAGACAGACTGTCTACACTTCCCAATGGATGGGAAGCTGGTTTGTGTGATGGACTGGGCTACATTCATAACCCTTTATAACTTCTTGCGGTCTTGGTCAGAGCATCGCAAGCTTACATCCATATTCCATCAACATTTATTTTAGTAGCACTAGCTAAACCAGGTATGCATGATATGCTAAAATGATAATCCTGATATTGAAAACTTAAATAGAAATAATTCCTTTGGCAGCATTTTCTATTGTGAGATTGTTTGATGCACTGTCTCGGAAACAAAAATCTTTGTAGTATCTGTGGATACCGACTTCGTGTTCTGTCATTGCAGGAGGGAATTAGGTGTACGTTTCTTCAATTCCCAACAGTCCATTCTATATTTTGTAGAACAAGGTCTATTTCTCACCCTCCTTTGTTGAAGTAATTCTCACTCCAAATCAAGGAAACACTTGTGTATTTCCCATACTGATCTGTGCAGAACTGTCACTGCATCACTTCAGTCTTAGAAATGTTTCTCACCATACAAGGATCCCACAGCTAACTCCAGGGAATGGGCAAACAAATATTGGTAAATTAGAAGCTGATATTTTATTGCAATAGCAAAGACTCCTCTTTAGATGTTATCTTCAAAAAGGGGGAATCCTCATTATACCCCCAATTGTATAGGGTTAAGGCAGGGCTTTGGCTGGAGTGTGCGGTTTGCAAATGGCCGTACTTGTGATATTAAGTAAATGTACCTTTAAGGGTACATATCTTAAAACACTGAAAAATCACCACCACCTCAACAAGATGTGATGTATTTATCCAGGATTTGTACTCCATTTACAAACAGGGGCAGTCATAAAAAATAGCAGGAATGGACCATTTGAGACTGCTCCACCATTCGTTATCATTGCTGATCCCTCTTCCCTCTCTATCCCTTTGATACTTTCAGCCCCAAGAGCTATACCAAATTCACCACCCTCTGGGTGAAGAAATTTCTCCTCACCTCAGTTCTAAAAGGGAATAGTTCTAAGTCTACTCTTTATCCTCAAGGTATAACCACTAGGGCAGTGTGGTAGCACAGTGGTTAGCACTTTTGCTTAACAGCTCCAGAGATCTGGGTTCAATTCCTGGCTTGGGTCATGGTCAGTGTGAAGTTTGCACATTCTCCTCGTGTCTGCATGGGTTTCCTCCCACAGTCCAAAGATGTGTGGGTTAGGTTGATTGGCCATGCTAAAATTGGCCTTTAGTGTCCTGAGATATGTAGGTTAGAGGGATTAGCGGGTAAATGTGTAGGGATATAGGGATAGTCTGGGCGGGATTGTGGTCAGTATAGGCTTGATGGGCCAGATGGCCTCTTTCTGTACTGTATGGTTTCTATGATTTCTAGTTCTAGAACCCGCCCCATCAGGGGCATTCTTTCTATATCCAAGCTGTAAAACCTATTGCATATCCTTGTTCTGTGCTTTTTTTTGAAGAGCACTAAAAGACATGCTGTTTAATTATTTCCATGGTAACAGAAATAATCAGAAAGTAACAAAGGAACTGGTGCTTCCATGTTTGTTGAGGTGGTATTAAGAAGAGAGTTGCAGCTCTACGATAAGACAGTAGTGAGTCCAAAAAAAAGAGACTTTCAAACATCTTTTCTGTACCTCTTAATTAGCCCAGAAGATAACCAACAAAGGCACTCCAAATTTAGCTCACCTGAATTGGATCAGAGGTGTGTTATTTATGACTCCAAGTTCTGAACATACTGATATCAAGTCCCCAGTGTGAGCTCAAACTGCTGGTCTCACTTTGTAAGCTCTTAACAAAATGTTCATGTCATCGCCAAAAATTAGATTAAAAGACTTGAGTTTGTGTAGATTCATTTTCTGAGAAAAGAAGTGTGAATTTTACTTGATTTTTTGCAATGATTTTTGTAGTACAGATCTTTGTTTAACTCACTTGATCAAAGACAACCAGTTTCAAAGACATATTCTTTGTCATTACCAGTATTACAGTTTCCTGACCTAAAGTCAGTTAAAATGATGGTTGTGAAAGAATTCAAATACAGGCCTCAGTATTCATTCTACAAAGATGCCTTGGGTCAGATTTTTATCCCGCCAGAACATAGGCAGGATTAAAAATGGCAATTCTCATCTCCCATTCCTGTCATGCAACAGTTTGGGTAGCAAACCCATACAGAGCAATCTTTCCCTTGCTTACACCATTGTGAGGGTCGGAATTTTAGGCACACTGCCATTTCCATGGAATCATGCCCATTTTTGTCATCTACATGGTTCACAGCCCTCCCAGAGGTATCATGAATCACGGGAGGAGCCTGGTTTGGAGTTGGGAATCTTTTCACAGGCAAGTTCGAAAGGTGTTGACAACTCCACATCATATCATAATGGTATGTGAACAGTTAAGTATGTTTTAATAGTGTGGCTCATGATGGGACTTTGTTTAGAAAAGATAAGTAACAATCAAATTGACCAGTATTGCGAATGTGTCCAGTTCCATTAAAGTACTTTACCCAATTGATAAAGTGCTCATCTGCATTCAGATTATAACATGTGAATTGTCCCATGACTTTTTGATTAACAGCGAAGCTAGCTATTGGAATATCACATTGGATGACATGCATTACTTTTTTCAGAAGTTTTAATGTATTCAGCTCTGGAAGTAATGACGACAGTTGTTCAATGAATCCATTATGAACATTTAGCTGACTTCCAACCCCAACTAATCAATTTAGATTGGGAGTGTTAACAAGAACTCAAATGGACTGAGAGCTTTGATTTGATTGATAGCTTTCTAAGTATTTAATTAGAGAATATTTCAACAATTATGACTACTTAAGTGATAATCAGCATTCAAGTGGTGATTGAATGCTTGTTTGTTTGATTAACAGTTTTCCGAACAGAAAATAGGATTAAGGTTTTTGAATAGCTGTTTTTTATTTTGGCAGTTTCATGATATTTCAAATACTTCCTAATATTATCATAAGGCTCATAAGTTCTGTCCATAGTAAGTACTGGGTGAATGAGCATAAGAGAATGAAAATGTGGATAAGAAGGAGGCATGGGATGAGGTATGAGGTATGTGAGAATGAGATGCGAGGGTGAAAGTTTTTCACAGTCATGTGCAGATGCCCCAGTGAACAGAGTGGGACCTTCCAACATCCCTGCCACAGCATGCACCTAACTCTGTTCGCACCTCTGTCCTGCTTCTGGAGATAGGGTAGCGAGGCTATCAGCAGGCACTGCCAGGCAGGAGGAGCAATTACAATATCAGGAAAAGGCCCAACTCAGAATTCCTATATCATGGATAAAAAAACTGGGCCCAGTAAAGTTAGCAAAACAGAACTGTATGCAGCATGCTAACATAACAATTTAGAATGGTATATGTTGATAGGTAAGCATGACCCACAAAATTCATGAAAACAGGAAGTAGGGTTTGAAGATTTTAATAATAAAATATCACTGTTATTACTCCTAAATTACAACATTCTTATAGATGGGACCAATACTAGGAATGCACAAATGTTGTGGTATTTAAGGGATAGGGAAATCAGAAATGAAACAGAACAAACTTTGAAAAATGAGAATGTTTTGCAAATTAAGTTACAAGCTAATAATGATAAACAGATTTACATTGTATTTCTGTGCTCATTTAGCAGAAATTGTTCAGAAACACAACAGATCTCAACTAATGTTAAAACCTTCTGCTTAAAATTGATAAAAACAATATCTCACAAGATCATTTGATTTGGAGGTGGAACTTGAGGATGGAAATCTCTTGTTGTCTAAGTTACTCAAGTGTTTGGGTTCTGACAGCCTAATGTTGAAGGGCATCCAAACTGCATTCCCACTGGGCTCAAGCAAGTGAGCTGCCATCTATTAATCCCCTATATATCTGGTTGACTCAATGTTGATAAGCACCATCGGCATGATGCTGGAACAACAAGGAAGATAATACTCATGTTTTTGAATCCAGTGTGTTCAATAATTTATCACAGCAAGAGATTTGACAGTCCATGACATTCTGCAAGGATTCTCAAAAATTTCTACACTTACCACATGTTGCAAAGCTTCCTGCCAATGTGCTGCAGTCCTTGGGGAAAAAAAAGTGTACATAGGAAATAACAAGTCAACTGCCACATCAAATTGATCACAATCTTTATTAATTGTGAATATAAATATGGAATTGAAAGCAATTATATAATACTGAAAATACATATTCATTCATTATCTAAACAAAACAGATTGCAAATAATAATATAGTTTATTTCATTAATGATCCTTTCATCGCCATTCTCTTTGGAAAATTACTAACCTTAATTCCAACATATACATATAATTACTAAATGTTTCTTCTGCTTTTAACAACTCTATTAACATTTTTGTTTCAGAGTCGAATGGCTGAGAGTTTGCGTCTCTTTGATTCTATCTGCAACAACAACTGGTTTATCAACACCTCACTCATCTTGTTTTTGAACAAGAAAGATCTCCTTGCAGAAAAGATCAAACGAATTCCGTTAACAGTATGTTTCCCGGAGTACAAGGGTCAGAACACATACGAAGAAGCTGCTGTCTACATTCAGCGGCAGTTTGAGGACCTGAACCGCAATAAGGAAACTAAAGAAATCTACTCCCACTTTACCTGTGCCACAGACACCAGTAACATCCAGTTTGTTTTTGATGCAGTTACTGATGTGATAATTCAAAATAACTTGAAATACATTGGGCTTTGCTAGATAATACTCCCACCTACCATTGAACAAAATCCACACAGGGATTCAGGAGGTTAAGAATAAATATAAACAGGAGAAATGCTGGATTTGGCAGCAAAAGAGGGTGAGGAAAATTACCACAATGACAATAACTGGATGAGGTCTGAGCTACTACACTGAACAGCTTAACAATTCACCAAGATTCTAGTGATTCACAATCCAGCATCGTGAGTTCCAGTATGGAATCATGAGAAACACTGTGATCTCTGATAATAACTTGTCCTTTTTATGTGACGTGACTAAGCTCTACTTTATTTTCAGTGACTTGGTAAGCTCCCTGTCGTTCCAGACATCAAACTTGCAATCTGAAAAACCAAAATCTGACTTCGCTGTATGCCATGTCAAATATAACCAGTCAAGAGAAATGCAGGCAACGGCTATTTTCTTCTTCTTGAGCTATTCTTTGACTCCTTGTAAATAAGAAATAATATTGTTGAAAGATTTTTTTTTAAAAAAATGAACATTTAATTTCCCAGATACAAGTGATGTGTGTAATGTTCCGTCCTCCATTTTTGTTCTGAATTGCACATGTTGTTCAAACAATTGATACCAAGATTACATCGTACTGGTCTCATTGCAATGGAATCATTGATCCAGTTCCACAATTCAGTACAGAAATTCTACAGGGAAGAGCGAAAAGAACAACATCGAAACTGTTGAAATTGTTGTGCTCTACAGACTTTATACTTTTTGGTTAGAAAATGGAAACAATTAAAAAAAACCACTGACTGATAAATGAGGCAGTTTTGTTCTGTTAACTGTTCTGACAATTGTTCCAACTTGCTGAATTGATAAAAGCAACTTTTGATGGCCAAAAGACATATTTGTAACTAAAATTGAAATGCTCAGCATACAGCATTGATTTTTCTTTTGTTTCTCATGCAACATTCACACGACAGAAGTATGTAAATATATTAGAAAAATATAAAGCACACTCGGAAAAGAAAATGAAAAACACGTCAACAAAGTCCAGTATGTGTATTAACAGTAAAGGGCTTTGAGATAAATTTTAAAAACTGTTCACTTGAAGAAATGAAATAAAATGAATGACATTAGTGGGTAAGATGTGAAATATCCATTGTGATGATTTATGGTAATAACTGCCTATAATAACTTAGAGATTTGATTTCCTGGCATTCATCAGTGTGATATTTATCCAAGGTGTAAAACAATATCAGCATAAAATGGGTCATTTTTTTCAAAACACTCTGGGAGAAATATTTGTCTTCACTGCCTGCGTGGCAATCTGGGGAATCAGATCACCCACTTGCAGAAGAACACACCTCATTTTCATTCCAGAATGGTACACAAAGACAACACCATTCACATCAGATAAGAACATTTTCCAAAACCCATTTTCACAAAGGAAGCAGAGAAGTTTAATTATTGCTAGAATCACATCTTTTATTGTTTAGGACTGGGGACTCTGTAGGATTTTGATTACAGGATTCATTCTGTACTGAAATATGATTAGAAAGTGGCATTTAAGTCTCAAGGAATCAGTGGGTTACTTTGAACCAGTTTCATTCTGGGTCATCTATCCCTCCTTTTACAAAAGTGTTCTTTGATTTTATTTGTTCTTGCTTCTTCTTTTGAACGCTTCTCAATTTCTGTTTCTCCTTTGCTTTAAAAGCAACTTATGAATCACTTTTCGTGAGCCACAGATCAGAAAACTGATTGGGTTGGTTTATATTGCGCTGAACTTGAGCTTGCAAGAAATGGATGGGTTGGGTAGTGAATGGGGTTAAAATGCAAAAAATCTGGAACTGGAACTAAAGCAACCTCAAATCAGCTAACTTCCAATTTTAATGAAGCTAGAAAAAGAAGAAAGCAAACAACCCCCTCATGGGGAAACAGTTAAATATCATAAAGCCGTGTGCCATCAATTTAATAGCTATTCAATTTAAAATCAGAGGAAATTCCGCAACTTAAAGGAGACAAGAAGGATTGAATACATAAAGCCTTTACATTACTACTTACTGAGATGAAGAGGTTATTACAAGGAAAGGTTCAGCAGGTAAGGCCTACACTCATTGGAGTTTAGAAGCACGAGAGGTGATCTTACCGAAATATATAACATTCTACTGGCGTTCAACAGAGCAGACGCTGAGAGGATGTATTCCCTCGTGGGGGAATCCAGAGTTAGGGAACACAGTTTCAAAATAACTGATCTCCCATTTATGACTGAGATAAGGAGATTTTTTTTCCTCTCAGTTATTGGTCTGTGAAATTTTATTCCCCATTTAGCAGCAGAGACTGGGTCATTGAATATGTTCAAGATTGAATTAGACAGATTTTTGATTAGTAAGGGAGTCAAAGGTTATCTTGGAGGCAAACAGAAAAATGATCACAATTAGACCAGCCATGATCTTTTTGAATGGTAGAGCAGGCTCACAAAGGCATGACATATTCTTGCGCCTAATTCAAACAACTGATACCAAGATTTCATTGGGATCTTGTCTTGTGGGCCAGGAGGAACATACAAGTTTCCTTCAAACTCACCAAACTGACCCAGTTTAATTCCCATCTAATCCCCCATCCCCAGTGATCTGCTGATCATTGATATTTTACTTTACAATACTAACAGAAATCCACTGAGAATACGAGGGAATGGTGAAAGATGCAACAAATAAGATCCAACAACACTTCACCTTCCTGTCTCTCTTCTCCTCTGTCTTCACCAGGAATGCCTTTATTAATTTCGTCTCAAATTGCAAATGCTAACAATGGTGGAAGGTTATCCCTTGTCCTCAGTGGATCTCCCTCCTGTCCATTCCAGTTACTGTCACTTCCAAGGTTTCTATAAGAAAATTAATGCTCAGCCTTGGGAAGCAAAAATTATCACCCAAGGTTCTCACATGGAGAGAAATAACCTTGAGCAGCTTTCAAATCTTGCTTCTCATTAACTTTCTGCGATATCTCCAAAATAACCACGATACGGAACTTCTGAGCTCTTCTGCCATTACTTGCCAAGCTAACATGTGTTGCATTAATGGTCCTGTTTCAGCAATGCTGGAATTTCAAAGTGGGGCCATGACATAGAGGTGGGGCCACAGATGGCCAGAATCCCATTTGTCATCCAATGTCCATATGGAACAAACCGAGGAAAATAGCTTGGGGTTCCATCAGTGAAAGAGAGGCAAGCAAAAGGACAACTTTCACCTAATTTCTGCTGTACAGAAATTATTATATGCAAATTATTCAATCATCAGTGTTTATCCTGATCCTAACCCCCTTTAATCTAATTTTGGAACAGATGTTCAACTCCTTTTGAAAGAGAGAGATGAATAATGAACAACATATTTATAGCTTTTGTTAAGGTTCTGTTCAATTCTCTGGGCAATACATTTTTTGATCTCATATTTTCTTGAGGCTTGTTAATTTGATAGTTAAATATTATTCACCTAGGCAATCAGAAGCATTCCACGCTCCTAACATAGCCTTTTCAATAGTGGAGAGGTTTTGCGGAGTCACCTACTGCAGAATACCCAAACTTGAACCTGCCATGCAGCTACAGTATTTATGCGGCTGGTCTAGTTAACTTTCTAGTCAATGCTGATCCCAGCATATTAATGGTGGGTGATTCGGCAATGAAAATGCTATTTAATGTTATGAGATGTTTAGATTCTCTCTTGTTGGAGGTGGTCATTGCCTAACATTTGTGTGGCACAAATGTCACTTGCTACTTTTCATCCCAAACCCTGAATGCTGTCCAGATCATGCTACATGCAAAAATGACTGCTTCATTACCTGAGGAATCACAAATGAGATTGAACACTAAAATCAACAAAAATTGCCATTTCTGAACTTTTGATGGCAGGAAGGTCATTGATGAAGCAGCTAAATTTTGCAGGACCTAGGTCACTGCCCTGAGAAACTTGCAGGATGTTCTGGGACTGACAACAACTATAACCATCTTCCTTTGTGCCAGATATAACTGCAGTCAGCTGGGTCCACTGAAAACATTTTGGTTCCTCAAATTTGTCTTCTAATTGTGATTGGCACTACCAATCACAATCCCACAAGTCATGTTTCTGCAATTACCTGTTTCTGCCAAGCATGTAATATTCACATTAGTAGTCAGATCTCATACAACCCATGAGATCAAGAGGAGACTATAAAGAAATAATACCCAAATTACAGTTATACTAGCAGATCTAACATCCATGGTTTAAATTCTGAATGTGTGCCTCAAAAAGCCACACAAAGATCATGTTCATCTTGAATGGATGACTGATGGAGAAGAAACTCTAACAAAGAGTGGAAGTATGGATATTTTGTGTGGTTTAATCAGAAAATCATGGAATCTTATTAGTGTAAAAAGTGTCATCAGATCATTCAAAAAATCATATTCTATTCTATTCTGGAAATGAGATGGAGATGATATGTTGCAGAAGGATTATTATGAAACCAAAAGTGCCATATCTAATCCAGAGTAAGATCCTTAGATGATGCCATAGTCAAAGTCATTCAAATGATATCAATGAACTCTACCGAATGCAGAAGGCAAAAATCTGAAGGTTTAAATGCTTTGGTTGTGGTTAAATGTGTCTTTGTAGAATAAATTCATTTAATAAAATGTACCACATGTCTATGAAATACTGGTGTTTTTTTTCACATTCAGAATTGTGACCACCCACGCCAGTGGTTCACATTTTATTCTCAAGCATGTAAGTTGACTGCCTTTTTGGAAGGTATTTTGTAGGCAAAGGCAGATTTATACATGGCAAGATGTAGTATTCTTCTTTACGTAGCATCAAATGCAGAAGGTTTAAAACATTCCCTTGCCAAGGAAATGCACAAGGCTACCTAAAATAAAACGCTATTTCAAGTTCTTAATCATGCCCATATTTTTTCTGTATTTTTAAGTCAGATGGTTTTACATTGTTCCCAACTGCCATTAATATTTCATTTTCAGCCTCTTATTCCAATCTAATTTTTAAATTAATGGGCTGAGTTTCTGACTCTGTGGACATATCTTTAATAAAAACATTCATTTTAGTTACAGGTTTACAAAAAGTATTTGCGTCTTGCACATCAAAGTTTTTTTCTAAAATTTCAGTTTCAAGAGCCTCAATGGACATTCCCAAAAGCACTGGAGACAATGATATGTAACCCATAGCTACGTGATTTCCCAACACAAAGATAATACCTTAAAACAGTAAAGTAGGAATAACATCCATTATAACCAGGACTACTAACTGAGTCACATTGTAAACTAACTTTGAAATAAAAGGAATGGATAAACAGTTTCCATCAAGACGTTAATACCTTTTTATTCAGCAAACATTTTGGAAGATTCATGTTGCTTGCCAACAACAGTGATTGTGCTGATCCCATATCTAAGGATAATAATCAATTTGCCTATTCACCAGAAGACCACGGGAACATCCTGCCATTGAACAAAAAAAAAACTCGACAGATTACATCACCCGATTCATCCTCTCAGGGAAAATGACGGAAAATCCGTGCTTGGAATGAATTTCATTGATTACGACATTATCACAATTGAGTGGACAAATGTGACGTACTTGGTTTTTAACTTCCAACATTCAGCGTTCATGGGCAGAATTCTCCCAAAAAATTTCTAAGTGCCGAATTCACATTAAAAACTGGAGTAACTCCCACTGATTTTTTTTTAAAGCAGTATTTTCAAAATGAATCTCCCACACACTGAACATCACAGGGTGCCCAAGTGAGATTGATGTTGAAAATCAGTTGGCGGGACCGATTCCTGCCGAAGAGACCGGTAGCACAGCGTTGAGTGGGCCACCGTGCATGTGCCAAACTGAAAGCAGAGATCGGCATATGCACAGCAGCCTCACACTGCCGGCCTCCTATTCGCTGGCCAACCCCAGTCCTCCATCATTGGCTTGCAGAGCCCTTACTACCACCAACCCCTCCCCCCCCGATTTTTGGCCTCCCAGTCTTCCCCTCCCACCCCAATGCCACTTTTCCCTTGCCCTGCCCAGCAGTCCCAAAGTCCCCACACCACCTTCCCTCCCACTCCAAAGGCCAGCTCCATTCCGCCCTTTCCTCCCTTTGCCACTGATCCCAAGTGCAGAGTTACAACCAAATCGCTCACCCCCACAGCTCTCTCCCTGGTGGGCAGTGCCAAGTACACCTTGGATATTGCCAGGAGGTAATGTTGGCTCTAAGCTGGCAATGCCTAGGGGGCATCCCCCACCTTACTCCTGAACATTCCAGTGGATCAGGTCACGGGGAGCTTTTGTAAACCCTATTGGACTGGACCACTCCTCTTAGATGTGCGGTATGGGGTGGTCTGGTAATGGAAGAGAGGCTAGTGGGTCCAAAGCCTCAAGTCCCAGGCCCGCTAATCAGATGGTAATCCTTATTATAATATTAAAATTAGTTCCACACCAATTTCTGACATGGAGCTGATGCTGCTAGAAATCTGGGATCCAGAAAAGCCCAGAAGGGAGCCTGCTAAATGGCCTCTATTTATATTTCCCGGCCCACTGCACTATTGGAGCAGCACAGCCAGCTGAGAGAATTGATCCCTTTGTGACTATTCTTGCAGCAAAAGTTGCTTTTCAGTCCTCTTCAATTAAACCTGTCCTCCGTACCCTCACTTCCACTAACCCAAGGGCTTGGTCTTTACCTTCTAATACCCTTTCGTCACCAATGGCCTGACCTTTCTATCATTCCATTTCCCTGAATGGTTCCAAAATGGGACTTGTGACAATCTTAATGAGTTAACTTAATCACTTGCCATTACTGAGACTTCTGCTATTTTACAGACTTTGTGGTCTTCCAATGAGACTTTAACCCGAAGGAACACAAATTTTTAATTCCTCCACCAACATTATCTCCCTAAAGTTACTGAAGTTCTGGTCCAGCTTCCATCAACTTACACACCTATCGATCACTATTCCCTTTTCCCTGACAAATTCTACATACATCTGATCTATTCTTCTCAAATTTTCTAAATTTTGTCTGTAGGCGTTTGACACCAACTCATAAGCATTGAGCACAACGATCTTCATCGTCTTTTAATCACGAGTGCTCTGTTGAAAGAGATGAGTACACCTCCAAAGCCTTGCCTACCAAAACACGTCTTAGAAGCACAGACCACTGTTATTTTGATTATTTAGATTCATGATAATTTTCTCAAATGACAGGTAGTACACCTCTATTCGTGTCATCCTAAATTTAGCTACTGTAGAAATTCTTTCCCAAAATCAACCATTCTCACTGAGTCAACCTCGTTTACAGTAACTTCACTGCAGTGTTAATGTAAGCCTTACTTGTGACTAATAAATAAAATTTAACCTTTATTTCCTCTCACCAACTCAAATTGCATAATTGGAACTCGTGCTCCATTGAGATTTTTCACGGCTCTATCTCCTTCCTCTAGTTAATTTCAGTCTAAAACAATCTTAGTTTTATTTCTTTTTCAATACTGGTCAGTTATACTCAATCACTATACAACTATTCCTTTCTTATCAAACCCCAGACACTCAAGAATCCTCTTAGCTCCTGATCATGTGTTAATCCTCACATACTCTGCTAATTCATCTTTCCCCAACTGCTTTAAGTCTCTGAGAGCCAGGTCCATTCTCTGAACAAAGGCTTGACCGATGTTACCCATATCAATTTCCCAATACATTGAAGGAAAAGCAAACATGAAATCTTATTTGTTTAAACATTGGAAAAGTTCCAATGAACCCTCTTTAGCTCTGGGATCATATCATTCGAACTTGAGAACTTGATTTTTTTCATGATCCCCGTGGGAGTAACAAACCTGAATAAATTTACTAAATGATTCCCACATGAAGAAATTACCAAGATTTCACTTTTTGCAACTTTTACATGAAAATAAATCAAAACAGTGCAAATTACACATCAATTAACAGGCAAATAATACTTCAAACAAAAAGGTATATTTCACTTTAAATAATTGATAAAGCAAAGATACATATTACGTGACTACCAGCACCTGCATCATTCTCTGCCTAAATGTCATTCTACATAGCTGTGCAGTTCCATGACATGCTAATCTTTATTCATGCAAGAAAGGAGAGAGTCCTATCCAGCAACAAATTTTACATTTGACTTCTATGGGTATGATAATCCTTTTTTTTGTACAAAACCATGGTGTAAAATTATTTAGTGAATAAACTGATCTCATCTGGTAGACAAAGCATTTATATCAGATTGGTAATGGGTATGATCATCATCAGCAAGGCACACTTCTACAAACCCTCTCTCTTTCAGAGACCTGATGGTGTAGCATTCCAGGGTTCCTTTTACATAGAGCAACAAATAAAACTTGTTCTGTTGTTCTGTGAATCGGGGGAACTCTTTATTGGTTGGAGTCATACCTAGCACAAAGTAAGATGTTTGTGATTGTCAAAGGTCAATCACCTCAATTGCAGGACATCACTATAGGAGTTCTTCACAGTAATGCCCTAGAATCAATCATCTTCAGTTGCTTCATCAATGACCTCCCATCATAAGACCAAAAGTGGGGATGTTCACTGATGATTACACAATGTTCAGCACTATTCATGATTCCTCAGATACTGAAACTGTCCATATTAAATGCAGAAAAACCTGGCTGACAAGTGGGAAGTAACATTCACACCACACAGATACCAGGCAATAATCATCTCCAACAAGGGAGAATCTAATGACCACTCCTTGACGTTCAATGGCAATAGCATTGCTGAATCCCCCACGATCAACATGCTAGGGGTGGTGTTACCATGACCTGAAACTGTACTGGACTAGCCATATCAATACAGTGTTATAAGAGTAGGAGGGAGGCTAGGAATCCTGTGGTGAGTAACTCACCCAATTCCCCAAAACCTCTCCACCATCTGAAAAGGCAAAACCAACAGCGTGATGATATAGTTTCCATTTACCAAGATGAGTGCAGCTCCAAAAACACTCAAGAAACGCAACATCATTCAGGACAAAACAGTCCACTTAATTGGCATCCAATCCACATTCAGTCTCTTCGCCATTGAAGCACAAAGGCAGCAGTGTGTACCATCTACAACATACACTACAGCAACTCAGCAAGGCTCCTTCGATACCATCTTACAAAGCCATGACTGCTACCATCTCAGCTGATGTTAGTAGATACTGAAGAACACCACTTGGATGTTCCCCTCCAAACCACATACAAACCAGAACTTGGAAAAATGTTGTTTTTCCTCACTGTCACTGACTCAGATTCCTGGAACTCCCTCCTTAACAGTATTGTAGATGTATTTACACCATATGAACTGTGGCATTTGAAGAACTTCCTCGTGTGCAATTAAGGATGGGCAGTAAACGTTGCCCAGCCAGTGATACCCAAATCCCATGAATAAAAAACGTTCACAGTTTGGCCACTTATAGGAAAACACCCAGATATTTTTAAAAGAAATTTACTCCATCCTTAAAGTTACAAAGCCAATACTCAGAATGGACCGGGCAAACCCAAATTCATCCTTTGCTTGCTCCAAAATCCAAATGCAAAATCCAATTGAATCCAATTCATGATTCCCATAAGAGAGACAAACAAGATCCAAACTGACAAGATAAGGCTAAGGCTTCACACGTCATCATCTTGGGCTTGATCTTAGCCAGAATACTCAGAGTTTCCAACCTATTTACACAACTTTTCAGGTTTCAGTCTTTTTTGGCTAGCTTGCACATGGTGTCCATTAATTCTTATATCCTACAGAAAAACTGACCTCTTTCTGAGAGTCATTTGCTTATTCTCCTCCCAGAAATTTGTCATATTGGTTTGTCTACTTACTCTTTGACTCTGTATCTGTATCTGTACCTTCACCCTCATATCCTCAACTTTTCCCTCTCCTTTCTGTCTGCCAATCACATGACTTCTTTCTTAACTGCCTTCCTGTTGGTACTACGTCCTGGTCAGGTTGCAGGTCAAAAGGATGAGTATCTCTTATTATCCAACAAATTCGCAATTAATCCCTTTGCTATTAGTGGAAGCTCTTAAAAGTCATTTTCAAAAATTCTCAGAACCAATTACAGATTCCACAAACATTTTAAACAAATTACAAATTTCCCTTACAGTTCTGCTTCCAGATGAAAGATCATCACACTTTGACCCAGACACCAGCTCATTAAATTTTTTCTAAATGTCATTGAGAATTTATCTGAAGCAAATAGAAAAGTAAATTTAGTTTTTCATTTTTCTTTAGTTCTTTTCGAAGGGACTTCCATCTTACTATTGGAATGTTCCCTCCCCTTATATTTAATCATTATTCCATGGCATATTACATTAAAAATCCAAAACAGTCAGCCAGAGAGTGCCAACAACTGATTAAAACAATTTAAGATGTCATTTCAAAGATTTAAGAGAATTTCCATCCACTAAAGAAATCATGAAAATAATGCAATTTCATTTATTTTTGATATGGCTCAATTGTCAGAAAACACTCAAACATGACTTCCAAGCCCAGCCAATGTATTAGGATATTTGATTTACTTGTAGTTTTTTTTATTACAAATCCTTCATCTAAACTAAAGTTTTTCAAATTCTTCCTCAGTAATTTCCTGTTGTTCTAAGGATTGTTTGAATGATTAAAAAAAATTAACTATTTTAGTATTTAATAAAACAAGCTTCAAGCGATTATAAATTAAGGTGGCACAGTAGCACAGTGGTTAGCACTGCTGCTTCACAACTCCAAGGACCTGGGTACAATTCCGGGCTTAGTTCACTGTCTGAGTGGAGTTTGCACATTCCCCTCGTGTCTGCATAGCTTTTCTTTGGGTGCTCCAGTTTCCTCCCACAGTTCAAAGATGTGGAGGTTAGGTTGATTGGCCACGCTAAAATTCCCCTTAGTGTCCTGAGATGCATAGGTTAGAAGGATTAGTGAACAAATATGTAGGGATATGGGGGTAAGGTCTGGTTGGGATTGTAATTGGTGCAAACTTGATGGGCCAGATGTCCTCTTTCTGCACTATTGGGTTCCTATGATTCTACATTGAGAATTACAAATGAGAAATGAATTACCAGTTCAAATCTTGAATTGTTTTGAAAGGATATTTCAACCCAAAAAATATGATTATAGAATTGTCCTTTTTGTTATGTCTCCTTTTAGCCAGATTCTACATTAAATAAAATTTCTTGCGTCAGATTGCCCTTTGATGGCTACAGAATGCATTTCCTGTTGCAATCTATGCACATAATGAGATTTACACAAAGGTAATTACAATAAACCATTACTGTAGGTTTATTGCAAAATGACTACATTTGTTTACAGAAATTTTTACAATTGATACTGTTAGTTACATGTTTTTGCATTTGTTTTTGCAATTTAATGGACACAAACCATAATGATTACAAACTAATGCATTGTATTTTTAATTCAAAATTAGTCAATTCAAGTGATTGGATTTTTCAAACTTTTGGCACAAATAACTTCAAATTATAAGACTACACTGTCATAGTAGCATGAACAATAGTTTGTTACATTTCACATATACAGTAGATTTAAAGATGCATATACAGAACAAAAATTATGAAGCTTAGAATTAAAATTTCTGAACCATTTTGGTAACCAATGAGCTAGAACTTGCTAACAAAGCAATATAATGGCACTTTCCATTATTTATGGAAGATTATAAAAGGTAAATCATGTTTGACAAATTTGCTCAATTTCTTCGAGGATATAACAGAGAAGGTAGCTAGACAAAAATCTGTAAATGCTGTGTATTTAGATTTCCAAAAGGTATTTGACAAGGTGCTCATAAGACACTGGTGCATAAAGTAAAATGCCCGTGTAATTGGAGGTAATGTGTTTGCATGGATGGAACATGACTGTCACATAGAAAATAGGGAGTTGGAATAAATAGATGCTTTTTAAGTGTAAAAAAATGTAATTGTGTACCAGAGCGATCAGTTATTGGCCCACAATTATTCACCATTTACATTACTGACCTGGAGAAAGGAATGTAAAGTTTCCAAATTTGCCATAAATAGATGGAAGGGCAGGTTGTGATGAAAATGCTGTGATTCTGCAACGGGATACAGATTAATTGGGAGACTGGGCAAAAACCTGGCAAATGGAGTTTAATGTAATGAACTTTGGTTGGAAGAATCAAAAGTCAGATTATTACCTAAATGGAGAAAGACTGCAGGTAAGTGAAGTACAAAGGAACCTAGATTACTGCATGAATCACAAAAAGCTAGCAGACAGGTCCAACAAGTAGTTAAGGAAATAAATGGCATTTTAGCTTTTATTGCAAAGGGATTAAAAATAGGGAAGTTTTGTTGCAATTGTACAGACTGTTGGTGAGACATCACCTGGAATACTGCATAGAGTTTTAGTCCGTTTACCTAAAAAAGGATACAGTAACATTGGAGGCAGTTCAAAAGAGGTTCACCGGGCTAATTCCCGCATTGAGAGGGTTGTCCTATCAAGAAAGACTAAACCATAGAATCCCTACAGTGCAGAAGGAGGCCATTCAGCCCAACAAGCCAGCACTAACAACAATTTCACCCTGACCCTGCCCCATAACCCATCTATTTACCCTGAAAATTCCCCTGACATTAGTGGGCATTTAGCACAGCCAATCAACCTAACCTACATATCTTTGGACAGTGGGAGGGGGCAGAGCACCCCAGAGAAAATCCATATAGGAAGGACATGCAAACTCCACACAGATAGTTACCCAAGGCCAAAATTGAACCATGTCCCTGCATTATGCCGTGTCTTGGTCTATTTTCCTTGGAGTTTAGAAGAGTGAGCAGTGACCTTATTCATAAATGCAACATCCTAAGGGAGCTTGACACGGTAGATGGTGAGATGTTTTCACCAGTGGGAGGGTCTTGAACCAGGGGAATAATGGGTACTGGATAAAAAGGCAGTCATCTAAAACTGAGGTGCATAGAAATTTCTCTTCACAGAGGGTGGTGAATCTCTATATCAAAGAGTGGTGGAGGCTGGATCGCTGGAAGTATTCAGAATGGAGGAAAATAAATATTTGATAGATTGAGGAAGAGAGGGCTATTGGGAAATGGCACAGAAAAGGAGCTGAGACCAACGTAGATCAGCCATGATTATATTGAATGTTGGGGCAGGCATGAAGAGCCTGGTGACTTATTCTTGCTTCTATTTCCTGTGTTCAGGCAAGAAGCAGATGAATGGCTATTTGCAAATATCAGGAAACTGCTCCAAGTTGTATAGCTCTGTCCTCAACCCTTTAAAATGCACCATCTTGCTGTCTGCTTCAGCATTGCACTGAAATGTTGCTGTAATTGATCAGTAGATATAAACTAGACCCTCCATGGAAAGTTAAGTCCAGCCATTTCAAATCTAATTACTCTTTTAATATAATTAATATTAATTATTGGCAATCAATCTCTTGAACAATGAAAATTAACCACTGTATGTATGAAGTCTCAATCCTTCAGTTTTTAATTGTTTAAGATTTTTAAAATGTCAAATTCAATTTTTTTTTAATTGTTCCTTTTGTGTCTTTTCACTCTTTCTTAATTCCAACTTTTACTCCCTCTGTGTATTTCTCTTTCAGTCCTCCAGTGAACATTGAATTTGATCCTTTCTAATTTATAATTCCTTCTCAATCCTCCAAAAGTAGTTTCATAATCCTTAATCTCATTGCTTAAGGTGATATTGGGGCTGTTCCTCCCAATAAAATTCAAGTGCTGATTTGGCGGGAAAAATAGTGTAACTCACAGTTATTTTTTCAATGGGAGTTCAGACTCGAATCTCCCACACTCCGTGCAATGCAGAGGTCACAATCGTGAATATCATTAAAAGCTCAGGCGGTGGGGCCTATTCACACTAAAGTCTGACAGTTACAGAACATTGTGCATGCACAGTGGCCCTGAACTGTCAGACTGCACTTTGCAATTGAACAATCGAGCTGGCCAGCCTGGGACATCCACAGTTACGCAGTGCTATCCCTTGCAACAGTCCCATGGCCCGATCATAGTCCACACAAGCATTCCTGGACCAGTCCCAATACCATCCTCCCCCCTCCCCCCCATCCCGGAGCACTACAATCTCCAGTACCTTTCCAGTAGTGTTGAAGCGCCCCCGCGCCCTCCCCCTGGAGAGACAGACCACTCACCTCCCCACAATCTGCGCCAATTGCTGGCCTGCCTCCAGCCCCAATCAGTATTACCTGCACAGTGGCAGCAGGACCCCCACTCACATCCATCGTTCTATAGTCACTGCCCACAATATGTCCCACCCCTTGGCTATGCCACCTGGCACTGCCTGTTGCCCCTTGAGCAGTGCCAGGGATAGAGGCTGGCACATGCCAAGGTGCCCATGCCCAGGGGATATCACCCCCTGCGATCTGGTCCCCAGAGGGCCTCAATTGCCCTCTCTCCTTCATTCCAGTGGGGTCTCCTGCTGGATCCCTGAATTTGGGGAGCTACTCTAAATCCTGCCACAGTGAAATGTTCCTAGCAAGGCGCGAGATGCTATTCAGCCTGGAGAATTCAGTCCCGGGCCCAGTAATGGCACTTAAATCACGTTAAAAACAGCTCAAAAGCACTTATCTCATCCTGGTTTCCAGCACGGTCTCAACTGCACCTGCTCTCCCAATCCAATGTGCCAAAAAATGTGCATGTGGGATGAGAGAATTGGGTCCACAGTGTGACTGTCCTGTTCATAGTTCTTAGATACTCTATTTCCCTTAGTTGTGCCATTATCATCTCACTTTCAACAACTTGCTACACAGTACAAAAAACTAAAATGTGAAAGAGTAAGTCAAACACTGGACACCATTAGATGTTGTATCACAGCAAATCCAAGACATGATAGTGATTTTAATACTGTTTGAAGCAAGTTAAAATGGAAAACTGCTTTGCCTGATATTTGGAAATTGAAGGACAAAATTGATAAATAATTTTATAGGCAAAATATTGAAGAGAAAGGTTTGATGTTTAACAAACAGGTTAAAAATTTACTAGAATTATCTTCTTTCTTAACATCCAATTTATTCTCAAAACTTGCTATACTAGTACAAATTTGCAGCAATACAGCAGGAGTATCCCCTGGAATGGTGAGTATAAAACATGTGAATGAATTTTGGATTCAGCAATGGGTAGAGAAGCATGGATTTGGGTCATCAGAATAGTTTTTAACAACGGCACAATGACATAAAGAATAAGAGTGGCTGAAATTCCATTCCTTAGTCAACATTATTGGGTTAAAGTTATGTGGAATAGGGGGAAATCTCCTAATTCTTTCCCTAAGGGGTGACACTGGAGCACAGTCATCAGCACTGCTGCCTCACAGCGCCATGGACCCGGGTTCAATTCCTGGCTTGGGTCACTATTTGTGCAGAATCTACACATTCTGCCCATGTCTGTTTGCTCCGGGTGCTCCGGTTTTCTCCCACAATCTGAAAGACATGCTGGTTAGGAGCATTAGATAGGCTAAATTCTCCCTCAGTGTACCCGAAAAGGCACTGGAGTGTGGTGACTTGGGGATTTTCATGGTAACTTCATTGCAGTGTTAATGTAAGCCTACTTGTAACATTAACAAATAAATATTATGGTACCATTTGACTGAGCTTTCCATGTATCATCTGCTAAAGTTATGGCAAATGATTGATAGAACCTACATGGAAATTCAGCCCCATGTTCTTATGCACATCTTGTGCAGTATTTGACCTCAAACAACAGATTAAAGCTATTCTGCTATTCCAGTGAAATGCATATTTTCATAAATCTGAACAATATTAAGTCATTTGGCGATGTTTGCATTCTCAAACTAAAGACTGAAACTAATTGAAACAGGAAGATATGTAGCTGGGGAGACCTTGAAACATTAAAAAAAAAGTTGAAATGCGTTAGTCTAGAAATTGAACTTGCTATGCTGACCCAGAGGCAATTTTAGGCAACCAAAATCCTTCGAATCAAGGATAGCTGAAAAGGCCTTGTGCTTCCTAGTTCTTGCAAATGTTACAGCTGCTTCACAGCCTTGGACCTGAAACTCAATGATGATAAATGTGCAACCTAACAATGTTACTAATACTGAGGAAATTCAACAACATTCTATGCAATGCAAATCATTAAAATTAAATCCAGGTTGCTGCACAACAACAATTAAATCCTCATTTTAAACTGAGACTACACAACTAATTTACAGAAAAGAATATTTTCAAGAGGTATATTAACTGAATAGCAACGACCTATTAAAGCAAATAGACAAAAAAGCTAATCCACAGAATGAATTCATGAAATAATTTATCTACTGGTTCTGCTGATCGCCATTTTAAGGAGCACAATGTCAATTCTATGAAATAACTTGCTTTGTGGTTCTTTGTATTTCATGTAAACAGGCCAATATTTCATTCACTATTAACCACATGGCTGGCACTTTATCGTCATTGATCACATAGTTCTGGGATTCCCCTTTGCTTCTGTAAGCAGAATCCAGTCTCTTGCCAAGAGGTGGGCACTATTTTCTACACTACCAGCCATATTCTCAATGGCCATTTTCCTGCTGCTGACTCCACTGTCTACTGAGATGGAATGGCAACAGAGGAGCACAAATAAAGAAAAAACAAAAATCAAAACAGAGAAAAAAAAGGAAAAAGAAATAAAGACCAAGATTTTCCCCAAAAATGGTGTCATAATGGGGAGAAAACTGGAGTGATCTGTGCTGGTCTGTCTGGTGCGGTCTGAGCCATAATCATCCCATGCTTAATCATTTTTGGGAGAAAAGCGAGTTGTTTGCCGGTTCTGGGAGGATCGTGACTTAAACAGATCAGTGAGCCAAGCTGCAAAGTGATCGGGCGCTATTTTGAAAGGGTGCCCCAATCTCAGTGTGCTAGAAGAATCCCACCATTGACATCGGGACCCCATCATCATCAGCAGCCTGTTTTCCCACCCATCTCACTGACATGGATTGCTGGCATCAGGGCATTGGGGCACAACCAATGGGCCCCCCTTCATGACCCCTGACATGCCCCCTTTTCATGTCCCACCTCATCATGCCTCATTCCTTTACTGCCCACTCCTTCATGACTCCCCTGTCAGAGCCCCTCCTCGGCATAGCACCTGCTCAGGCCTCAGCCAGACCTCACACTCTTGGCATTACCAGATGAGCACTGCCCAGCCATGTCTCTGACCACCCCAGGAGCTTCAATCGCCTCCGAATCCCTCAGCATGGCTATCTCACATCACCAAAACAGATTATCAGGTTAACACGCAGATATTGGCAGACCAATAGTGATTGTTGCAGGGTTCATACCATACCCGAGGGCTGGAAGTCCTGAGAGCTGGGAGAATCTGGTGTTGAATGGCTAAGCATATCTAACTGCTCCTTTAAAGGTGCTAATCGGTCTCGTGCCTCAATCCAGTTTGTGTTGTAGAAAGGGGCAATTGCAAAGTGTTTGGCACCAGACACAAATCTCATTTTTATGCTCGCTATTTTCCAGGGCCAAAGCATAGCAAAGTCTGTGCCAAGCATAGCAAGGCTGGAAAATCACCCCAAAGTACTAAACTTGAGTTAGAGCTACATTATAGAGAAACAAAAGCAAGGCCAGAAAAACAAAACAAACAGAATAACAAAAATGAAATGAGAAAGAGAAAAATTAAGAATCAAAGAAAGACTCAAAAGGAAAAAGAGACAAGAGAGAGAAACATATGAAAAGATGCAAGCAAAAGAAAAGGTTGAGAGAGAAACAAAAACAAAGGTCAAAGAATTCCAATAATATAGAACATAGAACATTACAGCGCAGAACAGGCCCTTCAGCCTTCGATGTTGCGCCGATCAATTATGAAAAAAGCAATGACCCTCCAAACTAAACCATTCCCTTGTCTTCCATAAACTTATCAACTAACCTCTTAAACGCCACCAAACTTGGTGCATCTACAACTGCCGCAGGCAGGGCATTCCACTCCCTAACCACCCGATGGGTAAAGAACCTACCTCTGATATCCGTCCTATAACTATCACCCCTTAATTTAAAGCTGGGTCCCCTCGTGCTAGTTTTCTCCATCCTAGGAAAAAGGCTATCACTGTCCACCCTATCTAAACCTCTAATCATCTTATATGTTTCGATAAGGTCTCCTCTTAGCCTCCTCCTTTCTAACGAAAACAACCTCAAATCCCTCAGCCTCTCTTCATAAGACCTGCCCTCCATACCAGGCAACATCCTGGTAAACCTCCTCTGTACCCTCTCCAATGCCTCCACATCTTTCTTATAATGCGGGGACCAGAACTGCACACAATACTCCAAGTGCTGCCGCACTAGAGTTTTGTACAGTTGCAACATGACGTTGCAGCTCCGAAATTCAATCCCCCTACCAATAAAAGCTAAGACTCTGTATGCCTTCTTAACAACCTTATCGACTTGACTGCCCGTCATCCACCCCCAACTCCCCGCCCCCAGCCCTCATCTGCAGCATATTCCCCCACCCTCCCCAGCCTCAACAGAATCAGGGCCCTCTTGATAGGTTCTCCTTTTATGTCCACGCTCCTCCCCCTCCCGATCAGAACACCTGACAAGCTCCCCCTGATCAGGACCCCGAACAGGATGCACCCCTTCTTAACCCCCCACATGGCCCCTCCATCATAGACCCCATGCAAAGCCTATTCCTGTCATTGTCCCCATCCAGGATCCACCCCCTTTTTGCTGCCCCTGACAACTCGTGGTGGTCAACTGGCACTGTGGGGATGTTTAGTGAGCGTTGCCAGCATGCCAGATGGACACACGTGATGGGCAGTAGTGATTTTTGCTAATGTGGCCTCCTGCCAGAGAGGTGGGAGCATTTCAGGAGAGCGGACATTTGTGCAAACCCATTTGTGAAAAGATCTCCCACTCACCTGACAAAGAAGCAGCAAACACTCTGAAAGCTAGTGACGTTTGCTGCCAAATAAACCTGTTGACTTTAACATGGTATTGTAAGACTTCTTACTGTGTTTACCCAGTCCAATGTTGATATCTCCACATCATGGCACATTGTCATCAGAGGGAATTGCTAATTCTGTATGACACCATTCCACTGCATCTCAGAATGTAGGTTTTGGTTCTTAATGCAGAATGCTTGAGATAAATGTATTCCACGACAAGTGCAAACCAAGATAGGTGGGTGAAATGCTAAACAATGACAACTGATGGCAACTAAAGTGGAACAAAGCCAAGCAAGTGTTTAAAATGAGTATTTTCTAAGAAATGTATAGAAGTTACTGAGCACAAGAGGCCTTATTAAGGAGTTAGAATCAGCTTCTCAAGAAGCAGATAAAAAGGAAACAAGTGCTCTCTGAAGCTAATATGCATTACAGGAGAAAAGTATAAAGGCAAATTCAAAAAAGAAGGCATTAACATGAGAGGTGCAAACACCAGAAGGAAAAGGTTTAGTGCAATTCTGAGATTAAGTGAGAAGAGTGAAAAGCAACAACAATCACTTAAATTGGCAGGGTAAAGCTGATCAACAATGGAACAGATGGACAAAGCTCAAATGGTTTCAAACCATGGAATAAAATTCAGTCTGTGCTCAGGCACTGCATATGCAGTGTGCACTTGAATAGGGGTCGTATAAGGCCAGTCTGAAAATGAGTTTTGCTTTCAATTGCACATTTAGGACAGATTGCTGCTGCCTATCACAACTCAGACAGCTCACCCCATGAGAAAAAGACATTTCCAGCCATTTACCTCACCAGCAGCAAATCTGTTATAGTTTACAAGCTGAGTTGAGCAGGTGACTGGCATACAGAAGGAGGGGGGGCAACCATCAGAACTGTGAAGATACTACATGATAAGAGGGAACCACTATTAATATCAGTAAATATGGGGATCCAGAAGAGCAGCAACTTGGAGAGAATAGGCTTGAGGGAACAAAAAGTAAGCCTCATAGATAAGGTGAGCTCAAAGGGCATGATGAGAAAAAGGAGAAAAATGAGTTCAAGGCAAGAATAAGGGCAAATCTTGGAGAGGGAAGCAGCAGAAGTAGTTAAATGGATGGTCTCAATATTAATGATGATGAGGTGCATGTGCATCACAAATCTGCTGTTGGAAGCAATCATGGCGAAAGCAGGAGAGAGTGGCTTAAGACAACTTATAGTGAAGGAATGAAGTCAGGAGCATCTTTAAGTGATGTTTCTAAAATAGAGAGCAGTTTTGACAGAAGAGAGCAGAACCTTGTAATGCTATAAATGGGTCAGCCAGATGTGGCAATGAATGGCCTAACAGTTATCTGTCATTAACTTTCAAGAATACCTTGCTTTGATCTATGAGAGTGATAGAATGAGCATGATGAGAGATTGCTAGAGTTTCAATGGGGAAATAGTCATGAAAGGTGGTCATGGAGGGATGTGATCAATGCAGGATGCAGCTGCAGAAATGGTATTGGGAGGGCCAAAGGCTTGACAGTTGAGAAATTGAAAGCACAGTTACAAATAACTTCAGAGAGAGTTCTTCCAGGAGCAGACACAGAAATAAGAGGAGATGGGAGTGGGAAGGGAAATATGGGTGGAGAGTGATAGCAGAAAGTATTCAGAAGAGGCCTTTTCCGTGACTTACATGATGCAGGTAGTGAATTCTTGTGAGAAGACAAAGTCAAGGACATGGCTGAGAAAATATGTTGGACAGTTTATGTGAAAGGAGAAATTTAGGAGAAGATACCAGAGCAGTGAACTCAGAGAAGACAGAGCATGGTAAGTTCAGAAGAAGATTGAAATCACAAAGATGAAAAGTCGCTCTATACAGAGGTTGAGTGAGGGAAAGAACTTAGGACAGTACAACACAGTACAGGTCCTTTGGCCCTCAATGTTGTGCCAAGCTTTGTTCAAAACCAAGATCAAGCTGTTCCACTCCCTATCATTCTGGTGTGCTCCATGTGTCTATCCAATAACTGCTTGAAAGTTTCTAAAGTGTCCGACTGCACTATCACAGCAAGCAGTTCATTCCACACCCCAACCACTCTCTGAGTAAAGAACCTACCTCAGACATCCTTCCTATATCTCCCACCATAAACCTTATAGTTATGCCCCCTAGTAACAGCTCTATCAGAAAATAGTCTCTGCATCCACTCTATCTGTCTCCCTCATCATCTTATAAATCTCTATTAAGTCACCTCTCATCCTTCTCCACTCAAAAAAGAAAAGCCCTAGCTCTCTCAAGTTTTCCGCGTAAGACCTACCCTCTAAACTAGGCAGCATCCTGGAAAAATCTCCTCTGCACTCTCTCCAATGTTTCCACATCCTTCTTATAGTGAGGTGACCAGAACTGCACACAATATTCAAAGAACAAAGAACAAAACAGCACGGGAAACAGGCCCTTCGGCCCAACGAGCCCGCACCGCCACCCTGATGTTCCCACCTCGACCCGCGATCCCTGTCCATGTTTATAGATCTATGGATTAAAAACCAAATTTGAGACAATTTAGGGAGAATTTCTTTTGTCAATTAGCCTAAGAGCACTTCTTTGGGATGTGGGAGGAAACCGGAGCACCCAGAGAAAACCCACGCAAGCACGGGGAGAATGCACAAACTTCCACAGACACAGGCCCAAATCCATATATCTGCACAGCACAGCAATAGTCACTGAGCTGTCATGTTGCCCATCAAATGGTCCAGGTCAAGTGTATACTAACGACGTGAAGCACTAGGATACTCTCGAAAAAGATCCAAGAGCAGCCCTCTCACGACCCATCGCGTGTATGCCCCTCGTTAGACAACAAGGTGGACCAAAGCACTTGTAGGATAAAAACAAGTACATCAATATCATCATCTATTTACACACTTCCCAGGGACTCCCAAGGCTCATGATCCCTATTTTAAATCAGTTTTCTATACTCCTCCATTCCCATTCTGTTCATGTGCCCATCTAAGTATTCTTAAAAAACTCCAGAGAACCTGCCTCCACCACTTTACTTGGCAGTGCATTCCATATCCCCACCACCCTCTGTGTGAAAAAACTTCCTCTCGCATCCAAATTATACCTTACCCCCCTCACCCTAAGCCCGTGACCTCTCATGCTATTTGAGTCCATCCTAAGAAAAAGCTTAACCCTGTTTATTCTATCTGTATCCCTCATCATCTTGTACACTTCTATTAGATCTCTTCGAAGTCTACGTCTTTCCAAGGAAAACAGCCCCAATTTGCCTAACCTCTCCTCGTAACTCAGACCTTCCATACCAGGCAGCATCCTGGTAAACCTCCTCTGCACTCTCTCCAGAGTCTCCACGTCCTTCCGGTAGTAAGGTGACCAGAACTGGACGCAGTATTCCAAATGAGGTATAACCAATGTTTTATACAACTGCAACATTAAAGGCCAGCTCTTGTACTCTATACCCCTTCCTATAAAGGCTAACATACTATATGCTTCCTTCACAACCTTCTCCACTTGCTCTGCCACCTTCAGAGACTTGTTCATCTGCACCCCCAGGTCCCTCTGCGTTTCTATACTCTTAATAGGTCTAGCCTTTATCATATACCTCCCCCCTACTTTATTTCTCCCGAAATGTATCACCTCACATTTATCAGGATTGAATTCCATCTGCAATCTGTCTGCCCAAGCTTCCAGCCTATGTCCTGCTGCATCGCCTGACAAAGCTCCTCACTATCCGCAAGTCCAGCCATCTTTGTATCGTCTGAAAACTTGCCAATCACTCCACTTACTCCCTCTTCCAAGTCATTTATATATATTACAAATCGAAGAGGTCCCAGTACCGAGCCCTGCTGCACACCACTAGTGGCCAATCTCACCAAGGGCCTGTTGCAGCATAACCCCACGGCTCTTAAACTATAACCTCCTGTTAATAAACGCTAACAATACGCCCTCTTCACAGCTCTATCCATTTGAATGGCAACCCTCAGAGATCTGTGGATATGAACCCCAAGATCCCTCTGTTCCTCCACATTCCTCGGAACCCTGCCATTGACCCTGTAATCTGCATTTAAATTTGTCCTACCAAAATGAATCACCTCGCAATTATCAGGGTTAAACTCCATTTGTCATTTTTCAGCCTAGCTGTGAATCCTATCAATGTCTCTCTGCAGCCGACAACAGGCCTCCGCCTCATCCACTACTCCAGCAATCCTGGTATCACCAGCAAATTTACTGACACACCCTTCAATCCCCTCCTCTAAGGCATTGATAAAAATCGCAAATAGCAGAGGATCCAGCACTGATTCCCGTGATAACTGGTCTCCAATCTGAAAATTTTCCATTCACCACCACCCTCTGTCTTTATGAGTTAGCCAGCTACTTATCCCATCGGCCAAATTTCCCTCTATCCCACACCTCCTTACTTTCTTCATGAGCTCACAATGAGGAACCTTATCAAACATCTAACTAAAATCCATGTATATGACATCAACTGCTCTATCTTCACTTACACACTTAGTTACCTCCTCAAAGAATTCAATCAAATTTGTGACACAAGACTAACCTTCACGAATCCATGCTGACTATCTCAGATTCAGCTGCATTTTCCAAATAGTCATAAATCTTATCCCTCAGGGCCTTTTCCATTAACTTACCGACCACCAAAGTAAGACTAACCAACCTGTAATTACCAGGATCATTTCTATTTCCTTTCTTGAACAGAGGAACAGCATTCACCACTCTCTATCCTCTGGCACTATTCACGTGATGTAGAGGTGCCGACGTTGGACTGAGGTAAACTCAGTAAAGTTTCACAACACCAATTTTAAATCCAACCAATTTATTTGATAGTAAATTCGCGAGCTTTCCATATTTGCCTGACGAAGGCACATAGTGTCGAAAGCTCGCGAATTTACTATCAAATAAATTGGTTGGATTTAAAATTGGTGTTGTGAAACTATTCACGTGGACAGTGAGGACCCAAAGATCAAAGCCAAAGGCTCTGCAAACTCCTCCCTTGCCTCCCAAAGAATCCTAGGATATATCCCACCTGGCACAGGGAACTTATTGACCCTCAGGTTTTTTAGTGACGATTTCTCAGTGAGAAATTTGGTATGGTACTGGGTGACAATGGATATTTTGAATGAGAGGCAAGAGAGATGGAGAAAGGTAAGCCGGTCAAAGAAGAAGGAGGTGACAAGGGATTAGGGAGTCAGAACAATGTGTGATTTGGTGATAAAGGCTGCACTATGGTTGCAATAGTCTGGGAAAGGCAAGTGGTAGAAGAAATATTTAAAAGAGGAATTTTCATTCAGAGCAAAGCCACATCACTACCTCAGTCAGATTTCTCTAAACACTATGACGTTGACGCAATAATCCACAATAAGATCATGTATTGCACAGAATGGTTATTCTCAAAAGAGACATGGAGGGCAACAGTGAAAGCTGATCTGGTGGAAAAGTTCATAGGGTCTCTCCTGCACTGCCATTGGAGCAAATTCATGGAACGCTTTCCCCAACAGCACTGTGCATGTATTGACACTACAGGACTACAGTGGTTCAGGAAGATAATTCATCACTACCTTCGCAAGGGCAATTAGAGATGTGAAGTAAATACTGGCCTAGTCAGTGATGTCCACATTTTGTAATTTTTTTTATATATTGGGAGGGGTGAATTGGGACGAGAAGAAGATTGAAAAGATTAGACCCCAGAAGAGCCAGTGAACAGGCAGGTCAGCAAGAGAGAGTAGGATGGGCAGTTGGTGTTTCTGCTTCTCAAAAGGCAGCAATGATTACACGTCTACCAACATGTCAATGTCCCTCAATGGTAACCATACATGGAAATTGCTAGGCACTGAAAGGCAGATAATTAGCATCAGTAGATATACCTATACATTACACAAGGACACTGGCACCTGAATCAGTTTGTTGACTGGTATGAACAGTGACACTGAAGTCACAGTTAAGTGCAGGGCATATCAGGGAACCATGCGCAGCACAAAGGACCACTTTGACTGCACAAAGCTTTGTTTTCAACTTATTCTAAATCCAAGGAAGATGACTTGTCAGTGATTATTTTTCTAAATATCCTGGTATCCATCAACTGCATGATGCATAAAGCACAATTGGAGAACACACTCTTACGTGCTAATTTCAGTCATTCAGGCCACCCAGGGAGATGATCTCAGATCATAGTCCCCAGATTGCTAAGTAAGTCATTCAAGAACATGAGTGAGATTTGGAGAATTTTTCATACTCCTCTGTGTGATTGCAAGAATGCTTCATATAGTGAAATCTTTAGTGTGCAGACAAACTAACCAAAATCTACATGTTGCAATGCTACACCTTAGAGAAATACCTCCAAGTGCACCATTCCATTGCTGGCAGACTAATGTGGACAATCTGTCTAGTTCTTATCAATTAATCTTTCAGAGTTTTTGAGAAAACAGGGGAAGATGAAAGATATGCATGACAGGCACGCAGGTGAAAAGTTTTAATGATAGATAATGATACGAAATGGTCGAGTAAGGGAACCATGGTGTACAAAAAAAGTTAATTCGCTGGTTAAAAGGAAAAAGGAGGCTTATGTCAGGATGAGGCTTGAAGGTTCAGTTAGTGCACTGGAAAGTTATAGATTAGCCAGGAGGGAGCTAAAGAATGAGTTAAGAAGAGCTAAAAGGGGACACGAGAAGATTTTGGCTGATAGGATCAAAGAAAATCCTAAAGCATTCTTTAGATATGTTAAGAATAGAAGATTGGTGAGGGCAAGATTAGGGCCAATCAGAGACAGCAGTGGGAAGTTATGCGTGGAGCCTGAAGAGATTGGAGAGGCACTGAACAAATATTTCTCTTCGGTATTCACGCAGGGAGACGTAAACGTAGTTGTGGAGAACACTGGGATACAGGGTTGTAAACTGGAAAGTATTGAAGTAGATAAGGAGGAGGTGCTAGATATTCTTGAGGGTTTGAAGTTAGATAAGTCCCCTGGGCTGGACAGGATTTACCCTAGGATTCTCTGGGAGGTGAGAGAGGCGATTGCAGAGCCTCTGGCTCTGATCTTCAGGTCGTCGTTGGTTACAAGTATAGTGCCGGAAGACTGGAGGATAGCGAATGTGGTCCCATTGTTCAAGAAGGGGAATAGAGACTTTCCTGGGAATTATAGACTGGTGACTCTTACTTCTGTTGTGGGCAAAGTATTGGAAAGAATTATTAGGGATAGGATTTATAGTTATTGAGAGAGAAATGAATTGATTGGGGATAGTCAGCATGGTTTTGTGAAGGGTAGGTCGTGCCTTACTAACCTTAGAGTTTTTTGAAAAAGTGACCAAAGAGGTGGATGGGGGTAAGGCAGTTGATGTGGTATATATGGACTTCAGTAAGGCGTTCGATAAGGTGGCCCATGGAAGGCTTCTGCAGAAAATGCAGATGTATGGGATTGAGGGTGATTTAGCTAATTGGATTAGGAATTGGCTAGCTGATAGAAGACAGAAGGTGGTGGTTGATGGAAATTATTTCATCATGGAGTTCGGTTACAAGTGGTGTACCTCAGGGATCTGTTTTGGGGCCCCTGCTGTTTGTAATTTTTATAAATGATCTGGATGAGGGTATAGAAGGATGGATTACTAAATTTGCGGATGACACCAAAGTCGGAGGAGTGGTGTCGTGGTTCCCCAGGACGACAATACACTTTTAGCTTATTAAATGAGAGTCTGAGCCTTGATTTTCCAGGAAGTAAGACTTTATTCTCCAGCACACGAGAATAAAGCCGGGATGTCCGGAACACTCCAGTGAAATGCTCACTTACAGCTTGTCTTATACAGTTTGCAGGTACATGCCCTGAGATTCTTATCTCATCCTCAAGGCTGGCTTATCTTTAACCACCATTAGTGCTGGCTCTGCTAATAATTTACCTTGTCGTGGAGTGGTCACTAATCAATGCACTTACTACTCTGTGAAACCAGTTTGTTTATACGACAGTTCCGACCTTTGCCCTCACCCCATTAACGTTGTTTATACACAATGGTGGCTTAGCTAGACTTTAAACTAAGTGACAAAGAGAATATATGTACCCCATCCCTGTTTTCTGGGCCATAGTGTGACCATTGTTTCTCAAGGTTTAACTGCCTACAGCTGCTTACACTCAATGTTTAATAAATGCTTACCATTCCTGATTCTATCACATTAGCCACCATACATTCAATTACATTAATTAACATACTGGGCTCATTATATTTCAACATCCTGCCCATCACATGTTGATGAGACTATAGTTCACATTTTACTGCTGCTACTACAAATATTCTCTTACAGTGGTAGATAGTGAAGAGGGGTGTTATAGTTTGCAGAGAGACTTGGACAAGTTGCAGAGCTGGGCCGAGAGGTGGCAAATGGAGTTTAATGTGGAAAAGGTGAGGTAATTCACTTTGGCAGGAATAACAAATGTGTAGAGTATAGGGCTAATGGTAGGACTCTTAATAGTATTGATGAACAGAGGGATTTTGGTGTATATGTGCATAGATCCCTGAAAGTAGGCAGTCAAGTCGATAAGGTTGTTAAGAAGGCATACGGAGTCTTGGCTTTTATTGATATGGGGATTGAATTTCGGAGCCGCAACGTCATGTTGCAACTGTACAAAACTCTGGTGCAGCCGCACTTGGAGTATTATGTACAGTTCTGGTCCCCACATTATAAGAAAGATGTAGAAGCATTGGAGAGGGTGCAGAGCAGGTTTACCAGGATGTTGCCTGGTATGGAGGGAAGATCTTATGAGGAGAGGCTGAGGGATTCGGGGTTGTTTTCATTAGAAAGAAGGCGGCTAAGAGGAGACTTATTGAAACATATAAGATGATTAGAGGTTTCGAAAGGGTGGACAGTGATAGCCTTTTTCCTCGGATGGAGAAAGCTAGCACGAGGGGACATAGCTTTAAATTAAGGGGTGGTAGTTATAGGACGGATGTCAGAGGTCGGTTCTTTACCCAGAGGGTGGTAAGGATATGGAATGTCCTGCCTGCTGCAGTTGTAGATGCGTCAAGTTTGGGGGCGTTTAAGAGGTCCATGGATAGGTTTATGGATGAAAAGGGAATGGTTTAGGTTAGAGGTCATTGCTTTTTCTTAATTGGTCGGCGCGACATCGAGGGCTGAAGGGCCTGTTCTGCGCTGTAATGTTCTATGTTCTATGTTCTATAACAGGCTGGAATTCAGCATCCCACAGAAAGTAGAAGGCAACCAGCCAATGTGATAAGGATCTATTTAGAGTTGAGATCAGACATCACACTCAATGGTGCAACTGTGAGGCAGAACGGAAGACACATCAGGAAAGTATCAAATTTGCAACCACTGTGCAACTCCTTTGCATCCAGGACAAGATTCAAGGCAAAGTCCAAAGCAACATTCCCACAGACCATTGAAAAAATTCAACAACCTCAAGCTAACATTATTATTAGTAAGACAATAAATATAAGCAGACACTTAAATTTTATGAGTTTCTTAACTCATATTTCTGTAATACTTAAATATGTATTTCTTTGCATTATAAGTAGCTCTGGTTATTTGAAAGGGGAGTTATTTATTTTTTAAAAAGAGGTGTCGTGGTATACCTTTAAGTTAGTGTAGTTATAGTTTCTGTATTTATCACTACAGAGGGAAATGATGAAGTTATCATGTGATTCAATTTGTTTTGAAGAAAAGCTACCAACTCATATATGTGTACAAATTCTGCAACTCCTCACATCCTGAAAATAAGCTAATTTTTTTTTTGTCAACCAATCCCTTATGCGTGCTATATGCCTTTATGTTTATCTACTAAGTAAGTACAAGAAGAACACGAAGAGCTATCCAATAAGATGGCAGAGGCTGCAAGAGATCAAAACGAGAAGCAGCAGTGGCATATTTAAAGAGCCATTAGCACACCGTCAAATAAAAATCAATCATAACAGCAGCACAGAGATACCTAAAGAACAAGGTCTCACCTGAAATAGCTGAAGGTTTTTTGATGAATCCCTGCAGGTTCTCCTCTAGGCTGCGTGGTGAAGGAGAGAGAGATCTCCATCTTCTAAGAGGAAAGGAGGTCCTGGCCAGCAAACCAAACAAGCCTAAATGGAGATCATAGTGGATGCCAGCAGCCTTGGGGTTATCTCATGAGCCTGATTTCATGATTTCATGCAATCCACCAAGGTGAGTGTATCACATGTTGCTTACCCTAGAATTGACCCGGTGTGAATAAGAAGTTAAAAAGGGTATGCCATCCAGTTGTTGGAAATCACCAGGCAGCAGAATTGCCTGTCAAAGGTATGTCAAACTCTTAGTGAAAGTTCTGATATTAGTAATAGCCCTTGCACTGACTTTAGTTAGTGGTTTTAAGCAGTAGGCATTCCTGTGGTACCATCATGGATGGTCAGGCTGCCACCACCAAAAGCACTGTGCATGTCTTAGGCTGATGACAAACAATGGATATTTATATGTTTGTAGGATAAGACAGCGCATAATACAAAGGTTAAGGCCAGGATGGACAACATCAAGGAGAAACATGCTCTGGAGCTGATAGTCCTGAAATGGATTGGCTCATTGCTGACAATGAGATGGAAGTGGAAGTCCGAGAGCTCTTGACAAATGACTACAAGAGAGACTTTGGTGAATACAAGACATATTATCCACCATTGTCACATACTAGAATGCTGTGAAAGGTATGATGGAATATGTCTAGTGTTCCAACTGCTCTTCTCTCTCACACAGATCAAAGACAACAGCAGCTCACTGTTACAATGGGGAAAATAACCACCATCTTTGAGGAGGAAGAGGGAATCTCAGAGAATGATCTATCATATTATTCCTCACACCACTGCACCAGCAGATATTCTCATGCTTGTGGATATGTGCAAAGATTTAAGATCACAATTGGTAAGTACAGCTCAGACATACCTTAATTGATGATAGAAGTTGTCACTCAAGGCCACTCGTTTCTGGAGGACTGTGGAAAGTCATGTCAGGAAGCTGAGTTTGCTAATGACATGACTCTAGAATTGTCAACAAGGTGGCAAATGATGAGTTTGTCATGAAATGTGTGAACATCTGTCAAAATTCCAAAACACGGACAATGGAAAACTCTATCCAGACCATGAGTGCCGCCATGAACATAGTTGCCCCTATAGAATGTCAATTCTCTTGGACAGTCACATCCAGCATACCATTCAGTGCTTGCCAGAGATATGTATAGACTTGCATGCTATTGCCACCTCCTTGAGTTCTGTGGAACAATGGCTAGTCCAGAGGGGAGCAAGAAGCCAAGAGTCACCAGCAGGTCCTCAAATTCCTCCCTTGAACAGAGTGACAAGTGTTTCATGAAAGAATATGAGTGATAGTCTAATGCAATTAGAGCCTCAAGTTGTCAAAGAGTGACTGCTAAAATCAATAAAATATTGCCAAGCATAAAGTCAGCAGTTACATGTAGGAGCACATGTAAGGCCACCAATCTCGTTGACATCTTTCTCTTCATCCTCATCATCAGAGGATACATTATGCTCCAGCATTCTCTTTGTACAAAGCATCTCCCCACTGTAGTGCCAGATTTGCTCCATAACCTATTGTGAATACTGTATAACTCGGATGCTTGATATACTGTCAGTTACCATATCCAATTTTCATCAGGGACATGGAGTTATGCAAAGCAATTTGTCAGCACATAGACAAACAATATGGTGCCAGTTCAGCAACGTCTGTAACACTGTTATCACGAAAAGAATGAAATGCAAGTGATCATTGCAAGTGGCAATCATTGCAAAAGAGATATGTTTGACAAAAGAGCACTTTGATTGAAAAGACCTGTCAACACTATTCAGCAAAGAATACTTGATCAAGCAATGGTCAGCTTTTCATTACTTGCAGACAGGAGATGATCATATTGAGAAAAATGCAGAGAATTGTTAATCTTTATTTCATGGTGTTATAAAAATAGCTTGGGTTCAGATGGAAATGACTTCCTTGACTAAATTTTTAATAGGATCCCAAGTCAGAGCATCTCCTGAAAAACAGCCCAGGCTGCTTGATCAGAAAACGAAGGAAATAGTGAAACCATTCCATACGACTGTGGTCCAAAATTCTACAGGCTGAGGTTGATTTGGCTGCATGGGGATCATACCAACTAGTGCAGATTAGCATTGACCCTTAGCAGTTTCTATGGTCAGTGCAAAGGAACTTCATTTAGATGGGGAAGTAAGTGCAACTATCACTTCAGATAATCCCTCCAACAGAGGCAATGTTCAAATGGGGGCCTATTGGGTTCTTTTTATACAAACAAATAATTTTCAAATATCTCACTGTGGGACCCACTACATTGGACATACTTGTACTCTTTATCTGACTGAAACAGAACTAAGAGCAGACATACTCCCTCAGGCTTGTTCCATCATTCAATCTGATAATCGCCGAACAGCAAATTAGCTCCACTGTTTCCCCATGTCAATTAATACTCTAGACTAACAAAATTCTACCAATCTCAGATTTAAAACTAATACTAAATCTACCATATTATACCTTTTCCAAAAGAAACATCCCTTTCCTATTTTCATTCCTCGAAGGTGTTACAAGGATGTTTTTCTGTGTTTTGGCTGGATATAAAAATAGACTAGAACCCTCTAAAGACAAAGGAAACTGCCCAGATTGTACAAACAGAGATTGCAATCCACCAAGTGGGATGGAAATAAAGATACTCTACCGCTGCAGATCTGAAAGACCCCATTTCCTGATGGCTTTACATTATCTTGAGACTTATCAAATGTTTCACGACAGCATGGTAGCACACAGCGCCAGGGACCCAGGTTTGATTCCGGCTTTGGGTGATTGTCTGTATGGAGTTTGTATGTTCTCCCATTGTCTGTGTGCTCTTCCTCCCACAATCCAAAGTTGTGCAGGTTAGATGCATTAGCCATGGTAAAGCTAGATAGTAATATAAAAGAAGATGGGAAGTTTTTTTTCAATATATACAAGGTAAGATAGAGGCAAAAATAGCCATTGAGCCACTGCAAAATGAGGCTGGAGAAGTAATGACAGGAAACAAACCCATGGCAGAGAACTTAATATTTATTTTGCAACAGTCTTCACAGTGAAAGACACCAGTGGGATGCCAGAGCTCCAGGAGAATCAGGGGGCACAGGTGAGTGTAGTGGCCATCACTAAGGGGAAGGTTTTCAGGAAACTGAAAGGTCTGATGATGGATAAATCACCTGAACCGAATGGACTACATCCCAGGGTTCTAAAAGAGGTGGCTGAGGAAATTATGGTGACATTGGTGGTGATTTTACAGCAATCACTGGAGGCAGGAAGGGTAGCAGAGAACTAGAAAGTAGCCAATGTAACACTGCTGTTTAAGAAGAGAGAGAGGCAGCAAATGGAAAATTGTAGGCCAGTTAGCTGGACTTCAGTCATTAGCAAGATTTTAGAATCCATTATTAAACTTGAGACTCTTTTTATGTCTCATACTTGGAAGTGCATGATAAAGTAGGACTTAGTCAGCACAGCTTTGTCAAGGGGAGGTCATGTCTGACAAATCTGTTAGAGTTCTTTAAAGAGGTAACAAGGAAGTTAGATAAAGGACAGCCAGTGGATCTGATTTATTTAGATTTCCAGAAGACTTTGACAAGGTGCCACATAGGAGATTACTAATAAGTGTCCACAGTGTTATGGGTGAGATCCTGGCATGGATAGAGGATTGGTTGACTGACAAAAGCCAGAGAGTGGGCTTTTGCATGTCAGTGGGATAAAGGGGCCATTCTCAGGATGGAGCCAGTGACTATGATGTGCCTCAGGGGTCAGTGATGAGACCACAACTTTTTACAATATAACTAATGATTTGGAGGAAGGTACTGAAGGCAATGTTGCTAAGTTTGCAGATATTACAAAGATATGTAGAGGGACAGGTAATATTGAGAAGCAGGGCTGCAAAGGACTTGGGCAGGTTAGGAGAGTGGGCAAAGAAGTAGCCGATGAATACAATGTGGAAAAATATGAAGAGTGACTCACTGGGGTCTTTTAAGAGACTTCTGGATGAGTATATGGAAAGGAATAGGATAGGGGGTTATAGATAGGGCTGTGGATTGGTAGATGTGATCGGCGCAACTCGTGGGCCGAAGGGCCTGTTTGTGCTGTATTGTTCATAAGTTATGAAGGAGGAAATGAGGCATGGACTATTTTCTAAATGGGGAAAAGCTTAGGAAATCAGAAACACAAAGGGACTTAGGAGTCATTTTTCAAGATTCTCTTAAGGTTAATGTGCAGGTTCAGGTTCAGTCGGCAATTAGGAAGGCAAATAGAATGTTAGCATTCACGTAGAGAGGGCTAGAATACAAGAGCAGGGATGTTCTTCTGAGGCTGTATAAGACTCTGGTCAGACCTCATTTGGAGTATTTTGAGTAGTTTTGGAACGCCTATCTAAGGAAACACATGCTGTCCTTGGAAAGAGTCCAGAGGAGGTTCACAAGAATGAAGAGCTTGTCGTGTGAAGGATAGTTGAGGACTCTGGGTCTGTACTTGTTGTATTTAGAAGGATGAAGGTGGATCTTATTGAAACTTACTGCAAGGACTGAATAGAGTGAACATAGAGAGGATGTCCACTCTAGCAGGAAAAAGTAGAACACAGGGCACAACTTCAGGCTAAAGGGACGATCATTTAAAACAGACATGAGGAGGAATTTCTTCAGCCAGAGAGTGCTGTATCCATGAAACTCTTTGCTGCAGAAGGTTGTGGAGGTCATTGAATGTCCTTAAGAGATAAATAGGCCCTTGATTGATGAGGGGATCAGAGATTATGGGGAAAGGCAGGAGAACGGGGATGAAAAAAAAATCAGCCATGATTGAATGGCAGAACAGACTCAATGGGCCGAGTGGCCTAATTCTGTTCCTATGTATTATTACCTTCTGGGCTAAATACGCAGAGTTACAGAGGTAGAATGTGAAGCTGGACCTGAATACGACGTTCTTTTGAAGAGTCAGTGCAGACACAAAACGCTAAATGATCTCCCGGAGGCAATGGCTGTACAGTGTCTTGGGCAATTACCCTGGCAGTGCTGGGAAAAGAGTCAGGGGCAGTGCTGGGTTATGGGAGGGGGAGATGGATGTTCCGTGACAGTATGGATTGCCTCCACTTTTATTTTTTAATATCAGGATGTCCATTTTAAAGACTTCTGCACCTAAAGAGTAGAGAGAGTATATAACTCGCCATGACAGGGAGTGGCTAAAGTGGGGAAGTTAGACAAGCATTTGAGGGACAAAGGAATAGAATTTAGAAGAGAAAAATATAGGAGGAGGCTTGAGGGCGGCACAAACGTCAGCTTGCACTGTTTGGGTTAAATAGGTGTTTCTATATCAAATAATCCTATAATAAAAGTAAAATACTGCAAACACTGGAGATCTGAAATAAATACAGCAAGTGTTGGAGAAACTCAATATGCAGCATCTTTGGTGAGAGAAACATAGTTTAAAAATGTTTTAAATTGACTTTTCTTCAGAACATAAATACATAGCCCACATAACAGTCTTAAATAGTTAATTCTACCCATAAAATCTCCACAATCAGCTTATCTCCCATTATATTCACTGTCGTCACTGAAGTGATTTCATCCTTTGTCAGGAATGTTATAAAAAGAAAGAGATGCTGGATAGGCCGCATTGTTTCCTTTAGAGCAGAGAAGGCTGAGGGCAGGCAGAAGGATCCCATTTGAGGTGATGAGGGATATGGACAGGGTGGATAGGAAGCAGCAGTTCCTCTTAGTTGAAGTTGAAGGGACATAATTTTAAGGTAAGGGGCAGGGGGCTTAGAAGGGATTTGAGGAAAACTCTTTTCACCCAGATGGGATGGAAGTCTGGAATGCATTGCCTGGGAGGTTATGTAGTACAGCTGGGGAACCTCACAATCTTTAAAAAGTGGAGGAGCACTTGAAATATCATAACATTCAAGGCTATGGGCTAAGTGCTGGTAAGTGGGATTTGGGAGGATTTAGTGTAGTTTTGACAGACTCAGAGCCGGAGAACCTCTTCTATACAGTATGACTCTATGACTACTTTCCTTTGACTATTTTCTCCATCTTTCCTATTGGCTTTGTAATCTGGCTCATTTAGTTCCCAGTTCTGAACATCTTGTAGTTGTATCATCGTAATATCTACAATGCCTCTTGAAGTTGACTTTGGGCCTGTAATTCATTCAATTTTTTTCCTTTTACTCCTTGGCACCAACAGAAAAGAACACTAGTCTGAGCCACACAGTCTGTCCTTCTGCTCTAACATTTTAAACACGTTTCCTATTTCTCCCTCCTGGTTTTGAATCTTTTAGTTTTCTCTTTACCTGCAGTGCCTAAAGCACATTTTGGTGTTCAGATCAAGTCATCTCTCATGGTCAGAAATTAAAAGTCTGAGCTTAATTTGTGAGCATACCACCCTGATCCAAAATCTGTCTCGACAAGAAATCTGGTCAGAGCTTCCGTTCCCTTAGATTGCCGTTCTGAAATTTGCAGCAAAAGCAAAGTTCCAAGATTAATGTTTTAATGATGGATATTTTAAACCGTGGGCAAAATGTTTACCCAATATGGCAGTGAAAATGGAGGTGGATGAGCAGGTACTTCCATACTGCCGGGCCATGCACCAGTTTAGTGGCACTATCCTGTCCCGAGCCATTTTGCTGAAGGCTGGTTGCAGCCATAACAACCATCCACAACCAGAGGGTAGCTTGTTCGATAACTTTAAAGGTCAGTTATCAGAAGTCAACTGGGCTTTTTCAGTTGGCCTCAGGGTCCTCACTGGAGAACAAGGCAACTTCTTGGAAACATCCTCTCATCTGCAGACCAGACAAGGAGGCAAGGATGCATTTGAAGTGTTCTCCCTCCCACATCGCTGCAGTTGCAACCACAGGTCAATTTCCACAATGGCCGCCTGCCAGCTGTAGCCATTGTTTGCTTTTTTAGAAGTTGTTGAGAGGAAGTTTCAATCTCTCCCCATTCCCTTGCAGACTGCAGTTTTTTCTGTACTAGAAGACCTCCCACTGGCCATGCAGGTTTAAGACTCCCCCACTTGTTCTTAATTAGTTGGTGAGTGTCTTCTGGCGACTAATTGGCCAATTCAGACAGAATTACTGGAATAAATAGTAGCAAAATATTGCAGATGCTGGAGATACGAAATACAAACAAAATGCTGGATTAACTCAGCAGTGTGGAGCAAGAAATAGAGTTAACATTTTGAGTCCATTTGGCTCTTTTACAGAACTGGGGAGCCTGCTCCCCAAATCATCCAAGTGTTATTTTGAGTCCATTTTGGCAAGAATAATGGGATGAAGGAGTACAATATAAGGGGTAGGAGTCTTAGATGTGTTGTATAAAAGAAGGATCTCGGGGTCCGGGTCCACAGGACTCTTAAATCGGCCTCGCAGGTGGAGGAAGTGGTCAAGAAGGCGTACGGTGTACTGGCCTTCATTAATCGAGGAATAGAGTTCAGGAGTCAAGAGGTAATGATGCAGATCTGTAAGACTCTTGTCAGACCCCAGTTGGAGTATTGTGCGCAGTTCTGGTCGCCTCATTATAGGAAGGATGTAGAGGCTATTGAAAGAGTTCAGAGGAGATTTACAAGGATGCTGCCTGGATTGGGAGGCAGGCCTTATGAAGATAGGTTGAGGGAGCTGGGACTCTTCTCACTGGAGAGACGTAGGTTGAGAGGCGACCTGATAGAGGTTTATAAAATGTTGAGAGGAATAGATAGGGTGGACTCTCAGAGACCATTTCCCCGAGCTGAAATGGTCACTACGAGAGGACACAGATTTAAGGTGCAGGGAAGCAAATACAAAGGAGATGTCAGGGGTAGGTTTTTCACTCAGAGGGTGGTGAGTGAATGGAACCGACTGCCGTCGGAGGTTGTTGAGGCAAACTCACTGGGGTCTTTTAAGAGACTTCTGGATGAGTATATGGAAATGAATAGGATAGAGGGTTATATATAGGTCTGTGGATTGGTAGATGTGATCGGCGCAACTCATGGGCCGAAGGGCCTGTTTGTGCAGTATTGTTCTATGTTCTATGTTATGCTGCATCCAACTCTTCAAATTTTCTGCTGGAAGTAACAGTAGACACCTAATACTAATGGAGCAATAATGTTGAATTCCTTAATTAGTTGCATGTAATGTTATTACCTCCATTGCACAGGATAGTTTGCCTGTGTACAGTAGGAGTCCACCACTGCTGCACACTATAAAACGTATCTGTAAATTTTATCACCATCCATCTCAAGATCTTGCTCTCCCTGCTTCCTGGCAAAGAAAGCCAATAGTCAAAACTACCCTGGAAAATTCTCTAACCATCTTATCAGACAACATGGATAGTCTAAAATCCTATCCAATCACACTTCTGCCAAAATCTGCAAGAATAAATCCAGCCCACAATTTCAACCCTATGTGGAAAGATTCATTCTTTATTGGGACATTGAAGCATTGAACTTCAGTAATTCGTGCATCTGTGCTTTACTCAACTTGTAACTAAGTTCATTAATTGGAGCCTCTTTGTGTGGATCTGACATTAATAAAAACCATGTGACTGATGCTCCAAATCAATACATAAGAAACAGGGTAACTAATAATCCTGTGGTATAGTACTTATCCTGAGAACATGTAAGGATGCAGATTTAATTTTACAGAAAGCTCAAGCTACCATTTCATAATCTAAGCACAAAGTAAAAGTGCTGTAAGAAAGCTCAGCATGATAATCACTACGGCAGTCTTGAGAAACCATTCAATTTGGTCAGCTTAGCGGCACTTAATTTTATTATTGTTATACTGACAGCAGAGTTCAATTTCTCTTTAACTTTTTGAAGATCACAATATATGCCTTGGCGGAGAGTTAGTGTTATTTTCCTTGGTAAACACTAAAGCAAAGCTACACGAGAAATGATATTTATCAAGAGTAATAAAAGCTAATGTCTTTGTTGTCAAATACTGATGCAAGGTCCTCTTTTGCCTCTCTAAATATATACTTGTCAGAATGTGTGCTGATTCAGTACATTGACATTTTTCATTTTGCATCACTCACAGAGCATACACAGAATTTTCTATGAATAAACACAGAACTTTCCAACACCACTGTGATTTAATCACTCTTTAGACTACTGTAGCAATTCTGAGGAAGGAAAATAATGATTCCTATTTTGCAATAGAGCATTTGATTTAGATTGTCTCCTTAATATTTATGAAAGAACATATCAGATGTTCATGATATGAGGAGCATTCCCAAATCAATTTTGATTAATTGGTACAAAATAAGGTATTAACTATTTTCCTAGAAATAAATTCAATGTGCCCCTGCACACATTAACTTTCAGTGCAGTGTATAACATGCCTTTGACTTAATCTATGCATGAACTATCTTAATTCATTAATAACAATACAGCACAAACAGGGCCTTCGGCCCACGAGGGGCCTGTAATAATAAATAACTAATAAGTTATTATAAGTTATTATAATTATAGTAACTAATAAATTAGTTAATCCAGTCTCCTTCTTGAATGCAAAGCCGAAGGCTACAGAAATGAAAGATGCTTATGTGATGCTTGATTTCCAGCTTTTTACACTTCAGGTCAGAGATCCAGTCAGCAGTTTCCAGAGAAGAATATATCCTCAAAACAGCAAAACTTCAGGTAAGTAAACCCAGTCTCTGGCAGCTCCCAGTCTCCAGACTTCAGAGAGGGGAAAGAGACAGCACTCTCTCTCAAGTCAAAAGCAACATCTAAACTTGAATGTCCTGTATGTAAGCCCAGCTTCACCCCATCACATGACGATGTCTGTCAATCATCCCAATAAAACCCCATTCTGCAAAATCCTAAAGGAACACCAAGAACAGCAGAACAGCATGAGTTCAAATTAAGCCATTATGCTGCTGCAGCAACAATATAGGATGCCAGTTATGGACAGAATGGCTCAATAAAACAGAAGGGACTGCTAGAAACATCCTGCACAGAAACATGACAAAAAAAGCTTTCTTAAAGGCACAGTATTGTCACAAATACTTTGAAGGTAGACACAATGGCACCGTGGTTAACACTGCTACCCCAAAGCACTAAGAAATCCAGCAACTCCTGTGTGGAGTTTGCATGTTCTTCTTCTCATGTCTGCATGAATTTCCTCTGGTTGCTCCAGTTTTTTCCCATGGTCCAAAGCTGTGCAGGTTAGGTGGACTGGCCTTTCTAAATTGTCCCTTTGTGTCCTAATATGTGTAGATTAAAGGGATTAGTGGGGTAAATATTTGGACTTATAGGAATAGAATCTGGATGAGGTGTTCTGTCAGAGTCAGTGCAGACTCAATGAGCCGAAAGGCCTCCTTTTACACTGTCGGTATTCTATGATTCTATTAATGCTAACTTGCTTCATTTACAATCAAAAGAAAGATTGGCTGGGAAAACATATTATGCATTGTAATCCTTACAAATAGTTGTGTACTTTTACTCACCTAAATTACAGCTGGGTTATAAATATTCACGATACATATTTTTAGCCTATTTTGCCTAAAACCATATATAACCCAGCATTTCTGCAATGAAACTGAGACTATTAGCAGCCTGTTTTTCATCTGGATCATAACTAAAATGGATTTTCAAGGATTTTCTCGAACAACTATTCAGCTTAGGTCAGTTGGAATCAGACCATATATACATCTACCATCTAATTGAACATTTCAGCTTTAAAATAACAAGAATTGTTAACATAACTTCACCTCTATTTGTTCACCACTATCAACTAAACACTGTGGTAACTTTTTTACCACAATCTCATCATTTTCCTTTAACATCAGAGAAAATTGCATTTGCAGAGTGCTTTTGGTAAATTAAGCATTGAGTGGCTCAGATCTAGCACGGTTCACAAGGTTTCAATGTCAACTTCTGTGTGTAGTGATTATAAACACTGCAAACAGAATAAACTGTGGATGCTGTTCAGAAAGTAATATTTATTCTCAGGCTGCAGGCATTGAGGATATTACATTGCACTGCTAAATTCTATTTTTCAAGTAGTGGAATGGTTCCGGAAGTCAGGAATAAGTCAGTCACCGCAGAACAACCAGTCTCTGACCTGCTTTTGTACCCATTATGTTTATGTGACTGGTTTACAGAACTTTAGGATCACTGAATAATGCAGCACAGATAAGGTAATTCAGTACATAGAATCTGTGAATAAAACAAAAATTATCTCTCTAGCTCCCAACACGGTTGCCCTCATACATGCTTCCTGTCCATTGATACCAACTTAAGCCATGTCAAGCTCTGATACCCATTCCTTATGATCTCTCAAGCCCCCTATGCCAATCCACATCTATTGGTAATAGCAAAAAATCTGGTGAATTGAGGATCCCTTATTGGAGATAGTCATTGCCTGGCACTTGTGCAATATGAACATTACTTGTCTCATGTCATTTCATGCCTGCATGCTCAGAACCTTTAGTATGGAGGAAGACTATTTGTCCATCATGTATTCACCAGTGAACAAGCAGCCATTCAACCTAATTCCACTTTCCCACTCCAGATCCATGACCTTCTTAAATGCCATGAGGTTTCATGACTTTCCTACCCTTTTGGGCAATGAGTTCAAGATTCTCACCATCCTCTGGCTGAAATAATTACCTCTCAAACCCCCTCTAAATCTCCCATCTCTTACTTAATTGGTGTCCAGATTTTGATGCACACTGGCTTAGACTACATCATTATGTACATGGGGAGGAATGAACCAAAATTGATATTCACTGGAATTGCAGAAATCTGAAAGGAATCTGAAAAGGAGAAGATAAAACAGCAAATCACATACATTTAGAGTGAATTAGACAAGCATTTGTAAATATAACTCACTGCCTTTACCTGAATTTGAGAAGTTTGAATAAAATTTTGCTGGAATCTTAAGCATATCATAAAAATATACTGCACAGAACCATGGGACACTCAAGAGACACTTTGCTATGCACAGTAAATTCAGAGACTTATGACAGATACACATGCTTTGCATACATCTGGGACTTAGAGCACCTCACAAACAACCCCTTATACCCACATTCGAATGGCTTGGTGAAATATATGATAGGCTCAGTTTAGCATCTTTTAGAGAAGTGTAACCAGGATCACAAATACAATTACATCGCATTTCTCAGCCTGTAAATCATGCAATGCAGAGTCTTCCCTCATCAACGCAGCGACTATTCTCCAGGTGCATCAGCACTATGATTCTTACTGCCAAGGCTCTTTCTCAGCTCAAACTTGAAGCCAATGTGAGTGGCGCCGTCATGGAACAACGATTAATAAACTATACTATGATCACAATGCTCACGGACTCAGCCCAATAACACCTGGTTAAAAATGATAAGGGTCCAGACCAAACATGGCCATAACAAGTTAGGAGTGATTCACAGTCATGCCCCTCAGCTGAACAGTTACATGGTAGTCTTGGACAGTACCAATTTTGTACAAAACCAATGTCACTTACTACAGGTATCGGAACCAATACCAATAGTGTATTGATGAACAGAGGGATCTTGGTGTATATGTGCATAGATCCTTGAAAGTAGGCAGTCAAGTCGATAAGGTTGTTAAGAAGGCATATGGAGTCTTAGCTTTTATTGGTAGGGGGATTGAATTTCGGAGCCGCAACGTCATGTTGCAACTGTACAAAACTCTAGTGCGGCCGCACTTGGAGTATTGTGTGGAGTTCTGGTCCCCACATTATAAGAAAGATGTGGAGGCATTGGAGAGGGTACAGAGGAGGTTTACCAGGATGTTGCCTGGTATGGAGGGCAGGTCTTATGAAGAGAGGCTGAGGGATTTGAGGTTGTTTTCGTTAGAAAGGAGGCGGCTAAGAGGGGACCTAATCGAAACATATAAGATGATTAGAGGTTTAGATAGGGTGGACAGTGATAGCCTTTTTCCTAGGATGGAGAAAGCTAGCACGAGGGGACACAGCTTTAAATTAAGGGGTGATAGTTATAGGACGGATATCAGAGGTAGGTTCTTTACCCAAAGGGTGGTTCGGGAGTGGAATGCCCTGCCTGCAGCAGTTGTAGATGCGCCAAGTTTGGTGGCGTTTAAGAGGTTAGTTGATAAGTATATGGAAGAGAAGGGAATGGTTTAGTTTGGAGGGGCATTGCTTTTTATATTGGTCGGCGCAACATCGAAGGCTGAAGGGCCTGTTCTATGCTGTAATGTTCTATGTTCTATGTTCTAACAGAAACCTCAATACACAAGCATTCAGCCTACAACACAACTCCTTACATATGTGAAATTGCAGACCCCTCCAAAAGCCTACATCCACTCAGCACACCAATGGAGTGTTCCAGGTCGTCTACGCTGAGGGCACCAGCCCAAGGACATTTAGAGGACAGCAAATGGCACAATCACTCACTCAGGGAGTATGACCAAACCAAACCCAAGGTCCAGGACTATGTAGCAAACTAGTGTATAACCAGTCTTCAACTTTCTTTTTTACACAACTAAATGAGGTTGGTTGGAAAGAGATATAATGGTCTGTGCACCAGCTGAAACAACTTAATTTGTGTTTTACCGAAGTAAATAGTTACGTACTGTAGCCTGCTCAATCTGTATGTTATAAAATGGTTTGTACACAATGACTGTTTACGCACACTGTTACATCATTGTTTTTATTCCAATTCAATCAAATCAAGGCCAATCCAGAGTCTCAACAAGTTGAGACATTCCCAATCCAAGCTGACAAGACAGGGCTCTCATCTCTTGTCTTGAGCTTGATCTGCATGATCCAAGCTGGTTGGAGTAGGTATAGCTCCTCCTCCAAGGCTTGATCTCATTTGCATCTTAGCCAAAAGGCCAAGATGTCACTTTTAATAATTGCTTCAAACAGAGGTAAAACATAACCTTATGATTTCAACCAAATACAGCATATTGATATTACACATGATCGTAGCCAAAAGATGAGAAGCGATGTCCAAGTGGTTACATACTGATGCAGTTTCTTAAGAGGTTACATGACCGAAATGCAGGAGTTCTCCCCAGAGTGTGGGCAGAGTACAGACATGTAATAGCTGCTCAACTGTTGAATAAACTATTGTTTGTTATAAATCCTTGGTTGCCTAAATTTGGTAAACCCAGTACTTCTACAAGGACCACTGTTTATCTTGATCTATACTAATGACATGGCTTAGGTCTGCAGAGCACAATTTCAAAATATGCAGATGATACTGCTAAGAGATCCACTGATTTCTGTGGTGATTGTAGCATTTAAGATACAGCATGTTGCAGTGTTGTTATAATGGCTCCTGTCAAGTAATAATTCTGAGACCCTATGGCAGTGCACTGTTACGTTATAAATCAGTTTAAGAGTCAGTGAACAGCATTTCACACGACAGAGTCAAAAACATGCAGAAGGGAGACGAGTAGTCAGTCAGCTTTGCAGGGGCCAACCAAGAAGTGTCACAGACGAGACAGAGTCCAGGTTAAATTAAATTAAAGTAAGAACTCCAATCAATACATATCCATATATGAACCGTGGAAGAAAGGAAGGTACCGATTTAAGAGCAAAAGTGACTTTTGAAGAGAATCTTCAAAGGTGGGTATTGGAAAGCCTTGTGAGAAAGACAAAGTTGCATTGAGATTTGTTAACTAATATTTGGGTGAGTTCTTGCTAAATCAAAGGACTCTACCTTGGTTGAATCTGTCATTTACTCTGTATTGTGGTGTATCCGACCACAGTTTTCCTGAGAATTCATATCTATCTTAATTCTGAATGTTAGAGTATAAGACACACATATATATCTTGTAAGTAAGATAGCAGATGGTTTTACTTTTCTAACTTTGTGTCGTAAAGTTTACTGTTTTTGTTCAAATCCCGTGAAATCTTGTGGCTTCATTCCAAAATCAGGATATTTAATTCCAATCTTTACTGAAACAAAATTTACTGATGCTTGAACAAGCCCCTCCCTCCCAAAGGAGTCTTGAAAAGGATTAAAACAAAAAAAACTTGGAAGTACTGCGAACTGTAAGGGTAGTTAAAGACTTCAAGAGGCTAGTGGAGTCTGCAGACATGTGCAGATGAAATTTAATGCAGAGGCATATGAAGTGATATATTTTGGTACAAATAATGAAGAAAGGCAATATAAAGTAGAGGCCAATTCTGAAGTGGATACAGGAACAGACAGTCTTGGGGCTATATGTGCACAAATGTGTGTGAAGGTGTAAGGCCAGGTTGAGAAAACAGTTAATAAGGCATACAGCATCCTGGGCTTAACAAATAAGAGACATAGAGTACAAAAACAATGATATTATGGCGAACCTTTATAACCTGATTCAACCTCAACTGCAGTGTTGTGATCAGTTCTGGGTTGATGAAGGCAGTGGAGAGGATACAGAAAAGATGAGAGGTTCCAGGAATGAAGGACTTCAGTTGCATGGATAGACTGCAGAAACTGGAGTTGTACTCCCTCTAGGATAGAAGGTTGAGAGCAGATTTGATAGAGGTGTTAAAATCATGAAGAGAGAACTGTTTTCTTTAGTGGAAGCATCGATAACCAGAGGGCACCAACTAAATGATGCATGGCTAAACAAAGGTGACATGAGGAAAACCTGTTTTATGCAGTAAGTGGTTGGAATCTGGAATACACAATGTGAGTGTGTCGGAAGGCAAATACAATCATGTTTTTTTTCTTACCACAGAAAAATATTGCACACCTATGGAGAAAGGGCAACTTGCACAGAAGTGATAGGATAATGGGTTGAATGACCTCCTTCTGTGCTGTATACATTCTTCATTCTGTACAATGTTTTTAATTTTAAAAGTTTTAATTTAAAAAGCAACTAGATGCTTTAACTGAGTCTGTGTAGGGCACGATCATTCTGTATGAATGATCATGTGAATGACTTTCCTTCCAGTATCTTGTGACACCATCAATTTCAAAGTATTAAATTAATATAGACACCTTTTACTAATACAGATGGAATTCCAGTTGTCTTTTAATCTGTAAAAGACAAAAAGATTGAAGAGATTTAATGGCTGAAAGGAAAATCTTGCTACGAGACTCAATTTCTGGCACTGGGGTAGAAGTTTTCCCTTAGAATTAAAAGAAAGGTAAGTTGTATCAAAACATCATTTAATCATCATTTTAATCTCTGGATTCTATGCAAATCATTAATAATAATCTGGAAAGGCATCAAAAGCAGACATTCTATTTCTTGGAGCAAAATATCTAATCCTAGGTGAAGCATCAAACAAAACCATCAATACTTAAGATCGACAATTGGCAAGAAATTAAATCCCAACTTAAAAAACGGGTGGGGTGAATTCAGATGTAAGTGAGGTCTACAACCCCAAAGTATTGTGTTGGGTCAAAAACCCAACCTGATACTGCTTACCTACATTTTTGATCCAAGAAGATTTGCAAATGGGTGGGAAACCCCAATGAAATTGTTTGGTAAATTATAAATACATAAATCCCCAATTAATTCAGAATTTAACTGGCTTCAAACAGCCAACACATGAATTTTTTGAACTGTGTTGAAGTTGAAACATTGCTTGGGTCATGTAGCTGATACCACCGTTCATGAGCATTTGTGCAGAGAAAGTGACAAGTTGGGAAGCCTCCAAAGCCTGATAATGACAAGTTTAGCCCTGCTGAGGTGAGGAGCTGCTGCTCACAGCATTTCTTCTGACAGTGTGCTTTCACCGTTTGGCAAGTGATTCCCACCTTTTTGGAAATCATTTCACTCTTCTTGGACTTAACTCATCTTAATCTGTGCTTTCCTGCTATCAACTTTTACTTGCAGCATGGAGCAATTTACCCATCTCTACCCTGAACCTCTAATGAGTAACAAGAGAAACAACACCATAAGCAGAAGGAGCAGCAGGAGCAACATGAGCAATAGCAGCAGCAGATGCCTGCTCCTCACAACAGATCATTCCTTGGGACACAAAGGGAAAGGAACAAAAATCCAATTCCAAGGAAATGAGACCCCCAACACAGGACCTACAGAGAATCAGCTCTTCAATATGTATGAGCATCAGTATTCAGATGCACAGTCTTTCACAGCAGGTCACTGCAGATAGCTACAATCTTCTGCAAATCTGCAGCCAAATGACAGACAGGCACAAATCATTGCCAATGTTTATGAGAATTTCAGCTGTGAGAAGAGAGGAAGGAAAGAAGCTTGGCAGGAGAAAGATTGAAAGAAAACGTGTAACTCACCCCCTAAGCAAAAATCACATGTTTCAGAGTACTTTATAAACCAAGAAGAGTCGTGAAATTCCCAATTTTCCACTTCAAGATGCATAGATCATTAAAATGACATGAACATGTACAGAAAATAATCAGAATGACTCAAGGAATATCGGCTTTTGGAAAACTAGAATAAAAGGAGCCGAAACCATACTTCAACTATACAAAGCCCTGGTTAAACTACACCTGGAATACTGTGAATAGTTCTAGATGCCACATCTTAGGAAAGATATATTGGCACTGGATCTTTAAGGGAATGCAGCAGAAGTTTACCAGAATTATACCTGGAATTTTAAGTCCTTTTAGGAGAGGGAAAACAGATAAGTAGGGGATGAAAATACAGGCCCAGCTAGTGTGCCAGTTTCTAATCGCTGTTTGATGCTAGTGAATCTCATCTTGGTGGGAAGAAATAACAGCCCCAAGAATCTGCTTAAGCCAGTAATAATGATAATCAAGGTTATTAAAGAGCTAATTGAGGGCCATGTTCAGATCTTGGCAGGGGCACATGGATTGCATGCTGTGTCTGGGACATGCCAAACGTAAGAAGCCAGATGTACAATAGGGTGTCAGTTATGGCTGCCTCAAGGAATTAAGACTCAGCTGTCATTGGATGTGTAAAGCATGCAGGGTGAGTTGTCAACAAACATTTGGACAACACAATGGGTTGTTATCCTGCTGGCATCACAGAGGCATAACAGGAGGGGGGGTTGGTGTGAGGCCACCTGAGCACAAGTATGGGAACAGCTGACAATGGGATTATAATTCTTAGGTTTTGGGCCCAGTGGGACATCCTTCACAAAAGAGACAGAGCCATAGGCATCAGGAGGTCTGAAGAAAGGGATAACGGGCAGTAAAGTCATTTAGTCCATATCTTCAATATAGTATCTACTCCAGAACAAATGCCTGAGGAGTCTTGAACTCTCCAGTCAGATAGTCACAGGGATTTGTGCCATCATTACGAAAGAAGCAGCACGGTAGCACAGTGATTAGCACTGCTGCCCCACAATGCCAGGGACCAGATTCAATTCCGACCTCAGGTGATTATGGAGTTAGCATATTCTTTCCGTGTCTGTGTGGGTTTCCTCCAGGGACTCTGGTTTCCTCCCGTAATCCAAAGATGTGCGAGTTAGTTTGATTTGGGCATAGAACAGTGCCTTTAGAGATCAGCAGAGTAAATATGTGGGGTTGTGGGGATGGGATCTATGTGGGATTCTTTTTGGTGTAGGCTCGATGAGCCAAATGGATTCTTGCTGCACTGGGGTTCTATGATTCTATGAAAACCCCACATCTCATAGAACTGATCACCATTTCCTGCCAGTGGCCATCAAAATCATTAGTAGTGAACTTCCTCTGGCTTCTTCCAAGGATCAGCTACACATCTTGGTGGCATTTCATAAATGGCTGCACCTTGCAGGATACTATTTCCAAAATCTGGACCAACAATCCCAAACAAATGCAGCCTCGCAGGCACTAAGGGCAATGGGTTTCAAATCCATTTCTGGATTTTTTTTTTAGGTGCAAGGCATTATAAATTGCATTTATGTGGCCATCAAGGCACCAAGTGATTTCCCAGTGAGATTCATAAAAAGGAAGGGCATCCATTTCCCCAATTTCCAACTGGTTTGTGACCACAACAAGTGTTTCTTGCCATAGTAGCTGCCATGATCCCTTGATCCAATGGCAGTCAAGGCTACTATTGCTCTTTGTTCCAGCCACTAACCTTTGTGGATGGATTTTAGGAAAGAAGGGCTTGAAGTGATGGTTACTCAACCCTCTATGAGAAGCTGAGATAGGCACAAGTCCATCTCACTAGGACAACCACTGAGCAGACTACTGGCCTTCTAAAGATGTGTGCAGCTCTGGATCCAGGGCTGATTAGATGGCTTGCTGTGGTATACTCATAGAAGGATTTTGGGCATGGTGATGATTTTTTGTGTTTTTATAAAATGGCCCTCCAAAGAGGGCGAGGCATTGGATGGACAGAGCTCATTTGAGAAAAAGGAGGAGCAGGATGTGGAAGAGGAGAAGAGGATCAGGAAGGAAAAGATGCAGAACACAGGGCCACCCCAACGACAGAGGAATGGGACTGAGCCTGGCTCAGGGTTTGAGAGTCTAATCAGGATGACACTCGCTCTGCAATCATTTTATTCTGGCTCATTTTGACTAAGTCCCTCTGACTAGAGAAAAGATACAGAATGAAACTTTGAAATGCCTGTGAAGACACACACTGTTACAGCTAATGAAAGATCTGTCCAAAGCTTCCAGCAGCATCTGCATGGATTCTTAATCTCCTTCACTATTTCAGCCCTCTCTCCCTGCATAGCCATTAATATAGAGAAGTTCACTCATCTGGCTTCATGTGTAAATATTTACATATTGAAAATTACACTTTGAAAATACCAAAAGTACACAATTGGAAATGATAAAACATATAGTGACCCAATTAATGCTCTGCCCGACACTATGAACTCTGCTGTCAGCTACTTCTATGGCCTCAGAGGTGGTGGAATCAGGCTGCTCATTTGTTTTGGCTTGTGGCTGCAATGGCACATGATGGTTGTCCCCAGTGTGGGGGACGAGGGGGGGATTTCCAATGTTGCACTCACAACATTGCAGGGGTAGCCCTGTTGCACATACTCTCCCTCAGTCAGTGGTGGCACCCTCATCCTCTCCAGTGACAACCCTGGCCCTTGGACAGCACAACTAGCCTCAGCATAACTAGCATTCTCTCCAATGTTTGTTTGGCCATCAGGAATTATACAGAGGTATCTCTTGGGTGGGAGCACAAAATAGGCGGTATCGCATGGGCCACCTATATACACCATGCACATATCAGAAGCTGAGATCAAGTATTTAATGACCATGAATGGAACAGAAATCAAATCTACTTTGACTTTTTAACACTTCAAACGTTGCCGTGACACCTTTTAAATTACAATTTAGTCATTCACTAACATATATGACTCCTGTTCTGTGTAAATTGATGTGTATTTCCTCACATCTGCCTAAAAAATAATTTTGAGAAATAGAACAAAGGGTTTACATCTGTACAGTACAACACAAGTTATACTGCTTAAGCTTACTGCTTACAGGTTTATGCATGTCAAACTTCATATTATATGATTTATCGACACAGTTGTTGCTCTGTTTCTTGTGGGGATTCCTACCATGAGGATATAATCTTGTATCTTTTTTCACAGATGAAAACTACACTTGTTTTATTTTATTTTAAACTCCATTCCAAGAATATGCCCAAAAGGTAGAAGCTTGTGAAATATCTAGTTGCTATGATACTGTGTTGGGTTTCACTATAATTATTATTTGCCACATTGCAGCATTGTGCTGAGCTGTGAAAGACATTGTGAAATGGCATTTAAGCTTTGCAAGTAGATATGGGAAATAACCATCATTAAGCATCGAACGTTCAATTATGTTGGCGATAGGTTTAATAATAGGTGTATGATTAAGATGCATGGCAGCCAGTATGTATGATAAATGCCCCCCATTTAAAAGGGAACAATGATTTCAATGAGGAGTTCCACACATTTTACAAATTACAAATTAAACAGAAGCATCTGTTATAAGAACAATGATAGATCAAACAGACAATTGGTAATATGCATTTTCAATCAAATAAAATCATCACTTTAAAAATCACAAAAACTAGTAAATAGAAAGAGCAGGCAATCCTTCATGAGTTTTTGTGGCAAATAGTAAATAATGCACAAAGCAGCCTGGTTGGTAAAGTGGATATGTGTATCCTGTGGTCTCTCTTACAACAGATTTTAACCAATGTATGGCACCAGCAAGTCCCAAACTATTATTTGATTTTGTTTAACTAAGTGTACAGCTACGACATAAAGACCAAAGACAACACCATCAATTTCACGTCACTGTTCGGTAATCTTTTGAATTCATGACAGGAGGACTACACCCCCGGAATAAAGAATAGAAAAATCAGCTCGATTATGAGATGATATGTGTGTTTATACACGAGTGTGTATCGAAAAAACTGAATCAAGATCATGCCTGTTGCATTTTTCAGGCATTAAACGTAAAAAAGTTTCCAAATACTTTATTTCAGATATGGCAAGGCAGCCCAAGACCATGGTTGCATGTAATAGCTGTGATGACAGTAGTGCAAGTGATATAGATGTACTTATTTTTTAATATGTTTAAGAGGAATGTTTAGAAATTCAGCTCTATTCCATAGACAGTCGGCATGTCTGGTGAGAATGCAGCTCAGATGCTGTGAATACAGGATAATCACTCATTTTAGCCATTCAGTGTTTCCTAAGATAGAGGAAAAGGAGAGGGGAGTGCATTGATCAAAGGAATAAAATGTGAGTTTACGTAGGTAGGGACATGTGATGATGCGGTCAATGGGTGGAATGAGGTCTAGAGCAGCAAGTCTCTAATTTATCAGTGTGATTACTTCTGGAACAAAACATCCTATCCTCATATTTATGCCAAAATTATTGTGTCTAGTCTGGCTTTAAAATAGGGTTGGTCCTGTACTCTACCACAGTGGATTCTGCTGGTGTAAAAGTTAAAGTTTATTTATTAGTCACAAGTAGGATTACATTAACATAGCAATGAGGTTACTGTGAAAATTCCCTGAGTCACCACACTCCAGTGCCTACTCTAGTATCGCCAATCCACCTAACCTGCAACATCTTTGAACTTTGGGAGGAAACTAGATCACCCACAGGAAACCCATACAGTCAAAGGATGTGCAAACACCACACAGTGACCCAAGCCAGGAATCGAAACAGGGTTTCTGGTGCTGTGAGGCAGCAGTGTCAAGCACTGTTGCACCAAAATGATAGCAACTTCATGATTTTTAACATCATTTATTACTTTTTGTGCTGGTTCCAGTTCAGTTAGAGTTCTGCTAAAGTTGGAGGGACTTGCAGGCGGTTCCTGAGAATTCTCTCTCTCTCTCTCCACAAAATCTCTATGGGATCTTCAAAACTGTCTACACTTATTATCTGTGTTGACTAACTTCATTTAAAAGTGGGTTTTGATTTATAAATGAAAGTGGCTTATTTGGAACTAGAACAGTGATTAGTTGGAAATTAAAGTTGTTCCCTTTCATTTTGTAAGTATCATTCCACAGTTAGTGTTTAAGCTGTTCCCTTTGTTAGTGTTATATTTAAACTGTGTTATGCATAAAACTTGTTTTGATATAAAGAATCTCTAATTTGTTAGTGGAATTACTCCTGGAGTGAAACATTCTATCCTCACATTAATGCCAAAATAGAAAAACCGTTGCCGTCTAGTCTGGTTTCATAATATATCTTGGAGTTGGTCTGAGACTCTAACACAGCAGATTCTGCTGGCGGAAATGATAACATCTTCATGATTTTTGACATAAGTTATTATTTTTAACTTTGAGCCTTCCATAAAAAAGTTCAAAGAACAGGGGGTACCTTAAAAATTGTAGTCACAGTTAGTGACGAGATCAGAAATTCCAAGTATGTTAAGAAGATAGCCTTCAATCTAACTTTTTTTGATTTTGACATTAGGGTAAGCATATTCACTCCAGATAAGATTCAAGTGATCCAACTAAGAAGCTTTATCAAAACAAACTTTATTTAAGAACACAGAATATAACAAGAAGAATTCGCATAACTTTTACCAATTAAAATATTTAAGTATGATAAAGTATAATTCTTAACAACTGTCCAGCTCTATTGTTCCAATGTCAGCAGCATACTCAGACAAATCTCCACTTCAGAATCAGCACAAAACAGATATGCTGATGTTGATGCTTCATTTCCAACCTTTTAATTACTGGACACCTGGCTTCTGACTCTCATGCAAGAAACTCCAGGAAAGGATACATCCTTCAGCAGCAGAACTTCAGAGAAATAAAGCTAGTTTCTGGAGATTCCAGTCTCTATACTTAAGCAGCTCAGAGCTATTTTTTTCTTTTTATAGCTCCCAAAAAGCAACTGTGCAAAGTTTCACTCTGAGAGGCTAAAACACCCAGTCATCTGCTATTACCAATTATCAACCTAATCAAGTCCTACTCTGCAAAACTGAGGAGAAAACATGAAAATAACAGAATAGCATTAGGCCAGATTGAAACAAACATTCTAGCAATTAGGACCAATTATGCTATTGCAGTAACAACAGGGGCTACCAGAGCCAGACAAAATGGCTGCAAATAAAACAAACTGCTAAAATAAATTGTACGCAAGAAACATGACTCAAATACATTTCTTAAAGGCACAGTATCGTCACAGCATGACTAACTCCCTATTTGCAGCATAATCCTCCTGCCTCAGATAAGATTGTACCCTAGACTCCAAATTGGGCAAGGAAGCCCCATCTCACTGCAAATGGGCCACCTTCCTGCTGGACTGTCACTAACTGACCATCGAATACTTGATTCACTGAAGTAAAATATCAGAGGGCAGTGGTGGAGTGGAGGCGAGTGGACAACTCCATTTTGTTCCACCACCCTCACATCAGTGAAAAATATAAAATCCAATCCATGGAATAAACAGGACAGTAGTAACACAATTACAAAATTGGCTGAATGACAGGCTGTCAATGGATGTTGTCCAGAGGATGAGCTGCAGTGGAGTTCTTCAGGGATTGGTGTGAGAATCCTGGTTCTTACTGATATATGTCAATGACCTGGATCTTGGTATACAAGGCACAATTTCAAAATTTGAAAGCAGTGTGAACAGTGAAGAGGGTAATGTAGGACTTTAAAAGGATGTAGGCAGATTGATGGAATGGGTAACAAAGTAGCAGGTGAAATTTAATGGAGGGAAGTGTGGAGTGATTCATTTCCATAGGGAGAACACAGAAATAACATAAAAGATACAATTCTAAAGGGGATACAAGAACAGAGGGACCTGAGTACATAAAGGAGTCATTGGCAGGAAAGATTAAAAGCACAGTTAATAAAACATCCAGCATCCTTGGCTTTATTAATATGCATAATAAGAAATCTCACAACACCGGTTAAAGTCCAACAGGTTTATTTGGAATCATGAGCTTTCGAAGCATTGCCCTTTCATCAGGCTCCACTCATTTGATGAAGAAGCAGTGCTCCAAAAGCTCCTATTCCAAATAAACATGTTGGACTTTAACCTGATGGTGTGAGACTTCTTACTGTGCCTACCCCAGTCCAATGCCAGCATCTCCATATCTTTATTAATAGAGGCAAGCAGCACAAAGATTTTATGTTAAACATGAGTTCAGTCTCATCTGGAGTCCAATTCCAAACATCATACTTTAGGAACAACTTGAGGGCTTTAGGTAAAATATGAGGGCAGTAGAAAAAGTGTGGAAAAAGCTCATAAAAATGGTTCCAAATATGGGGAACCAGTTACTTAGATAGATTGGAGAGGTCAGGATTACTTTTCTTGGAGAATAAAAGATTTTGATGGAGGTATTCAAAATGATGACAAGTTTGAATGGAGTACACCGGGAAATCTGTTCCCCCTTGGAGTGGCCAAGAACAAGAGAGCAAAGATTTAATATAACTGGCAAAAAAAGCAATGGAGGAAAATTGTTTTCATGCTATGAATGATTGGATCTGAAAATCACTGCCTTAGGGTGTAGTGGAGGCAGGTTCAACTTTTATATTTCAGATGGAATTGGATTATTATCTGAAAAAGAATGAACATGCAGGGCTCCAGGGAGAAGAAGGTTGGAGACTGAAAGTTGATAGGTTATTGACAGGCAGGAATATGGGGATGAAGTTACAAGCAGATCAGCTGTGATGTTATTTAATGGCAGAGAAAGTTTGAGGGACCGAGTGGCCTATTTCTGCTCCTAATTTGTACATTTGTGAGAATGACACTAGGTAAACTGCTCCTTAGGAGAGTCAGCCATGGAAGCAACAGGCTAAATGGCCCCTTCCATGCTGCAACCATTCTGTAATTCTAAAAAAGAGAAATAGATTCGAAGAGCTAGTGTTTACACAGGTTTACATTATACTGAGAGATTGCTGCAATGTTATAGCTGCCTGTAACAAAAGCAAAATCATGAAAGCAACTTCTGCAAGTGCTTCCAGTGTCCCATTATATCTTCATTACATCAGTGAAAATCTCAGAAAAACAATGTAAACAGCTATACAGTGTGACTAGGCATTCGTGTGCCCATGGTCAAGGAGGCTGACCCTGTCAAAACTCCTGAGATAAATTATTTGAAATCATGAAAACACCTTATTTGTTTAAGTTTATATGGTGACAATGCCCAGTTCCACCTCAGTATCATCCTTCCCAACTGTCTGCCATTTGCTAAATTATCAAAATAATTCGACATCCAATACTGGACAGGTAGAAATTTTCTCCCATTAGATATTTGTAGGATTGAGGTCATTTGTTGTCGATTCTCCTAGCCTACTGCGCTGCAAGAGACATCAGCGAGGCTGTTTAGCAGGCTCCCGGCTGGGCGCCATGGCCTCCACATGTGTCTGGGGCCAGGATTTTTAGCATAATCAGCTCCATGCCAGAAATTGGTGTGGAGCTAATTAAAACATTAGAATTTGTATTTCCATGTCATAAGCGGTCCCAGGACTGAAGGCTCCAAGTCCAGAACAGACATCAGACAGTAACAAAGAGACAAGGGCAGAGAGGATGGACTATGGAGCGCGGTGCCTGCAGGGAGAGATCAGTAGGGGTAGGAGGTCCCATTGCCACTTTGCACTGGGTTCAGTGGCAGAGGGGGGGAAGGGAGTGATCAGGGCTAGTCATCTAAGCAGGAGGTGTTGAGGCAGGTAGGGGCTGCCTGGGTGGGAGAAGTTAAACAACTAAAAAGCAAGAGCATTTCCATTTGTCTAACATTGCAATGCTTCCTGTGCATTAACTTGTTCAGATATTTAACATAGCAAAGGAAAAAAATAGTTTTAATCTGTAATGATTATTGAAACAAAACACAGCACTCATAATGAAAAGCAAAATATTGCGTGCGAATGTTAGAAATGTGAAATTAAAACTGAAAAAGCTGGAAATACTCAAAAGGCCTGATGTTTTTTGGAGGGATAGAAGAAGTCAATGTTTCAGGTCAATGACCTCTTGTCAAAATGAGGAAATGTTAGAGTGTGTGTCACAGGTTTTGAGCAAGGAGTGGATGTAAGTACAAATAAAATAGGGTGGAAGACATGTCTGATTGAGTGGCTGATGTGATAAACAAAGAATAAAGGAACAAAAGATGTGCCTAGAGCAAGGGTGTTACTGTTTGAAAGCAAAAATAGGAGAGAAGCTGAAACAGGCAAAGGAAAGGAAACAAAATGGGGGAGTTTACAATCTAAATTGTTGAACACTATGTTGAGTCTGGAAGATTACAAAGTGCCGAATCACAAGATGACGTGCTGTTTCCCAAGCTTCCATTGAACTTTATTAGAAAAGTACAGCAGGCTAAGGATAGAAATGTCATTGTGAGAATAGGGTGTAAAATAGTCAGGGTGTACACTGGCCACTGGAAGCTCAGGATCATATCTGTACATTAAACGGAGGCATTTCACAAAGCAGTCACCCAATCTCCTCATAGTAGAGGGGTCCACATCACGTGCAGTGAATACAGTAGACTAAATTGAAAGAGGTACACATAAATTGCTATGTCAGCTAGTGTGAGTATTGAGGGCCTTGATGGCAGAGGAGAGAAAAAGGTAAAAGAGCAGTTATTACATCTCCTGTACTTGCATGGAAAGGTGCCAAAGAAGTGGTGATTGAGGAGTGAACCAGGGTATCAGAACGAGAGGGCACAGCCTCAAAATAAGGGAAGGGGCAGTTCAAAACAAAGTTGAGGAGGAACTTCTTCTCTTAGAAGATGATGAATCTCTGGAATTCTCTGCCCATTGAAGTGGTGGAGGCTATCTCGTTGAATATGTTTAAATCACAGACAGATAGATTTCTGATCGATAAGGAAATTAAGGGTTATGGGGAGCAGGTGGGTAAGTGGAACTGATCTACTTCAGATCAGTCATGATCTTATTGAATGACAGGGCAGGCTCGAAAGGCTCGATGGCCTACTCCTGGTCCTGTTTCTTATGTTCTTATGTATCAGAGAATGTTGAGAGGCAAGTGGGGGACGTGTTTATTGG